>OZ026518.1:16475481-17682981 GCA_964019695.1 Loripinus fragilis | reverse complement strand
GAGTGTTTGTCATTATTATTTGGGAAGCTAAAACCCTGTATTTTCTTGTCTTTCATTGTGTTATGATTATTGCAACCTACTACAAAGTACGATTTTGCCATTGTTGGAGGGAAACGCAAAAAATCAAAATATCGATAAAATTGGTTTTCACATTGGGCAGTCCTTGACGACCGTTGCTAACCGGAAGTGCGGGCCCGAGAATAGTAGTTATAAAAAAGTTTTTTTGAAGATTCACAAGCTAATGTTATACTGTTTGTATCTCCGACTATATAAATAAATTTTGTATTGTATTGTATTGTACCTTTAAAAGGAAAAAACATGCATTCAGGATATTTTTGAGGATGTCCCCCATGTCACTGTGAGGAGAAAAATCATCAAGCGTGACATGAGAGTGTATTTCTTTTTTATCTGAAGGGGGCATCTCAAAAGAAACCCTTAAAACATTTTTTTCAAAATAAAGAAAATGCAAAGGTAAAAATTGAAAATTATTTTGAAATATAAAAGGGTTTATGATCCTCTTCATACCAGTCTTAGTATAATTCTGCAACTCTGTATCCTTACAAATATAATCATCAACCTCTTTCAATCCCATTCAATCTCAATACTTCCTTCTAAGTATACGTATACCTTGGAGGAAGTATATACTTAGAAATCATGATCAACTGAACCTGTAGAGTGCTTGACTCTAGACCGAGGGGCTGCGGGGTCGAGCCTCACCGGAGTTACTGCATTGTGTCCTTGAGCAAGACACATTAATCCTAGCTTAGTACTGGTTCAACCCAGGAAGACCTGTGCTTTATAACTGAAAGATTGTTGATAGGACATAAAGAATCAAATTAAACAAAACAAACAAACGAGCCAGTCAAAACTACAATATAGTCTCATCATAGATTTAGAAGTGCAATGGATGCCGTATGAAGAAATAGGACCAGCCACCAGGAAAGGCTGGTTTCCGGTGGGTCTTCTTCTCTTCCTCCAATAAAGTACTGACACCATCATTGACATATCATCATACTGACCTAGTGCATAGATGGTGCAGACACAATCATCAAGGTGATGGCTATAATGTCTGTATACAGTGCAATTAAAATCATCCAGTACGAGTCTCTAGCGGAGTCTGACAGGTTGCACATCCTCTTTGAAGCTGTCTAGTGTTGATCAGTTTACAATTGTCTGGGGAAGGCTGTTCTTAATTCTCAACCAAAATTATATTGTGGGTACTCAAAATAACCGTCTCAATGAGATGTTTATTTTGAGCACCCAAAACATATGCTAAGAACCATCTCAATGAGACGGCTCTTTTGAGCACCCAAAACATATGCAAAAAATTCTGGGTACGAAAATATTAACAATTTTACGCTGAAATTTTTTGTTTATCTTAACCTGTGCATTACTCTCAATGTTATACTCAACGTCAGTGAAAAGTTACCAGTAAATCACATACACTTAACATAGGACAATATTAAGTCCATTCTGAACGAAGAACGACGGATACTTCAACACTCAATTTTATGGCATAGAGTCTCATGCATCACCATTATAGAAAACGGTATCCATCGCATCCGAATGCGTTATAATCATTCCTTGGTGGACCCCTGTAGTTTCCATTGCATTGTATAGGAAAATGCAAAGTTTTGGTGCTACCTTAAAGTTTGATCCTTATTTTTGGGGTTCAATGGGATAACCTAAATTATTTTGGTGGCGTTTTCAATGAAAATGTCTAGGGCATGTCCTGGCATGTTGTCATCTGAAAATGATGATTTCAAATTCTTAAAAACTGCAAAAAACATAAAATGCATGTACATTACGTGCACCATAGTTCCAGGGCATGTGTAACTGTTTTATCTCTCCAAACCAGCTTATCGTCAACCAGAAATATGAACGTAACAGTAGCCAAAGAACTGTATTATACATTTTCCGAAATATCGAAATTTCGATACTGGTAACTTTTCATTGACGCTGATTATATTAATTCTTTCAGATCACACAGGCAGCTGTCATGTTACACTTACATGGCATCTCTGCAAGCTGTGAGGTACAATTCCAATAGAGCTGCTATAACACGGTTGAATAATAAATACTATGTCCGCCTGTATCCCACAGTTTTGGTTCAGCCTGATGGCTCAACAGTATCCATACGCCATACAGTTCCAAGAAGAATAATCAAGGTAAGGCCAAAAGAAAAGTATGCCTTGTTTCAGGCTACATGTCCAAAAATTTTAGTGTCGGTAGGTAAGCAAACTTTTTTTTATAAAAGCTTTTTTGAATGGAAAAAGTATGAAAATCTCAAAACAGTCTAAAAATAGACTTTACTATCACAAAAGTCTTCAAAAAAGTTTGAGTAGGCCCCAAAATAGTAGGGTAACAAGACATTTTCTTTTTGTGGCCTAAGACTTAACTCTTTGCATGCTGGGTAATTTTTCATCATTTTTGTAGTCTGCATACTTTTTCAAAAAATACTTTCAGGAACACTACCAGAGTGTCAAAATGCAAAGTTTATAAGCAGACGACAAATTTGCTGCTGGCAGGCAAAGAGTTAAGTTTCTACATGGCCAATATATAATTATTCATAGTGGGTGGAGCCTAGTATGAATATTCATGAAGGAAAGGGTTAAGTATCATCACAAACAAAATCAAATGCAATGTTTCTTTCCACATGAGAAAGTTTTATCAACTGATGGTCTGGCTAAATTCATACTTGATATTAAGATATATTTCATTGAGGGGCAGTGTGGTGCACAAGAACCATAGCTCTAGCTTCAGCATTTTATTTATAAACTCTGGCTTTTGTATTTACTATTTATTGAGTCTTATTATACTCGTTATACCATTTGTAGCTCATCTAAGTGCTGGGCCCTGTAGCGCAATCAGTATCGAGCGCAATGTAGTGGATGGAATCGGCTGGATTTTTATTATCCAGCATCAGAAATAACAAGTGACCAATGATCAATCATTAATCAACTAAAATGAAATACATACGTGGGACATAGTATGCTACAGTACTTCTAAGATGCCTTAATGCATCCAGTTGATTGACCAGCCAATGCAGCCATGTCAGGTGTCAAATAACAGGGCCCTGGAAACAAAAGAATATATTTAACTGCATTATTTGGACCATTTGTTGTTCATACCTGAAACTCAAAATGCAGAAAAGGGTCTTTCAAAACAAATGCATCAAGCTAAACATTTAAGGCCATATGTAGCAGAATGTCTATACCCAGTAATTGATTATTGAAAAACCACCGATCATCAAAACAGATCACTGGAAATGACAAATGATCAATGTCCTCGATTAATCGGCTTACCACAACTGATTGCTTATCCAGGGGTCATGTGTTTGACCCCAGCCTGGCCCCATACTTTCAAGGAGATTGATCATGAAATTTTTCATATATGCAGGCCCCCAGATAAGGGTGTGTAACGAAAAATTATTTTTCTTACTTCTCAACCAAAACATATGTTGTGGGTACTCAAAAGAACCGTCTCACTGAGACGGTTCTTTTGAGCACCCAAAACATATGTTTAAACGATGGATAAGAAAATAATCGCAATTTTACGCTGAAATATTTTGCCTAACTGGCCCTATGTATATGCATTCTTATCTTGAGGCCAGCTATTAGTTTCATTCCCACCAAAACCACTACATTGAGGGAGCGTAGTGGCTCAGTGGTAGAGTGCTTGACTCAAGACCGAGGGGCCGTAGGTTCAAGCCTCACCGGCGTCACTGCGTTGTGGTCCATGAGCAAGACACATTTATCCTAGCTAAGTACTGGTTCAACCCAGGAAGACCCGTACCTGTTTAACTGAAAGATTTTTGATGGGACGTAAAGAATTAAATCAAACAAACAAACTACATTGAAAATGTTCTAATCTCTTTCAGCTACCTCTGGATCTGTCCCTACTCTCAGAAGCTGAAAGAAAAGCAAGACTCCGCAAACGGGAACCGAAAGAGAAAATCTTGGTGAAAGATGATATAGATGATGACTTTGATTCCTCACACTATAGAAAATTGACAAAGAAAAGACTTTAATATTATCCAAATTTAAAGACTTTTCATGCAAGGAGTTATAAGACCTTGTGAGCTAGATCTTAAACAAAGACTTTGTGAGCTAGATCTTAAACAAAGACTTTGTGAGCTAGATCTTAAACAAAGACTTTGTGAGCTAGATCATAAACAAAGAGTCTGTGAGCTAGATGTTAAACAAACTTGATTAATAATATTAGATAATTAACCCTTGTCATGCTGTATAGCATATGTCAAGACAAGCAAAAAATGTTTGAGCTTAAAAGTGTAATTATTTTCTTACTCATCAGTTCAAACATGTGTTTTGGGAAGTCAAAAGAACCGGCTCGTTGAGATGGTTCTTTTGACTACCCACAACATATGTTTTTGTTGATATAAGAAATATAATTTTCAAATATGCACTTTTATCTGGACATAAAACTACACTCCTCAATTTTTATCCTGTTAACTTGCAGCATTCCAAATATAAGCATGTTTCAACTGATCAGATGGCTTCATTAGAACCCAGCTGATCTGAATCTACAGTGTTTCAAAAAATGGATAAATCCAAGTTCAGCAAAAGAGATAGTTATTAAGACATTTTACAACTGAAAATAGGATCATATTTCAGGTGCGTAACAAAAAAATAATTTTCTTATTTCTCAAACAAAACATATAGTGTGGGTACTCAAAAGAACTATCTCGATGAGATGGTTCTTTTGAGCACCCAAAACATATTAAATCTGATGGATAAGAAAATATTAACAATTTTACGCTGAAAAACTTTGTTTATCTAAGCCTGTGACTTTTTTTCTTATTTCTGAATCATTAAAACATCAAGTTGCTTGAGTACTCACTCGGCCACAGGATATATTTTTGTTGTTGTGTTTGTGTTAAACGTCCCACCAACAGCTAATGTCATATGGAGATGGGGCCACAGCTTTAAGTCTCATTCAACAGACTTGTGAAGCGGGGGATGGAACCTGCAACCCCTGGTTTACAAGGCAAGAGGTTTATAAACTATACTACAGCTGCTCCTGATATATTTTTAGCTCACCTGAGCCAAAGGCTCATGGGTGAGCTAATAGTATACCAGTCACTCTGGCATCCGTCCGTCCATCAACATTTTCAAACATCTTCTCTAAAACCACTGGGCAAATTAAACTCAAATTTCATTTGGAGACTCCTTAGGACACGGGAACAAAAGTTTGTTCAAGTGGTCCTGGTCACATGACCAAGGTGGCTGCCACGCCCATATATGGTAAAAAACCTTTAAATATCTTCTCCAGAACTAGAAGGACTTGGTATGTAGCATTGGGGATGTGGGGCCTACCAAGTTTGTTCAAATAATGATCCTAGGTTGACCTCGACCTACTTAACATCAAGGTCAAATTTTGCTTCCTAATGCATTTTAATGGATTTTTTTTGAAAACAGTGGAAGCCTTAGTCATTATTCTCACTTGATATGTTTAAACCTAATGAGACAATGGCTATTAATAAGTTCCAATTTTACAGGGAAAAAAATCAGATTTAGGGTCGGGGGATTAAAAAAAAAATAAATAAAAAAGCTCTGAAAATGACCAGTTGACTGGTCATTTTCAGAGCTTTTTTTTTTCCTTTTCAGAGATTTTTAATTTTTTAGGTAACAGTCTGTATTAAATCTTTATATATTTCATCATTTTCCTAAAATTCTGGACAGAACAATCACTTTTAACAGTGTCACAGTCAAAAGTACACAGACAGAACCTTAAAAAATGTATTATTTTTTTCAACTAAGCAAATAATATTTAGTCGACGGATAAAATAAAAAAATAATTTTTGACTTTTTTTTTCCCACTTTCTGGAAAATTACAGTAGGAGGGTTTGTAAATCAACTAATAAAAAAATTCTGGCCTTAGGTCGCTCATATTAGAGTCCAATTAATATATTAAAACATAGTTTTCTCATAAACCATTGGCCCAATTGAACTCAAATTTCAATTTCCAATTGAAGACTCCTTATGATAAATTAGCCAAATGGTATATGGTAAAAAACCTTTAAAAATCCTCTCCAGAACCAGAAGGCCAGTTATCTTGAGAATTTGTATGTAGCACTGGGGCCCACCAAGTTTGTTCAAATGATTATCCCAAGATAACCTTGACCTACTTTTTGTCAAGGTCAAATTTGCTTCCTTATGCATTTAAATGGGAAATTTTATGGAAAGTTGATTTTTTGAGTACTGTGGAAGCCAAAGTAATTATTCTCACTTGATATGTTCAATCTAGTGTCTATAAATAAGTTTCAAGGGTCAAGGTTGACCTTTGAGCCAAGGTCGCTCATATTGGAGTCCCATCAACGTATTAAACCAAAGTTTTCTCAGAAACCACTTGGCCAGGTTATGTGAAAATTTAAACAACCTTTACTCCAAAAACAAGGGACAAAACATCCAAATGAATGCCGTTTAAAAAAGCAGTTGTCGGATTACGCAAGTAGGGGACTTTATGGGCCAAGAGCTACAACTCATGAGTACGTCGACAACTCAGATCAGGCTGCAGAGTGCTAGGCATCTGCCGGGACGTGTGTATCAGTAGTTGCCCCGCTCATATGCATTCAAAAATGAACACTATCGAGGGCTCTCCCATTGGTTTGGGAACAGGGGAAAAGGACATTTTATTCAATTTTGAAGTTCAAGCTAACAATGGAACAGTATCCCCGTGAGGGGCTCGTAACTGATATTGTTACGCCACACCACCATTAATTCTTTTCCATATGAATTATCTGTTCCTTTGATCCCATTATATGGCTAACGTTGATCCCTGTTCCCTGGTCACACTCCAATATCAACGTGACATGTTCATCAACTCGTATTTTCCCCATATGTGTTAAGATATGTACCCTTGTTCCCCTTAGAACAATTCTGTTGTACCCATGGTATTCCACTCCCTAATTATTTACGACCATGGTCAGTGAAAATGAACATAAGATGACCTCCACGTATATATATAATTACCAAATACAGTACAAAGTCACATTAATTCTTGCTTAGTACTGGTTCAACCCAGAAAGACCCTTCCCAACATAACTTAAATTGTTGACTGGGACGTAAAGAACCAAATCAAACAAACCTGTATTGAACCAGTACTAATCAGTGAGGATGAGTGTCTTTCTGTAGGACACAACACAGGGTCTCCCATGAGACTCAAACCAGCATTCCTACAATCTAAAGATGAGCACTCTACCACTGAGCCAATGCCCTCTCCAAAAAGATGATTTTTATCAAAAATGAAATGACTATGGAATTACTCAATCTTTGCGTAAAGAATAAAACATAAGTAAAACTTGAAATGAGTAGCTCAAAACAGTTTATTAACCTCATAAACCCTCTTGCAAACAAAACTGCCATTTTCACTAATACTGGATAAAACAAAACACTAGTGGCAATGATTATTCTCTTAAAGCTAAGAACAGTAAAAATGAACAATTTTAAACACCTATTTACTCCAATGGAATCTTCCAATAGATGATGAGGACTAATCATCTTGGTTGTCAAAATAATTTGCTGAAAAAGCAAACAGATAGTCCCAGATCAGACTGCTCCTAGACATAGGTCCAGAAAAGGAAATTATATGAGCGTATTATTGAAATTATTTTCTTACCCATCAATTAAAGCATATGTTTTGGGTGCTCAAAAGAACTGGTTCATTGAGACGGTTCTTTTGAGTACCCACAACATATGTTTGGATGAGAAATAAAGAAAATAGTTTTTCAATACACACTCCTATCTGGAGCGCTGTCCTAGAGGAGCAGTCTGATCTGGGACTATTTGTTTGCCACATTGACAAATTATGGCACTTAAAGAATTAACTATTATAAAGCTAAAAACAGAATTAACTAATAAAGCTAGGAACAGAATTAACTAACAGTAACTAGAAACTTTGGTCATTTTTAAATGCCATTTTATTACAATCTAAGGCTGTGATTAAAAATATTTCTGTTTCACCTGACCTGACCCTGTCTGAAAATTTTGTGTAGATATATATAGGTGGGTTTATTTTTATTCTTTTTTTGGGGGGTCAGGACTCCTGCGGATAAAGCACCATTTCAGAATTTTATATATAAGAATAATGTCACCACATTCAGGATTCATTTGATAAATTGTAGCACAGTATTCTTCAACTTTGACTCCCGAAAAAAATTCTGAGATAAACTTTTACATAAGTCTGCATGAGATTTGCTTTTGCTACCCAAACAAATATAAACATGGGCCCTGGATCGCTCACCTGAATACTTGTCAGGAGCCACAAAATATAAATCCCATTCTCCAACACTTAAGTCCATCTTGGGTTTCACTCAGATCATAACCAAAGCCTATCAAGTCACCAAGTTCTATCAAATTATATACTTATCTGCACAATTTCAATGTCTGACCTTTTTACCCAACCCAAAAGGCCAGGGGTGCGCATAATGTCAAACATTTTAATTGCATATGCACCATAACTTTCTTCAGATTTTTTTTTTTTTACCTTTTGTCCACATACTGGAGTCAAGGGTGTGTAAAAGGGCAGAACATTTGCATGCATGGTGTTATATGCTTCATTCTAATTTATTTGATTATGCAACATGACTACTTTCAGAAAAAAAAAACAAATCAACCTTTTGACCCCACCCCAGGGGTCAAGGGTAAGTGTATGAGCAAAATAATTGCAAACATGTTATTGTAAGCTTCATTCCCTTTAATTTGATATGCTACATGGCCATATTCTGAAAAAGATGACTTTATATTAGCCTATGTCACTCAAGGGGGGGGGGGGGACATTTTTGGCCCCAGGCCAGGGACATAACTTGAACAAACTTGGTAGAGGTCCACACTGTGATGCTACATATCAAGACTAGGCCTTGTGGTTTCAGACAAAAAGCTTTTTCGTGGCCATTTTTGACCCCAGGTACATTATTTGTACAAACTTGGTAGTGGTCCACTAGGTGATGCGACATACCAAATATCAAGGCTCTAGGCCTTGTGGTTTCAGATCAGAAGATTTTTTCACGTTTTTCCTATATAAGCCTATGTAAAACATGTGACCCCCAGGGCGGGGCTGTTTTTGGCCCCAGGAGGTATAATTTGAACAAACATGGTAAAGGTGTGTTAGGTGATGCTACATTCCAAATATCAATGCTCTAGGCCTTCTAGTTTCAGACAAGAAGATTTTTAAATTTTTCATATTGAAAATCTATTTTTAGCCTTTGTGACCTAGATATGCAACAGACCAGAACCACTTGAACAATTTTGGTAAATGGCCACCCAAGGATAATTTTTGTGAAATTATTTAAAAATTGGACTAGGGGTTTAGGAGGAGTTGCATTTTAAGTCAATTGTTAACGGATAAATCAAAAACACCTTGTCACTATGTGACAGGTGAGCTAAAAATATGACAGCTAAATATGGTAATAAAATTAATTGGATAGGGGGCATTTTCATGGGCAGGTTGGGTCAGGTGAAACAAATATATTTTTAATTTAGGCCTATTGAAAACAAGTATACATGATTAACAACACTTATAAGCATGGAATTTGTCTTTAAAAATGGAATGCTGGTTAGTTACAGTAATTAGCTTCTGCAATATGAATATGTTACGGGTCAAAACTCTATTCTAACTTTTTACCCACTATATGTCTTGATTCTGACCTTAGACGGATCAAATTTTAGAGAAGTCTGTGGTATAACGTAGCTCCAGATAAGGGTCGTTTGTGCACTTAAAATTGCTTTTATTTCCTTACCCATCCATTTAAAAATGTGTTTTGGGTGCTCAAAAGAACCATCTCGTTGAGACGGTTCTTTTGAGTACCCACAACACATGTTTTGGTTGAGAAATAAGAAATATATATTTGAAATATGCACTCTTATCTGGAGGCCTGGTGTAAGCAGAATGTGAAATGAAAATTTGGGAGAAATACCTCTTTTATCCAACCAGTTTTCAGATTGATAGCACAAACAGTAAGTATTTGGTTTAGAAATAATGGGTTGCAATCTGATTAATAATTCATATGCTTATTAGAAGACTGATCCAATCTTTGATCTGCCTGCGGTCAAAATTGGACTATAGTGGCAGCTACAGTCAACTGCTAGACCTTTGGACCCAGATCAGGCACAACAAAGTCAGGCTTGACCAGAGTCCAAACTGTCACTCTGATCAGCAGTCTAGATAAGCAGCGTATTTGAGTAAATACTCAAAAAGCAATTGAAATTAAATAATATGTGCGTACCAAAAAGCAATTCCGACGATCGGTATGCAATTGCATGCAATGTAATTGCGTACCATTTGGTTCATTTCGTTTTTATTTGGAAATGCCAGTCGAATATTGATTTTTTTTACTAGCGAGCAAAGGTATAATAACAGTTTTATGAATAATATATCGGCAACCACTCAAGTCACAGAAACAATATGAAAGTAACTTTGCAAAGTTTATGCGAGCAATAAATGTCAACAAGGGGACAAGATTTACTTCAGGTACAATAAAATCTGCTAGTTCGATAATATGGAAAGGCAGACAATAGGAGTGAATAAATATGCAGACACATTTCCAATGGCTTCATTCAATAAGAAAAGATGTGTAATCACAGAAAAAAAATGTGGCGTAAATGAGTATGCAATTGTTTTTGCAAGAACGCAATTGATGATAATCAGGTTGCGTAAATACCCAATTCACCCAAAAGCTTATCTAGGCTGCTGTCTGATGGTATATTCATGAACGAATTCCTGGGGTGGGGGGGGGGGTAACAAGCAGATGACAAAAACTGCATGCAAAAATACATACTGCATGCAGAGAGTTAAGGGGAAGTTAGACATTAAATACAATTATCAGACTATCTACAGATTTCTTAACTACATTGTATTTACATGAGTATGAGCACCATCTGAACCAAGTTATAAACACAATGCTATTATCTCGTGCCTTAAATCATTTGTTGATGATACTCAGTTTGAAGCATCTCAATGAGATGTTTCAAAATGAGTATCACAACAAATGAGTTCATTGAGGTAAGTATCATTCATCAAATCTTGGATTGAAAATATCTGACCTCGGACAACATGCACAGTTTGATACATGGGCTTACTGTTTGAACACAATGGTAGTTACAGTAAAATCCCCCAAATAAACGAGACTTACCTTGGTTAAGTTGAAGTTGGTTTGGGATTATTATAGTCACACTCACACACTGGAGAGATCAGATGAGATGCACGCATGAACAATACCGAGAGCTCAGTTTTTAGAAGCCTAAATGAAGTTTGACAAAATATGTATTTGGTTATTAATAACTAAAATTTCATATATATAGTTATTAATAACTGAACCTTCAATTTCAAGTAAATACCCTCTAAATATCTAGAAGGGTGGGTTCTTCCTATTCAAATTTGGGTGGGCATCTGATCTCTCCAGTGTGTGAGTGTGACTATAATAATCCCAAACCAACTTCAACTTAACCAAGGTAAGTCTCGTTTATTTGGGGGATTATTTTACGTCACACCACACTTCCGTTATCAGATGAGACTTTAAAGCCAATCTTTTGGGCAAACTTCTAAAGGAGAGAGTAAATGATTTCCCACAATTTAATATCATATAAAGGTATAGATATATAATACTGACATTACCATAATACATAAATAGCCATGTGAATATTTCAAATAGAAATGGGGCATTATTTCAAATAGACTTCCTAGTCACTTATGTTTAATACAGCATTGCTGAAACAATTGGAGTCATTGTTCATTGGTTTATCATAATACTTTCCAAAAGTCTTTGTGTTGGACCATCCAGCAACCTTCATAATTTCAACAATAGGTACTGACTGACATTTTGCTTTTGATGTTACCGCACTTCTAATACTATGAGTTTTAAATGTGTTACAGTCTATACCAGAGCTGATCATAACAGTCCTCAGCCATCTACTGATGGTGTCTCTAGATACTTTCTTATGAGGTTTTATATAACTAATAAACAAAGATGTTATGTTGTCCCTTAACATGCTTGTACGTTTCAAATATTCTTTCAGTGTGAAAACAACGCACACACTTCTATCTGATGGGTAAGCTTTAAGTTCTGCCACTGGGTTAGACCTACCTGGTCTTGACTGTTTAAGTAAACTACTATATTGGAGAGTATATATGTCATATCCTTTTTTCAACTCAGAAATTGACAGAAGATGAATACTCTGCGTTCTGCTAGCTAATGTGAGTGCTATAAGCATACTTAATTTTAATGTCAGCATCTTGAGAGATAGATTTGCAATTGGAGAAAGCTTTTGCAAATATACCAAAACTTTTGAGACATCCCATGTAGAACTGTACCTAGACTTAGTAGGCTTTAGATTAAAAACACCTTTCATAAAGCGGATAACTAAGGGATGAGCCCCAACTGCAAACCCATCTATCACTATGCCTAATGCTGACAAAGCACATCTTGCCGTATTTACGGCACTGTAACCACGTCCACTCTCAAATAAACTGGTTAAAAATTCTAGCACAAGATTTAAATTTGTATGAACGGAATCACTTTCCCTTTCGTTACAGAATGAAAACCATTTTTTGATATATGTATCATATTGTTTTTTAGTACCGATTCGCCATGAGGCAAGGATGATCTTTGTAGCTTTCTGTGAAATGTTTCGGTTTTCATATGATCTCCTGATAGCCGACAGGCTATCAGACGCAACTTGTCTGTCAGTGGATGTACTTTGTTTGAGTTCACAAGGGATAGTATGTTCCCCTGGGGAAGTATACGTGGAAAATCCACCAATAGTTTCATCAATTCTGGGTACCAATTCTGCGTTGGCCACAGCGGCGCTACCATAACACACTCTGCTCTGTCCATCAGTACTTTCTGAAGACATCTGCCAATCAAGCTGAAAGGTGGAAAGGCATAGAAATAAATATCTGTCCAACTTTGTGAAAAAGCATTGATCCAGACGGCATCTGGATCCCTTTTCCAAGCAACATATTTTTCAATTTGTTTGTTCAAACGGCTTGCAAACATGTCTATTTTTGGCATGTGCCAAGTTTGAACAATACTCTGAAAAACTTGCTTCTCTAATTTCCATTCAATTCCTTCATTTTTGAATGACCTTGAACTATGATCTGCTTCGTTCTGAGATCCTGGTACATAGGTAGCACTAAGCCAAATATTTCTATCTATACACCAGGACCAGATCAACTTGGCCAACTTGTTACATTCTAAAGATTTTACTCCACCTTTCGAATTCAAGTATGATATTGTACAAACATTGTCAGACCTGATTAGTATGTGAATGTTTTGAAGATCCTTACAGAAGGATTTTAAGGCTAGCATGACAGCCTTCATCTCTAGAACATTAATGTGATTGTTAACTTCTATTTCATTCCATTTTCCTCCGATGCTTTCATTTCCACTGACCGCTCCCCAGCCAATAAGGGAAGCATCTGTTGTAATAACTAGATCAGGATTACCATGATCAATGTGCCGTTTTTGTGTATGGAGGTTTGTGATCCACCAGGTTAATTCTTCCCTCATGCTATTTGTAATTTGCATTTTATTATCAAAGTTTCCCTTTGAGTATTTCAGTGCTTTGATTTTCTGCATTTCTATATCCCTATAATGCAATGGACCATATTCTACGGCTGAAAAAGTGGATACTATTAACCCTAATACTCTAGCCACTTTCCTTATGGTCTCATGTGATTTTTTGCGTAAACTCATGCACTCTTGGACAATCAAATGCACTTTATCAACTGGAAGTGTAACTGTCATGTCTGATGAATGTATAGTATTTCCCAAAAATGTAATAGTTTTTGTTGGGATAAAATTAGATTTCTTTTCATGTATTATGAAACCTAGTTCATTCATGAGGTAGACCGAGTCGGCTACATTAACTTTGCATTCATCATAAGTATCTCCTACTAGTAGAGAATCATCAATAAACCCTGAATTTGAGTGTCCAAGTTGCCTGAGCGCAGCATAAACAGGTTTCATGAGTTTAGTGAACAACAAGGGGGCCGAAGCTACTCCATTTGCAAGCGAAACATACTGAAATACTTTGCCTTTGAACATAAACCTCAATTTAATTCTTTCTTCTTCTGCTATTGAGATTGAATAGTAGGCGTGGCGAATATCGACCAACGCCATGTAGCAGTTGGGTTTTATTAGTTTTAATGCAGACTCAAATGTGTCCATCTTGAAATGGTGATAATCCACATTCTCATTAAAGTTTTTCAAATTTAAAATGAGTCTATATTCTCCATCTTTTTTATTTCTGATAAAAATTGGAGAAAGATATTCTCTTGGGTCATGTTCTACCTCAATGAGAACTTGCATTTCTAGCAATTTTTGAATTTCTGACTCAATAATATGTTCTTCTGTTGGTTTAAATTGACACCTAGGTGTCACTGTATTTATCGGATCAATCCCATCTTTGATCTGAAGATGACAATGATTTACTATGTCAAGAATGGACTTGTCAGATGTTATTTTTTCCCAGTTTTTGGCAAAGTATTTCAATCTGCCTGCTTGAAATGGTAGTCTTACCTCACCTAGTAAAGTGTCTACTTTCTGGCCCCCATCCTCAAGTTTTTTGGAACCGTAGATGGTGCGGGAGAGAAATACTGCGTGCCATCTTGATTTCCTCTAAAGAAGCCTCTGCCACGTGCTCTCCCTCTGCTAAGGAACCTCATTGGCCGCCGACCTCTTGGTGCCATACCCCTGTAGTTGCTGGCACCACGACTGATAGATCTACTTAGTCTATTCATGTCCTGGATTTCACGTACATTCTTATTAACATCGTCACCGTACAGCATATCAGTGTATGGGAAATTATGTGATGTCAGGTAGTGGTATTTGTTATCTAAGTCATTTTTGTGGCATTCTTTCCTTTTATTGTTGATTAATTTATTTGCTTGGCCCAATAGCCCTAAAGCATTGGTACCAAGCTCAACGTTAGAAGTCCCTAATGATTCACCAGCTTGGTCAAGCAATTTGGTTATGTTGATTGATGCCTTTACTATATTATTTTGAATGCTCTGCATCTTCACATCGTCTGTTTGGGTCTGAGGCTTTAACAACCTCCAGATACTTTGATTGACTTTAGTTTTTACTAATGCATCGCAATTGTTGGGCCTATGAGTGTCCTTGATAAGGTCATTTTGACGCTCTTCTGAAATACCATCCCTAAAAGTGGAGTTAACGAAAGACGCCAAATCCTCATTAACTTCCAAATCTACAGATTCTTTGGGATTAAATTTTTCACTGATGTTTTTGAACACAGAATCAGGTGACACTTTTTGCTTTTTTGTTGGGGGTTCTGAATCTAAGTCCACGACTTGATCAGGATATTCACTGTTCTCGGATTCATAATAATCCTCACCATAATCATAGACTGGCTCCTCATAGTCCCAAATCTTATCGACCCTGGTAGCCAAAACTTCCAACCGCTCATTTACTTTATTTTGATTACCATGCAGTTCCTTCAAAATATTTACCACCTCCGCGGTGAACCCCGACTGCGCCAATTCCAACGATTTTGTTTTACCGCTCGTAGTGGAGCCTCCTGTTGAAGTTGAAGGGACCGCGGGTTCTTTGTTAGCCACCTTCCTAGTTTGCTTTTTACCCGTATGACCCGGGTCAGCCTTGTCGTCGGGTTGACCCTTTGCTAGCATTGCATCCGCCATGTTGTTGATGTTGAAACGTGTCGATTTCAACTTTCGGTTTTATTTACTGCTCCGCAGCAAATCAATGCTCAATATATACAGGATATTATTGCAAAATATATTTAATACGACCGCGTCGCATATAATTTATGTAATTTTTATAAAGCAACGCTTTATTTTTCTTAAATTTTTGTACAACGTACAAATTATTCGATTTGAAAACCAATATATAAAATATTGGATTCGCACCAAAGTGCTCTCGGCCTAGATCTCACGATAAGACCACATCTTACCTGTACGAGATCTACAAGCGTACTGAGCTCTCGGTATTGTTCATGCGTGCATCTCATCTGATAACGGAAGTGTGGTGTGACGTAAAATAACCTGTCTTAAGCTGCCACTCAAAAATAGACAAAACAAAGGTCTTAAAGACAAATGGTAGCTTAATGAAGGTTGAAAGTATTGCAGAATGCTCTCTTGGAGCATTCTGCAATACTTTTGACCTGCTTTTTTGTTTGTTTGATTTGATTCCTTACGTCCCAGTTAAACAGGGACGGGTCTTCCTGGGTTGAACCAGTACTAAGCTAGGATAAATAAGTCTTGCTCAAGGACCACAATGCAGTGACGCCGGTGAGGCTCGAACCCGCTGCCCCTCAGTCTCCAGTCAAGCACTCTACCACTGAGCCACTGTGCTCCCACTTTTGATCTGCATTAAGCAACAATCGGTTTTGAAACCCATTTTTATGTCTTCTTTTTGAGTGGTCGCTTAAGACAGGTTTTACTATATTAGCATATAAAACACATTTGGTTACAATATCAACATAATCTGCTTATTATATACTAAGAAAAACAATTGAAGGATATTTGGATTCAGTATCATCTCTAACATTCATGCAATGAAAACTTTACTCATTATGCATGTATTTCATAGTTCCAGACATCTGCAATCAAAACGGATGCTTTATTTTAGTCACGCTTCAATGGTTTAAGTACAGTACAAATCCAAATGGTTCAACCCTCTATACTGAAAAGTCACAAACGTTCAAAAATGATTGAAACCCATTTTTATCGTTTGTATTCCATAATGACTGACTCTAAAATAGTCTCTGGTTCTCCCTCCAAAAAATGGCACCTAATTTTGAAGTTGTTTTCAGTGTTTTCCTGCAAATATGTAGTCAAATTTACCGTGGTATGCCATATTCGTGTATTTTTGTTCAAGAATTTGTCCCATTATTAGGGGCAATGACTGATAAATTGGTGTTAACTTTTGTCTGTGGTCGGAATAAGGACATAAGCAATGACCTGGTAAAGGTTGCAGCAAAAATTGAGAGCGCTAAATTTTTTGCTTGTGAACTTTGGGTAGAGAGGGTCGGTACATTTGGTGTAGTGCTGTATCGTAACCAATGACCCGTGAATTTCAATATGCATTTTGGTGAATTGCATAGTAATAATTCTATCAATGACAAAAATAATTTGTTTGAAAATTATATTCCCAAATGTTATAATGTCAAAAGAATTTTAATATCCTTCAATTGTTTTTCTGAGTATATATACACAAATACATGATTGCTTTGAAATCGTGAACACATCCTGGTTGAAAATAATCATGAACGTATCCCGGTTGGAAAATGATCATGAACACATTCTGGTTGGAAAATGATCATGAACATATTTTGGTTGGAAAATAATCATGAACACATCCTGGTTGGAAAATGATCATGAACACAACCTGGTTGGAAAATGATCATTAACACATTTTGGTTGGAAAGTAATCATGAAAACATCCTGGTTGGAAAATAATCATGAAGTGAACACATTTTGGTTGGCAAATAATCATGAACACATCCTGGTTGGAAAATAATCATGAACACATCAGCTTGCTATTAGTAACTTAGCTCTCTTTTACAATCTTGATCAAAATTAGAAGGAAAATCTGTTTATCACCGGTATACAGAATATAATTATAAAAATAAATCTTTTGAACATTATGCATGTACATATGAGTCCAAACATGAGATTTTCAACAATGTGGTATGTGTGACCAGCAAAGGCTCAGACCAGCCTGCGCATACACGCACACAGTCTGATCAGAGCCTTTGCTAGTTGCTTGAATACTCTGTGAATATTAAGCTACTGACCAAACAGCATTTGGAGTTTCTGAGATTTAAAGGAGGCTGCACAGGCTCGTCAGAGTCTACACTTGTCAAAATGCCTCATTGTTGGAAATCACATGTCACGGCTCATATACAGTGCAGTCCCTTTATAATGCTATACTTCGGGTCCATAGGAAAGGCGCGCAATATAAGTGAATTGTGTCATAAAGGGGCAATTTTGCAAAGCCACAGGAAAATGACCATGGAATGGTCATTTTTCCCCCATAATACCTTTATAAAATTCCATGGTAAAAAATATGGGAGCCACAACATGAACACATTGTATCCAAATCTGTGTTGTAGCAAGATGTGTTATAAAGAGACTGCACTGTATATTCTCCAAGATATGTGTTATTATGCATACAAAGCACAAAATGAATACATGGACCTCTCATATGGGGGAATAAAGCAATATAAATATATATTCTCCAAGATATGTGTTATTATGCATAGAAAGCACCAAATGAATACATGAACCCCTCACATGGAGTAATTAAGCAATAGATCTGCGGCTCAGGCCATATCAACATGGCAGTCCAGGCCCCTCCATCGGTCACTTCATAGTGCCGTAAGTTTCTATTGCTCTCACTCTATTGTTTGGATAATTATTCAATAGCTGAATTTAAATTGAAACCAATTTATTTATAAAGTAACAAATAAGGCTTATTGTTTCATGTGAATCAACTACAGACTGACTATTCATATGAAATAACAAGCCTTATTGAACTCTGTCTGCTGGTGGCCATATCTGTCTTCTGCTGATATTTTTTGCAAACAGTTTGAATCCAGATCAGGTCCGACAAAAAGTCTGGCCTGATCTGAATACAAATTGTATGTCACTCTGATGGTCTACCAGAAAAAAATTTTTGAAAAAAAGAAGAAAAGATTTTTGAAAATACCAGCAGAGTACAAAAAGTATGAAAAATTTTCCAGCTTGCAAAGAGTTAACTTCTTTATACTCCTCCTAGAAATGAAAACATAATGAGACAAATTTGTCATGTCATCTGTTGGGATTGAGGTTGGTATCAAAATTCAGACTCACAATGCATGAAATAATGGTAAGGTTTTACTGTAGTGTGATAATAACCAGTCCACGAATCCTTGAGCAAGACACATTTATCCTTGCTTAGTACTGGTTTAACCCAGGAAGACCCATCCCAACATAACTGAAAAATTGTTGAGTGAGACATAAAGAATCAAATCAAACAAAAATCAGTCCATGTGAAAATGACCGTGCAAGTTTGTGCTACAGTCTACTTTTGCAGGATAGCACCCTGCATGAGATTCATTTCAAGCCAATAAAAATTGTTACATATATGATATGCACTAACAGGCCTCCAGATAAGGGTGTTATTGAAAACTATTTTTCTTATTTATTAGCCAAAAACAGGTGTTATGGGTACTCAAAATAACTCATTGAGACGGTTCTTTTGAGCACCCCAACATGTGTTTAAATTGGTGGGCAAGAAAATGATTACAATTTCACGCTCAGAAAGTTTCCTTATCTGGACCTAAGACCAATGGTACATAATACATATAGTATCTATGTAGTCATACTTCAAACACACACGAGCAAACATTGAGTCTGGCAAGACTGCACATAAATGCAGGCTCATCTAAGCTTTCAGTGCTTGCTGATGCTTATTTGTTAGTTTTGTTTTTATACTTTATATCCAAGTCAACACTATTTTATTAATGTCAGGACAATTTCCTGTCTTCCTGGGTTGAACCAATACTAAGCAGCAAATTAAGTGTCTTGCTTAAGGGCACAGCACAGTTACTCAGGCAGCGTTTAGTCGTGATTCATGAATAAGCAAATCTTCGATACAAAGTCTTAGGCTCAACCAACTGAGCCACTGTGCTCCACCGCTTGCTGATGCACAGGTACAAAATCTAATACACTGCCTAAAAATAGATCATATGGACCTCGACATGAGGAAAACCAGTCTTCAGAGTTTGCAAACAAATTAGGTACAGACCAGCCTGCCCATCTGTGCAGTCTGATTGGTGCATTTGTAATTCGCATTCTGCAACTTATCATATCTAAACTTGTTACAAGTGAAATTTCAATATTCTAGCTAGCCTCTGAAGCTGAAGACACTGGTTTGTGTCGCTTTGTCTGAAACTCCAAAGACAGGTCTGTCGCGACGTAGTCAAGTCCAAATAATGTAATGTATGATGTCTAGCAGCTAGATTAGATATTCAGAAATTTCAAACACTTATGCTACTGTTCTACAATTTAAGTTACGGTATCTGGCAATACATTCACCAATTGCTGCCCAGAATAGAAACAGCAAACCTCCTGGTCCAGGTCTACACTGTCTACATAAATCAGCTATGACATGTGATTTCCAACAATGTGGCATTTTGACACGATCCTGTGCAGCCTCCCTTTAAGCTTAGAATTAAGCTCAAGTGAGGTTCGGTCAGTAGTTTAACATTCATAGAATATTTAAACAACATGCAAAGGCTGTGATCAGTCTGCGGGTATGCGCAGGCTAGTCTGAGCCTTTCTAATTGCAATGCCAATTTGTTGGAAATCTCATGCCACGGCCCATATGCTTTTATATGGAAATGAATCTTTGAAATTTGTGATTATTTTAATGTTCTAAAATTTAGAACACTTTCCTTTTCTGTTCTCAGATAACATGTTGCTTATCAGAGCTGGAATTCAATAAAAGCACCGCAAGCACTGCGTAATACCCCGCCACTGCTGGGGGCACCAAAAGTTATTTTGTGAGATATATAATGCCTAAATAGCAACAGAACTGAGATAGACAGTGATATGACGTCCTTAGTCACAATATGTAACCTTTGATGGTCAACATATCTGTGAAGTTTCATTCAGATACTCCATATAGTAAATGAACTACAGGTCAAAAACCATTTTTCAGATCAATCAAGGGCGGATAACTCATGAACTGGAAAGGTAAGGGTGACAGTCCTTACTAAAAATATGTAACCTTTGATGTTCAACATATCTGTGAAGTTTCATTCAGCTATTCTATATAGTAAATGAACTACAGGTCAAAAACCATTTTTCAGATCAATCAAGGGTAGATAACTCATGAACTGGAAAGGTAAGAGTGAAGATCCTTAGTCACAATATGTAACCTTTGATGATCAACATATCTGTGAAGTTTCATTCAGATATTCCATATAGTAAATGAACTACAGGTCAAAAAACATTTTTCAGATCAATCAAGGGCAGATAACTCATGAACTGGAAAGGTAAGAGTGATGGTTCTTTGTCACAGTATGTAACCTTTGATGTGAAACATATCTGTAAAGTTTCATTTAAATATTCCACATAGTAAAGGAACTACGGGTAAAAACATTTTTTAATTCAATCAAGGGCGGATAACTCACAAACGGGAAAGGTAAGAGTGACGGTTCTTAGTCACAATATGTTACCTTTGATGTGAAACATATCTGTGAAGTTATATTCAGATATTCCACATAGTAAAGGAACAATAGGTCAAAAACCTTTTTTCAGACCTATCAAGGGCGGATAACTCACAAACTGGGAAGGTCAGAGTGACGGTCCTTAGTCAGAATATGTAACCTTTGATGTGCAACATATCTGTGAAGTTTCATTCAGATATCATGAATAGTAAAGGAATAACAGGCCAGAAACCATTTTTCCAATACAAAAAAGGGCAGTAACTCCGTTAAAAATGGACGGATTTTGCCCATTAACAATCCCATACCACTCATCGCCGAAAACAATATGTATGCAAAATTTGAAAAAATTCCGTGAATAAATACTCAAGTTATCGATCGGAAATGGTGCGGACGGACGGACGGACAGACGGACAGACACCGAAGGGTATAACATAATACCTCGCCACACTTTAGTGGCGGGGTATAAAAATTGCTTGTCAGAACAGCAAACAGTAAGGGCTCTGGTCAGAATGCTTCTGAAGAAGCAGTCGGATCGGGGTCTGCACTGTTTGGCTCCTTTTAGCAGGCCACCAATAAACAAAATTTTAGAACATCTACTATATAACGTTTCAAGACACATTATTTACACACTATTTGACATACAGGTATTATCTTAATAACTGTGAAGAATTTTCAACTTTTAAAATTTTAATTTCTATAACATGATCAATGTACAAACACATACAGTAAAATCTATCTTAAGCGGCCACTTTATAATAGAAAAAACAAACATCTTAATGGAAAAATGGTAGCTTAATGAAGGCCAAAAGTACTGCAGAATGCTCCATGGGGAGCATTCTGCAATACTTTTGACCTGCATTAAGCAATGATCGGTATTGAAAACCATTTTTTGTGTTCTTTTTGAGTGGCCGCTTAAGACAGGTTTTACTGTATATGTATTTCGCATGGTGTTAACTCTCTCCTTGCTAGTGTCTGCTGATAACCTTTGCAAATAGTTTGGACCCACATCAGGACCAACTAAGCTAATTTTGAAAAAGTCAGTAGACGACAAAAGCATGAAAAATACCCAGCATCCAAAAGGTTAAAGATATATACTATCATCCAAAACATTTTCCTTTAAGCCTGCATGTGAAAAAGCAGTCTCAGATCAGCCTGTGCAATTTATGACCATCATTTATCACTTTGACAAAGAATGATTGGCAGGGCTGGAAAATCCACTTGTTTGCTCACCATGGCGAGTACTTCATACTGTCAGACAAGTAGAAATTTCTCAGGGGTCAAAAATATTTCAATATTGCTCTTGTCCTGCAGGACGAGTGACTTACAATTCTCACTTGTCCTGCAAACACATGCATTTGCCCTTTAAAAGCTTATGCAATAAAGAACATAAGGGAGTAATATGTAATGTGACTTCGTCGAGTAATTCTACCCAAAGCACTCGCCCTCAAGAACGAGTGCTTTGGGAAGAATTACTCGTCCTTTCTAGATTTCACACATAATGATTACGAGCGGATGAGTGAAATTTTTGTCCCCAGACTCTGTATCCAATGTAAACTATTGGGTTTGCAAACACATGCATATGGGCATGTAGGATGAGTAGAAATTCTAAGAATTTTCCACCCCTGATTGATACATTACATGCTAAAAAATTAACTAATTCATCCAATTAACAAAATCTGTCTCAAAGATTCCTTTAGGGAGATAAATCATTTTAGCTGGAACTTCTGTTCTTAAACAAAAGTGACCATATCTAAGGTTTTGATGGGATGATATACTTTTTATCGTGCACAATTTAAAATCCGGATGGTTGTTTGCATTTTTGATGTCTCACATGTTGCTAATATATGTGGTGACATTGCACAACCTTTCTGTCTTCCAACTCTGAAACTTGAGAAACTAAAGGTACAAAAATGATTTTTTTTTTTAGAAAAACAGTATAAATACCAAAATAGTACTTACATGTAATTAAAAAAATGAGTACCCACACTTTAAATTTTTTTAACCGCCATTTTGAAAATCTTCCATCAGTCCATTTTAGTTTTGCAAACGTCACTTTGAAAATCTTCCATTAGTCCATTTCAGCTGAAATGGACTAATGGAAGATTTTCAAAATGGCGGACTTCAAATTCTTTCAGCTGGAGCAGATGTGCATTACTAATCGGGTTAAAACTAGACATATTACCATCCTGCTAGATTTGCCACATTGCATACTGTAGTATTTTTTCTTATATTTGTGCAGTCTGTTCAATCAGAATGTATGTCATATACAATTTATTGAATTGTTCAACTAAAAATTTTGGAATTTATATATCTCTGGGGATGAGAATCTATGAAGAAACTCGTGCTGCGCATTTGTTTATAAAATTTTCCACCTCCCTCAGTTTATGATATGCGCATGGTGCGCATTACTTTTTTTCAAAATCTATACCTTATTTGATAACAGTGGTGATCCAGATCAGCTGGCTTCTGGTGAAGCCAGTTGATCAGGATCCACATTTTAGAACACTTACCAAACTTTTGTCTATATATAAAAAATGTTGTGGTCAAAATTTCACAATGTTTGGCATAACCTAATAATTAATCACATATTCTTTGCACCGGTTTTAAAAACTTTTTAATTACATGACATTGCATCTGGGACTGATGTAAACGCGTGTGGGAAACTTCATAAACAGTGCCTTGGCTCTGGAAAGGAAATCTTATGACAGTCTTTCAGGTTCTGTATATGGAAGCTGAATTTTTTTTTCCTAAAAATAAGTTTTTCATTCACTGCTTTTATGGTGTAAAATAACGGATAAAAGGAGAATGTAGTGCTCTGCTCTGGTCTTTTAACTTCTTATCTAAGCTAATGCGAGCTGCAAATTGCGTACTGTTTTGTCTGAAGCATTTTTGTTGTGAGGTACATGAAGATTGTTTACCTCACTCAAGGTTCATACAGGCAAGTTTGTGTAAAATTCAAGGACTTTTCCAGGACTTCTAAAAGACTTTCCTACTGTTTTCAAGGAATGAAAACTTATGAAAAATACTGATTTACAGGTTACAATTCTATTTGGAAATGCTACAGTCCATTACTAAAGATATTAGTTTTAGAAAATTAGTATAAAATATGCTGCACCAAAAAAAGGCACCACAATTTTATACTGATTTGGGTCTCCAAAGACAGTGTTGAATCCTCCTGTAAATGGTAAAATTCAAGGACTTTTCAAGGCCTTTGAGTGTTTTTCAAGTACCTTTCAATGCAAGTTTAATTTTCAAGGACTTTTCAAGACAATCCTGTATATTCAAGTACTTTTCAGGTCTGTGCGAACCCTGTATATTATTGGATTTATTAAATTCATTGCAAAAAAAGCAATAAAATGACGGGCAAAGTCTCACATTTGATTTTTACTCCTCAAACTTGTTTACTAAATTCAATAAAACATGAGCATTTAGGATAGATCTTCAATTTCTAAAACACATCATAGGCGCATCATATTACAATGTGATTTTCCAAACTTTGCAATGTGTCTGTGATGTTTACTACTAAAACTTTGATAAGCATCACTATGAAGATTTCCGAAGGGCTCAATGCACTAAGCCTACCCTTTTAGCACTCGATAACTTTCAACGTTTTTCTTCTCAAATTCAACAAAATTTTCAGTGGTAATTTAAAATGTTATGGGCTATATCTTTTATGGAAATCATTCATTAGACGGTCCCATGGATGCCCGTTGATCTGAAAATGCAAAATGTTATATTTGCAAAATTCCATCTAAAAATTCAAGTCCATTTCTCCCTCATTTAAAAAGATCAGAAACATGAAATAAGCTTGAAGAATACATTTTCAACCTTTCAATATTTGGTTGAAATCCGGCATGTAACATATGAGAAGTTCTCGACACTATAAGCACTATTTGAAAATTATGCACTTTTCAGCAAAAACAATATTTTGCATTTTCTGACCAACGGGCAACCATTGCACCATCTATGTGGTGATGTAGCCCAGTTACCACTGAAATTTCTTTGAATTTGATGAAAAATGTTGAAAGTTATCGAGTGCCAAGGGGGTAGGCTCACTGCATTGAGCCCTATGGAAACCTTTATAGTAATGTGATGCTTTATCAAAGTTGGAGTAATATATAAGTACAGCCTCGTCAGGGATGAGAACAGTCTATGTTTCTTAATCAAGACAATCTGTCAACTGAATCCCGATTTGAGCCAAAAAAATTCTTAAACTGACTTGAAGCTTAAACCACATAACGTCTACAGAAATCAGTCAGTGTAAGTTTAATTTTACTAAATATGTGATATAAACCTGCTAAAATGTTATATATGGGTGAAAGTTCAAAATTTCCAAAATCCTGCACTTTAGAATTCAACTTTTTAAACTTGCATGATGCCTACAAAAACGAATAATTTCATGTTTAAATGGTTAATTGTGTTTAGATAATCTGAAATTCAATCAGAGAAGCTATAATATTCTCCCTAATTCAGCATTTCAGGATTAATCCTGAAAACTTTAACCCATGGATAATTGGATATAACATCACAGGTTTATGTGCCAGTACTCAATCAGGAAATCTTGATCCATCCTGAACTTTCTCATCCCTGTATAGAGGATCTTACATGAGTGCTCATGTTTTATTGAATTTATTAAACGAGTTGGGGAAAAGAGATAAAATGCGAGGCTTGCCGAGCATTTTATCTCTTTTTCGCAACGAGTTTAATAAATTCAATAATACAAGAGCACGAATGTTAGATTCTATTTATCATATGACAAATTCTTTGAAATCTCATTTCTGGCGTAAAAACGTTATGATTTTGTCATCATGTACGCAACGTTGTTATGGACGTAATAACGTTTCCCGTAAATCGATAAACCACTAGTGGTTTACAGATTTTATTGCATGGCGTTATTTCACTCTCAGACGCAACGTCATATGATAAAAGTAGATACATGTGAGCAGACAATGTTTGATGTGATTTAATGGTGTGAAATGGGATTCTTTTAGATTGATGCAACAAACAATTTTTTGGTTTGTTTGATTTGATTCTTTACGTCCCATCACCAATCTTTCAGTTAAATAGGGACGGGTCTTCCTGGGTTGAACCAGTACTAAGCTAGGATAAATGTGTCTTGCTCAAGGACCACAACCCAGTGATGCCAGTGAGGCTGGAACCCGCGGCCCCTCAGTCTCAAGTCAAGCACTCTACCACTGAGCCACTGCGCTCCCTACAGACATGTTTTGAATGGCGTGAAATGGGTTTCTATTAGATTTGATGCAACGAACAATAAAGATGCAGCATAGCAAAACTTACACAATAACTAGTGCACACCACAAAGACACAGATCAGCTTGGGGATCTATCCAGTCTGATCAGTGTATCTGTTGTGTGCCCGAAGGGCCATCAAAGATTTCATCTACTTTTAAATATCAAACCTTTCACAGACAAAAATTTATTATGCAAACCAATTGCGCTAAAAAACTACGGAAAATGTTCCAAAAATTTCAAACATTAGTTGGCTACAAAAACAGTTGAGACAAACAGCACATATCCAGATCAGACTGCTACTGAAGAAGAAGTCTGATCAGGGCCTTCCCTCATGCTTTTTGTGAATTCCAGTCCTGATATAACCAACATTTCCTTTAAGAACAGAGTTATCAAAAGGGGTACGTGCATTAAGAGGCTAATTTGGCCCCCTTTGGAGCCAAAAAATGAAAATTGCTTTTCACAAATTTCTTTTGATTGTTTTATTAAAAGAATGACTGAAGTGTAAAATTTCGGCATTTATTTCAATTTTACCATTGCTATGGTAACAAAAATGGCCGACAAAATAGGCATAAAATAGAGAAATTGCCATTTTTTACCAAATTTAAGGCTTTTAGAGACCGAATTTTTAAGAATAATTAAGATATCAGCACAGCTAAATACCAAAAATCCTTTTAACATGTTGTGTGCCATGATAATTCTCAACATCTGTTAAAATATCTTTTTGGTATTTGCTTGTGCTCCATGTTTATTGCTCTGTCAAACGTCTCAAATTTGCTCCAATATGGTCAATTTCCTAGTTTCAGCCTATTTTGGCGGCCATTTTTGTTACCATAGCAATGGTA
The DNA here is from genome assembly GCA_964019695.1 of Loripinus fragilis. NCBI lineage: Eukaryota > Metazoa > Mollusca > Bivalvia > Lucinida > Lucinidae > Loripinus > Loripinus fragilis. Next base: position 17,655,675 of record OZ026518.1, on the reverse strand, counting down.
AAAGTCAAACTAATATCAGACTTATACACTTGGGCAATTGTGCTAATAAACTAATCAGAAGAATTTGGTGTAAAGGGAATTTCATTTTTTGGCCTCATAGGGGGCCAAAGTAGCCTCTTAATGCACGTAGCTCTTTTAGAACATTTACCATATATTATTTAGACAAATAGGACATCCATGTGCAAAACATATTAATGATGTCTAAAAAAGCTGATCAATGAACAGAGATGTCTTGCATGAATTTTCAATTATAATACAAGAGATCACCAGAGGCACTGTGTATGCTAGGTTACTGTGAGAGTTGCATACGGCCTGCAAAAATTCCATCAAAACTCGTTTTTTCTTGCGAATAACTCAGCTTTTCGTCATCACTAATAGACATCTGAGACGACTGGGAACTCTTTTGCGACATCTCGATATCACTTTGCAGAGAGATGTTGCTGTCTAATGTATGCAAACCATCCTGGTCAAGCTCCCTTCTAAAAGACAGTGCACCGGCGCAATATTGGAGATTTGCAGACAAACCATCAGGGCTGGATCTAGTGGATGAATACTGAATTGGCTGGCCGGATTCAACACCAACATGCAGTTCTTTGTAGCATGTACTTGCAGGTTGCTGTGGAACTTTCAAGCTGGTATATACCGGTAAATTTGACTGGTTCATGTATGGATTGTACAGCTGCTTTGGTGTTGTGTTTCCCTGTAAATTATTAATTTTGATACTAGCCTTACTATCATCACTCAGCTGCATGTTTCTCTTCATATGATATTTTTCGATCTTAGTACACAAATCCCTCCTCCCAATTTGGTGTAGAAGGCTCTCTAAATATATAGTGTCAGCTGATGAGATTAGGTCCTCATCATACATGCACGAAAGCAGTTCAGCCCCGTTCTTCATTTTTTCCAATTGTTTTCTTTTGACTTGTTTGTCTACTTTTAGTACTAGTTTAATAGCTGAGATGTCTTCTTCAAGTAGACCTTGCGAGATATCAAGTAACAAAGTGGAATACGGTGAAAATTTCTTCATTTTGTGTCGGGAATACACACCAATACCGCTCTTACTACTGAACGCAGACATAGCTCTGAAATCAAGAATAGACATAATACAGCGTAGTACACAGGGGTTAGATAAACAAAATTTCTCAGTGTAAAATTGTAAATATTTTCTTACCAATCAGTTTTAACACATGTTTTGGGTGTTCAAAAGGACAGTCTCATTCAGACGCTTCTTTTGAGCAACCACAACATATGTTGTTGGTTGTTTTTGTTGCTTTAGGTCCCAAGTCAACAGCTATGGTCATTGCGGGACGGTCAGTTCACCTAACCACACTTTTTCCTGGGCAAGCTTGAACAAGCAGTTAACCAGTACTTCGTGCACATACTTTCGCTTGTAACTGACAACAACCCTTCTTGAATGACTCAGCGGAAGGGAGGAGATCAACATATGTTTTGGTTGAGAAATAAGAAAGATAATTTTTGGTATGCACTCTTAATTATAAGTCTGAGTATGGTAATAATGCTTAAAGTTTGGATCAAGAGAGTTACAGTGTTATACTGGCTTTTTTCTTTTTTAGAAACAAGATGTCAAAGTAACGTGACAAATGCGTCCAAAAGTATTGGTCTAGCATAATAGAGTAAGTAAGGGTGCAAAGATCAGGAATTGATACAATCAAGTAACACACCTGACCCAAGATACCAATGGGGAAAGTGACAAACTCACAGTTAGACACTACAAGAGCTAAGAGGTCAGCCCTTTCCCAGCAGCATATCTGTATAAACAGACGCGCACAAAGGCATAGCAAACACAAGACAGCTAGAAAAAACATAAAAGATCCACAACAGAAGTACCACCTTGGAACAGTCAGTAAAATATTTTACTGGAGGGCTTAAACCGGTTTCACAGCACATTTGAGGAAAGTTATTTGTTATATAGAAGATGATGATCCAGACACGAAAAACCTTGAAGTGAGGTCAGAAGTCAAGGTGACCCAAAATGGTATGCACCACTCTGCCATCCCAAGATGAATTAATTTACACACCAAATTTGGGATTCTTACCTCAATAATATAGGAGATATGCGCCAGACACAATTATTTTAGAAACTAGGTCATGTGTCAAGTTCACAGTGACCCCAAAATGGTCTATTGAAGTTGTAGCCCCCTAGCTGCTCAAAAAAATAATGGAGCCTGAGTTCAGCCATAGCGGTGTTACGATACATCGATAGTCTGATGCATCGTGATAGTTACTGCTCTGATAGTGCTATCGTGATAGTGTTTTCAACTATCGATAATTATCGCCGTTAGTGCACCCAACTATCAATAGTTTTGATAGTTTAGATAGCCAGGTAGATATGTAACATAACCTTTGTAATGGTATTTCAGTAGATTCATTTTCAGACACAGTGAAAACGTGATAAAACTTAAAGCAGCTGTTTTGTAATCACTTCGGCTGTTACATGGTCATTGCAGATTCCAACTCCTTCTACATGAAGATTGAAGATAAAAACAAGTTCTCTGTTACAAGCTGGTATAGTGGTTTCCTTGGGGAATATTTATCTCACTCCCTATTTGACAAATAAAAAGGTATCATGAAAGCATAAAGAGATGACTGACAAAAAACAAGGTCAAAAGTAAGAAGACTGAATTAGGGCTTTTTTCCCCTTTTCGGGACAGTGACCCATACCCCTGGAATTGGGAATTTTAGCGTGAAAATGCAAAAAAATGGGATTTTTTTAAGTGCTTTTAGCTATATTGTCAAATCAAAAAATACATCTATATTAATCTGAATTTAGCTGTAGTGTTAACTTATTATCACTATTGCATGATGTTTTATATGAGACTGTGCAATGTTGAATATTCGACAGTTTAAGCCAACTTTTACCATGATAAAATGATGATTTTTCTTCAAAATTTTTTCTGATTTGAAATTGGGAATTTTTCTCCAAAAATTGGGAAAAAAAGATACTTTTTGGAATTGGGAATATAACCCAATAACGGCTATAAAATTGGCCAAAAATAAGCCCTGCTGAATACATGTATAAATTGAATAAAAACCCTTGATGAAGTAGGCAGGCAATAAGTTGTTAAAGCATAATTGCATGATTATTAACAGGTTCAGGATTAAGATTATTATCAATGTTTTTTTTTTTATTTAATTAGTTGTTTAGTTTTTTGTCACTGGCTACAACAAATATAGACTTGTTTTCTAACCAAGGAATTTTTTAAAACCAAGAAATTTGAAAAGAGGAATATCATGGCAGGTTTTAGACAGCTATATTTTTTTCTACATGGGTTCCCAATACGGATTTTTGACTGTTGATCACTGTCACACCAGGGATTATTAGTCAACAATTTTAACCCCTAAACAGTCACAAGGAATTAGACAGGCTATTTCCCAAATTGCCCAATTCCCAGGTATTCTTGTCATGCCCTCTTTGGTCAAAGATATTGATCAGTGTACCCTGCATTAGAGTATGGTTCAAAATTAATAATAATCAAAATGTATAGCCATTTTAATAGCCAATAAACATACAACATTCAGACAGATTAAATCAAACACAGTATAAAGACAGTTACTACTAGCTGCTTTGCTCAAAACTCATTCTTTCTACTCTTAGCCATGTTTAAGGATCATTGTTGAAAAAAAACTGATAGTATCGTGATAGTATCATGATAGTATGCCATGATAGTGATAGTATCATGATAGTGGTTTCTGTGATAGTGAAACTATCGTGATAGTCAAAATGGGCATCGATAGTCACCCCTATTCAGTCAGATGTACATTATAAAATGCATCATATTGGATGTCAGAAACAGACAAGAAATGGACCAAATTTTTAATGTTTACATACTTTGGTTGCATATTCTGGCATATTCTATTTTCGTTGTTCTTATGGTTTGAGCCCATAAAAGTCTATGTAAAACATGTGACCTCCGGGACAGGCCCCTTTATGGCCACAGGGACAAAATTTTAGCAAACTTGGTAGAGGTCCACTTGGTGGTGCTACATACAAAACATCTCAACTCTAGGCCTTGTGGTTTCAGACGAGAAGATTTTTCATGATTTCCCTGTAATATAAGCCTATGTAAAACATGTGACCCCCGGGCAGGGCCATTTTTGGCCCCAGGGATATAATTTGAAAAAAACTTGGAAGAGGTCCACTAGGTGATGCTACATTCCAAATATCAAGGCTTTAGGCCTTGTGGTTTCAGACAAGAAGTTTTTTTTCATAGTTTCCCTATATAAGCCTATGCAACACATATAATATGACCCCTGGGGTGGGCCCATTTTTGGCCCAGGGGCATAATTTGAACAAACTTGGTAGAGGTCTACTAGATGATGCTACATACAAAATATCAAGGCTATAAATAAGCCATATGGTTTCAGACAAGAAGATTTTTTCATGTTTTCTATATATACGTTTATTAGCTCACCTGAGCCGAAGGCTCATGGGTGAGCTAATAGTATACCTGTCACTCCAGCGTCCGTCCGTCGTCCGTCGTCTGTCGTCCGTAATTACAAACATCTTCTCCTCTGAAACCACGTGGCCAATTGAACTCAAATTTCATATGGAGACTCCTTAGGATGGGGGAACGAAAATTTGTTCAAATGGTCCTGGTCACATGACCAAGATGGCCGCCATGCCCATATATGGTAAAAACCCTTTAAAAATCTTCTTCTCCAGAACCAGAAGGCCGATTACCTCAGGACTTGGTATGTAGCATTGGGGATGTAGGGCCTATAAAGTTTGTTCAAATGATGATCCTAGGTTGACCTTGACCTACTTAACGTCAAGGTCAAATTTGCTTTCTAATGCATTTAAATGGGAATTTTTTTAAATAGTTGATTTTTTTGAAAACTGTAGAAGCCTTAGTCATTATTCTCACTTGGTATGTTTAACCTAATGAGACAATGGCTATAAATAAATTCCAAAGGTCAAGGTTGACCTTTGACCTTTCAGCTAAGTCGCTCATATTGGAGTCCCATAAATATATTAAAACATAGTTTTCCCACAAACCATTGGCCCAATTGAACTCAAATTTCATGTGAAGACTCCTTATGATAGGTTAGCCAAAATTTATACAAAATAGTTTGGTCACATGACCAAGATGGCCGCTACGCCCATATATGGTAAAAACCCTTTAAAAATCTTCTCCTCAAGAACCAGAAGGCCGGTGACCTTGGGACTTGGTATGTTGCATTGGGGAGGTAGGGCCTACCAAGTTTGTTCAAATGATGATCCTAGGTTGACCTTGACCTACTTAACGTCAAGGTCAAATTTGCTTCCTAATGCATTTAAATGGGTATTTTTTTGAAAAGTTGATTTTTTGAATACTATTGAAGCCAAGGTCATTATTCTCACTTGGTATGTTAAACCTAATGAGACAATGGCTATAAATAAGTTTCCAAGGTCAATGTTGACCTTTGGCCTTTCAGCCAAGATCGCTCATATTGGAGTTCTATCAAAACATTAAAACATAGTTTCCTCAGAAACCACAAGGCCAATTGAACTCAAATTTCTAATGAAGACTCCTAATGATAGTTTAGCCAAAATTTATACCAGTTGTACTGGTCACATGACCAAGATGGCCACCATGCCCATATATGGTAAAAACCCTTAAATATCTTCTTCTCTGGAACCAAAAGGCCTATGGCCTTGGGACTTGGTATGTAGCATTGGGGATGTAGGCCCTACCAGATTTGCACAAATGATGAATCTAGGTTGACCTGGACTTACTCTATGGCAAGAACAAATTTGATTTGCACAAATGATGAATCTAGGTTGACCTTGACCTACTCTATGGCAAGAACAAATTTGATTCCTAATGCATTTATATTTCTATACATGTAACTGTTTAAGCCGAAATCATAATACTTGCCACAAATGGTTAACCTAATGAGACAATGGTTTTATATAAGTACCAATGTCAAGCTGACCTGTGACCTTTTATCCAAGGCCACTCATTTGGACTGCCAATATCTATCTAAACATCTTTTTGTCAGAAATCACAGGGCTGTTTGATGGAGTATTCATAAGATTGTGTAGGTAACTTGACCAAAATTGCTGCAACACTCATATATGGTAAAGCAAAATATGTTTCATTATAAGCCGTAGAGACCTTGACCTATTTTAACATTATTAAGGAGATCAGGTGAGCGCCTCAGGACCTTCAGGTCCTCTAGTTTAAAACATATTACCCCCGGAACAGGCCCATTTTTGGCCTAGGGGCATAATTTGAACAAACTTGGCAGAGCTTCACTAGGTGATGTCACATACATCAAAGCTCTAAGACTTGTGGTTTCAGACAAGAAGATTTTTTTATGTTTTTCCTATATAAGTCTATGTAAAACATGTGACTCCCAAGGAGGGCCCATTTTTTGGCCCCAGGGGCATAATTTGAACAAACTTGGTAGAGGTTCACTAGGTGATGTCACATACATCAAGGCTCTAAGACTTGTGGTTTCAGACAAGAAGATTTTTTATGTTTTCCCTATATAAGTCTATGTAAAACATGTGACCCCCAAGGTGGTCCCCATTTTTGGCCCCAGGGGCATAATTTGAACAAACTTGGTAGAGGTCCACCAGATGATGCTACATACCAAATACCTAGGCTCTAGGCCTTGTGGTATCAGACAAGAAGATTTTTTCATTAGATTTTTCATGTTTTCCAAATATAAACCTTTGTAAAGCATGTGACCCCAGTGGCGGGCCCTTTTTTGGCCCCAGGAGTATAATTTGAACAAACTTGGTAGAGGGTCACTGGATATAATGCTACATACCAAATATCAAGGCTCTAGGCCTTGTAGTTTCAGACAAGAAGATTTTTTAAGTTTTCATCTTAAAATCTATTTTTAGACTGTGTGACCTAGATATGAGACGGAACGGAATTTTTGTAAGAGGGCCACCCAAGGATCATTTGTGTGAAATTGTTTCAAAATTGGACAAGGGGTTTAGGAGTTGTCATTTAAGTCAATTGTTAATGGATGGACTTTGGTATGAAAGTAATATACCCTTTTTTTCTAAAGAAAAAAGCGGGTATAATAAGGCTGATATCAAGTCACGTCTACAACGTTAAACAGAAAATGACTGCTCTGTTTTCGGCGATTTAGTTTGAGTTGGAAAATGAAGCAAAACTAAACAACTCTAGTCAATTTTGCCGGCCTACACCACAGCAGAAAATGTTTTTGTGTTCCGCCCCCTTACTTAAAGCGCCTGGTTTGCTTTTAAATCTGGTTTTCCATTAAAAAGAAGGGTCATATTTGAAAACAAGACGGCTAAGGAGCCTATACGTTGAGAGAAAAATGACCATTTTGTGGCACATGCTAATGAGCCGTGCCAGTGGCACAGGAGCCTATATGTTTTCAACAAAGTGCCATGGGAGCCTATAGGTTAGGCTTAAATGAAATATATGTGTGGTTTCTGTTGCCTACCTACCCTATTTTTTTTAACCCTACCCTAAACATTAAAATGGTCTTTGGAGAAAAAATACCTAAAATGGGCACTTTTTCAGATTTTGTCACTATTTTCTTTGTTAAATGTTACAACAAAATTTAATAATTTCCCTACCTACCTACCCTAAATTTTGTTGGTATGCAACAGGAACCACACATATATTTCATTTAGGCCTTATCAAAGTAAGAAAAAGCATATAGGATCCATAGCCAGTAACCATATAGGCTCCTAAGCCAAAGACAAATAGGATCCCTAGCCAGATTATTTTCTTTTCCATGCCATTTATAGAGAGAATAACGTATAATTCGGTCTGTGAAATGCATGTAAGTCATTTCCCACATAAATTCTTTACAAAATACCAAAAAAACAACTGCGAGAACAGCCCAAGCTGTTCGAAAAAGTTTGTTTTCTTTGTTATGTAATCGTCTGTGGACGTCGTCGCAATGAAGAGTGTCGTGTTATAAAAAATCTGCATCATCAACGAACGTGTGGCTGTTTGATTTTTGTCTTATAGCTTCTCTGTTGTTCCGTTGCATTGCCCTTTTCTTCATGTAGTTAATGGAACTTATTATTTTACTTACCTTTTGATGTCACTGTCTATCGCTAAGCTTGTTTTTAGCTGATAGGCTCCTTTTCTAGAGCGGACAGGGCTCAGGATAAGCAGTTTTGAACCGATAGGCTCCTTTGCGTCTATATACTGTGGGTTGGCGCCGTTAAACCGGTTTAAGCCCTCCAGTAAAATATTTTACTGACCGTTCCAAGGCGGTACTTCTTTTGTGGATCTTTTATGTTTTTGTTCTGTCTTGTGTTTGCTATGTCTTTGTGCGCGTCTGTTTATATGTGCTTTGTGGTCACCTGCTGGGAAAGGGCTGATCTCTTGGCTCTCTAACTTTCCCATTGGTATCCTGGGTCAGATGGGGTACTTGATTGTATCAATTCCTGATCTTTGCTACCTTACTTACTTTAAAACCCTTGAATATCGGTCTTTTGTACTTTGCAACGCTTCAAAATCACAAAGAGACTGCTATTAATAGTATTCACTATTCAGTTGTGGTTTTCCGAGATTCGTTGTTCATAGAAACAGTTGAAATCGGAATGAGGCTCAGCTATAAATAAAATCATTTTTAGCTCACCTGAGCCATTGGCTCATGGTGAGCTATTGTGATCGTTAGATGTCAGTCGTCTGTCGTGCATCATCAATCGTCAACAATTGCTTCAAACGACTTCTCCTCCTAAACTACTGGCTGGATTTTGACCAAACTTGGTAGGAATGATCCTTATATGACCCTCTTTTAAAATTATTCAAATGGTTCTGGTCCATTGCATATCTAGGTCACACAGGCTAAAAATAGATTTTCAAGATGTTCAAATTATAGCCATGGGACCAAAAATGGCCCCGCCCCGGGGGTCACATGTTTTACATAGACTTATATAGGGAGCAACATGAAAAAATCTTCTTGTCTGTGACCACAAGGCCTAGAGCCTTGATTTGGTATGTAGTATCATCTAGTGGACCTCTACCAAGTTTGTTCAAATTATAGCCCTGGGGCCAAAAATGGCCCCGCCCCTGGTCACATATTTTACATAGGCTTATATAGGGACCAACATGAAAAAAATCTTCTTGTCTGAAACCACAAGGCCTAGAGCCTTGATATTTGGTATGTAGTATCATCTAGTGGCATTGTCTTGCGCAGGCGCGATACTAAAGAATCAACCTGTCTGCTATGGGACATCACGACTGAAAAATCGGGTTTGTGCTGTTACGCGGTACGCATTACTCAAAACACCTACGTTAAAAAGTAACACGCGTTAAATGCCAATAGATAATCCTTCAATGGAGATATCTAGTCATTTTGGGTAGCCAAATCATAACAATGACAGGTATTATGGTATTCAGCCGTAGACTGATCATATTATATGCACCAAAACATTTTTGAAAACATTCTCCGCATGGCATTTTCATAGAATCCGTTTCAGTGACACGTGATGACGTGCTTGATAAACAATATTGAATCAGCCAATCGGGCGTATCACATGACTCTGTGATGCATTTGGTAAACAAATATGTCACATGTACCCACAAAGCTCAAATAAGACAGGTCAGTATTTGATAAAATGCTTCCGGTCGATGACAATGCATCTAGTGGACCTCTACCAAGTTTGTTCAAATTATAGCCCTTGGGCCAAAAATGGCCAGGCCCCGGGGTCTTATGTTTTACATAGACTTATATAGGGAGCAACATGAAAAAATATTCTTGTCTAAAACCACAAGGCCTAGTGCCTTGATATTTGGTATGTAGCATCACCTAGTGGACCTCTACCAAGTTTGTTCAAATTATGCCCCTGGGGCCAAAAAATGGGCCCACCTTGGGGGTCACATGTTTTACATAGACTTATATAGGGAAAACATAAAAAATCTTCTTGTGTTTTTTTTTTACTCAATTTGTATATTTTTTTCAGATCCTAAACTATCATTCTTTTATCGTTCTAACACACATATTTTTTTCAGACTAGGCCTCATAAATAAATAAGCGTGTTTCGGGTAATGGGTCTGAAAATTTTAGGTAGTATAGTGACAGTGCCATTCCTAACAGCCTCGCTGTTGGATTAACTCTTCAGCGACATGGTTAGAGTGGTCGACTGTCACGCAGGAGTTCTGGGTTTGAATCCTGGCGGGCCCAAAAGATTTTCCCCTTGGAATTACTTCACTGGTAGCAGCGGTAATTCGGTAGCGCCTGAGTCGGCCTCTGGGAGCGGTAGTGGGCTGTTGATGCCCGGCTCTCAGGAAATAAAAGGCGGTAGAGTGCAGTTACAGTGCCATTCCTAACAGCCTCGCTGTTGGGTTAACTCTTTAGCGACATGGTTAGAGTGGTCGACTGTCACGCAGGAGTTCTGGGTTCCAATCCTTGCGGGCCCAAAAGATTTACCCCTTGGAATTACTTCACTTGTGTAGTGACAGTGCCATTCCTAACAGCCTCGCTGTTGGGTTAACTCTTTAGCGACATGTAGGGGTGCAACAATATACCGATATACCGGTAAACCGCGATTCACTCTAAAAAATAATGTATCGCGAACCACTTTTGACTATATCGGTACAAAAGTCTTCCCTATGTGTCATCAAGCCAGTTTTCATCTTAAATTTGCAAGAAAATATCCATTATTGGCTTTAAAATTGCCCGAAAATCGGGTCGCTTTCAAAACCGGAAGCGTTAAAAAAAGGGGAAAAAAAGACGCTGTGGTATAATCCCTTACACAAACTACACAAACCTTGACTGTGTCTAACAGCATATCGCCAACTTTCAAGCATTGGAAGATGTTTATTCTGTACGACAGACATCAATGCGAGCCATAACATATTGTTTATGGATAGTTTGCACATTTTCTATCCACCCCTTCAAGTTATTTCCGCATTTCAAATATTTTATTGTTAAAACTTTTAGATATCTGTTCGTGTAGCAAATTAGACCAACGGGCAACAGCTACTTTCGGTTTCAAAAAAGATGGCGGACAAACAAACACGAAATATTGTAGTGAAATATCTAAAAGGCAAGGCACAAATTCAATCATTTCTCCTTGATAAGCAGCCGAGGGACAGAAGGAGTAGCTGAAAATATGATAGTGTTTAATAGATGCCAATTTCATGACCCTTGAATTATATTGTAGTAAAATTCTAGGGGAAGTAATAGACAGAAATAAAGATACCTGGTGTATCGCAATATATATTGCAATACGGGTTTTCCATATCGCAACACGCTTTTTGGCATATCATTGCACCTCTAGCGACATGGTTAGAATGGCTAACTGTCAGGCAGGGGTTCTGGGTTCGAATCCTGGCTGACCTAAAATATTTTCCCCATGGAATTACTTCACTGGTGGCAGCGGTAATTCGGAAGCGCCTGAGTCGGCCTCTAGGAGCGGTAGTGGGCTATACACAGTTGTAGTTGATGTCTGGCTCTCAGGAAATAAAAGGATGAAGAGTGTAGTGACAGTGCCATTCCTAACAGCCTCGCTGTTGGGTTAACTCTTTAGCCATATGGTTAGAGTGGCTAACTGTCACGCAGGAGTCCTGGGTTCGAATCCTGGCGGACCAAAAAAAATTTCTTCTTGGAATTACTTCAGTAGGGTAGGTACACATGTTTTTAAAATATTTTTTTTCCAGTGAAAAAAATATAATTTTATGCATTTTGAAAGGCATTTTCAAAATGCATAAAAGCCTTCAAAATGCATAAAATTATTTTTTTCTAGAAAACCTGAAAAATTTATAGGGTGTGTTATTTGGTCTCGACGGTTGAAGTCTATAACCGGCGGGGCACTCGACTGATTTGGATCATGTGGGGGCTCATCCGATAGTTGTACTACCAGCATACGCCCATCTCGCCAAATTTCATCCAAGACGTGGAAGCGGTGAGGCCTGTTTCGCTTCAAGGTAAGTACTGTTGCGCCATTTTTGCTCGATTGCAGGGGCTAACAACCCATCCCCAGTCATGTGATCGGGGTAAGCCGGATGCGCAGGGGAGGGTCGGGTCTGAAAGCCCCTGCCGAGCCGAGCTGCCGAGTGCTGACCTATTTAGTTTACTTTTTAAAATTCATCCTCGGTGAAGATTTTTCATAAATATCTTTTATTTAATATCATCACATAGACTAAAATCGATAAGTGGAACAATAATAATAATAGTAAATAACAATAATTTTGATTTTATTGCCATTTTATTGCTCGCAGGGGGTCTGAAATCCACATCCGAGTGAATCAAGGTTTCAGTTGATTTTTATTGGAAATTTGAGAGGTCCACAAGCAAGTTTGGCAAATTTTTATGAAAATAAAAGATAATTGAATAAAAAGATTAAAGGAATCTTACTTAAAAATGCGTTAATTTCACGGAAATCGTCATTTTCCTAAAGGCCACATCTGGGTCTATTTATAGACATTTTTGTTAACCTTAATGAAATGGCAATTAAATCCAAATTATAACTGTTAACTATTATTATTAATGTTCCACTTATTGCTTTTAGTCTATGTGATGATTTTAGATAATATTTATTTTTTAAAAATCTCCACAGGTGATGATATTGAAAAATAAACTACGTGGGTCTGCAGCTCGGCTCGGCAGGGGCTTTCAGACCCGACCGCAGGGGAGGCAGCAGCTTACGAAGTTTGGTGCCAAAGAAACACAGTCATTGCCTGCGTTTCTTTGGTACTAAAAAGGCGTATGCCGCTGTCTCGCCTGCGGCTCAAACTTACTCCATTCACATGACCGGGGATGGGTAGTAAGCCGCTGAAATCGAGCAAAAACGGCACAACAGTACTTACTTTGTGGTAGGGCAAAACAGGGCTTGCGGCTTCTTCACCTTGGTTGAAAATCGGAGAGATAGGCGTATGCCGGTTGTGCACCTATCAGGTGAGCCGCCATGTGGTCCAAATCAATCGAGTGCCCCGCCGGTTATGGATTTCAACCAGCTTACGCGGCGAAGCCAAAGAAACACACCCAAAGTTTTCACCAGTAAATTTACGTAGGGTCGGGTAAACACAGGTATTTTTTATATGGCCCTAGGAAAATATCGTAGTGCCAGAATATAAAATTCCACTGGGCCTGAGGTTCCTAAAAGATCTGTGGTCTAGCACAGGGTTTGCTAAATCATAGTTAATGTCAAAATATAATAAACATCTGAAAGTTAATATATACCAGAACAGTAGAATGTTGGGGTTGTCGAAAATTGGATATCCCCGGGAACTGTCTCACTCTGGTTTCCGCCTCTCTAAATAAAACTCCCCAAGGACAAGTGTAAATGCCGGGACTAACGGGACCTAATTCCGGGAATTACAGTTAAAACGTCCCATAGTCAAAACGTCCCAAAATTGGTCAGAACGTCCCCAAAAATTGGTCAAAACGTCCCCGTGGACAAAAAAGTTGGTCAAAACGTCCCCAGAATGATTTATATTTTTTTTGAAATGTTAGGCATTCTACATTCCCATGATATCGACAGGTTCAGGATATCGAAACCAATAGTTATCCCAGGATCTTTTGTCTGACTCGCCACCTATCGGTTGTTTAGGGAAAATTATTAAGCCCTGATGGCTTATTATTCCCTTCGATGTCTTGATTTTTTGATGTCATCGGTTCCGGTTGAATTGTGATAAGATTAACATAGTTATAGATTTAATATATATCAGCCATATCATATCTTCTATCTTGCCAGATTTTGTCATGTTTGGTTTTGAATTCTACTACTGTCTTAGAATTAACTGTTTCTGTCGGTAAACTATTCCACACTGGGATATTTCTCAACGCGAATGAATTTGCTCTTACTGATTTGTTAGCCCTAGGTTTTTTCAGTTTAAGGTTGTGCCCTCGTAACTGGGTATTTTCAGCAAATGAGAAGAAAACATTCATGACAATATCGTCAATTTTATGTATAATCTCGAAAACTTGAATAATGTCAAATCTTTTCTGTCTATAATCCAATGTAGTTCCACTAGTCGTTCTCTGTATGACAGTCCTCTCAATTCTGGCACTAATCTGGTAGCCCTACGCTGAGCATTTTCCAACACTTGTTTGTATTTCTTTGTAGTAGGGTAGAAGATCAAATTTCCGTAGTCTAAATGTGAACGTATTAGAGATTTATATAATGCCAGAAATAGGTCTTTGTCAATGAACTTAAATTTCCTCTTGATCAAGCTGATTATGCCGTTAACTTTGCTAATAGTGTTGTCAATGTGTTCATCAAATTTCAGGTTTGACTTAAACAATACCCCTTAATCACACTCAGAGTCCTCATTTGAGAGTTTATGTTATTTATTTTGATCATCAATCATATAATATTCATATTCAAATTGGCAGTTCCCATATGAGACAATTTTACATTTCTTGAAATTAAATCCTAGTAACCATTCTTTACTCCACTGGCACAATCTATATATATCTTCTTGAAGTTCTTTTAAATCTGCTTCTGATTTAACGTTTTTATATAACTTGCAATCATCTGCAAATAACTTACACACATTTCCTACTACTCCTGGGAGATCATTTATGAAAATGATGAATAATATGGGTCCAAGTATTGATCCCTGGGGGATCCCTGATAATACATTAGTCCAATCCGATGCCTTCCCATTTATAACCACTCTTTGCTGTCTTCCATTTAGAAAGTTTTTAAACCATTCAAGTAAAATTCCTTTGATTCCTTACCCTTCCAGTTTTTAATGAATCTTTTTATGCAGCACATTGTCGAATGCTTTTCGAAAATCTAAGTAAACCGTATCAATTTGGACGCCATCATCTAAGGCTTCTGTCCATTCATTCATGACTGTCAAAAGTTGCAAAATTGTACTCCTGTTTTTTCTGAATCCGAATTGACTGTCTGATAACAATTTATTAACTGACAAATGATTAACAATTTCTTCCCTCACCATTCTTTCCAATAATTTACATGTGACAGAGGTTAATGACACTGGCCTATAGTTTCCAGGATCCTGTTTATTTCCTTTCTTAAATATACATGTGATATTTGCCCTTTTCCAATCATCTGGAATGACACCGCTTGATAGTGATTTATAAAAAAATGTCAGTTAGGGAGAGATAAATCTCTTCAGCACACTCCTTCAGGAAAAAAGGGTGACAATTGTCCGGGCCGCAAGATTTGGACACATTCAGTGATTTCAATTGTTTCAGTACTTTCACGGCGTTAGTTTGAATATGATTTATACAATCCTCATCTTTCACTTTCTGTTAAAAATCAGGCAATTCAGAGTTCCCCTCAACTGTGAACAATGATGAGAAAAAGTCATTCAAAATATTTGCTTTTTCTTCAAACTCAGTCTTCGAATCCCCATCTTTGTCTCTCAAATCACCAATAGTACTCTTACTTTTCGTCTCTTCCTTAACATGACTCCAGAATGATTTTGGCGAGGTTTTTATACTAGCTGCAATGCCAGTCCCTTTTGGTGCTTCGTTTTTACAAACTTTACTGCTTTGGTCACACTGTTTCTTATTTTACAATAGTTTTCATAATATGTATAGCTATGACTAAAAGTGAATCGTTTCCATGCCTGATATTTCTTTTTCACCTTCCAAACACAATAATGGTCCACCCACTTAGGTTTCTTAAAATTTTTAGAAGTCCTCCTCAAAGGTACAAAGTCATCTATACAATGTTGAATTTTTTTCAATAAAAAAGTACCACGAGTCTTCAGTATTCAAACCTTCCATTTCACTCCAATTAACTTGGCTCAAATATTCTCTAATTAATCTATAATCTGCTTTGTAAAAGTTCTGTCTCTGTTTATTTACCGCTTCTTTTTCAAATTGACATGTAATATTAAATAAAATACTGTTATGGTCAAATTACCACCTATCTTCAGATTCTCAATTATCTCCTCCTTGTCAGATAAAACTAAGTCAAGACAACTGGGTTCTTGTCCAAATCTATGTCTGGTATTTGAATGTACATGTTGAAACGAAACAGGAAATAAACTTGAAAGCTGGGTGCGTTTCACTACTACTCACTGACCAGGATTCCCAGTTGATTTCGGGAAAGTTAAAATCACCCACAATGACAGTGTGTTTATATCCTCTTTCATTTGCTTGTGTTATCAACTTATTTAACATTTCTTGGTTCCTTACTTCACAATTAGACGACTTGTACACAGCCCCAATAAGCAAATATGTTCTTAAAAGGGTATCCTTTGGAAGCAAAGACTGCACCAAAGAACTGAAAACTTCTCTTTACTGTCAATTGATATTTCACACCATACAGATTCTTTAAACAATGTCTTATTAAGATCATAACAAAAGTCTGATTTATTACCGTCTTTTATGAAAATAGCCACACCCCTGCACGCATCTGACACAGGCCCCATAAAACAGGAAAAGCCACGAATCTTATATTCATTATTGTCAATATTTGTACACTTCAAGTTTTTGGGGAAAATCTCTGTCACAATAATTATATCAGGATTCTCAATTGAAATCACAACTTCTAATTCCTCTGTCTTATTCAGTAAGTAGTCTGCATTTGTATAGTAACACTTCAGTTTATTTAAAAATGATTCATTGGATGAAAAGTCATTAAATGCATTTGTAGATGAATTATTAAACTCAGAACTGTTTAACTCAGAACTATTTAACTCAGAACGTATTGAACTATTTAATGAACTGTCAACATATATACAAGTTGATTGATCAGAGTCATAATCACTGAAAAGTCGCACCCCGCTGGCTTCCACCAGGAGGTGATCGACTGTACTCTCTCCTACCTCTAGCTGGAATTCTACCCTGCTCATGTGCATAAGAGTGATCAGAAGATTCCTGCCTTGCTACCCGTTCCACAATTTTACCTCTACGTATGACTAAATTGTCCTCCCCTGCTGCAATCCTTCTCCTTCTTTCCTCACGCAACAGAAACGCAGCCTTTCTCTGTCCATTGGTTGAGTCAGGAGAAAAATATAAATTGGAAAATCGTTCATTGTTTATTAAGGCTTTGGACGCATTCAGCACCCTTTGCTTATCACTCAGGGTCTGTACTTGTGAGTGCAGTTGATGTTTAAACAAAGGTCATTTATTTCCAGTTTTCCTTATTTTTCCCTACCCCCCCCCCCCCCCTCATTTCAATGCAACTCATTTATTTATAACAACAATCAGTATTCAAAAAATATCTCTTCTGCTTGAAATAACGTCGGCATGACTGACCACACGACCAACCCAAATCACATGATTGCCCTAAAAGGAACCCATATTTTTAGAACTAAACGTATGGGAAGCCTTAACTGTCTGAAATAGAGAAAACCTGAAGATGAGACAGAAGACTATGGTCTCAGATTGGTACAATGGGAGGAATTGTGACTTTTGTTCACACTGGACGCATCTTAAAACTTGCACAGAAGTCAGGGTGCTGAGAAGGGACAGTAAATTCAGGTGTCTCCACTGTATGTATACATTAAATAAGCAGGTCTCGTCTGTATATGAGACTTGTTAGAATTGTTAATTGTCATTGCATTAAAATGTGTTATCTTATTATTTGCTGCTACTTAAAGCTCATTTAAAATTTGCTGACTTATGTTTGGTCAATAATAAGTCCTCAACGGATCCTCAACAACAAGATTTTCAAGTATCAAAACTTTTGCCTGAATGGCTATCCATAAAAACGGCAGTCGAGCTTACATGTCAATTTCATAGTAAGCTCCCCTTATGATCACATGTCCAGCATGACATCCGGTCAGCAGGAAATGTTAACACAGAGAAACTTTTGACACACTTTCAACATTATATATAGTTAGAGGACATATCAAAGTAAAAGCACCAAAGAAGGAAAGTACTCACAAGGTTCACAACTCATTTTGCATGTTCATAACCTTAGTCAAGGAACAGTCTTTACAAGCAAACTGAACAAAAGGAAACTGTGAATGAAAATAACTGTAAATACAAAACTTCATACTGAATTATCCCTTTGTTGTGGATCTAGCTCTCTACTGTACAGTCTGTATCCTCTGTATCCTTATGGTAAAGCTTCTGTAAGACAGTAATTCAAAGAGTAATGCAAGTAATGCGGTGCATTTTGACAAAAGTAATGCATTGAATTAACAATTAAGAAATGCAAAAACTGGCGAATAATCATTACCTTGAAATACTGGAAAAACGATTAATGCATTACCATTAACGATTAAATCGCCCAATGTCTGTTTCCCAGCATGCTAAGATTTAAGCCACATTCTTTCTTCAGAGGTAGCTACACCCAGAGCCCTGATAAAAGGGTTTTTTCTTTCTTATTTCTGCAGCGACCAGTCTGGCCCCACAGTAATGCATGTTTGGATGCTACAGACATAAATATCTCCCAAATTTTTAAATCTTCATTGATTTTAATGCTTCAAATATCGTTTTTCTTTCTTTTATAAACAACCTAATAAACCCAATTTCATCAGCCACTTTAGAGAGAACAATGTCATTCATCATAGAGAGTCATTCTGTTTTAATTCAAACAGCTGAAGAGGCTTCTGTGACCTATATCAAAAAAGGTGATGGTACACTGTTGATTATTTCTGGTCGGCCGTTTTTTAACGTTCATGCAAATCACACATCAAATTTAGGTTTTGACTGAACCTTTATGCCATGCTCAGGGCATTTTTTATTCGCTGCCGAACAACGAGCGGGTTACCAAATAACGTGGGTTGACCTATAGCGCGAGAGCGAACTGGAGTGAATCTGTAGGGTTACCTATAGCGCCAAGCAAACTCGCGCGCAAATTTAATATACACAAAGTAGGCGTCAATTTGCCCTTCAAGCAAATCAAAATAAGATGTAAGCATAACTGTTGTGCGTAAGAAATTAACAGTAAAACGTCCCCAAGTCAAAACGCCCTTAATTGGCAAAAAGAGCAAGCGGGTTTCACATCAGTAAACATACTTTCGCATTGGCGTAGCTCCCATTACGCAGTATATGCACATGCGTAATAAAATAGTAACACTCAAAGGAGCTCACCTTATGTGGTAAAAGTGATTTTCCATACCTTAAGGAACTGCTCTTAAAGGAAAGAATTCACACCCTCTGGGAGCAAATTATTTCCTTTAAGAGAAGTTCCCATTTTGAAGCGGGGCGTAATTGTAGAGAATAATTGCTTGATACAGTATTCTCCCTTTGATGTGCGTATCTTTCTCAACGTTCTGGCTACGACATTGCTTATGTGATTTTCATCCATATCTGATCATTTAGAATTGATATGTATTCAGGCACTGTCTTATGACGGTCATGACGAACAGTTTTTTTGCCCCCAAAAGGCAGCATAAAGAAATCGAACTGCCTGTCCTAAAAGTCCTAAATGTTTGAGTGTTCATATCATATCCCTAACATATCTCCTATATTATTTGAGGTAGGTATGCCAAAATTCGTGTGTTAAGCATCTTGTACCCAATCTCAACATTTTTGCCATCAGATCTAGAAAAATTGTGTCCCGAGCATACATCCTCTATTATTTGACACAGGAATCCCAAATTTGGTTTGTGGACACATTTTGAGGTCATGGAGTGCTGTTCATTTACAGTTAAGCGACCACTGTGACCTTGATTTCTGGCATCAGTTTTAGAAAAACGGGCTGTCCAGGGTTGTCAAACAACGTTCCATAAAGATGTAGCATGCTAGATACATTACCATAACGTACCATGCATAAGCCGGGTGCTTAAGACCAAGCAACATACTCACTGGAAGTATGTGTTTATGGTAAAAAAAATCACAGTTCAAACGTTAATAATCAGAGCTTAGAACAAATCTACATGGACAAGCTCGAGAAGCTCAAAATGGAAGCATGCACTGTGAAAGAATACATACATATTATGGTCTAATATAAGGTTTGAGGCAAACAGTGTACGTGGACCCAGCAGTCTGGTCAGGTCTTACTCTACACTGCTTGACCAAGAGTTTCAGCAGATGACAAAAGCAAAAACGAGATTTGTTGTGATTGGCGCTTTAAGGTTTACTTCTGAAGTAATTCCAAGGGGAAAATGTTTGGGTCTGCTAGGACTCCTGCGTGACAGTCGATCACTCTAACCATGTCGCTTAAGAGTTAACCCAACAGCGAGGCTGTTAGGAATGGCACTGTCACTACGCTCTTCCCCTTTTATTTCCTGAGAGCCGGACATCAACCACACCTGTGTATAGCTCGCTACCGCTCCCATAGGCCGACTCAGGCGCTACCGAATTACCGCTGCCACCAGTGAAGTAATTCAAAGGGGAAAATCTTTGGGTCCGCCAGGATTCGAACCCAGGATTCCTGCGTGACAGTCGACCACTCTAACCATGTTGCTTAAAAGTTAACCCAACAGCGAGGCTGTTAGGAATGGCACTGTCACTAAACTTCTTTTAGATAATGACTGCTATTATCTATCTCTGTATGGTACAGTTGTTTTTGTTGTTGTTGTTTTTAATCAGCATAAATACTGAGTTAGCAGGCTGCCCAAATGCCCTGAAGACTAAATATAATATAGGTTCCGACTTAAAGACTTATCTATTGATGAGATGGTAGGGGCCTTGTGCTTTGGCCGTTTGTCGGACCCACAGGGGCTCACCTGTTGGATTTCTTTTGCTCCGGTATTCACTTTTATTTACTGTTTAGTCCTTATCTTTGCTTTATCTCCTTGTTATATTTTGATTTATATGTTCTAGGAGATAATGCATTGATAAGTTAGGGGTCTTTCATGCAAACCAAATACCAGTATCTATGTGTCTTGATCCACATCTGAATTAAGGGTGAGTTTGGCCCACCGTAAAACGGGTTTAAGCCCTCCAGTAAAATATTGACCATTCCAAGCCGGTACTTCTTTTGTGGATCTTTTATGTTTTTTTCTGTTTTGCCTTTGCTATGCCTTTGTGTAAGTCTGTTTATATGTGCCGTGTGGTCACCTGCTGGGAAAGGGTTGACCTCTTGGCTCTTGTTTGTGGTGTCTAACTGTGAGTTTGTCATTTTCCCATTGGCATGGCACTGTCCACTTTAGAGTCCTTTAAAAGGGCAGTTTGCATGATCAGCCATCCAATGCCATAAATGCCAGTGCGCTGTTTTTATCTTTTACCTGTTCACTGTCAGCTTGTCTTCCGACTCTTAACATTTTTAACCCTATCATCTTTTATTCACTCTCACTAACAACTCTTGTGGAACTTTTTTATTTTTATTCTTGTAATTCTTCTACTAACACTGCACTGACGCGCACCTGCACATAATCCTCGCAAGGGGTGACGCAGTATAGATATAGATAGACTTGATGGATTCAGACCACAATTATGTCCCTTGATTGGTGTTGTTTCGCGCAAATAGTTACCCTGTCAATGGGCTGTAAATCTACCAATTCATGTGAGCATCCTTGTTATTGGGTATGTCTATACTGCCCAATGAATAAGCTTTCAGAAAATGTTGCTTCTGTCCCGATAACTGGCCATTCTAGGAAAATTGAGGCCTCTGCACACCTGAGTAAAATGCTGTTGAGATAGCCAACACGACTGCTGTGCAACATAGGGTTTGTCTAAGCTCCTGTGGTTCAAAAACGAGCCGGACTTGCCCTATCTAGTCAGTGATTAGAATGACTCCTAGGGCATGTTTGAGTGGGGAAAAGCTTCAGAAGAAAGCCAGCTTCATCATGTATAATAGGAGGTGTTGTAATGAATGATTAAACAATATACTATAGTTAAATTAATTGTAGTCTCGCGCTTGTTCTGATTGTATCGATTCCTGATATTTGCACTCTTACTTACTCAGTACTGGGGAGTATTGAGAATGCCGGAAACCATCATTTGGGTTTTACAAAAATAGAAAATAAAAATGAGTACTTTTGTGAACGAAATATTGCGATTTCGTGTAATGAAATATTAGTCACGCGGTCATTGTATTTATTCTTTAAGTGGATACTCATTAAGCAATATCATATCGTCCTTAATCTTTTAAAATTTGACATTCAGAACCTTACATACAGAGACTTACCAATTTCACATTTCGTCTAAAGATATGATATCACATAGCGCGATACTTGAAAACAAACTTGTCAAGACAGGAAAAGTCTGCGATCAAATATTGGTCAGAGAGTTACACAAATATGTAACACAATAAATCTTCAAAACACATTGTTTTGTGTAGAATTCCATCCATATATGAACAGTAGATTTCATACGTTCGAATTTCTCCTACCCGCTCCTATTTTTGTATTAAATATAATAAATTCGGATGGGTCATAAGTTCGTAAATTTATCTAGTATAGCAAATTCGGTGTCTAAACACGAGTTAGTTTAATATACAAACGAAATTTATAGCTGATACCAATAAACACACTTTAGGGGTTTACAGCATAGATGCAAAAGTTCCTGTTTCCATAGAACAGAATGATGGCTGAAGAATTATTTTTGAAGCGCCTGCCAGTGCTGTTCAAGTCGGCAGATCGAGAGGACAGGTAACATTTGGAGCTGTACCATTATAATGTTATATTTTCATCCGGTATATACGGGAGCGCAGTGGTAGAGAGCTTGACTCGAGACCGAAGGGCCGCGGGTTCGAGCTTCACCGGCGTCACTGCGTTGTGTCCTTGAGCAAGAACATTAATCCTAGCTTAGTACTGGTTCAACCCAGGAAGATCCGTCCCTTTATAACTGAAAGAATGTTGATGGGACGTAAAGAATTAAATCAGACAAACATCCGGTATATCTAAACAGCATAAGAAATACTCCTTCCACAGTTGGATGATTCTATACAGAAGGAAGGTTTTCTGTGTGATGAGTCGATATTTACTTTAGGGTCGGTCCATGTATTCACCGGATCGGACCTAATACCGGATCGGGCCCGAAATTGGCTATTTAGCTCATTTTAAAACATTTTTTTATTATTATTATGTTTATAAAGTAAGTATATGATCATAACAATGATGTCTGGATCATCAAGATCGGAGACGATAGCTACTATCTGACCGGATCGGGCCCAAAAATGGTCAAATAACGCTATGATTTAATTATCTTATGTTGTAAAGTGTTTTTAGGATCAAATTAATGACGTCTGTACCAAAAATGGCTAGTTTTACATAGCTCCAGATAAGGATTGGAGGCAATTGGGTATTTACCCACCTCTTTTTGGCTTAATTGGGTATTTCAAATTTTGAATTGGGTATTTCAATTTTTTGTATTGGGTATCTATCTGAAAGCAAATAAGCAATGAAACCGGGCCTTGTTTCTCCTAACTTTTTTGTTTACTTTCGTTTTCATTTTCAGAAAGCACACTTGCAATATTAGTATATCTGAGATCGCTATTTCCAACTTATAACGAAAATCCAACGTATCAATCAATTCATCTTTGATTCTTCGAACTACCAACGCCGTATTAGAGTTAGTTACAATATGATATTATTCAATTGCTCTAAGGCTTTTTCGCCCACGTTACGCCATTGTTATTGTAAAGCGAGACAAATGTCGTAATCGTGTAAATATTGGGTATAGCTAAACAGCGATAAGAATGTTCCTGGACAGGTTTACAATTTAATTAACTAGATTCGGCGCCAAGCCGTGTATAAATTTGTACCCAACAACAGCTTGTGATGCGAAAGATGATAATCGCAAATTGAAAACCATAGTGTCATACGCTACGAAAAAGTTCAGAATTGAGTATCAACGATTTTAATTGCGTTTTTGTACGCACAGAAATGAATTTAATTGCGTTCTCAGGTCCACAAAATTGCGTAAATACGCAATACGCAGCCTTATCTGGAGCTATGGTTTTAATTTGAGGAAAATTGTTTTTTTCATACTGAACAAAGGATAGACCTGTGCATGTCATTTTATGTAAAACACAACAGGTGTGAATTGATAGCTGACCATTGCAAAAAGGGTCCGTTGAGTATGTTTTTTTTGTCGTTTATATCAATATTAATATATTCAAGTGCATACAAATTGCACTAAATACATAATCTTTTATGCACATCATTCTTGTAAAGAAAAAAAAATCAGTTTAGCAAAGGAATAGGCCAATTTCGGGTCCGATCCGGTCAGATCCGGTGATTAGGCCCGATCCGGTGAATACACGGACCCCTTTAGGGTTGTGTATGAAAGCCATGACCGTGCCGCTCTGGCGTGCCAAAATCTGCCGCGCCAGAAATATATTTTTCCTTTTCCGAAGCACTTAGAGGTGTAATTCCATATTTTTTCGCTCTATCATCTGCAAATAGTATTATTAAATATTGCCAATACAGAACTAAATTATTTTTACCAAAATAATGATTTAAATGACGATTTGACATGTGTCAGGGGTATGAAAGCCCCTGCCGCGCTGTGCCGTGCCACCTGCGTTAGTGGCAGTTTTACCCTCATTTTTTAACAGTTGATTACTGGAACATTTGTCCTGGGTGCATTTTTACTAGAAATCATGACACTGATGATTCTTAGTGAGTGTTTTAGGCATGCAATAGAATATATTAATAATAATAACGCACACACTCAATAGGCCCTTTTTCGTGGGTTGTTACAGCTGGACAATTAACTGGTCAGTTAAACTTGTTCACGGTCCGCTTGCATCATAAATATAATCTAGGGACCCTCATAAAATGAATAATATTATTGACTTTGATCAATAATAGAACCAAACAAGCTCATTAAAGATGTACACATGCCTTTAATTTGATCAATTAGTGCTATAAGAATTTTTAACAAGAAGTTTGTGAACTTCAATGCGAACTTCAATGAGCTCGATATTAATTTGTGTTACTCAGAATCCAGAATTGGCTTATGGCATCTATATTTGTTTATTTATTTATTTATTTATTAGCTCACCAGAGCCGAAGGCTCAGGGTGAGCTTATAGTATGGTACTCGAGCCGGCGTCCGTCCGTGCGTCCACACTTTCAAACATGAATATCTCTGAGACCAGCTGGCCGATCGTAATCAAATTTCATCTGGAGCATCATTGGGGTGGGGGATTGGCTGCATAAGGTTTTGAGCCTGATCGGATCAGAACTCTGGTTTCGCTGGCGGGTCGATGTTGGTCCGCTTATGGTGGTAATTGGATCGTCTCTCCCTTCATCAACTAAGAAAAAACAACAACAAAAAAACGTTGTCAAAGTAGGACCCCTCTGGCAAAGTTTTCTGGATCCGCGCAAAATGTACAAACTCGTCTGAGCCTTCACTGAGATCTGACTTATGATGTACATGCATAATCATTGAATAGAACTGAGCTTTATTCAAACTCCTGTAGGCTATATAGCTCGCGAGGATACAATCTACATCTTTCGGGGAAGGTGTGCTTAATTTTCTTACTCTTCAAAAAACAAGCAGTAAAGGCTCTGGCGAGACTGTGCGTATGCGCATGGGCAGACCCAGAGGTGGGCAGGGGGTCCGCACCCCCACTCCAGCTGAAAATTCACAACACTATGGGGTTTCCTAGCAATACTGGTCCAGATCCCCTGAAAAATCACAAGGTTACCAAGCCAGCATTCAATGCTGGGCCATCAACGGTATGACAGTGAAACTCCATTTTAATGGCGTTTGTTGGCAGGCCGATGTTGCCCCGCTTATGGTGATGTTTGGATCGTCCCTCCCCTCATCTTCTAAGAAAAAAACTTTGTCAAAGTCGGACCCCCTCTGGCAAAACTTTCTGGATCCTTGCAATATGCGCAAACTGTGAACAAATTTATGATGTACGAACGTTATCGATTTTGTAATATAACAAATATCTAGCTAGTTTCATTGGATGAGCGACGTGGTTAGTATTTTATCGTCTTGTATAAACCAGCAGTAGAGGCTATGACGAGACTGTGCATATAGGTTTGATAGGATTCTGAGTAACACAAAGTAATGTCGACTTATTGAAGTTCACAAACTTCTTTCTAGAAAATGATTAAAGAAGGGTAAGAATCAGTTAATCGCACTGATTGATAAGAAGTAAGGCATATGCATACATCTTTTATGAGCTTGTTTGGTTCTATTACTAATCAAAGTCAGGAATATATATCGGTTTCTTGATTATTAATTCAATAATGGGCCCTTGATTATATTATGATGCAAGCGGAACGTGAAACATAATTTTAACTGACCAGTTAATTGTCCAGCTGTAACAACGCATGAAAAAGGGCCTATTGAGTGTGTGCGTTATTATTATAATCGATATATTCTAATGCGTGCCAAAAAAAACCCAACAAAGAATCATCTTTGCCCACATTTCTAGAAAAAAATACACCCAGGACAAATGTTCCAGTAATCAATTGTTAAAAAATGAGGGTAAAACTGCCACTGACGCAAGTGGCACGGGCGGCGCGGCAGGGGCTTTCATACCCCTGACACATGTCAAATCACCATTAAAATCATTTTTTTGGGAAAACTAATGTATTTTATTATTGGCAGTTGTTTATAATACTATTTGCAGATGATAGGACGAAAGAAATATGGAATTACACCTCTTTGTGAATAGGGAAAGGGAAAATTTATTTCTGGCACGGCAGATTTCGGCGCGGCAGCGCGGCGGGCGCGGTAATGACTTTCATACCCGACCTTACTTTAGACCATGATTTCAGTGATTCATTTACAATTTTCGGCTTACGGGTCCTGGGACTCGCTGTTTCCAAAACCAATGAGTCCCCACTGCAAACTAATGAGTTCTAAATACTATTTTTAATGACAAGTCTGCCATACTGTTGCATCCCAGGACTCGCTGGGACTCGCTGAAATAAAAACTTATGCGCAAAAGATGCAGGATGCGCAGGTAACAAAATCACTGTGATTTGTGATTAAGATAACCAATATTGACGAGTCCAAACACTACACCACAAATCAATATCATCCGGAACACTACAGTCTTTATCTGAAAGCTGGTAAATACTCTGGTTGGCAGAAAACAGTTGTTTAAAATAATTCCAACAACTAGTTCCCATAGTTTAATCTGTGACCTATCAAACAATGTGATTTTTCACATATTTTATCTTCATTTAACAATAATATGGGAGATAAAAACGGTCGTCATCAGACCAAAACACCTGAGCAGGCGCCTGTCAAAAACAAATAAAAACTAATAATTTTTTTTTTTCACAAAAAAAGTTATTGTAAATCATCAATTGCTTATACTTATCCTACCATCCAAATCAAAACCTAGAGCTAAAATATCATTTAAGATGCTTTTTTTCTCGCGTAAATGTTGGCTCAGCTCATTGGACATTGCATTGAGCGGAAGGTGTTTTGCCGAGTGTAAGACAAAAGCCCACTAGGACAAAAGCCCACTGGACAAAAGCCCACCGGGACAAAAGCCCACTAGGATAAGATCACGTATATGCATTTAACAGGGATAGGTATGAACTGATGGACAAACGGACAGACATACCTAAGATGAAGAATCTTCCTTCTTCTCAAATCTGAAATTTCAAAAAATCTCTTTTTGTTTGGCACCTCTCATAAAAGAACATGCTAATTGTTACTACCAGATCAAAGGTCATTTGGATTAATTAGACATATATGTTTCCCAATTATTATAGATTGTTTGACCCAAACTGTAAATTGATTTTCTTCAAATATCAATGGCTTTTAAACCCAAGTTAAGTTGTTTGTCATAACATACTGGAGAAACAATAATGTCAGTGAAAACACACTGCAGACTGTGTGATTTACCCTAAATGAGCAGTCTGATCAGGGTTAACAGTTTTAAAAAAGACATAAACCTATTTTTTTTTAAGTGGGCTCTGCCAAATTAAGCAGTGGGCTTTTGTCCAGTGGGATATTGTCCAGTGGGCTTTTGTCCTAGTGGGCTTTGTCCCAGTGGGCTTTTGTCAGTTCCCCGTTTTGCCAGCCACAATAAAAAGGGGTCCGTGTATTCACTGGATCGTACCTTACCACAGGATTAGGCCTGAAATAGGCCTATTCCTTTGCTTAAATGTTTTTTTCTTTACTAGAATGACGTATATGAAATAATAATGTATTTAGTGCAATCCGTATGCTTTTGAAAATATTAATATTGATAAAAACGGCAAAAAACATACTCAACCAGGGATTTTTTCGGGTGTCTCAGGGGCCGTTATAAGGCCCCTGTCTCAATGGCAAATGCCTACATTTTTTCCCAATTTGAACAAAAAAATTCCCAATCCGAAGGTCATTTTTATGTAAATCAATATAGTTTACAAATTGCCTTCATTTTCAATGGACTTTTAATCAAAATAAAGCATATGATCAGAAATAAGAGTGATTCAATGCAGTTAAAGCATCCCTGTTTAAGAAAATACTATAAAAATGAATGAAGAAAATTTCCCAATTTCGGTTAAAATGCCGAAAATTTCCCAAAGCAAAAGGCCCTAGGGCCCCTTCCCAAAAAGGTTGAAAAAATCCCTGTCAACAGACTCTTTTTGCATGTTACATTGGACCTGAAAAAGGCATATTCTTTGCTAACTGAACATTTTTTTTACTAGAAAGATTAATACAAACAAGTTATGGTTATTAATGAAAATTTTATGCATTGGAATAATGAATTTTAGTGATATTATTATTATTAAAGATGGCAAAGATATACCCAATGGGCCCTTTTTGCAATGGTCAGCTATCAGTTCACACCTGTTATGTTTTACTTGTAGTATGGCTGAAGCTTTTTTCTTTGATCTTTGCTAATGTTTAAATCAGACACCCTAGAATAATCAAGAAGGTGGAGCTTAAAAACCGTAATCTTACTTCCAATTTTGGAGGTTAGAGCACCGTTTTAAATGCCACTTTTCTTCTGCAGGTTACTAATTTATTAATAGCGGGTCACTTGGTACAGATGCACTAGTGGAGATTTTATTGTATTGCAACTATGCTTTGAAAGCGTGGATGACAAAATATGGCCGACAGAGCATTGGTATACTATGAGATGGGTCTATGACAAAACATTGAAAAGCAAAAATATAGAAAAGACATATTATAGAAAGACAAAACATCGAAAAAAGAGATCGAAAAAACTTCGAAATAACATCGAAAAAGTTAAGAAATATTGAAAAGAAAATTAAATAAATTTTACGACAAAACAAAACATTTTTGATATTTAAGGTCGCGATTATCGATTTGCGACCAAAAAAGACTCCTTAAGTTCTAGTTTCACTTTGATTTTGCAACATAGTTCAAACGTTAGTAGATTACATTATGGGCCAAGCCCTCGAGGTACTCAATGCATGTATGGCCATTATTGGTCCTTAATTGAAACTCGGATACCACTTTCTTGAGTCTTTTCTCGCGCCCTACGGCCTTGGAAGTCCTTAAACGTAGGCCCTACTTTGTTTGAAGTCTAAGTTCGGAAATTTTGCGCCAGTTAGCCTGTCCAAAGTAGAAAAAGCAACATTCAACACCGAGTCCAGGAAAGTCAGTTTCGAAGTCAGACCTAAATGTTTGTATCTCAATACCCATGCCCAGAGATTCAATTCGAGTGAGCGAATGTTCAACGACGCATAGCAATCAACAAGCGATCGAGTAATTATCATTTTCACACTTATTGTTCTATAACTGGTCGTTCTATTATTCGTCGATCTATTTAATGTCGCATCTATCTTTTGTCTCGTCTATTAATTGTCGCTTCTATCTTTTGTCTTTCTATGTTTTGTCGTACACCGTATGAGATATGCTTTGAATGTGTGGACGATGAAATATGGCCGACGGAGCATTGGTATACTATGAGATATGATTCGAAAGCGTGGACGACGAAATATGGCCGACTGGGCATTGGTATACTATAAGATATGCTTTGAAAGCGTGGCTGAAGAAATATGGCCGACAGAGCATTGGTATACTATGAGATATGCTTTGAAAGCGCGGACTATGAAAGATGACCGACTAAGCACTGGTATACTATGAGCTGAGCTTGAGCCTTTGGCTAAGTCAAGCTACTGCCATCATAATGAAAAATTAAGTTTATATGGGGAAAATCATATGGGCCTTGTCCCGAGAAAATCTGTCTTCCGAAGTTTGAGAACAACAAAGTTGCAGACCAGCCTGCGCATCCACGCAGTCAGATCAGCGCCTTTTTTATTCACTTTTTTCAAAGCACCATATCTTAGCTTGCTACAAACAAAATTTCAATTTTCTAGCTATTCTGTGAAGCTGAAGAGACTATTTTGAGTCTAGCTTTGTCGGAAACTCCAAAGACAGGTTTTCTCGCTATGACGCCTATATTTAATCATATTTATATAAAAGAAATACTAAAATCTTGTATTTAATACAGCAAAAATGAAAATTCACTGAAGAGAAAAAATGATGGTTCTAAACTGATAATTTTTCAATCGAATCGAACAAGTTATTTGCCAAAATGAAACACACAGTTATGAAAGCTAGCTCCAAGGTTAACCCTTTATGCCATATGCTATGTTTAGAACACTGCACCATTTTCTATAAACATATTCAACTTTTCAAATATTTTCCAAAAAATATTTTTTTTACATTTCAATAGTTTTGAAAATATTATGGAAAATGGAGCATTTGCTCCTCAGGAGCAAATGTTCCATTTTTATAATATTTTAGAAAATCTTACATTTCAAAGGCCTCCAAAGGTGCGGGTTAATTATGAATTTCAATAGTTTTGAAAATATTATGGAAAATGGAGCATTTGCTCCTCATGAGCAAATGTTCCATTTTTCATAATATTTTAGAAAATCTTACATTTCAAAGGCGTCCAAAGGTGCGGGTTAATTATGAATTTCAATAGTTTTGAAAATATTATGGAAAATGGAGCATTTGCTCCTCAGGAGCAAATGTTCCATCTTTCATAATATTTTAGAAAATCTTACATTTCAAAGGCGTCCAAAGGTTCTTGTGTGGAGTACAAGGTTAATTATTAATTTCAGTAGTTACGAAAATATTATGAAAAATGGAGCATTTGCTCCTAAGGAGCAAATGTTCCATTTGACATAATATTTGAGAAAATAAGGTGCTTGTTTAATGAAGTAAAGGGTTACGGAATTATGATTTTTTTCAATCGAATTAGACCAGTCATTTGCCAAAATGAAACACACAGTTATGAAAGCTAGCTCCAAGGTTGGTTAAATTCGACAGTGGCTCACGAACAGTTTCCTCTTTCGAATCATTCTCCTTGCCAGGATTTCCTGCACAGGTTTCAGTACAAGTAACAGTTTCAGTTTTAATACGTTTAGCTGGACACTGAGGTGGATCCAGAACAACCGATGTTCTAGCTATCACCGCTGGCGTAGCACGTTTATATTGGCGTAATCCCTTCTCTGAACGATGACCAGTGCGCAACATTATCTCCTGTTCGTCTATCCCAGCGTCAAACAAAATAGTGGCACAGGTTCTCTTTCCCGAGTGGTTCGTGAAATTCCCTTCAATACCAGCTCTTTTGAACATAGTCGAAACAAAAGTTTTAAGTTTGTTTATTCCAACAACAGCTTCACTGTACCTCAGGCCATCTTTCAACGGCCTTCTGAAGAAAAACCCTCGGTTACTCAAAGCGTTTAGATATTTCTCAAAAAGATCTGCCAGACACCTCGGTCCTGAAATAAATAAAATAAACAATTTTTTTTTTCAAAATAAAATTTACAGCTAGAATGACAAACAGTCTGGACCCAGATCAGACTGCGTGCTGCTTGCTAACACATTGATATCCAAAATTTAATTCTCAAACAAATCTGTGTATCTAAATATTATTACCTATTTATTTATTATTTCAAATAAATAAATTAAATAAATAAATAATGAAGTGATAATATTGAAAAGAAAAAAAACGACAAAAACAAATCGTCTTGGATGTTAAAATACAGGCGAAATATAAGTGTGGAAAGTTTGTAAAATAAATATGGGCGTGAGAAACCCGGTCTTCTGGCAAAGTGAGATTCAAACCAGCCTGCTCAGCTACAGTACCAGTTATAACAAAGGCGCTGATCAAACTGTGCGTATGCACAGGCTGGTCTGTGCCTTGTTGTTCGCAAAACCCCGAAGATGGGTTTTCTCCATATAAAAATTATAATATTAAAAATGACGCGAGAAAACCTGTCCTCGGGGGGTGGGGGTGGGTTGACACCTACTTTTACAGGCGTATACCTTATTTGTACTATAAAACATAGATTGTGTACTGCTCTAAAACATAGATTGTATTCCCACAATCTATGTTTTGAGCAAAAATAAGAAAAGTACCATTTTTTTTCATCGAAAATTATCCCGAGGAAGTTTAAAACATCTAAAATTGTAATAAATATGGAAAATTACCTTCAGCACAATAATGCTTGATATCTTTTGGCTTCAGCTGAACTTGCGCAAGACCACCCTTGTGTGTTTTGTTACTTCGTCCGACAAAGCGAATGTATTTTTTTGTCACCATCATCTTTTCCAACCGTGAACTGGGTACATTCCAAACTCCGGTGTTCGTCGCAGGAACGTAATCCAAAGATCTTGCACGAGTAATAATCGACAGTGTACTGCAACGATTCTGCTGAATGATCACCGAATACTCCGGTTTCCCACAGTTTTTCCTCGTGCTCTGGAAGAATAACTTCAGCTTGTTTAACCGTTGTCCCTACGCCTGTATGAACAAGTTCCTTCATCCTGCTATCAAGTACTTTCCTGAAGTTAGCGAATCGTATGTCTTTTTCATCCAGAAAGTTCATAGAATAGATTTCCTTATTTCGCAACAATCCCAGCAGGCCACAAACAAGATAGTACAAACTTTTAGCAGGGTACTCAGATCCGTCTTGTTTACGGGCTTCAACTACAAACCTCGATAGCCAAAACTCAATAGTTGGTGCGTCCATTTCCGTAATGTCAGAGACACCGGCACCCCTCTCCTTTCTCCAAGCCGAGAACACATTATATGCCCAGTTTGTATTTTTCTGAGTGTTTGGATTCTCCTGATTTTCTAACAGTTTGCGAATTTCACTTTCTCCGACAGGAGCGGCAAATCTACTTTCACTTTCAGTTTCTTCAGTCTTAATTTTCGGCAAATTTATGTCAATAGTTTCAAATTTCAAGTCAAAATTTGTATCCAAGTTAACATCTGGTGAAGCTGGCAGCCCAGACAACATTTCGGAAACGGTCTGAGACAGTTCTATATCGTTCCAATATTGAGTTTCTAGTGTTTGCACTTGAGAACACATTATTTGGTCTGTGTCATCCTCCGCCATATCGGCAATCTGCGACAGAATTAAATCGTCTTCCAACGAAAATTGATCTGAGCACAACAAATCCATTTTGAAAAATCCACAGCACTGACCTCCGTCCCTACTTGTCGACAGACGGGTACAAAATGACTGTGGCGGGAATATCGAGACAGACATAGGTTCTACATCGGTGATTTTTGCACCAAAACAAGGATGTAGGCGGGCACTTCCTAAATAGCCACAAATTAACCAGTAAATGTAAAATAATTGACAGCTTCGGCCGGATGCAGGGAGGAGCCAATGTAAATTTTGTCAGGTGACAGTAACACATGTTTATTTGCGCCTGCGCCATACTACAAGCAAAATAAAGGATTCTTCCTTGGCTTTCTGTTTAAACCGCTCGGTGGGCTACGCCCACCTCGCGGTTTAAACGAGAAAGCCTCGGAAAAACATCCTTTATCTATTACTTAAAATGACCGTCTACAGTAGTATTCATAAATGGCATTCATAGATATATACTGCAGGAAGGGACTCAAACTTACCTGTTGGGGCACATTAGTCGTCAAAGAAAAATGATTTAAGACAATAGTGTCATTAAATCTTTTTTTTTTATGTTCAGCTCCTGCCCTGTGAAGGCTACCACAGATAGGAGCCACACGTTAGTCAGGTTAACAAATGAAAAAGTAAACAATTAATGATGAAAAACGTATTTGACATAAGAAACGCACATTGGCATATTGTGTTTCAGTCTTAAATTCCTTGTACACTATCAAAGTGTTTATTCTGATAAAGTTGATTCAGATCATCTGGAGCCATATATATTTTAGAATTTTGTGTTATAAGGGGGGGGGGGTATAACATCTTCTTATAACCATGGCAAACAATTCGGACCCAGATCAGACTTCAGGTTTCTTTTTTATTAATATTATTCTTTATTTTATTTATTAAGTATTTTTATTTAAGAAAAAAAAATCTTTTAAGTTAGTGTGCATATTTGCCTGTATATTCAAAACAGTTTGCTCAGCTACATAGACTAGCTACAAAAATGAAATGTTGTTTCTGGGTAAAAAGCGAAAAACAAAGGCGCTGGTGAGACTGTGCGAGTGAAATTGTGATGAAGAAAGTGTTTTTAGGACAAAGA
This sequence comes from Loripinus fragilis, assembly GCA_964019695.1. Lineage (NCBI taxonomy): Eukaryota > Metazoa > Mollusca > Bivalvia > Lucinida > Lucinidae > Loripinus > Loripinus fragilis. The sequence goes on along the minus strand of OZ026518.1, from coordinate 17,621,542 downwards.
TTAGCTATAATACGCACAAACTTAATTTTACATATTTCTTAACCTCTGCTTAGATTGAAACTGCTTGTTAAGGCTAATTATACCAATCAATATAGGTGTTATCGGATTAAAGAATGATGATTACCAATTATCTTCTAGATCAATAAACTTGCTGCGTGTCAACGAGTTCTCGTACTCAGTGATCAATAAGTGTCAAAATTTAAATCTTTTTAAGCTTCTCTGCCGAAACTGCATCATTTTTCAGTAATCTATCTACTGACAGAGGAAGAAAATCAACGACCTTCTACGTTAGAAATATGGTGATCGTCTCATCAAGTTCCGAGATATAAGATGTTCTGCAGTGTGTGATCACACACGTAACTGCACTAAAAGGTCCTTTTAGGACCAACAAATGCCATGAAAGAAACCAATGATTGTCGTATTCAAAGTTCCCTTATTTTTACATCAAAATTCCCCTTTCCCCTCCAGAAAGAAACCAATTAATGTATACTTAATATGACACTTTGACGTGCACATGCATACATATGCAGGTCTATCCTTTGTTCAGTATAAAGAAACCAGCCAAATATTGTCAAATTAAAATAAGCCATTTTTGGTCCAGATATCATTAATTTGATCCTTTACATACTTTACAAACATAAGATAATTATATCATAGAGTTATTTGACCATTTTTGGGCCCGATTCGGTCAGATATTAGTTATCTTCTTCAACCTTGAAACGAGACGTATGCTTCTTGTATCAATTGTCGCTGCAATCCAAAAAGCCCAACCCAATGATCCAGACATCCTTATTATGATCATATACATACTTAACAAACATAATCATACAAAAAAGATAATAATATGTAAGCTATTTGACTAATTTTGGGCCCGATTCGGTGAGCTTCAGTTCCACTAGGCACAAAACAAGACGGTGACTTCTAGTATCAATAGCCGCTGTGACCTAAAAAGCCCAACCCGATGATCCAGACATCATTATTAAGATCATATACATACTTTACAAGCATAATAATAATAGTAATAATAATAACTAGAGGAGAAGTCGATGGTACACCATCGCAAATACCCGCTTTTTGACCTATGACCTTTACCTTGGGGTCAAGGTCACACAAAATGTTGCTCAGTACCTTCAACATAATATGACCTATGCACCTGTAAAGTTTGAAGTTGCTATGTCCAATGGTTAAGGAGAAGAAGCATTTACAAAAAATACACCAAATGTTGTCTAGTGCCCTCCAAATCATATGACCTTTGCACCTGCAAAGTTTGAAGTTGCTACGTCCAACAGTTTAGGAGAAGATGCATTTACAAGAAAATACATTATTTGACCTTGACCTTCAGGCCAAGGTCACACTAAATGTTGCCCAGTGCCCTCTACATCATATGACCTATGCACTTACAGAGTTTGAAGTTACTACGTCAAAAGCTTTAGGAGGAGAAGCATTTACAAGAAAATTCAATATTTGATCTTTGACCTTGACTTGGGGTCAAGGTCACACAAAATGTTGGCCAGTACCCTCTACATCATGTGACCTATCCAGCTACAAAACTTGAAGTTGCTAGGTCTAACCGTTTAGGAGGAGATACATTTACAAGAAAAAACATTATTTGATCTTTGACCTTGACCTTGGGGTCAAGGTCACACAAAAAGTTGCCCAGTACCCTCTACATCATGTGACCTATTCAGCTACAAAAATTGAAGTTGCTACGTCAAAAGGTTTAGAAGGAGATGCATTTACAAGAAAATTCAATATTTGACCTTTGACCTTGACCTTGGGGTCAAGGTCACACAAAATATTGCCCAGTACCCTCTACATCATGTGACCTATTCAGGTACAACATTTTGAAGTTACTACTTCTCACCGTTTAGGAGGAGATACAATTACAAGAAAATACAACATTTGACCCTTGACCTTGACCTTGGGGTCAAGGTCACACGAAATGTTGCCCAGTACCCTCTACATCATGTGACCTATTCAACTACAAAGTTTGAAGTTGCTACCTCTTACGGTTTAGGAGGAGATACATTTACAAGAAACGTGACAGACGGACGTACGCACGGATGGACGGACAGACGGAAGGACGGACAACGGACCGCCTTTGACACAAAATTAATATACCCTTTTTTTCTAAAGAAAAAAGCGGGTATAATAATAAAAAACAGTTTAAAAAAGGAGCTAAATGGCCAATTTCAGGCCTGATCCTGTCCGATCCGGTGATCAGGCGCGATACTGTGAATACACAGAGTGACAGACCGATAAAAAGTCACATGGTCAAAATTGTTATCACATGGTCAATAAGCCCGGATGAAAACAATAACATTGGACTGGTCTATAGAGGCGCTTAGATAAAAAAAAATATATAAAATAAAAGTTGTTATTGGATGTCAGCTTTGATATTGGCTAAAAGTCGTTTAACCTTTAACCTCATAGAGACACCTAAAAACACTTTTGCAAACAATGCAGACCCAGATCAGGAAGCTCTTGTAATAGCTGCCTGATCAGGATCTACTCTGTTTGCTTTTGCCAAGTTTTGGAAATTTGATATGTATGATCCTACACTATAGTGGATCTGACAAGTTCTTTCTTTGTTCTATGTATTAAAGTGAAAGTTTATTCATATAGCTATTCATAGTGGGTGGTGCCTAGCATGAATATTCATGAGGGAAAGGGCTAAGCCAGCATGTGAGTTTTGGTACTTATCGCATGAGCAAAACCTCCTTGAAACACTTGTACTGGCTTATCTAATGGACCAGAAAAGAAGTCTAATATAAGGGCTTAAGTTAAGAGTGTGTAACGAAAATTTAATTTTCTTATTTCTCAACCCAAACTTATGTTGTGGGTACTCAAAAGAACTGTCTCAATGAGACGGTTCTTTTGAGCACCCAAAACATAATGTTAAAATTGATGGGTAAGAAAATATTTACAATTTTACGCTGAAAATTTTTGTTAATCTAAACCTGTGTAATATTCTGCTTGAGTCTTCATCCAGACTATTTCATTACTTTAAATATGTGAGATGTTGAAGTCTACTGAGTTTCATCAAGCTTTACTGGTTTGAAGCCAACCAAGTTGTAGATGTGTGTCATTTTCTGCACTTGATTGCTTGGTTATTAGTTGTACCTTTGTTCTGATTGGGGTATATTGTGAGTTGATTAAATTACAGAATTTACAGTACTTTAAATTGTGTCAAATTTTTATTTCCGTTGAAACTTCTGGCATGCATGATGGCAACCAAAGAAAATGTAATCATCTTCCTGGAAGAGCCAATTTATTGTGTGGAAATGAGTTCAGAAAAATATAAGATAGGCCAATTAGTAAGGTAACACTAGACATGACAAGTGCAATTTGTTGCCACGCTATGAAGTTTCCTCATGCCTTTAACAGTATGTATCTTTGAAAACTATGATTTGAAAAATCATAGACTGTTATAGTGCTGATCCATGGTAGTTAACAACTTAACATTGACTTCACTGTCACACAAAATATACATGTATGCTTGCTTAGATGTACATGTATCTTTTAAGCATCCGGGACCGGTGCATATGTTTTGATAAAAAATTTACAGATACACCCTAATGTCGGAATCTCATGTATTCCAAATTGAATTCAAATTCGCGGGTACTTTGATCGAACTAACAGAAATGGGAACATCATGTTTTATACCCCTACATTTTCATTGTGGATGGGGGAGGGGGGGAGAACATACCATATAGCATCACTCTTGTCTGTAGTTCTGTACTGTTTCATCCCAAATATTATCATATAAGAAAAGTGGTTTCCGTGTGATATCTTTTGAATACATTGATGTATTGGATTCATATTTCATACACCGGAATATGTAAATCATGTTCAATTTAGGATAAAATCCAACTATCACATGACTATTATTAACTTTTAAGAGTTATGGTCTGATCTCAGAATTGGTTGCCACCCAATATCTTAAGAACAAATTGATATCTAAGAATAAACTGATCAATGTAATTTAACAAAATATTGCCTATGTATTGATATAAAACAAGGCCTAGATTTGGAATTGTAAGGCAGTGGTCTGCCCAAAATTTTAACAGAATTACAAGTATGGCCCTTTACCCACATCAGAAATGATTGTTTTGTCATCTGCTTATTTTTTTTCAAAATTAAGATTTTAGAAAAATTCTTTCAGGAATAGCATCTGGTTGTCAACAGGTTTGGATCCAGATCAAGCCTGACCTGGTCTGGGTCCAAACTGTTTGCAAAAGTTATCAGCAGACATCAAAATTTGCCACTGGCAGGCAGAGTTAAATGTTTGGATGTCTTTATATTGAAATACTTAATTCTTATTTTTTTTTCTTGTTTGTTTTTTCAGGCGGGCTTCAATATCAGTTAAAATGGAACTTGCCACTGTTACAACACCAACCACCAGAAAGGTATCACAAAAGTTGAAAATCAAGATACAGTCATTCAGGCCCCCAGATAAGGGTGCGTAACGGAAAATTATTTTTCTTATTTCTCAATCAAAACATATGTTGTGGTTACTCAAAAGAACCGTCTCACTGAGACGGTCTTTTGAGCACCCAAAACACATGGATAAGAAAATAATTACAATTTTACGCTGAAATGTTTTGCTTAACTTGCTTAACTGGCCCTATTAGTCAGGAAAAAATATCAGAAAAGTTAACAAGTACAGGCATTTTGTGAAGAAAAGGGTTTGACATCTTAATTAGAGGTAATTTGGTATGCTGAGTCCGAAAACCAATGTTGGCAAGCTGAGAAATGACATCTTAATGACCTAATTTGCATATTTTCAAAATGGCCGCCAAAATCATGGAATTTGACATATTACTTAAATATGTTATTTTTTGAAAATGTTTTTATCCAAAATCATTTGTATTATGTCCTAAGATTGTTTTACCATTAGAGTACATGGTTTTGGCGGCAATATATATAATTATTCCAGGATATTACCGTATTCATGGTAATAAATGTCCGTTTAGTCTATAAAATCAGATATAAACTTGCCTTATTCAGTATCCTGCTATTTAAATGTTAGTTGTATTCATAGCACAATTTTGGACAGTTTATCAGCGTTTCAAGTAATAAATAAGAAAGAAACTTTGATAATCAACAAGTTGTTTTGTTTTAAAATAAATATGTCATAATGTCCATGTCGAAATATAAGTACATTTTGTATCTATAAAAAGTGAAAGAATACACATTTCTGAGTACCCTATAGGGTCCAATTAGACCAACCTTGCACCATCGGGAAAACTTCTAATGTCTGTCAAATTGTTTTGAGAGACCACTTAAATGGGGAAAAATTATTCCCTAAAGAATAAACCCATTTGAGCTATGTGAAATTGCATGGTTCCATGGCAACACATAATGCCCTTTTCAAGAATGGATATGTCCCTACAAAAGTACTCATACCTCAGTAGCAAAGTACTCATATATCAGTAGCAACTCATCCAAACTTTTAAACTTGGTACCAACTGAATGTTAAGACATATGAATTTCATCCAATTTCAAATATGCAAACTATCAAATTTGCATATTCATGAATATTAATGAAACATTAGAAATAAGAGAAAAATCGTAAAAAATAAAGGGGTGTACATGCAAATTTATCTACGTCTCAGCTGTTTACTATCCTATACTACCAGCCTTGGACCTCTTGGCTCTCGTTTGTGATGTCTAATTGTGACGTTGTCACTTTCCCATTGGTATCCTGGGTCAGGTGTGGTGCTTGATTGTATCTATTCCTGATATTTGGCCTCGTTCTTACTTTGGTACCAATTTAATGCTAATGCAAAGCATGTTTACTTAATGGTCCAATATGCAAATCATCTAAAAATTGTATTCATGAACATTAATTAAGAAATGAGAAAAAAATAGATAACAATTAATAGAATGTACATGCAAAATTACTCATATCTCAGCTGCTATGTATCCTAGATTTCATATTCACTTTCTAAACTTGTTCCCAACTTTAAAGTCTAGAAAAAGTTCTATAATATTGTCGTTTAAAACGCAAATTATTTAATTTGTATATTAATGAGTATTTTTGAAGATAAAACCTTATTGATTCATTTTCAATTTTTCTTTAGTTTTCTATAGTTTTCATCAATATTCATGAATATGCTTGTTAAACGATTGTATATCTGACCATTGGAATAAAATACTATGTCTCAGCCTTAATTTGATACTAAGATTAATTGTCTAGAACAAGTAAAAGGTGAGATAGGAGTAATTTTAAAAGTAGGACCCCACTATTTTTTCTTCGTTTTTTTTTCTCTCATTTCTAATGTTTACATTAATATTTGATAAATTTATAAAATAGATTATTTCACATAATGACTATTGAGTAAAATAAAAAATGTCTTAGCTTTTAGTCTGTACCAAGTGTGGTAGTCTAAAATATTAGCAGCTACGATATGAGTAATTTTGTAGGTACACCCTCTTAATTTTATTACCATTTTTTCTCTCATTTCTAACATTTAAATCAATATTCAAGAATATAATCATAAAATGATTGCATATCCGATCATGACATAAGATTTACTATGTCTTAGCATTTATTTGGTACCAAGCTTGTTAGTATAGGACAATTAGCAGATGAGATAAAGGTAATTTTGTAGATTGCCCATTTTAATTTTTCTACAATTTTTCTTTCTCTGTTGAATATTTTCATTAATATTAACAAATATGTAAATTAGATTTGTATATCAGACTGTAAGGTTATAGTACTATGACTCACCTTTCATTTGGTACCAATTTTGGAAGTCCAGAATAGTTAGCAGCTGACATATGGATTATGTTGTGCGTACACCCCTTTAAATTTTCTAACATTTTTATTTTATTTCTAATGTTTTCATTAATATTCATTAATATGCAAATAAGATAATTTGTATACCATACTATAGAGTTAAAGTATAATGTCTCACTTTTATTTGGTTACAAGTTTGGTAGTTTAGAATAGTTAGCAGCTGACATTTAGGTAATGTGGTACGTACCCTCTTTATTTTTCTACATTTTTCTCTTATTTCTCATGTTTTCATAAATATTCATGAATATTATAATTAGATCATTTGCACATCGTATCATTAGGTAAAAGTACTTTGTCTAGGCTTTGATTTGGTACCCAGCTTGATAGCCTATGATAACAAGCAAAAGCCATATGTGTAATGTGCAATGTGCATAGGTACACCCCCCCCCCCCTTATTTTTTCTATGAATTTTCTTTTATTTCTATTTTTATTAATACTCATGAATATGCAAAAGCGAAAATTTGAATATCAGCACATTGAATAAAAAAACTTTGTCTTGCCTTTAACTTGGTACCAGGGTCGGTAGTCTAGGATGAGTTGCTGCTTAGATAGGAATCATTTTGTAGGTATACACACGTTCTTTAGAATCATATTGTGGATTTTCACATTATGGGGGGACAGGGGTCGCGAGTTCGATCCCGGCCCGGTCCCATACTTTCGTGGAGATTGATCATGAAATAATTTCTACGGTCAGTCTCCTCCCTTCTGCTGAATCATTTAAGAAGGGTTGTTGTCAGTTACAAGCGAAAGTATGTGCACGAAGTACTGGTTAACTGCTTGTTCAAGCTTGCCCAGGAAAAAGTGTGGTTAGGTGAACTGACCGTCCCGCAATGACCATAGCTGTTGACTTGGGACGTAAAGCAATAAAACAAACAAACAAACAAACATTATGGGGGGAGGGTAAATTATTCTATGCACAACTCCCTGACCCATGTTTTTCTTTGCTATTTAGCGACCATTTTGTTTCGCCAGTATCTGACAGTTTGCTTTTCTTGAATAGGTGGAAGAGAGAAAAATCCATGAAATAGTGCGGCACGCAAGTGTCGATCTTGTGTCTGCTTGCAAATGACCCATCTACAGTGCCCGATGGGATGCCTTGGACACCATGCAATTTTATGTAATCCAAACAGGTTTATTTTCGGAGACAATAAGAATTTTTGGTATTGAGTGGTCCCACTGAACAATTTTGCACCCATGAGTAATTGTCCTTGGGTGGTGAAAGGTAAGTCTTATAAGCCCCCTCCCGAGGTGTGGGTGTGGGGGCAAATAGTTATTCCACGGTCTTATCAATATTTTTAGTTTCATAAATATTCATGAATATGCAAATGAGATACAGGGCTCACCCTGCCTTTAGCCATTGTAGCCATTTGCTACTAAAATTTTGAGTGGCTACAAATATAAGTCATTGGCTAAAAGTTAAAAAAAAACATATTTGCGAAAAAGTGTATTTTGATCAGCTTTTTGATTTTCGAATACTGTTTTTTTTTTATTCCTTCACACTTTATTATTGTGTCATATTTTCCTCTTTGGATGCTGGATTTTTTCAATACCATTCGGGTGTCAAAAAATTTGGATCCAGATCAGGCCCGACATTTTGTCGGGCCTGATCTGGGTCCAAACTGTTTGCAACGGTTATCAGCAGACATAGCGGGCAAAGAGTTAAATACAAAACAACTTTCTTGCTAAAACCTTGGCTTAGTTAATTTCATTTGGCTCCAACTTTTTCCATTTGGCTAAAGTGTTGGCTACAACAAATTCTGAGCCAGGGTAAGCCCTGAGATAGTTTTAAATATGACTATTGTATGAAAGGACTTGTCAAATTGTATCAATGGCGATATAATGACATGCAACAAAGACATTTTGGGGCAGAATTCAGTTTATAATTGCTTTTTTTTTTAATTTTCCCTTTTTTCTGAAATTTTCATCAGTATTGATGAATATGCAAATTAGATAATTAATCTGCATATCAGGCCATTCCATCGGATGGAAGTACTATATCTAAGCTTTAATTTGCTATCAAATTTAATAGTGTAGGGCGAGTTGCTGATGAGATACGAGTCATTTTGTAGGTACAGGCCCACTTTATTTAAAATCGAATTAACCCCCTCCCCTATCTGAAACTTACAGAATGTTGTTTACATTGCCATATTTTCCTGCAAACAATAGAGATATCATTGTGATGTATTTTTTTTAAAGTTCTCTATTTAATGAAATCATTCCTGACACATTTCGTCCACACAATATGCACGGACTATCATGAACAAATCTTAACTAAGATGGAAGCAAGATTTTTGCTCAAGTTGTCCCCCCTGATTACCTCTTGGTCATATTTTTAGTTCTAATTGCATAAATCGATGTAAGTGAAGACCTCCAATCATGAGAAGATGTTTTTGGATTGATTTGTACCAGTTTGGCATCCTTAACACGTTACTCTACAGATTTTTATGGATTTTTCTTCAATTTGGCGGCCATCTTGGAAATATGCAAATTAGATAGTGAAGACGCAATTTTTGAGCTTGCCAACATTGGTTTTTGGATTTAGCATACCAAAATACCCCTAATAGGCATCTCAAAACCTTTTCTTCACAAAATGCCTGTACCTTCTTAAATAAGCGTCTTTTTCTGATTTTTTTTCCTGATGGTCATTGTTCTAAAATGTCAAACACTTTTTCTCATTCTGTTATAAATAAAATGTTGGTTATCAAGGCTTAAATTTGCAAAATGCTTGCCAGAATAGCAAACTATGAAGACACTGACCAGACTGCTTTTTTAATGAAAAAGTCACAGTGCTCGATGAAATTATTTGCGTCATGAGACAAAAAGTCAGGGATGAGCTCCCATCTTTGAAAAACTATCAAAAACTATGTGAAATATTCTTTAATGTGTAGATCAGGCCCCCAGATAAGAGTCCGTAACAGAATTTTTTTTCTTATTTCTCAACCAAAACATATGTTGTGGGTACTCAAAAGAACCGTCTCAATGAGACGGTTCTTTTGAGCACCCAAAACATACGACGTTTGAACTGATGGTTAAGAAAATAATCACAATTTTACGCTAAATTGTTTTGCTTAACTGGCCCTATGTAGATAATGAAGCTGGGTCAGCAGTACCATTCCACCTCTTCAATGAATTTTTCATTTATGATAAGCTGCTGTGGTGTAGTGGATAAATCACTCGCCTTGTACCCAGGAGCCCCAAATTTGATTCCCAGCTTTCCTAGTCTGTCAGATGTCAGATGAGACTTTAAGGAGTGGTCCCGTCTTCTGAGATGCTTTAAAACCAGAACCACTGCAGGTTAAGCCTTCCCTGCTCTCGGACATAAAACCACAATAGCCATAAACCCACCCGGCCCAGTACTAGTTAATGCCAAGGAACGGCCACAAACAAAATTTATGATGATATTACGCCTTTTATGTCCAAAAAAGTAAGTATGACCAAGAAATACCACAAGAAATACCACAATCACACACTGTAGACCAACCCACAGCACCAGGACGAAGAGCCATAGAACATTAACACATTTCCAGTCACAAGACCTAAGGAAGACAATAAAAGTAAAAAACCAGCTCTCTTCATCAAGATGATTGAAACTAAGTACAGTAAAGTACTGCATATCCTGGAAGTGAGCCCTATCTATTAAAAGACATGAATGCCACAAGTATAAACTATAGCTAAAATGTTCCTGCACCCTTGCTGGGATCATCAGTACAAGTCTGATGCGATAACCTCTGATGCATTGAGATGCCTGTGACTCTCAGATCAAATATAAAATGAAACCTTTATCTATACGTAATCTACTATGTGTAATCTAAATCAAGGCGAGAAAAAATGGCTGTAACAAATCATACAGTCTATACTTATTGTATTAAGGCCTAGTAATGTTTGTTTCAAGTTAGTAACTTGAAGTTACTCAGTCTTGCATATTTGTTGCCACTCCAAACCCTAAATTTTTTGAGCATTTTTAGGGGATTTCTAAGGAATTTTCCAGGTTCGCCATATTGTTTATGCATATAAAAAAATAACTTTTAACAAAATAAAGATGTTTTCCTACCTACCCTTCCAATTTTAAACTTTTGTTATACCCCCCACAAACTTTGTTTGTGGTGGGTATACTGTTTTCACGTCCGTCCGTGCGTCGGTCCGTCCGTAATGTTTTGTTTCCTTAATAACTCGAAGAGTCACTGCTGGATTTTCATCAAACCTTGCAAACATGTTCATATATGCAAGACAAATACTTTAGGCAAAAAAGTAAGGGCCATGGGCCAATTCTATTAGAGTTATTTCCCTTTGTAGTTCTAAATGGCTTTTGATATAGGGTTTTATGCTTATGCTATTATAGGCCATACACGGGCCGATCAACTCCTACCACAGCTTTTGATGGAGCAATTTGATACTTTGCCTATACAATGTAGACACAATGAACATATGCATGAAGGAGTTTACTCCAGAAAAAATAATTTTTGACAAAATGACAGCAGTGAGAACTTAGACAAACTTTCCCTAATAAGGCTTTTGTATATGCATAGATGGTGCCTTCATGGGCCCATCAACTCCTACTACAGCTTTTGATGGAACAATTTGATACTTTGCCTATACAATGTAGACACATTGAACATATGCATGAAGGAGTTTGGTTCAGAAAAATAATTTTTGACAAAATGACAGCTGTGGGAACTTAGACAATTTTTCCCTAATAAGGTGTTTGTATATGCATATATGGTGCCTTTATGGGCCGATCAACTCCTACTACAGCTTTTAATGGAGCAATTTGATACTTTGCCTATACAATGTAGACACATTGAGCATATGCATGAAGGAGTTTGGTTCAGAAAAAATAATTTTTGACAAAATGACAGCTGTGGGAACTTAGACAATTTTTCCCTAATTAGGCTTTTGTATATGCATTGATAGTGCCTTTATGGGCCGATCAACTCCTACCACAGCTTTAGATGAAGCAATTTGAAACTTTGTCAATACAATGTATACACATTGAACATATGCATGAAGGAGTTTAAAATTTTTGTTTGCACAGATTCTACTGAAATCTTCTTTTTATGCCCCCGCCATTTATAATGGGGGGGGGGGGGCATATAGCATCACCCTTGTCCGTACGTACGTACGTACATACGTACGTCCCGTACGTCCTGTCCCTTACGTACGAAAAATGGTTTCCGGGCGATATCTTTTGAAAACATTGGTGTATTGGATTCATATTTCATACACAGGTATATAATCATAAAATACAGGTCAAGTTCGATTATGGACAAAATCCACCAATTATTATCAGAGTTATGGCCCTTGATCTCTGAATGAAAAATGGTTTCCGGGCGATATCTTTTGAAAACAGTTATTTATTGGATTCATATTTCATACACAGTTATATAATCATAAAATACAGGTCAAGTTCGATTATGGGTAAAATCCACTAATTATCATTAGAGTTATGGCCCTTGATCTCGGTACGAAAAATGGTTTCCGGGCGATATCTTTTGAACACATTGGTGAAATGGATTCATATTTCATACACAGGTATATAATCATAAAATACAGGTCAAGTTCGATTATGGGTAAAATCCACCAATTATCATTAGAGTTATGGCCCTTGATCTCGGTACGAAAAATGGTTTCCGGGCGATATCTTTTGAACACATAGGTGAAATAGATTCATATTTCATACACAGGTATATAATCATAAAATACATGTCAAGTTTGATTACGGATAAAATCAACCAATTATTATCAGAGTTATGGCCCTTGATCTCCGCATGAATACGTTTGTGTATTGGATTCATATTTCATACACAGGTATGTAATCATAAAATACAGGTCAAGTTCGATTACGAATAAAATCCACTGATTATTATTAGAGTTATGGCCCTTTGTTGATGACAATGCCCTATTTATGCGAATTAGGCAATAGCGGGGGCATCTGTGTCCCATGGACACATTTCTAGTTAAAACTAAGGTCTGCTGGTTTGAACTATAACTTGCCAAGTTTTTTCACTGACTCTTACTGTGCAGGGGGTATCGAATAAGCATTGCTTATTGACTTTTTTCATTTAACCTGAAATACACATTTTTCCCTATGGACAGATTGAAAAGGGTTTAATATGGTATAACTTGTTATTTTGGTATGTTTACAGGAACTTGTAGTGAGATTGACTGATGAGAGAGACTTATTTTTCCTCTACACACTTAGACTAGGGGAGGAAGACTTTCAGAGGTATCTCATTGAAAATTTCTTTCCATAGGAAGTCAGCATGCCTGGATTCAGAGTGAGGTGGGGGCTGTGGTGAGTTGGGGCACTGGGTGTGTCCCACTTGCACGGGGCTCTCATGGTACATTGCATACCTTTAAAGTTAACTTGAAAAATTACAGACAACAAACAGGCATGTTAAGTTTCCCAGCATGCAAAGAAGTAGTTACAGATGACAGTCCCTTTATCATGTTTATAATTTCGTTCCTTTTATCACAGATTTAGATATAACACGACACTCCCAAATATTGTGTGCTCCCAAATATTTTACAATGGAATTTTAAAAAGGTAAATTTTACGGTATAGGATAATGGACATAAAATGGTCATATTACGTTAATATCTTTGTGAAATTTTCCCTTTTTATAACATGGTCTATTCCTATGGACCCCAACATATTGTTATAAAGTGACTACACTATATGGGCCTTGATGCGAGAAGACCTGTCTTCAGGGGTTTGCGAACAACACAGGCGCAGACCAGCCTGCGCATCCGCGCAGTCTGATCAGCGCCTTTGTTTCTCGCTTTGTGGAAAGTATCATATTAAACTTGCTACAGGTGAAATTTCAATTTTCTGACTAGTTCCTGTAGCCGAGGAGACTGGTTTGAAGCTCGCTTTTTCAGAAATCCCGAAGACAGGTTTTCTCACGACGAGGCCTATATAATATAAATATACATATTTGCCTTTAATTGCAGTTTAAAGGTACAGCAAGGTTTACTGGTGGACTTTGGTGCCTTTCCACAGAAGTTTATTGACCTCCTGGAGACATGCCTAAAGGAAGAAAACAGAGAAGTTCCAAAGTAGGGCAAAAACTGTAAATTTGAAAAAAGATTGGGATGGTTTTATTTTTGCTATTTTTGAAAATAAAATCCTCGCAAAATTGTGCAATCACTCTGTCGTTTACTGATATAGGTAAATCATGCACTAGTTGCGAATGATTAATGTCACAAGTATGTCTTTTAATGCTATTCACGAAAAAAAAAATATGTAGAATATTTCTAAATTCAGGGTTGCCACGGTCAGGGAAAAAGTTCTGGAAAATGAAAAATTTTCCAGGTCAGGGAAAAGTCAAGGAATTACATTTTCAGTCGAGGAAATTTAAAAAAATGAAAAAAGTCATGGAAAAGTCAGGGAATTTTAAAAAATTTCCTAAAAAGATGCTAGTTAACAGGCTTCTGGAAATTTTAGCAATTTATGTTCAGAAACATTCCATTTCTAATATTTATGGTTTAAGATTTTTCTTTCTTTAAAGATTAAATCAGCAAGTTCAAATATTTGTGCAAAATCTTCGAATAGTCCATGGATGAAAATGGCTAAAATTGGCCTTCCAAAAGGGTCTGGAAAACGGTTGAAAGTCAGAGAAAAGTCAGTGAAAAGTCAGGGAATTTTGAAATGGATATTGAGTGGCAACCCTGAAATTTACAGTAGGTTTCTTGTTTTTCAACAGTGAGAGATGATTTACTTCCAAAACTCTGCCTTTAATCATTATTGAGAACCTTGGGAAAAATACTTCAGTATGACTCACATCATGAGATCATCTGTCTGCTGAGTATGTGAACACTGAATACCTAAACCGACTTGTTCTGTAAACTGGCATGATCAAGGATGTCACAAATGGGCAGCATCATGAGAAAACCTGTCTTTGCCGATGTGCCAACAACAAAGGCCCAGACCAGCCTGCGAATCCGCACAGTCTGATCAGCGGGTTTGTTATTCGCCTATTGGAAAGTATCATATCTAGACTTGCATGAAGAGAGAGCTGGTTGCTTTGCTTAATTTGTCTTCCTGGTGTCTCCTGATGGTTGAGCGGCTCTTCCTCGCTGTGCCACGGTGTTGTCTGCGGTTTGTGATTGTGGTATTTCCTGATCATACTCACTTACTATTTTTGCTACGAGCTAGTCTCTGTAGCTGAGCAGGCTGGTTTGAATCTTACTTTGTCAGAAACCCCGATGACAGGTTTTCTTGTGTCAAGGCCCAAGTGCTGTTTTTAGTTTGCCTGTACAAAATACAAGGCGAGCTATAGCAGTCACCACAACATTGTTAGTGTGTCTGCTGTGTGACACAAAATTAATTTGAGATATTTTTATGAAACTTTACGCAAATGTAGAGTCAAATGAGACAAAATACTTAGTGCAAGAATTGCAACTTTCTTATGTATTTTGGGCTGTGTTCCTTTGAAATTGAAGATTGTAGATTTTGTGATATTGTAGTGTCTGCTTTTAACTCAAAGCCTTTTTATTAGATGAAATCTAAAAGCAAGAAACATAAATGGATGCACATTTTTGGAAAAATGTCACTTTGAAATTAAAAAAAAGTCAAATATATTTGAACCAAAATTTTTTTCAGAATGTTTTCATCAAACCTTGCAGAAATGTGAGCATATTGAGATGACATGTAGAGCACAAGAACTGTAACTCTTGATGACATGTTGGAGTTATGAGCCTTTTATAATTGGGCCTAGACGCGAGAAAACATGTCTTTGGAGGTTTGCGAACAATAAAGGAGCAGACCAGCCTTCACATCCCTGCAGACTGATCAGCCCTTTATTATTCGCTAACTGGAAGATAACATATCTTAATTTGCTTGGAGCAAAATTTCACTATTCTAGCTAGTCTCTGTAGCTGTGAACACTGGTTTGAGTCTTGCTTTTTCGGAAACCCTAAAGACAGGTTTTCTCGCGTCGAGGCCCAATTATAGCTGTATTTTGTCTTTTACCTGTAGGTTTATACTACACCTGGTGAGTCAGGGAAACTATAATGGTGACCGGTCTACAGCTATGTTAAACGTGGTGGAGACCAACCCGTTCAAACATCTTACACATTTGTCTTTGAAGTTTGTACCCGGCTCAGATTCGGACGTGAAGAAATACCTGGCTGATTGCCTCAAGCAGTTCAAGGTAGGTTGATAGATAATAGTTTTCAGTACATTCATTATCTCTTTGCCTGCTAATGCCTCCTGCTGCTAACCTTTGCAAACAGTTTGGTTCTAGACCAGGCCCAACATTATGCCGGGGTCTGATTTGGTTGGCTAAGTGTATTGTGTAACAAAAAAAACCAGCCACATATTGCTTATCAGTCCCTTTATTTGTTCATTTTCTTTCTCTCCAATGAAAATTTCCGTCACAGATTGGAGCCAGTGTTTTTGAATTTTGTGTACACCTTCAGGTAGGCTAAGTGTATTGTTTAAATGAAAATAAAGATGCTAAAGCTCAATTAACTTACTTTTTCAAATTTTCCATTTTTCCTATATAACACATGGACATTTTTTGTCAGAGTCTTCTCGGTAACTACTTGACATAGGATTATGAAATTTTATGTACACCTTCAGGTAGGCAAAGTGTATTGTGTAAATGAAAATAAATATGCTAATCCTCATTTTGTCTTCTTCTTTTTTTCAAATTTTCAATTTTTCCCTCTGTCACTCTTCTAGATATAACACATAGACATTTTTTGTTTTCTCAGCATCTACTTGATTTACGATGTTCAAATCTTTAACACTCTCATACTTTTGTCTTTAATCTGAAAGTGTTACAACCTCTGATAGCTACCGCCAGGGGGTATATGTATGTGAGCTTTTCTCCACTTGTCCTTTGCTTTATCTGCACTGTCCTACAATATTTTCAGGACATGGGACCAGACCTGGGGCCAAATACTTTGAAAATTATTCAAATACATTACAATTACTTTGACTTATCAATGATTACAATTACATTACAATTACAGGACCTGTAGAAATGTAATGATTACAATTACAATTACTTTAGAAATGTAATCAAATACATTACTAATTACTTTTGAAGTCTTTATGTAAATTTGCAATGCTATATAGTACTCACATTTAAAATTATAAAGACGGATAGGGTCTTTGAAGTTATATATAAAGCCATGTCCTATACTGTTATTTTTTAAATAAATGAAAAATAATTAGCTATGAAATTTTATTCAAGTTCTTTTTAAAGTTAAACAAATATATATACACTATGCACAGGTTTTAAAGTTTGATACATCATATATTATATCTGCCTACATACTTTATAGATCTATTTCACTATACAGTACCACATAGCAAGATAGATTTATACAGTATGTAAAATGGAAATTGTCTGTTACACAACTGCAACCTTTTGCTCAGTCAGCTATTTTTAAATTGTTACTTTGATGATTACATTTAATCATCATAATCATAATAAGTTTTTCAAATGTGTCATCTTTGAGGGAACATCTTTCAGGCCTAAAAACTTTGCATGCTATGCTGAATAAGCATTCTACATTTAGCCTTGATACATGTATTTCCTGAAGATTCTGGTGGGAATACAAAATTGCTCAAAACTAGTGCTGTGGGAGCCCAGTGGCTCAGTGGTAGAGGGCTTGACTAGAGACTGAGGGGTCGCGGGTTCGAGCCTCACCGGCGTCACTGTGTTGTGGTCCTTGAGCAAGACACATTTATTCCAGCTTAGTACTGGTTCAACCCAGAGAGACCAGTCACTGATTGTTGATGGGACCTCAAGAATCAAATCAAACAAAAACTAGTGCTGCCATTGTGCATTGATTTAATGATGTGATGGAAATAAACACTTGCAACTCAATATTGGATGAAAAACAGTTATTTAGCAATTCCACAAGAAAATGATCTTTTGTGTAATAACCTTTGTTCAGTTTGCACACATATACAGGTAGCTAGCTTTTAAGAAGGTCATAAGTACCTTTTCACATGAGCTAGCTATATTCAATAACAAAAGATTTAACACCTTTGAGTAGTCTTCTTTTTATGGTATGGATTTTATGAATTTACATAGGAAATCAGCTAAGCATGCCAAAATGAACAGGACTAGTTTTGTTTCTCAAAATTTCTTTTAAGGCCTCCAGCAAATAGAAGAAACAGAAATGCTGTCAAGAATATATTTTGGGAGAAAATGTATCTTATTCCATGTTAAGTTGACTATTGCCATATTTTTTAAATTTTAATTTTGAATAAAAAAGTTTGGTTTTTAATTTTTATACAAAATGCAATTAATCTTAAGCACCATGTTAAGTCTGACTAAACATTTTAAAGTGTGCTACTTTTATTGTCCACATAAGTCCATTTGTTTTATTTATCCTGTGTACTTTTTCTCATTCATAGATCTGAATTAAAATATTACCATTAGTCACTATTTTGTTTCTTGTGTTGGGCAAATTTTCTAAGTAAACAGCCAAATGTATTTGAAAAGTATTTGAAAGTAATTATAATTACAGCTAAAATATTTTCGGTAATCATTACAATTACATTACATGTATTTGAAAAAAACATGATTACAATTACATTTGATAACTTTGAAAATTGTATTTAACGTAGTACGGGACCCATTGAAACGATAACCCAGAGTTTTTATAAAAGTAAGAGTTACCGTTATTTTTTGCCTTAAAATGTACAAGTATTGGCATTCACAAAAACGTGCGTATCGTTTATCAACACATCTGCATGACCAAGTATATATTTAGGTCCACGCCAACGAGTTGGCGGAGCTCTATTGTGTTTGGCTTGTCCATCCATCTGTCTTTCCATCTGTCTGTCCGTCCATCTGTCCGTCCTTCTGCTGGTGTGGTCACTCTAACTTAGTCATTTTCAATCGGATTTCTTCCAAATAACATATATGGATTGCTTGCATCAACTCTGATTCAAATTCAAATATGGATTTTTTCTGACAAATGAAAATCAAGATGGTTGGCAAAATGGCCGCCGTCTATCAGTTTGCATCCATCGTGGTCACTCTTACTTAGTCACATTTAATTGGATTTCTTCCAAATTTCATATATGGTTTGCTTCCATTAAGTGATACAGGACCCATGTCAAAAGATAACAGAGTGTTTTTAAAAAAGTAAGAGTTTATCTTTATTTATTGTCTTAAAACGTACAAGTATTGGCGTTCACAAAAAAATATCATTTATGAACACATCTGTATGACCAAATATATTTTGACCGTCTGGTCCAGTTTCATCTCAATGCGTTCCGAGTTCTACTGGTCAGGCAATTCTGGTCAGAAAAGTTAATATTCATGCGTATTCAATGTATGTACTATTAGCTGATAAAGTGTCTTGCCCCATGACACAACACTTTGACTCTGGTGATTCACAAATTAATAATCCTTCGATCCCTAGTTTAACACTCTAAGAAATGCTGAGCCACTGTGCTTCTTAAGTCCATTATCTTTGTAAATATGACGTCGTAGGTGGGAGGGCTCAATTTTTTTAGCTTAGGTGAAACCCAAGAGCAACATATAGGACACTGTGAGAGCGCTCGCCAAATGCTGGGGCGTGCCTTTTTGCTATCTTAAGCTAGCCAGTGGGGAGTTTTTTGACTGAGGCTTATTTTGTATATATATATATGCGAGCTGTGAATAATCTAATATGGCCGTTCACATATGCATGCTTGTCTAAGCATCAACTAATTGCCTTTATGAAAAGAACTCGTGTATCATCTCTTCTTTACCCATTGCCACATTGGTAGAATGTTCAACTTGAGACCAAGTAGTCCCTGGTTTGGGCCCTATTGCTTGTTTGTTTGTTTACTTATTTATTTGTTCGTTTGTGTTTTTCATGGGAGTGATATAATGACATGTACTACTAGTGGTTTACAAAGTTTGCTAACGCTATCACGTCGCTATGTAATGACGCCCGTAATGGTTTCTCATATAATTATATGGCAACATCAAAGCATAGTTCCACGCAATTTCTAAGCGCGATTTAAAAGTAGTTTTAGGGTCATACAATAAATAGAACCTAACAGTCGTGCTCCTGTATTATTAAATTTATCAAGCTTGTCACGAAAAAGTGACAAAATTCTTGACAAGCCTCGCATTTCATCTCTTTTTACAGCTCGTTTAATAACTTCAATATTGGGATCAAACGTGATTTACTATGCATTACCACCTGCTAGAACACCAGGGTGGTGTTGAAATGCAAACATGAAAGGCGAGGGTTATGACTACCCCTGAGGGGTCTAGCAGATGATAGTGTATCAGAAAACCATTATTGCATTAGGTCATTTGCTCGTTTGAACACTTGCAACAACGTTTTCGAAATAGAACCTTTTTCCAGATCAAAGGCTTGCGTCATCTTGACGACACTTCTATACCCGTTACTGCTGATGACGTCAATTTTGTAACGAATCCAGAATACTTATACTGTACGTAAAGTAAAGAAAAAGAAAAGAATGAAAGCATCACAAAAATGCTATGAATCATCAGCATGTGAATTGTCCTCTCTCTCTCTCTCTCTCTCTCTCTCTCTCTCTCTCTCTCTCATACACTCACCCTCATTTTGGCATACACACAAGCGCGCATGCACGCACACACTTATAAAGGTCTTAAGGGGTCCTAGAACGTGCCAAATGAGGAGTAGACAAATAATAGGCTTTTTTTGCACACGGACATCAACTCAAACAATACGCTGTCTACGCACACGGACCTAAATCAAACAATGAAGCAGGTATGGCACTCCATGCCTGTTTTTATTTCAGAGGTAAAAAAAGAAAATAGCACAAAAAAGAAAAACGAGCACGGTGACATATGCTTTTTAATTAATTATAAGTTTCTATGCAAAATTTCCTTCAAATTAATAAGTTTTTTGTTTCTGTAGTTACATTGTGTGACATTTTTTATTCTAGATTTAAACGATTTTTTGGCCTTAATGTTTGTTTACAAAATAGATTTTTGCTTAATAAATAAGCGACATGCTTTTTTTTCCCCGCTGTTTTATGTATTCTTTTATTAGCCAATAGCATGTAGCGTATTCCCAGGAAAAAATATGGCATTTCTCACTTTCAACTTTTTTAAAATATGAGAAATTGATATTTTGAAAAACTCATATTTTACGATTTTTAAAGTTTAATAACTTTTTAAAAAGCACGTTAAGGTCCTGTTATTTTTGTCAAAATAGATGAGTTTTGAGCTATTTTTTAACATGTCAAAAGATGGTAACTTTTTGGACATATGCTGGTGAGTCCGGTACTACCTTAATTACAGACTTTTGTCCCCTCCTGTAAAATTTCTTGGCTGAACACTGTCTGATTATCTCATGGACTTGCCCCTTATCTCTTTGCCTGTTAGTGTCAACTGTTAATAACCTTTGCAAACAGTTTGAACCATGATCAGGTCTGATGTACAGTTAGGCCTAATGTGGATACTCTTATAGTATTCCTGAAAGAATTTTTTGAAAAAATTGATTTTGAAATAATCAGCAGATGATAGAAAACAAGCAAAATTTCCCAGCATGCTAGTAAGAATATATATATGATGAGGGAAAAAAGTTTAGCAATATACTTTGGAGATTCACAGTTTAGAAGAAATAGGACTTTTAATTTCATAATATCAAAAATATATGTTGGCATACGTTTAGGGGTACGATGACATTAACCAGTCGACATTTCACATAATTTTAAGTGCCCTTGCTAAAACAGCTTATCTGGCAATAGCTAGAACAGTTTTCTGCTAAAAGTCAGGGATCTTTTTGTCAAATATTTAGATCTAAAAGCATCAAAGTGAAAACCGGTTTAATACTGAATGTTCTGTTTACCATTTTCGTACAGTTTTTAGTTGAAAATCATAATTTTTTCAAATTACCTCCCTTTCAATTGAATAGCGTTTGAAATTAAAATGCTCAGCAGATCAAATCCTCACTATGCAATCGGAATTTGTTTCTTTTTACCTCTTACAGGTAGCCATTAGATCATTTTCAAACAACTGACATGTTTGTGCACCATCTAATGCTATAAAAAACATCATAACAGGTTGCTAAACATTTTTCCCTCAGTATATGATGGGCTCCTTCAACTTTATAGTTTCAGGTTTGAAGAATCATTCAGATAAGGTTAATCCTTAGCTCACCACTGATTCTTTGTCCTGAAAATTTTACAACATATATTCAACTGTACTTCAGTCAAGTTTTTTTTTTCATGGAAGCAAACCATATGAATCCTGATCAGACTCTTCTTTTGGGAGCAGTCTGATCTGGGTCCATATTGTTTGCAATATAGGCTACCTAAGAGCATAAGCAGATAAGAGGAGCAGATGACAAAGTGGTGACTGGAGGGAATAGGGTTATATCATGTATTTTTCAGGAAACCAACAGTTTACTACAGCAGAAACTAGAACATACAGATGCTGATCTCAACCATAGATTAAAACATGCTCAGGAGGTAATCAAACTTTTGTTCTCAAGTATATTTGATTTCTTAACATGCTTAACAACCCTTTCACCATTATGCTGCTAATATTTTCTCTCTCTTGAAAGTGTTGCCTCCTTATAATGTCTACTGCATGTATTCAAATGCATTCAAGTCTACTTTTATCTCAGGAGCAAACACAATGAACCCTGATCAGACTGCTACTGAGGGAGCATTCTGATCAGGGTTTATATTGTTTGCAATAGTGTTGCACCTTTTAAAATTTCACATAAAAATGACGTCAGCTATATGATTGAAGCGGGAAATTGTGAAAAAATTATGAATTATTCAGTATCAATTGGGTTCGACGCGAGAATACCTGTCTTAGGGTGTTTGCGAACAACACAGGCGCAGACCCGCCTGTGCATCCATGCAGTCAGATCAGTGCCATTGTTATTCCCTTTTTGGAAAGTACTGTATCATATGTAAACTTGCTACCGATGAAATTTCAATTTTCTAGCTAGTCTGTGTTGGTAAGGAGACTGCTTTTAGTCTCACTTTTTCAGAAACCCCAAAGACAGGTTTTCTCACTTTGAGGCCCATTTGTAAATAATGAAATAAAACTTATACAGCTGCTATTTTCTCCTTTTGATATGTATTTAAATCTGTATGACATCACAGAATGGTGCATTGTGGTTAAATGAATGAAAACAAGGAAAGATAACTCAAGTATGTCATGCCAAATCCAGAAAGTTTTGTCAGAGGGTGTCCAACTTTGACATTTTTTTTTATAGTTTGATGAGGGGAGGAAGGATCAAAATACCACAATTAGCGATTCATCATTGGCAGGCCAGCAAAACTCTATTTAAATGGCGTTTCGCTGGCATGCTGATGATGGCCCTACAATGAATGCTGGCTCGGTAGCTTTGTGATTTTAAAGGGTATCCCGACCAGTATTGCTTAGAAACCCTAAATTTTTGTGATTTTTCAGGGGGGGGGGGGGGGGTACGGACCCCCTGTATCCCCCCTCCACCCCCCCCCCCTCTGGATCCGCTCATGTATGGAAAATGGGGTGGATGTCAAATAATTTCGCATAGCTTTTGAACAAATAAGATTTTTTTACATGGGGTTTTCACCAAAATGGTTATCATTCCTTTTGCCATCAATATAGAAAAGATCAACGGTTTTTACATTTCAGATTTCCTTTTCAAAGAAATTTAATAATACCTGAGCAATTATGCAAGATCCTCAAAATTTTGCCCATATTGTTCACATGTCTGGATATATGTTAAATAGAGCTGTGTGCATTAATTCTTCCTTTTTTACAGACATTGACTGCAAAAACTATAGAGTTGGATAATTTGAAAGCTGAGTGGACAGCAAGGCTAAATGATCAGATGGCTAAACATAAACAAGAGATGGCATCAGAGAAAGAGAGGACATACCAGGTAGGTGACTTGCTGTAGCTAAATAGAGGATCTAACATGAGTGCTCATGTTTTATTGAATTTATTAAACGAGTTGGGGAAATGAGATAAAATGTGAGGCTTGCCGAGCATTTTATCTCTTTTTCGCAACAAGTTTCACGCTTAGGGATGTCTGTTACAACGCAAGGTGGTTTCGGACGACAGTACGTTACGGGTCCCAGACAAAATATTTCTAAATGTAGGTTTGTGTCATTGAATGTGTATCTTTTTCGGGAGACTTACGACACAATAAACCGCAAGCATCTTATTTTGTCTTTGTATATTTGTCCACGACACTTATCCAAACTTAATTAATCCTGTAGAGCATGGGGACTGTATCCAGTTAACGCGTATATGATACATTATTATTCTTGCAACTGTATTTCACAACTACACATGTCTGCATATCCTTATTTAGTACTTTCACTTTCGTTTTCTTTGAACATTTTATGACTTGATATGATTAGACATTGCATGGTCCATCACATAGGCCAAGAAAGATTTTTCTTATAAATCTGCTTACTTTTGACGAATACGTTTTTAAAACCAAAACGAATGTACTGCAGTCATTTTTCCATGTTACAGATGTGTAACGACTGCAAATATTTTGTTGCAGGTTAGTGTCGACAGCGTCGCAGGTGGAGATGACAGTTAGTCAATGTCGAATGGTCAAAAAAATGGTCTTGTGTAAATTTCGTGACGATTTTTGATGACCTTTATGAAATTAAATTTTGGGGTATTTGCAACAATTTCAATCAGTTCATCCATCTGAGTTCTGCGTCTGGCCCAAGTAATGGCGTCATCAAAATGGCGGCCATCACATAATTATAATGCACGTGTATTTAAGAAAAAATCAAAATCTGTTGGCAAAATAAACGTTTTAATAGATTTAATGCCAGTGCTGATCCAGATTTTAAACAGACAC
The DNA here is from genome assembly GCA_964019695.1 of Loripinus fragilis. Taxonomy (NCBI): domain Eukaryota; kingdom Metazoa; phylum Mollusca; class Bivalvia; order Lucinida; family Lucinidae; genus Loripinus; species Loripinus fragilis. The sequence continues at coordinate 17,596,950 of OZ026518.1, read as the reverse complement.
AATATTTACACAAAAATCTACTTTAAAATGCAATACGCTATCTTGCCCATGAGCCTCAGGCATGAGCCACGTTGTAGTCTATGTCGAATGGTTGCTAAAGTTTTAAGTTACAAAACCTGACCTTGCTGTAAAACAGGTCAAGGTCAAACCATCACATTTTGATAAAACGTTTACCTATGTTACAGCTAGGTTAAAATTTGGCAACTTTCCTGATCTTTACCATCTTTCTTACTTTAATATGTGAAAATGTGACAATGATCGATTCTATGGAATTTATTGACCGAGATGTGAGTTCAACTATCGTTCATGGCCGATTGTTGTTCTGGAAAATATCTTTATTTGTAATGTCTACCTGTAAACCCTGGCACCAGTACAAAAAGCGCTCAACAGCGCTCATATCGTTGAGCTCGCCTCTGCTTTTGTATAGTTAGTGCGTATACCAAACCCGGATATCAGGGGATTGTTTACAGAGCATTCGTCTGTTGTTATTTTTATCTCCCTAAAGCAAGAATACCCACCGTATTCGGTAATAATCCCTCCCAAATATTTATGAAAAAAATACGCTACTCCACTTAATATACTGTATCAAATTGTTGGTGTTGTACAATTGGATGTCGTTTTGTTCTTGAGCAAGACACATGAACCATTCTCAGCACATGTTCAACCTAGGAAGACCCGTCCTGACATAACTGAAAAATTGTTGACTCAGACGTTTAGGGTCAAATCAAACAAGCACATAACTAATAGATGTTTGTTTATTAAGTATGTTCAAAAGAAAAATGTCGCCTCACGCCTGTTACAGAAAAACTGACGTCGTCTACTGCCTGTTACATAGTCGTTTCTCACCAGTAACATTAGAAAAAATGAAATTTTGAGGATTTCAGTTTTCTTTTAAGAAGGACAAGTTAAAATTGACTGAACAATCATGTGAGATCTATTGCCTGACCATTTATGCTTATTTCATGATGGGAACGCAAGTTTTTTAATCACAAATTACATATTTCTGAAGTTTCTATTCCAGACCAGAGATTTACATTTTAACTACAAATATCTATGATGCTTGTACTTCTAATGTCGAACATACAAAGACTAATATGACAGAAATGATTTAAAATAGCCACACACACTATATTATAATTTTCTGCGACGTCTGTGTGTGTTGCCCCTTTCCACAGTCGTCCAAAACCCTAAATCTGTCATCTAAAACCTGTTACCTGTCGTCCAGCACAGGTAAGCAGTCGTCATGGGCCCATAACGAATTGTCGTCCAGAACCACCTTGCGTTGTAACTGATATCCCTAAGCGTGAGTTTAATAAATTCAATAATACAGGAGCACGAATGTTAGATTCTATTTATCACATGACATTAGAAATACTAAAAAATTACATTTTTAGTCTGAAAACGTCAAGAGTTTCCCTTATTTTACGCAAAGTTATAATGGACGTCATTAAGTTTCCCGTAAATCTATAAACCACCTATGGTTTATCAATTTTATTGCATGGCGTTATATCACTCTCAGACGCGATGTTATGTGATAAAAGGGGGTATAATTTTCCCTTTATTTGATTGTACTGTTTAGCTCTTTCCTTTCTGGTCACAACTTTTGTCATCTACTGATCACCTTTACTAACAGCTTTGACCCAGATCAGGACCAACAGAAGGTCGGTCCTGATCTGGATCCAAACTGCTTGACACTCTGATAGTGTCCCAGAAAGATTTTTGGAAGGAATATATCCTCTCATTGGTCTTCACATCAGCCTGTTAGCAGATGGTAGCATACATAACAGAAAGCTAATATACAGGTACATTTCTAATAATGACGATCCAGTAATCCTCCATATAACTTTTAACATTAACTTGTAGGAGTGTCCTTTCATTTGCACATATTCATAAAATGATGTTGATTCAAAAGCAGCATTTCTTTGAAATCAGGCTGCTTGTGTAAACGTATTCATCCATATATAGAAGCAGTATAAATATGATATTAAAGGTTACCTCTTGTTTTAAGATTCCATAAAATATATATCTATGTAAGTAAGGGTGCAAAGATCAGGAATCGATACAATCAAGTACCACACCTGACCCAGGATACCAATGGGAAAGTGACAAACTCACAGTAGACATCACAAACGAGAGCCAAGAGGTCAGCCCTTTCCCAGCAGGTGACCACAAAGCACATATAAACAGACGTGCACAAAGACATTGCAAACACAAGACAGAACAAAAACATAAATGATCCACAAAAGAAGTACCGCCTTGGAACGGTCAGTAAAATATTTTACTGGGGGGCTTAAACCGGTTTAACAGCGCCAACCTCACCCTTAATTCAGATGTGGATCAAGACACATAGATATTTGGTTTGCATGAAAGACCCCTAACTTATCAATGCATCATCTCCTAAAACATATAAATCAAGATATAACAAGGAGATAAAGCAAGGATAAGGACTCAACAGTAAATTAAACTGAACACCGGAGCAAAAGAAATCCAACAGGTAAACCCCGGTGGGCCCGACAAACAGCCAAAGCATCAGGCCCCTACCATCTCATCAACAGATAAGTCTTTAAGTCGGAACCATCATAGAGTCTGAAGTCCGACCCACCAGCGTGCAATTAAAGAGGATGTCTTTCACAGCGCAACTTTTTATACATTGTAATTGTTTCAGTGTCGATAAATTCAATTCTAAGTATCAGCATTAAACACATCTTGCTTATTATTTTTCCAATGATGATAGAGATCAAATGCTATGAGGTTATTGGCATGGGTTTCTTTATGTTATTCTTTTTAACTGTAAGATGCCAATGCAAGTTTTATTCCAAATCAAATTTCCCAAAACAGATGTCTGGTGACTTCTTGGGAACACAGGCATTCGCCATATTGGAGCACCTGATGATTTGTTTGTGTTCATAGTTTTTTAACAGTTTGGGGTCATTTCTTAGTATTTAGAGTAAATGTGTCCTGAAATAATTATCTAATATGTACATTTACTAGCATAATCAATTGGTTTAACATCTCCGATTTGCTTGATGTATATACGATCCTAAGGTTGTTAACTCGCCTGTACTAGTGTAGAATCTATCTGTTAACCATGACAATTTGCTAAGACAGCGATTGATTGCATATAGGGTAGGTGACTTACATTAATGTATACATCTACTGCTCGTAGATACAAGTGCAATATATCAAATTGAATAGCACTTGTATAGGTCAATTTTGACCTCAGACGGATCAAAGGTCAGACGAGTCTACGTAGGAGCACGAGAAAGGTAAATAAGATAGTAACGGTTATTTCTCGCCTAATACTTACTGCTCGTGCTATCGACGTAACAAATTGTCAATAAATATGTAACGACATGACCAATTCAACAACTACAGGCTTAGTCAAGGGGTCAATGTCTTGAATTGCAGATATTTCCTGTAAGGTTGCAGAGTTTGAATCCCAGAGTTTGAGTCCCAAAGATCTCTTTATTTAACACATCTTCTTTTTCTTTTTTGGGGGGGATGGGTGGGGTGGGGGGGGGTAGGCTATGGTGAATCTACTGCCTTTAGGTACCAGTGATATGACAATTTAGTACATTGTAATTTTATTCTAGAAAAATCGCAAGTTGGCGGGAATGGCGGCCCGCGGTTCGGAACTTTACTTTATTATTTTCCTGCTATCTTCAAAACACGATAACTTTTATTTTGACTACTCTGTGGCAATTGTATCACCCTATTGTTTCATTGCGAGGAATCATTTCGCCTTCACCTTACTGCTATCAAGGAACTGATTGAAGAGGGCATAAGAGGCATTACACCTGTGGGCGAATTGCGTTGAGCCTGTTTTGTCAGAGGTGTGGGTATACATAATTGTTAAAAGAGATCACGGCAGCGGGAGATCATGGGCCAGTGGTAATTGATCTTGCCTCGGGCTCTGACTGCAGCTCTGATACTGACACTACAAGCATGACAGAGCAAATATGAAATTAACTGTATCTGAAATTTAATAAATTATGAACTAAAATATATACCATGATGAAAAAATACAATAGAAAAAGAGCTAAAATGAACACACACACGCACGCACGCACACACATACACACACTAATATTAAAAGTAAAATAAGAAAAGGCCTGACCGAGAGTCGAACTCGCATTAAAGAAAAGAAATACTTATATCTTATAAGACTAACATTAATGTAATGTTGCTTACCTACCGAGCTGAATAGAAATTTGTGTAAAATGTTGAAAGTTACCTATAAAATCATGATAATACATTATATAACGCCTATGATACCCCTTTATAACGGTTTCTACCTGTTTCCCCTTTCACGTGCTGTAAATGCGAATCGTCTGATCTTTGATCCGTCTGAGGTCGAAATTCACCAATAACTGGTAAAATACTCGAAATGTGTAGTTTTAATATGGCATTACTCTTTAAATAAAACTGAACTGCTTTCCTTTCACTATACACAAGACAGTCCTCAAACAGTGTTAGTCTTCACAAATATCTACAAGGATATAGGTACAAGAGTGAGCAAGCTCATGCTTAAAATGCTTTCTGCAAGCTGTTGTCTGCAATGTTGTTCACATTTTCGATGTTTTTTTGCATATATTTAAGACTATCATAATAAGCCTAATTTAGTAAACCTTTTAAAACCAACAAACAGACCATAACTCACTTTTCATAGGACATATAAAACATGTACTAGGGTAACAAATAGCTCAACAAAATCAAATAGTGCATAAACAAAACTAAAAACAAACTACCTTGTGAATAAGAAAAGCATAGATATCAGCTGTGTGTGACACTACTTTTTCAACATTCAGTTTAATCTGTCAGTTTTAGAGATGCAAACCATACTAGTGAATTTTGGGAGTCATGTTTTTGTTTTATGCTTGGGAAAAAACAGTCAACTGATCTTTAAAATAAAGTATCACTTACGTTGGAATGATTTGTTGTTTATGTTACCATGAAATATGATCAGATGTTTTACAAGACTGCGACATAGCTCAGGTAACCTTACCTCAACCAACCTTAGTCTAAGATAATTAACAAGCAGAATAGTTTCTATCAGAATTGCTACAGAATATAATAAGATAATCATCCTTACAATATAATATGAAATCTAGTTCAACAAATCATAGAAGATTTTAAGGGGACAGATGATAAATTAATTTTATAATGTAATTGTCAACAGTGAAAAGTGAAAATTAAAAGAATTCAGCATACAAGGAAAATCTTTAATACTAGATCTATGTAACACCCTATATTTGGACATTCAGCATAAAAGGAAAATCTTTAATACTAGATCTATGTGACACCCTATATTTGGACATAACCTTGCTGGTTCTGTACTACGGAAAGCTTTGGTTGATGTTATATTTGCAATCTTCAAAAACCTATACCTGCTCTAGAAGACACTCAGCACTACCCCTGCCTTAATTCCTGCCTTGCCACTAGAAGTATGAAATATTGCCATGCTATTTTAAGTAAATTATTGATATTAAGTCAATATTTAAATCATGATGTAGATTGCGTGTTTATCGTTATGTACCATCGGTAGAAATCTAAAAACTGCAATATGAATGTAAAAGAGCCAAGCAAATTGCAAAAAGTAATTGAGTAAGACCAGGAAATGCCACATTCACATATTGCAGACCAACCCATGACACTCTTTTAAATCAAGTCTTATATAGAATAAAATGTGTGTAGTATATGTAAGCGAATTGGGGAGAGCAGACCCAAATTTTATTTAAGCCTAACAACAATTTACTACCTTTATCCATTTATGTAAGGCACTTTTGTTACCTACGTTACCCCATTAATATTTGTGCAGCAATTTTTGATCCATTATTGTTAATATAGTTATATTTTGATTTCATTATGAAAGATATTTTGCCAATTCCAATGCAATGTAAGTTGAAAAATGAATCTGTAAGCAGCTATGCAATACATGCTGGAGCCGGTACAAACCACATACTAATTAGCATATCTAAATATTTACTTTATTTCACTTCATTGCAAGTAAAAAGTTATAAGCAACTTCAAATATATGAAAATGAACATTTTCAATTAGAATATAGATCAACATCATGTATATTTCAGGTCAGGTATCATGGTTTATTCTAATACATGTAATTTGTAGTCATTATCTGCAATTTAGTATAAAATGTAACATAAGTATCGCTGACGAGCAGAAATACATATCACAGATGTATGCAATTGATTTTTATGTCTAGTTTAAACATTTAATGATTAAACTGTTTCACAAATACTATTAAAATAAATCACCATTAGCCTTGTATTGTGTGTACGGTTATTTTCAATGTCAGTAGGGTAACGTTGATTACAGGTGATTTATAGAAAAATGACCACAGAAAAGTTATTAAATTATGGGTTTCTAAGGCCCCTAGACATGTCCCAAACTGAAAATAGGTGCAGCAAGCTCTCAAAGTAGCCCACATACCTCAGTTTAGCCCAAATGAGGGAGGATTTCCGTCATAATTGCACAAAACCTTCGATGTTTGTCTTTGTAAAATCCATAAAAGGATGCTTCCAAAGGGGTTTCTTTAATAATAAACATGTTAATTTAAGTCTTCTGAAAGACTTCTACCCTTATTAGAGTTTAAAAAAAACATCTTGTTGTTGGACCAGAGAAAAAAGAAACTCAGTTTGTAAAAATGCTTCTATTATTGCACTTGATGACCTTTGACCCCATTTTAAAGCCGACATATGAACATTTAGTTATAAAAAACATTTTCTCGATGTTTTTCAGACTTATAACTATAAGCATGCAAAATTTGGCTTGAAATGAAATATGTTTACATATAAAAAGATAAGGTTGTTTTACAGTAGTACATATTTTCTCATTTTTACCTGCGTCGCTTTAGCGAAAGCAGGTCTAGTAGTTGGTCCACTCCGTCCGTCCGTCCGTCCGTCCGTCCGTCTGTCCGTCCGTTCGTCCGTTCGTCTGTCCGCAACAATTTTGGGGTGCCTAGTTTGTGTAATCTGTAACTTTAACAGTTTTCATTCCTATATATTCCAACTTTGCCAAATGATTGTCCATACATTGAAGATGTGCACCTCCTATTTTGTGCAGATTTGATAAATATTTTCTCATTTTTTACGGGTGTTGAACTTAGGCAATTTTTCCTTCAGAAAAGCATAGGGGGTGTCAGGTTTGTGTAATCTGTAACTCATAAAGTTTTCATTCCTTTATATTCAAACTTTGCACTATGATTGTTCACACATTGAAGATGTGCACCTTCTATTTTGTGCACATTTGATAAATATTTCTCATATTTTAAGGGTGTTGAACTTAGGACAATTGTCCTTCCGAAAAGCATAGGGGGTGTCAGGTTTGTGTAATCTGAAACTCAAATAGTTTTCATTCCTTTATATTCAAACTTTGTATAATGATTGTTAACACATCAAAGATGTGCACCTCCTATTTTGTGCACATTTGAAAAATAATTTCAATTTTTTTAGGGGTGTTGAACTTAAACATTTTTTCCATCTGAAATACTTAGGGGGTGTCTGGTTTGTGTAATCTGTAACTCCAACAGTTTTCATTCCTTTATATTCAAACTTTGCACAATGATTGTTCATACATTGAAGATGTGCACCTCCTATTTTGTATACATTTCATGAATAGTTAATTCATTTTGGGGAGTCTTGAACATGACATTTTTTCTCTGTAAAATGCTAAGAGGCTGTCTGGTTTGTATAATCTTAACTCCAAAAGTTTTCATTCCTTAATATTTAAACTTTGCATAATAATTATTCATACAGTGAACATGTGCACCTCCTATTTTGTGCACATTTGATTAATATTTGCTTATTTCTTCTTGAATATTTTATCCATCAGAAATGCTTAGGGTGTGTCTGTGACTCCAGCAGTTTTCATTCCTTCATGTTCAAACTTAATATGATATGATTGCTCACACAATGAACATGTGTGCACCCTATATTTCGTGCATATTTGATAATATTTTTGGGATTGTTGAACTTATACATTATTACGTCTACACCACCGTTGGAGTGCTTACATTGTTTATTTGTGTAATCTGTAATTCAAACAGTTTCATTCCTTTATATTCAAACTTTGCATAATGATTGTTCACACACTGAAGATGTGCACCGGCGACGCAGGTCCAGAGCAGAGTTTGGTCTTGTTGCACTTTTGACCTAATTTCTCGCCTTTATATGCAAATTCAGACTTGGCATCCACCCCTAAGGCTTTGTTTACATGCTAAATATTATGTTAAAAGTGCTCTAACAAATGTACTCAAAAATGCCAACAAAACCAAAAATATGCATCTTTTTTCGATTCCGATTGCCAACTACCACGCTCTTTTAAAAAAGCGAAGGGGATATTGTTAATGCCTCTGTCCGTCCGTCCCTCCGTTATGCTATCTCCTCCTAAACCGTTGGACGAAATTCAACCAAATTTGGTGTGTGAGTTACTCACATGAATGGGGCGCGCAATGTAATTTTTTTTTAACCCCGCCCCCTTGGGCCCTGGGTAAGGGTCAAAAGATCAAATATCATTTAATTTCAATTACAAAGTCAATTTCAAAGATTTTTATTCCAAACTTTGTGTGTGTTCTCACAAATGAAAGATACAAAACATATCAGACGGGTTTTTTTTTTTCTGTCGCCTGGGTCATGCCCTGTGGGACTTGGGGGTACATAGGGGCCAAAATCAAATTCCGTCCTGCTGTCTGTCCGTTATGTTATCTCCTCCTTAACCATTGGACAAAATTCTATCAAATTTGGTGTGTGAGTTACTCACATGTATGGGGCGCGCAACGTAAAAAAAATTTGGGCCTGCCCCCTGGGGCCCTGGGGAGTGGTCAAAAGGTCAAATATCATTTAATTGCAATTACTAAGTCAATTTCAAAGATATTTATTCCAAACTTTGTGTGTGTTCTCACAAATTAAAGATACAAAACATATCAGACTGATTTTTTATTCTGTCACCTTGGTCATGCCCTAGGGGTGGGACGGGGGTACTTAGGGGCCAAAATCAAATTCTGTCCTGCTGTCTGTCCGTTATGCTTTCTCCTCCTAAACCATTGGACGAAATTCAACTAAATTTGGTGTGTGAGTTACTCACATGAATGGGGCGCGCAACGTAAAAAAAAATTTGGGCCTCGCCCCCTGGGGCCCTGGGGATGGGTCAAAAGGTCAAATATCATTTAATTTCAATTACAAAGTCAATTTCAAAGATTTTTATCCAAACTTTGTGTGTGTTCTCTCAAATGAAAGATACAAAACATATCAGATGGGATTTTTTATTCTGTCACCTGGGCCATGCCCCAGGGGTGGGACTTTGGGGCACTTGGGGTGCCCAGGGGGTCAAATTTTTTTTTTCAAACATGGTCATGTGGCATATCAAATCAACGGGGATGACAAGCAGATCAGAATGCAAGTTACATTTTCATCCTAGGGTCAAACTGGTGACCTTGGGGCGAGGTCAAAAGGTCAAATATCATCAACATGTCAATTTCAAAGATTTTTATACCAAACTTTTTGTGTGTGTTCTCACAAATAAAAGATAGAAAATATGTTGAACAGAATTTTCATTCTGTTGCCAGGGTCATGCCCCGGGATGGGACTTGTGGGTGCTAAGGGGAGTCAAAAACTTTAGCGTGGGGATTTGCGATGGCGCCCCATCGACTGGGCGCTCTAGTTTTGTTATGCTTTCATGCATGTCTGTGTGTTGATGCCTTGTGGTCACCTGCTGGGAAAGGGCTGACCTCTTGGCTCTCGTTTGTGATGTCTAATTGTGACGTCACTTTCCTATTGGTATCCTGGGTCAGATGTTGTGCTTGATTGTATCTATTCCTGATCTTTGCCCTCTTTTTTACTTTGACTGTTACACATGTTTAGATAATCAAAAAATTCACCATAAAATTTGAAATATTTTCTTACCCATAATTTTTAGCATATGTTTCGGAAGCTCAAAGTCGGTTCTTTTGAGTACCCACAACAACTGTCTGACGCTAATGGCCCACAAGGGTTGATGCGTCGTTAAGCACCAAACAAACAAAGTACCCACAACATATGTTTTGGTTGAGAAATAAGAAAATTGTTTTTCTAGTCTAAAAGCCTGAGATACTGAGCTGCAATTTGCTGCTATAGATAATTATGTGTTTATCATAATAGGTTCAGTCAAGCAATCAATCGTAACAGGAGAATGAACGTCATAATCTTGAACAGGCTCATTCTAAACTATTACTACAGTTAGAAAGTAGGGTGTATGACCATAACCATGTGTTGTAATATTATAGGTTCAGTCAAGCAATCAACAAAAACAAGAGAATGACCGGCGAGATCTTGAACAGACTCATTCTAAAACATTACTACAGCTAGAAAGTAGGGTGTATGACTATAACCATGTGTTGTCTCATTATAGGTTCAGTCAAGCAATCAACAAAAACAAGAGAATGACCGGCGAGATCTTGAACAGGCTCATTCTAAAACATTACTACAGCTAGAAAGTAGGGTGTATGACTATAACCATGTGTTGTCTCATTATAGGTTCAGTCAAGCAATCAACAAAAACAAGAGAATGACCGGCGAGATCTTGAACAGGCTCATTCTAAAACATTACTACAGCTAGAAAGTAGGGTGTATGACTATAACCATGTGTTGTCTCATTATAGGTTCAGTCAAGCAATCAACAAAAACAAGAGAATGACCGGCGAGATCTTGAACAGGCTCATTCTAAAACATTACTACAGCTAGAAAGTAGGGTGTATGACTATAACCATATGTTGTATTATTATAGGTTCAGTCAAGCAATCAACAAAAACAGGAGAATGAACGGCGAGATCTTGAACAGGCTCATTCTAAAACAATACTACAGCTAGAAAGTAGGGTGTATGACTTAGAGGGCACCAACAAGGTTTGTATATTGTTATTAGGTTTTAGATATTAGAACAAAATGAAAGAATTTCACCAAATTTTATATATGCATTTATATTGAAAAGATCTAGGTTTGGATTGTTAACATTTATTTTTTACTTATTTGTAACAGAGTTATGACCCTTGATTTATGTCAGAATTTTGTTTTCCGCTCAATATTTTTAGAACAAATAGACAGAATTTGACCAAAGTTTATATGCATTTATATTGACAAGATCTAGGTTGGGATTGTTACCTGTCATTTTTCTCAAATTTGTATCAGACGTAAGGCTCATGATTGATGTCGGAATTTCATTCATGCTCTTGTATTATTATTGTTGTGAAAAAGCGATAAAATGCTTGGCATGCCTCACATTTTATCCCTTTCTCCGCCCACTCATTTAATAAATTCCATAATACATAAGCACTCATGTAAGATTCTCTATGTACGAGGGTCAGTCAAAAATAACTGAGAGTTGATTCATTTCTCTTACGTAGGCTAACGTTTACTAGTGAAATTTGGCACATTCATGTAATGAACTGTCCTGCGTCAGAATATGCAATATACAAGACCATGCAAAGTATAGATTGTTGTTGCTTAGCAACCGAAGAATGCCAAATAACGTCATGGCTTCCACTGGAATATAGCGTTGCCATGGAAACACTATACAAAATTTAAGTTACATCAACTTGTGCATTTGTTGCAAATACAGTATGCGAATGTATTTTGTGAAATGCAACAACTGAGATTGAGGCGTTTGAATTCGATTACATAAATAAGAGGAATATTAACTAAATTTTAGGAAAATTTCACAACAAAATATACCCCACCCACCAGTGACGAATCTTTTTAGAGCAATATTATCAACTAAGTATCATATCATTGTGACCATTTCATTGTATTTAGTAATTGGTTTTGACATCTGAATGCATATCTTGAATATTCCCAGGAACAAACTGTTGCCATAGCAACAAAATCTGGTATTTTAGTTATAATTGGAATTTCCATCGATTTTGGTTGTTAGGCAACAAAAATTGCATGTATTGTATTTACTATCTATAACACTTCTTCAATAATTGCTATCACATTGCCTGATACAATATGAGAGATAAAAGGTCCGGTATTATACTCTTTTAGAGATGAAATGATTTTAAATTCATGGCTGCTTAGTCAGAAGTGTCGTCAGCGTGAACGCACATGGCTGAGAGACGGTCTTGGGTTGTCTAGCAACAGCGCATTGAAGATGATAAGAGTCAACTTCTATATATAATGAACCCCGATGGTGCATTCTCTATGTGTATAAAGTTTTAGCCAAAACTGCCGACCCAGTAAAAAGATATTAACCAACTCTCAGTTATTTTTGACTGACCCTCATATATACAAAATGTGTACTAATGGCCACAGTGAAGATTTAAGAAAATCTTAAAAATAGGAATAAAATTTCTGTAGTTTACATATAGTTTACATATAGAATACATTTCTGTGATGTTTTATTTTTTCATTACATAACCATGCATAAAATAGTTTGGTGAAGTTTTTGTCCGGCCAGTGAAATGAGTTTTTTTACCTTTGGCCTTTATGTTACTATTTAAAGCCTTTATTTCCATCAAAATGGGATGGACATAGTGCATTTAACCATTACCTTATTGAATATCCTAAATGTTCTACCATAGGTCTAGATAGACAAATTTTGAGCGTGTAATTGTGAATATTTTCTTACCCATCAAAAGGTGCTCAAAAGAACCATCTCATTGAGGCTGTTCTTTGAGTACACACAAAATACGTTTTGGTTGAGAAATAAGAAAATTAATTTTTGATTACACACTCTTGTCTAGAGGCCTGACTACAGTCTACACTCCTTTGTAATTTTTTATGCAAAGGGTTCCAGTCATTAGCATGTATTGACAACTAGATTGGGAAGCCAGCTGATCTGGATCTACACCGTTTCCTAAACAAGATATGTCTTGGTTTAGCATGATAGTATGGCTTATTTACATTTTTTTCTACAACTTTATTTGCCGAGAGCAGTGGCTCAGTTGGTAGAGCATTAGACTGGGGATTGAAGTGTTTCTCGTTTGAGTCTCACTTACGGTGGAGTCACTGTGTTGTGTCCTTGAGCAAGACATTTTATCCGCTGCTTAGTACTGGTTCAACCCAGGAAGATCCGTACCGGCATGACTGAAAAATTGTTGACTGGGGCGTAAATAATCAAAAAAAAGTAAAAAAAAAATTATCTGTAGGATCTGACTGAGAGAAAGTACAAGAATGAAGCCACAATACGAGATCTGAAATCTAAGTTATCAGCAATAGAAGATGAGCATGGGAGAGCTAAACAAGACATCCAGACCCTACGCAAACAGAACACATCATTAGATGCTGACTACCATGAACAAGAGAAGATAATTAATCAGTTGAGGATGAGAGTTGCTGTCCTTGAGCAGGAAACTAAAGACAAGGAACAGGTGTTGGCAAAATCGTCAGATTTGCTTGGAGCGGAGCAGGATAAAAAGGTGGGTTTTGATTTTGAAATTTGAGAAATTTGTTTTCACATTGTTTTCACGATTATTCCTGAATTCAGGATCTTGAAGCTTATACTGGATAAGGCAGATAATAATAGCTTCTGATTCATTATGTCCTCACATTAAAGCTCGGAAGGGGAGGGGGAAATATTGCTTTTGGTGCGGATCATGTTTATGTCAACATTTGTATGACACTTTCTTGTGTGCAAGATATTTCATGAACTGCTGGGCGGATTGATTAGGTTTTTGAATAAGCTGAGCAGTAAAATATGATATATTTATCTAGCTTGTTGAAACATTATGAAAATGATTTCGAAAACCAGAAGGGAGTGGTGTCCGAATAAACTGAGCAATCAAATTTTATATATTCATTTGGTTTATCATAATGTATTTATTTAGTTTGTAGTTTCTAAATGTTATGATTATTATCTTGAGAACAAGAAGAGAGAGGTGAATTAAATGAGTAATAAAATGTGATACAGTAAAATCTGTCTTAAGCAGCCACTATAAAATAGACAAAACAAAGATCTTACTGGCAAAGGGTTGCTCTTATTGAAGGTTGAAAGAATTGCAGAATGCTCCAATTGAAGCATTCTGCAATGCTTTTGACCTGCATAAAGCGATAATTGGACTTAAACAAAAAAAATTTGGTCTTCCTTTTGAGTGGCCGCTTAAGACAGGTTTTACTGTAGATGCATTTGGTTTGGTAGAAATATATATATTTTATTTGTAGAAACGTTATGAAGATGACCTTGAGAACCAGAAGCGAGAGGTGAATAAATTGAGCAATAAAATGAAGGCTATGTCAGAGGAACTCATGAAAGGCAATGAGATCATCAAGAAATTACAAGGAGAGATTAAGAATTATCATGGCAAGGTATGTAACAAGAAATAAACTGAGCAATAAAATGAAGACTATGTCAGAGGAATTTATGAAAGGCAATGAGATCATAAAGAAATTACAAGGGGAGATTAAGAATTACCATGGCAAGGTATGTAACAAGGAATAAACTGAGCAATAAAATGAAGGCTATGTCAGAGGAACTTATGAAAGGCAATGAGATCATCAAGAAATTACAAGGAGAGATTAAGAATTATCATAGAAAGGTAGGTAACAAGGAGTAAACTGAGCAATAAAATGAAGGCTATGTCAGAAGAACTTATGAAAGGCAATGAGATCATCAAGAAATTACAAGGAGAGATTAAGAATTATCATGGCAAGGTAGGTAACAAGGAGTAAACTGAGCAATAAAATGAAGGCTATGTCAGAAGAACTTATGAAAGGCAATGAGATCATCAAGAAATTACAAGGAGAGATTAAGAATTATCATAGAAAGGTAGGTAACAAGGAGTAAACTGAGCAATAAAATGAAGGCTATGTCAGAAGAACTTATGAAAGGCAATGAGATCATCAAGAAATTACAAGGAGAGATTAAGAATTATCATGGCAAGGTAGGTAACTGGGAATAAATTGAGCAATAAAATGAAGGCTATGTCAGGGGAACTCATGAAAGGCAATGAGATCATCAAGAAATTACAAGGAGAGATTAAGAATTATCATGGCAAGGTAGGTAACAAGGAATAAACTGAGCAATAAAATGAAGGCTATGTCAGGGGAACTCATGAAAGGAAATGTGATCATCAAGAAATTACAAGGAGAGATTAAGAATTATCATGGCAAGGTAGGTAACAAGGAATAAACTGAGCAATAAAATGAAGGCTATGTCAGGGGAACTCATGAAAGGAAATGTGATCATCAAGAAATTACAAGGAGAGATTAAGAATTATCATGGCAAGGTAGGTAACTGGGAATAAATTGAGCAATAAAATGAAGGCTATGTCAGGGGAACTCATGAAAGGAAATGTGATCATCAAGAAATTACAAGGAGAGATTAAGAATTATCATGGCATGGTAGGTAACTGGGAATAAATTGAGCAATAAAATGAAGACTATGTCAGAGGAACTCATGAAAGGAAATGTGATCATCAAGAAATTACAAGGAGAGATTAAGAATTATCATGGCAAGGTAGGTAACAAGGAATAAACTGAGCAATAAAATGAAGGCTATGTCAGGGGAACTCATGAAAGGAAATGTGATCATCAAGAAATTACAAGGAGAGATTAAGAATTATCATGGCAAGGTAGGTAACAAGGAATAAACTGAGCAATAAAATGAAGGCTATGTCAGGGGAACTCATGAAAGGAAATGTGATCATCAAGAAATTACAAGGAGAGATTAAGAATTATCATGGCAAGGTAGGTAACTGGGAATAAATTGAGCAATAAAATGAAGGCTATGTCAGGGGAACTCATGAAAGGAAATGTGATCATCAAGAAATTACAAGGAGAGATTAAGAATTATCATGGCAAGGTAGGTAACTGGGAATAAATTGAGCAATAAAATGAAGACTATGTCAGAGGAACTCATGAAAGGAAATGTGATCATCAAGAAATTACAAGGGGAGATTAAGAATTATCATGGCAAGGTAAGACCAGGGATTACATATTAGCTTGGTATTTATTGCATATTCGCAAAAGCCTGCTTTAAATTCTCATGCTGACATATCCAGAGGGGCTATAGGTCTAATTTTTGGTCTGAGCCTTCATCTACCTCTATACTTTATGTATGGGAGACGTGAAGGCTCTGGTGAGACTGTATATGCGCAGGCTCATTTAGCCTTAGCTACTAGCCGATGAGATAAGAACGAAAATCTGGTGTTTTGGACCATGTGTATATGTTTCATGTTATAGCACTTACTACATACCTTCTTGACACTTTGTATACAGGTAAGCAGTAACTTTGGCAAAAAGACCCAGAATGCGGCATTTCATCAGTGTCAGACAGTCTGCACTAATGTTTCCTAAAGAAATAATTCTGAAGAGAGAGAATTACGGTATTATTTTTGGAAATGATGGCCCTCAATATAAACAATGGACTATCTTGACTTTATTATATCAAACTTTGTCGGAAAAAATATTGGTCTTAAAAGTGTTAAGTTAATGCACGTTCTTAAGTTAACATACACTGGAACGTCTTTAGAATGCTGTACTTGGGAGCCACGATCAGCAAGTGTGTTATAGGCAGTCAAGACTGCTATAACACGCTGAATGAAAGAAAGAAGTGAGTTACCCCACCCACTCTGTATCGATGTGCTAGGACGCTGCCAAACATGCCTAATTCTGTTTTATTATGCTTTAGCATTGTAATATAAGTTGTTGTTAACCCAGTTTGTTGTAAAAATAATAACTCCAGTGAAAGCATGTGTTTAAGCGATGTATTTATGAAATAAAATGAAATTAAACAATGGCCTATTTTTTTTTCTATTACTTCCGAGGAGACCTTCCCCTCCCCTCCCCTCCCCCCAACACATGCACATACACCTGGATACGCAGTCTTAAATGTCTGACACACTGTTCTAAGTGCTTTTACATGCAACGATCACTGGTCCTGTTGTAAGCCACTTTGATCACTATAAGCAGCGCTTATGTTATAATTGATCGTTGATAGCACTTGACAAGTGAACTTGTCTCAATCAATTTCACCAAACTATGTGTATTCGGATCTGACAGATAGAGGTATTCCGAATTGTGTTTACAAGCGTGTCAAAATGGCTGATTGGAATTGAAAAGGAAACTAATACCAACAATTAAATTGATCAGGTATAATCAATACATCAAACCAATACAACAATAGAGATGGCCAATAGGGCTGCCACGTTTACACATGTAAACGGCACCGTTTCGTGTTTCTGCAATAAACGTTTACAAAATTGACCTACCGTTTACACGAACTTTGTCACGTGACAAGCGTCCTGGTTAATTAATAGCATTTCCTAATCCAAAAAAAATATTCTCTTAAACAGTGATACGTCACATCTCGATCTGGATCATCAATCAGATTGATTGTTTTCTCAGATTCCGCTGTATTTGATTAAGTATCTACTGCAATTAGAAATTATGACGGACATGCTCAACGGGCCATAAAAATGTCCCGAATATTGTCTCACTCAGTCACTGCTTGGAACAATTATTTTCCTGCATTTTAACAGTTATTTATGTAAAGGCAAAGAAGAGACGCATGCAACAATGCTTCAGAGAATGCCATGCACTATATTGGAAGAAGAAGATGTGAATTGTTTTGTTTACTTCCTGTCGGTGTGTGTATTGATGCCTACGTGACGATTCGCAGTTATGTCTTGTGTGTGTCCACTCATTAATTACACGCTTGCTTCTGAAGAAAATGTCCGTAATGTACTAGTCTGCGCATGTTGCAATCACTTTCCAATTACTTGAAATAAGTTCTTTCGCAACACCCAACTAGAAACAATTTCGAATATTCGCACAAGGTACATTTTTCAAGTTTTTTTTAGGGAAAATATCGGCGATTTTACCAATCTGCATAATGAAAAAATTCATTCTGGAAGTTACGTTTAAACGGTACCATTTCGGTTACTGGAACTCGTGTAAACGTTTACCAAATTTCGTAAACGTGGCAGCCCTAATGGCCAAGCTATTATCTCTTCAGTAAATTGACCGTTTCAGGCGTGTCTTCCGTGTGTGTCGCCTGCCGTACTGTCTTGCCTGCCATCTGCTCGTTCTTTCCTGGAAAAAGGTCAATTTTAGGCGAAAAATACGGGGGCCACGTTATACCAGCGTTATATCGAACATCATGTTATATGCGACCGCGTTCTAAATATGTTCCAGTGTAATAAAATTGTCTTCAGTATCTTGTATCTTTTAAAATATTTTCTATAGTTTTCTAGCAATTCACATGATTCCAAACAAAGATCCTCCTGGGTCAGGTGTGGTACTTGATTGTATTGATTCCTGATCTTTGCACCCTACTTACTTTGAATGTCAACCATCATTGGTATACTGAACAAACCAATTTACATGTAGAGCATGTTTGGGATACTATATGCCTATGCCATTTTAAACTGGGTATGCAAAAAAACTAATAAGAGACAGTCTTCCTCATGCTATAATGGTCATGCTATAATGGATTTTCATGTATTTCATTATTTTTTTGTAGATAAAGTTGCGTACCCAGATTGCTACAGAACAAGAGAAGCTGTTGACAGAGAAGGAACAAGAGTTGGAGAGAATTAGGCAAGATTTGGCTTCTACTAAAGATGATCTTAGTCAGAAAACAGAAGAGGTATGTTTTAGTATAGTAAGAGCTATTGTGTTTTATTCTCATTGCAGGCAGATCTGCGATAACAGAGCTTGGAATGGATATATGATCCAGCACATAGGATTTTGGTAGTTATCACATTGTTAATTAATAAAGGCTCTGGAGAGTCTGTGCATATGCCCAGACTTGCCAGAGTCTTTGCTGCTTGCTTACACAAAAGGTGGATATAGATAAAGACACACACAAAAATTACCCCTCTAGTCTTGTTGGATACATCAGAGTATGTGCTTAACAGAGGCTTTTTTGAATATGTGATCAGTAACAAAATCTCATGTGCTGGCCTATGTGTTGTTTTATATGGTAAAACCTAAAAAATTCAATATCTGAAGCTTTTCCTTGCGCTTTCAAAACTGTGTATAACACAATTTTTTAGCATTGGCTATATAGGAGAGGTGTGTTTGAATGTCTGTTAATGTTTTTTAGGGCAAGAAGTTGAGTGAAAACTATGATAGTACTGTGAAGAAATTGGAAGAATGCAGAGAACTATTGAAAACTAATGAAAATGGTAAGTGTATTGTTACGCTTTTCGCCTTGCTAGCACTTTCAGAAGTGCAAAGGTGATATGCGTTCAGTGCTACGGACAACGGGTGACTTGTGAAGGATATGAACCAGCAAGTGCAAGGTTCATAAAGTATGGGCCAGAAATGCAAGGCTCATAAAATATGTGCCAGATATCACAAGGCGCATATGAAGCGGTGTGGGAATTTCATATAAAATCATGCACCAGCCAGTTTGAGGCAAGGTCCATATGGTACACTGTCTAGTGCAAGACTTTGACTTGTGTCATAGAAGTCAGATTAAACCTAGCATGAGCTAGCACCTATAATGATTGTCTCAGGAAGGTGCTCAACTAGTGCAGTGCAATCATAAGATGACAGAACTCCAAGTCTTGCTCAATAAATATATTAAAATGGGCTCAACTGAGTAAGAGAGATAAGCAAGAGATATTAGGGTTGACAAGTTAGATTTATTTATGCTCTGCCCTTTAACAAAGTCACTTATCAAGACCCCTGAGTAAAAGCTTAAGTAAACATAAAATTCGTGGTACTGGGGAGTTCAGCCTGCCTCGCTTTTATACCTAATACGTCACAATATGCGTAAATCAATAGTTCAAACATGTGCTTAATCAAAACATGGATGTCGCAAACGACAGGTCACTGTTATCGGACCAATAAACTCGGAAGGATTATCATAAATCTGGACATCGATATAGCTCGCTATGGCCAGAATCATCACTTTGTTTACAATCTCCGCGAAGACGATAAACTGCTAATATTTCGACGAAATGCTAAGATCTCAAATAAAACAGACTGCAATATGACAGATCGTAAGACTCACTTTCAGTTTGAATTGATGTAATCGAGAGAAGTGAGAGAATAAGTTCATAAACAAGAGAAGATGATGAGATCGACAAAGATGCAGCCGCTCATGAAGCAAGACAAGACAGGAATGAACGCTCGGTTCGAACGTCCCGGTAAGTGACGTCAACGGTAATCTTGGTAGAATTAACGTGACGCGATTGGCTGGAATTTACCGTTTCTACCAGAACGGTAGAAACGGTAAGTGCCATGACCAGAAATGGTAGAATTACCAACGGTAAACTGGTTCTCCATTCTTACCAAGCGCGAAATATACGAGGCAAAGCTGATACCCCACCCACATTCTATACAGCCCAAGGAACATGTAATAAGAGAAATATTCACCTACATGCAAGTTCCATGCATTCACTTCCACACAAAGGGGATGCATGATTCCTAAATGATGTGATATGGCATTTGATTCATTGTATTAAGGGTGTCAGGCCCAATTTCATAACACTACTCCCCCCTTCTTGAAAGTTTGCCTCCTGGCAAACAATATTTAGGGTAATGCATTAATTAAAGTAGATTCAAATTGAATTTACTATAAGTATGCACAACTCAAATATATGAAGCTGTTCCTTAATGATATGCTATTAATTTCAAAATAATAATAAATTTAATTACCCCACAAAACTTAGGTGAGATGTACCATTTGACACGGAATTCAATGATATAAATTCTTGAAAATCATCCTTCAAGAAACTAATTAATTTCCTGAGAGAAAAATTTGTCAAGAATTTCTAATATTTTTCTGATCTATGCATTTATTACAGTTTATTAGAATATATATTTTAAAGAGAGAAGAGGCAATATATAAATCAGACGTTACCAAATATCTGACTGTAGATCATGATCATAAAGTGCCATGCCATATGGTTCATACACCAGTCATGAGTAGTTCCTGTTGAGACCCCAACACATACAACTTATATTCCATATTCTGATTTCAATTTAACAAAAACATACATAACTTCATGAGAATATTTATACTTCGGTGTGCACAGGAACTCACTCAAGATGAATCATACACATTAATGCATTAAATTTACAAATCTGAATATTTACAAGGACTGAACATACCTATTTTCTTGGGCTATATAGAGTCATACAAATACAATTTATGGAATTATGAACATATACTTTTGTAATTCGGAATTCTTATCAGAACACAATTTGTCATGAGAGCCCATTTTACATGCCAAATTGAAGACATGGAATCTGTTTCAGTTTAACATCCTAAAATAATATCCCTTGACACATTATCTCAAGCTTGGAACGATAATGTGACAAGAGTATAAGCATACTATAGAACCTCAAATTGTAGCCCCGCCAGCAGAGAACAATTAGAAGTACTAAAGCATGAGATGAACAATTTCAAATCTTAATTATTGCTGTTGAAGTCCAAGTCCTGCTACTGAGACAGAAAACACATCTTATCTGAATTCAGAAAAAAATAGGGCAACAGGATATTTCTGGGCACTGCACATGTTACAATATACATTTTTAAACAGGTTGGCCATATGAAGATAACTGCCATAAACTTTGAAACTTTAACAATTTATATACAACCTCAAAACAGTCATTGTGTTGCAAGGGAGATAACAACAATAAAATTTGCAAACTTATCAATTTCTTTAAACCATACACATTATATACTGGGTTAATTAATTTTCATAGAAAACCTTGTAAGTCATACTTACTTGTTTATAGGGATTGTCAACCACACAATTTATATCACATTTTAGGCACCCCACATAAGGTCAAAAATAAATAATTACATTGATATTCAACATGGAACCAATAATAGGGTTTGAACAGATGGGGATACCACCTGATCTAACCCTAGCATGCTCCATTCTGAGTGAGTTTGACAACTCCCTTTAAACATTTTTCATTAGCATTAAAATCATATTGGGACACTGACCGGTCAGACAAATTTCAGGATATCCTCACGAAACACAATAAAAAAAAAAAATATATATATCCGGATATACCACCTGACTCTTTATATTTTACGTGCACAAAATAATCTCCAGGCTCTACACTTACAGGTTAGAGTACCCCTGTTGCCACTGTACAAGGAAACACGGGCAACTAAATTGCCACCAGGCTTACCTGGAAACTTTGTGTGTTTCCCTCTACATTGGACTGTGTGGTGTAAGCAAGGATTGGGGTTAACCAATGTCGATACATCGACCTTGTCCGAATGTGTCAAGCAGAGGCTGTACCAAAGTTGAGTAACGTTTATACTCGCTAGCACTCTGCTTGCCACATCCCATCAAGGAACCTTTTCGGTCTCCCCAATGCACCCACCACACTGACTGTACGTACAATCACGTGTGCAAACTATGTGCACATGACCACAAAATTCCACTTAACACATGTGTAAGACCCATTTACACATGGACTAAAACCACAGTATTCTCATATTAAAACATTTTAAGCACAAATCACATTATAAATATTTTAGGAAAGTGTTCCCTCATTATTCTCAATCACTTTATGCACTGAATTATTCATAAGTGTACCAAAACCTATGAATCATGTGTGTACGCTTCACACATGTGAACTATTTTTACACATGAGTTATCCATAACTCATGTGTATAAACAACTCACATCTAATATTGAATATTTAAATGATTATGAACTATTTCCTTCTGCTAAGGAACACTCACAAGTAAATTAAATACATGAGTGTGACTGATACCACACACATGTAAAAAAAACAACCACTGAAGTCAGTACTTTGAGTATTTTTCTCCGTTTATGTGCTAGTCAAGTTCACACATGTGAGTGAACATCACATGAGTGCAGGTCACTCACCCGTGCGAACCATTAATCTTCATACATATGATCCCATTATCGTATGTATGGAGACTAATTACACACTAAATTTCCATAGGAATTAAAATGTAACTTTAAAATGTTCATAAGAACAATATCTCTGAGAAGCCCATTAAGTTCAACCCTTTTCTCTTATTTTTTTTTTTTATATTATTATTTAACTCTTAAAAACTATGCAATTTGACTTCACGTTGATATAGGACTTATCGTATACTAAAAGGCAATATTTGAGAAGCAATGGCAATTTGGGCACCGTGATGTTGTATATGATAATATGACTCACACTGAGATTCTGTTCACACTGTGAAACATATAATCAACATTTTTATACAAGCATTCCCAATTAACCATATTATACAAGCAGAAACAGACATGGTCAGGCCAAGATTGGGATATAAAAATGTATTACGCATTCTTTTGATTCAGTATGAATACAAGATATTGACAATGTCAAAAATAAATTCAGATATAATATGTATGCACTATATATGTTAACTCCCTTACTCTATATAAATATGTGAAACACAAGCTGATGAACCCCACAATTATATATGTTATTAATTCAAAACCCATTTCAGTTCGGTGCTCTGATCCTTCATGATCTTCTCATCAGTTTGTGTCCCCATATCAACACCCCTAGGCCTGACCATGTTGTATAAGTTGGTAATGGCAGTTATAATATCTGTAGAGGTTGAAGATGATAGTAAAGATAAGGCTAAAGTTTGAGAACTCAGCTCAGTCTGCGCAGATATTCTAGGACTTACCAACGGCTCTGAGACTGTCGCAGTAGCCGTTGGGACAGTGCTAGGCTGGGCAGACTGAGTGATAAGAGAGGCTGAGGTAGATATAGAAGCTGAAGAAGACAGGGAGGCTGAGCAAGATATAGAAGTTGAGGAAGACAGAGAAGCTGAACTACAAAGTTGAACAATAGGGGTCGGAGTGTAAGATACAGATCCCTGAACAGGTGTCCCACTCACCAAGGTAGGTGGTGGCACAGACTCATTTGCAGCCTGTTCAGGGAGAGATGGAGAGAGCAAAGGAAGAGGAGACGCAGGAGACGCCTGCAAAGTGTCAGAAGGAGAGTAAGGCTGAATAGTAGAGAAAGTGCTAGGAAGAGATGGTGACAACACCGCAGGAGAAGGTAGTGAAGGAGAAGAGACAGAAGCTAAAGTAGGAGTAGATAGAGAAGAGTTAGAATTAAAGGAAGGAACAGAGACAGCAATTGAAACAGACAGTTCAGAAGAAGGTAGAGGACCATAGGAAGGCACATACAACAACGGCTCATTGATGGATACATCAGGCTCAGGGCCTAAATCGAAGTCATTCAGTGCTGAAATAAATGAATTGGATGAAAGAGTGTAGCTGTCAACTGCAAGAGGAGAAGGTGGCACTCTGATAGTTGGAGGATGAAGGGTAGTTGAAAGAATTCCATGTTTCATCTCTTTATGTCTCTTCATTTCGAAGTGTCTCCTTTCTGGGCAAGTGAAATCGCACTGGGAACATTGCATTCTGGGACCATGGGCGTCCCTCTCATGGCGCCTGAGGGCTGCCATACCTCTGTACCCTTTCCTACACACTCTGCAGAAGTACCTCAGGATTTGTGAGGGTTGTATTGGTTGAACCATTTCCATTGCTGTAAATAAATACGTTTTATAAACATTTTGAAACTGCAAGATTTGCAGAAATAAACCTTAAATGACATCAGGGAATAGACTTGTTGTTTTTGAACCCCCATTAAAGTTATTGCAAATAAGGTTTCAAACGATTGTGGTGCACCACTTTATCTTTGGTGCCACCACTTAGTCTGATACGTAATACAACATCTGATAATACCTCTATTATCCTGTAGGGACCAGTCCATTTACTGTGCAGCTTTCTGCAATTCCCCTTTTTAACTACAGGAGAATATAACCAGACCTGGTCGCCTATTTTGTAATTGTTATGAAATTGTTTCAGGTCGTATATTCGTTTTTGCCTCTCCGCTGCCTGCGCAAGCTTATTGCGAGCCAGTTGATGGACTTTTTCCACCCGGTCACTTAAATTTGCGACATAAGCTGGCACCTCTACGGCCTGACCAGAAACACTTTGTGGACTGCCGTATATTAGGTCTACAGGGAGGTCCAGTTCTCTCGCGTATGTCATCATAGCTGGAGATAGTGACGTACTATCATGAACAGATGACCGATAAGCCAAAAGTACCAATGGCAAATGGTCATCCCAGCTCCTTTGATTTTGCCCGACGTACTTACTGAGCATGTCTATTAGTGTACGGTTAAACCTCTCAACTTGTCCGTCACTAGCAGGATTTAGGCTAGTGGTGCGCGTTTTATGGATGTTAAACCGCTGGCATATTTCTTGAATGGTCGCGGACTCAAACTGCCTACCCTGATCGCTGTGAAGGATTTTCATCACCCCGAATTGACCAATCCAGTCAATGACTGCATTAGCCACAGCAGGAGCTGTTGCCCTAGGGACAGCGTATGTGCTGGCCCACTTAGTGAAACAGTCGGTTAAAACAATGATGTACTTATTGGACCTGTGCGATTCGATCAGTGGTCCGAGAATGTCTATTTGAACGCGCTCATTTGGAGCCCCAGAAATGTAAGTTTTCATTGGAGCTTTTGGGCTTCTTTTGGGATTTTTCTTCATTTGGCATTCGATACACTGCTCACAGAATTTCTTAACCGAATCAGTCAAACGGGGCCAGTAGGCTCGCGACCGCATTCTCTCGACTGTACGTTTAATACCCATATGACCTCCCCCTGGATTTGAGTGTGACATACTCATTATTTCATTTCGCCATGGTTCTGGCATGACCAACTCAAAATGGTCACGGCCAGTTGTTTCGCAAATCCACTTGCGGTACAAAATACCATCTTTGATAACTAGTCTATTCCACTGAGTCCAATAAGATTTATAATCTGTATCAAGATGGGATACCCTTTCCCATACAGGTCTCTCAGATGCTTCATTCTTCCAACTAATAACTGTGGATATTTTAGGGTCCCTATTTTGCTCAAATTTTATATCGTCAGCACTTTTAGTGTCCAACCATGACCTCATTTCAGTACATGAGTCTGTCTGACTCCGAGTACTGACACGACGGTATGGTACACTCTGACTTTGAGCTGGAGTTTGCTCAATAAAGCAAGGTGACAGTGAAGAATTTGGCTTAGAACTTCCACTGGTACCCTCCTTAACTTTGACCAAATCGGGCTTTTGAGCCTGAGTTTTACAAACACAGTTACTTTCGGAAGGATTCTGCATTTCTTTCTCTTCTAAGCGCTTGCAACCAGGACAGACGTTGCAAGGAATTCTGGAAAGGCCATCACAATTTCCGTGAAGCTTACCAGCCCTATGCTCTATGCTGAAATTATATGCAGACAGTACCTCAATCCATCTGCTAACCTGACCCTCTGGATTTTTAAATGTCTTGAGTAGCCAACGGAGAGCGCTATGGTCGGTGCGTATTGTAAACTTTGTGCCGTATAAGTAATGATGGTAATGTTTTACTGAGCTCACGACGGCGAGAAGCTCTCGACGTGTAACACAATAGTTTCTTTCCGCTTTGCTTAAGCTCTAACTGTAATATGATATGACGCGCTCAACCCCTTCTTGTTTCTGGGAAAGTACCGCTCCCATACCATAACCGCTACAGTCACAATCAAGAATAAATTCTGCATCGCTGCGTGGATAACCCAGGACAGGTGCAGTTGTCAGAACATGTTTTAGCTCTTTAAATGCATTTTCACATTCTTCTGTCCATTTAAAAGCATTTTGTTTTTCAGTGAGCTTATGTAACGGCCTCGCTATATCGCAAAACGACTTGCAAAACTTCCTGTAGTATGAAGCCGTGCCTAAGAAAGCTCGAACTTCATGAATATTACGCGGAGTTGGCCACTCTTTTACCGCAGCAAGTTTTTCTGGTGCTGTACTGACACCGTTTTCAGACACTACATGGCCTAGAAAAGAGACGCTTCTCTGAAATAGATTACATTTGTTTGGCGACAACTTTAAGCCTGCTTGCCTTATTCGATTCAATATCTCATCTAATCTAGCTATGTGCTCATCGATGGTTTTGGAGAAGCATATAATATCGTCAATGTACAGTAAACATGTAGTCCAATGCAAGCCTGCCAGGACGAGCTCCATTAACCTCTCGAAAGTTGCCCCCGAATTACAAAGACCAAACGGTAGAACTTTGAAATTATATAAGCCATCCGCAGTGACGAAAGCTGTTTTGTCTTGATCAGATGGGTGGACACCCACTTGCCAATATCCTGACGACAGGTCCATAACGCTAAAATATTTGTTTCCCCCTAGCGCGTCTAGAGAGTCGTCGATCCTAGGCAACGGGAAACTATCTTTGCTTGTTGCCTCATTTAATTTCCGGTAATCTATGCAGAAGCGATATGAAGAGTCTTTCTTTTTAACTAAAGTTATTGGGGCGCTCCATGGACTCTTACTAGGTTCAATGATGTCATTTTCTAGCATCTTTTTGATCTCAGCTGTCACAGCTTCCCGTTTAACAAGCGGCAGCCGTCGCGGTGCTTGTTTGATAGGGGGGTTGTTGCCTGTATGAATACGGTGTTCAATCAGGGTACAACGGCCGATATCCCCTTTATATTTAGAAAATGCATCGGCATGCTTCACAAGTAGTTCGTTAAGAGCTATAGTTTCCATTTCGGATAATAGTGTTTTTGACGAGTCAAAAAGGTCCTTAAGATGCACGGGGACTGAATCCTGTTCATTCGGAGTTTGCATCAACCGTCCATAATTTTGGGAAGGACCCTCATAATCATTTGCAATGACCTCAACTGGTTCGCATTTTGCTGCGAGCATACCAGAATATATCTTCTGAGAGTCATTTGAAGTGTTCGCGAGACGTAGCGGTAACTCCCCGGTGTGTACATCTACTAATGTCTTAGCTATGAGGATACCCCTATTTGAAAGTTGCGAACTTGTAGGTTCAACTATCGCATGCGTCAAATTATTTGATTTGTCATTGATTTTCCCTTGCACAATTATCTCGCTATTTGGAGGTATTGTAACTGTTTCGCTTAATGTAACACGAAAAACTGAGGGGAGTTCACTTTCGAGCTCACACTGTATCATGTCTCCATTTAGGGCTAAGGAGCCATCTCTGATGTTAATGCTTACTGCATTTTCATACAAAAAATCATAACCTAAAACACCTGAAATATCTATATCTGCAATAACCATTTTTTTTGGAGTTATCTGCCCCTTAAATTGAAGAGGAATAACTGCACAACCCAATGTGGGAATAAGCGCTCCGTCTCCCATGCGAAGTTTTAAAGTATACGGCTCAAGTGAAGGTCTATTCTGCTTAGGAATGGCATAATATTTATCAGGGTGTAAAATAGAGATTGTTGCACCTGTATCAACCAAACATTTAATCTCCACCCCATATGCATTACAGGCCAAAAATAGTGAATCATTTACAGGAAGTCTGCTTCCCCTTTTAAATGTGGTGGACCCTTCATATTGTCCAGCCGAGTCACGGTCCGTTGATTCAGCTACAAGTCGTTTCCCGACTGGCTGCTATTTCTTACGCTTTGGTTATTATAGGCCCGATTTCCCGTCACATGGTTTACCTGCCCTTGATGCCCATAATTCTGAAAATCCCGCTGTCTCATCTCACAATCTCTTATGAAATGGCCAGTTGAATTACAATAGTAACAGGTACGTTTGTTCTGAAGATTTTTCTTCTGATAACAATCACCCTCATCATGGCCAAGACGACGACAAAAATTGCACTGCTTGCGCTGGCCATTTCTTTTCGCGCCCCTTTTATACTCGGATGTGTTACTATATCCATTTTGGTTGCTTTGAGCAGCCTGTTGTGCGTTTCCGCGATGTGTCTCAGGTCCCATTTCTTGCACTTCTGGTGCAGTGCTAAATGGCCGGACCTCATTATATCGACCGCGTCTACCTCGTTGAAATGCTTCATACTCTAAAGCGAGTTTCAGCGCGTCTTCTACCGAAAAGGGTTTTCCCTGTAAAACAGCCCATTCTAAGTCATGATCATTTAAAGCATCAATGAAACAGTCCTTGGACAACTGTTCTCGCACTTCAGTTGTCGCCGAAGGGTAAGCAAGCCTGATGAGCTTCCTTATATCCTGTGCTAATTCAACAATGGGCTCTCCTTTGCGCCTTATACGCGATTTTATCTTGGCCCGATACAATTCTGACTGCTGAACCGGCTCAAATCTTGCGGCAAGGGCAGATACAAGTGAATTAAAATTTGTTCTCTGCTCTTGACTCAAATCACTTAACACCCCTTGCGCGGTACCCCTCAAATGAGTCGCTAACTGCAATGCCCTATCGTAATTACTCCAACGGTAATAGTCTGCTATCAAGTTGAATTGAATCAAGTAATCGGTCCAGTTCCCTAACCCATCAAAAGTCCCTGGTTTCAATCCCTTTGTACTTGGAACTTGACCTGCTGAAGAATGGTCCCGATATGGCTCATAATGCCCAAATGCATTTTCATGAGAGGACAGATTTCTGCTGGCCTCTAAACTGCCACTGCTGCATCTTGTAGCAGTGCTAATGGAAGGGACGGTATCAAAATTCAAATTACTGCAGAAGTCAGGCCTAACTCCCATTCCTATAGTATCATTTCTAGAACTGCTGGTGACCTGCCCAGTATGAGTTCTATATGATAAGTTATTGCTCCCAGTAGGTTGACTGAGCTGTTTTGCATAATCAGAATGCCGTAAAACTGGCATATCCCCTTCCCCAAAGCTTTGTTCAGTGGTAACTGAAGGTCCCATATTTTCTAAAGGAGGCAGGCGGAACATGATTTCCCTACTTGGGGTGCCCTCAACATAAATGGGAGCTGTGACAGTACATGATGTGCCCATTTGATTCCTGTCTTCCAAGTTTGAAAAAGATTCCTCTTGATTGGAGGCCATCTTAAGACTGCACTTTGAATTAGTTTAATAAGAACAAAACAACAATCACAAATTATTTATCAAAAGATGTAAAGTAAAGTATAGAAAATACACAAAAGGCCCCTTTTTTATAAAAAAAATAAAATAAATACCCCTCTATTCCTATTAAGTCAAATAGTTATCTGTAGCTCTGATAAAAAAAATACAATCCCTAAACCACTGCCACCATTGTTACGCTTTTCGCCTTGCTAGCACTTTCAGAAGTGCAAAGGTGATATGCGTTCAGTGCTACGGACAACGGGTGACTTGTGAAGGATATGAACCAGCAAGTGCAAGGTTCATAAAGTATGGGCCAGAAATGCAAGGCTCATAAAATATGTGCCAGATATCACAAGGCGCATATGAAGCGGTGTGGGAATTTCATATAAAATCATGCACCAGCCAGTTTGAGGCAAGGTCCATATGGTACACTGTCTAGTGCAAGACTTTGACTTGTGTCATAGAAGTCAGATTAAACCTAGCATGAGCTAGCACCTATAATGATTGTCTCAGGAAGGTGCTCAATTAGTGCAGTGCAATCATAAGATGACAGAACTCCAAGTCTTGCTCAATAAATATATTAAAATGGGCTCAACTGAGTAAGAGAGATAAGCAAGAGATATTAGGGTTGACAAGTTAGATTTATTTATGCTCTGCCCTTTAACAAAGTCACTTATCAAGACCCCTGAGTAAAAGCTTAAGTAAACATAAAATTCGTGGTACTGGGGAGTTCAGCCTGCCTCGCTTTTATACCTAATACGTCACAATATGCGTAAATCAATAGTTCAAACATGTGCTTAATCAAAACATGGATGTCGCAAACGACAGGTCACTGTTATCGGACCAATAAACTCGGAAGGATTATCATAAATCTGGACATCGATATAGCTCGCTATGGCCAGAATCATCACTTTGTTTACAATCTCCGCGAAGACGATAAACTGCTAATATTTCGACGAAATGCTAAGATCTCAAATAAAACAGACTGCAATATGACAGATCATAAGACTCACTTTCAGTTTGAATTGATGTAATCGAGAGAAGTGAGAGAATAAGTTCATAAACAAGAGAAGATGATGAGATCGACAAAGATGCAGCCGCTCATGAAGCAAGACAAGACAGGAATGAACGCTCGGTTCGAACGTCCCGGTAAGTGACGTCAACGGTAATCTTGGTAGAATTAACGTGACGCGATTGGCTGGAATTTACCGTTTCTACCAGAACGGTAGAAACGGTAAGTGCCATGACCAGAAATGGTAGAATTACCAACGGTAAACTGGTTCTCCATTCTTACCAAGCGCGAAATATACGAGGCAAAGCTGATACCCCACCCACATTCTATACAGCCCAAGGAACATGTAATAAGAGAAATATTCACCTACATGCAAGTTCCATGCATTCACTTCCACACAAAGGGGATGCATGATTCCTAAATGATGTGATATGGCATTTGATTCATTGTATTAAGGGTGTCAGGCCCAATTTCATAACAGTATCGACAAATGTTTTCAGCTTTATTCCTGAATTCCGGAATTTTAGGCTGTTTCGGATTATATAAAAACAATAGACAATCTATTCTTCAAATGGTCAATATTTTTGTTAGCGTCTGGAAATTTTGAAATATGAATTTCTAAATTTTAGGATTTGAGAAATTTTCAGCTTTCACCCAATATTGTCTCACGTTTTTTGTCCCTACGGAGCCACCAGATAAGAGTGTGCAATTAATTTGTTTTCTCTCAATCAGAACTTCTGTTTTTGGTGTTCTAAAGAACTGCCATGATGAGAGGGTTCTATTGAGCTCATAAAACACATATTTGGCTGTTTTCTCCCTACTCGAAAATTCGTCTTTTATAAGAATTGTTATTTTTGTTGTAACGCCAATAATTACGCCATTAAAAACATCAAACAAGATGACCACTACCGATGACCTCAATCATAGACACCAGTTACTCAATTAAGAATCATTACATAATAGTGTGACCACTAATCAGCTGTCAATATCCTGTACATGTGAAGTCACTCAGGGGTGTAACAATTGAACTTGCCTACACAAATAAATCGTGATCACCATGTGTGACCCAGGGTTTTCCCGGACACACAAAATCCTGCATTTTGGCGCATCTTCAATCAAAATGACCCCCAAAAAATTAATCAGTGCATCCTCCATAACGCAATTAAAAGAAAACAAGAAATCTCTTGTAAGTTTCCTCAATTGTACTTTCAAAACGCATCACAAATATCCCGTGGTTAATTGTAGCTAGTTTTATCAATAACGTCCCAATAGCAACATATGTATTGCTTCAAATTCCCAGACATACTGCATCCATAGCAACCGCATATCGCATTTGACTTACTCGTTTGTTATCATTATTATTGTCCCAAGATTTGAAATCATAGCTCAACAGACGATGCTGAGTTTGTTTTTAAAAAGTCTGGTGAATCTTACTCCCATAAAAGTCAGTCATGGAGCGGGACTGATTAGGCAGGCCCTGAAGCATCGGGCTCTGAGTCTCCTGCAAAAAAACAAAGGTCTTAACTCCATGCGGCTTCTGCGATGATTGAATGGTTGGATGTCTGAAACGTTTCAGCGGCTTTTTTTTACTATTTAATACTCTAACTTGAAATTTACAGGGGACAGGCATTATGCTCAATGACCATAATGCAATGTCCCCCTAAAATTTGAGATAACCCCTAAATTCTAAACCTAGGGAGACATGATGTCCCCAATATGAAAAAGCCAAGGGATAACCCTGGTGACCTTAATATTGGCTGTTTGGACTTCGAATTTTGAATCGAATTTTAATTATAATTTCTTTGAACGGGACTGACAAATCTCTTTGAAATATCTTTTTTTTCGAAAAATCGAAATTCAAATAACTGGTAGTGTTTTTGCAATAAATAATAGTGAACAAATTCGGGACCGTCAGTCATTGTTGAAAAATCTGGTAGTTTCAAAAATTTGACGTTGAATTACCTAGTTTCCTCTGTAATTGGATTTATTCTTTATAGCAAATTTAAAATTCTATTTTCAGTAATACAGTGGTTAAATAAACAGATCAATGAGACACAGCTACAACATAGACAAGTGGGAACATTTGAGATGCCAAGAGCTACCTCTAACTTTCGGCCCTCAGGGGCAGCACTGGTAAGTTAATGGGCAACCAATGTAACCTTTACCATGCTTCACTTGGATATATCCTATAATAAAATTATGTAGATCTAGATGAAGCTGGCTTCTGAGAAGCCAGCTTATCAGGATCCACACTGTTTCAACCCTGCTTGAAGATTCATGTCAATAGCTGGAAACCTTTTATGCAATATCCAATGAAATTTTTTTATGACATTCCAAAAGCTTGTACATCCATTAGTCAAAATTACCAGTTCAAACACTTGTATATTATGCAAGTTTGATCAGACAAAAAAGGGGTAAGCTTTATCTTGTTTCTTACTGTGAGGGTTAGAAAGGGTGTCCATGAATACTTTCTCATGAATTCATGGTTAAATTCGTCATGAGAACTTGTTTCTTGCCTTCAATCAGATTATTTACAAATGTGCCATATATATGAGAATATGTAAACATGCTTCCTTTGTGTATGTTGTCTATAAACATGATTTTATCCGTATAAGTAGAACCATCCACACAAGTAATGTGGATAAATCAAAGGCAGCATACACATCTCAAAAGTAACAGAAGAAGTACCTTTGGTTACCTTTTTAGCTAGCTAATTATGTTATTAATTGCATCCATTTAATAAACACTTAAGATATGTACAGTAAAACCTGTCTTAAGCGGCCACTCTCAAAAAGACCAAAAATTGGTTTTCAAGACCAGTTATCACTTAATGCAGGTCAAAAGTATTGCAGAATGCTTCAAGGGGAGCAATCTGCAATACTTTCGACCTGCATTAAGCTGCCACATGGCTTTAAGACCTTTGTTTTGTCTATTTTTGAGTTGCTGCTTAAGACAGGTTTCACTGTATTCAGTTGGAAATTCAGAAGAGCAGAAAAACAAACCATACAATTTAGATTTTTTTTTGTTTCTCCGGTGAACTCTCAAGTGCACAAACAAGGTTTTGTAAACAAACCAATGATATGCTACTAAAGAGCTTGTTAAGCTTTGATTTAAACAGACTTTATTTAAATTAGTTTGTACATGGTAAATACAACTTGAACAATAAGATAAGGATAAGAAGGGAAGCATTCTTCTCCAATCTTTTAACTCTGAATGCTGGAAATTTTTGTAAACTGCTGCTGTTTATTTTCCGAAATTAACTTTTCCATCATAGTGTCAAAACAATTTGGATCCAGATCTGGCCCGACATTTTTTCGGCCTGCTCTGGGTCCAAACTGTTATCAAACATTATCAGCAGATTGCACTTGCAGACAAAGAGTTAAATGATGCTTCATACAATTGGCCCCTAGACTTACTGACCCTATTGGGGCAACTACTATGTTTGAAAAAAAAGATTTACACTCTTACTGTGATTAATTTAATTGCAGCATAATTTTAGTGCATCAAGCTATGGTTCTTCTGTTTCACATCCAGCCAGTGATCTACGGGGACCAGCCGTTGGCGTACCACGTCCTTATCCCAACCACAATAAAATGCCTCAGGTTTGTATTGATAAAAAATACCACAGCCATATTGAATCTTTTACCTTGCTTTATTACAATTCACAGTCTGTGTAGAACTATATCAGAAGTTTTATCTGGCAGGGGTGTAAAATTCCACTCGCCCGCTCCCATGGGCGAGTTATCTTCTGGTTCGTGTAGAATATCTGCCAAGCTCGCCCGTATGGTCGCCGGGTCGAGTGCATTTTCTGACGAGTAAAATACATTCTATCCTTTAGCAAAGACTAAACAAAAGTTACCCAACAGATCGTCGATCTTTTTCATCATGAATTGGACTGTTACAACTACGCATGCACGATTTCAGATGGGTTGCAGTTAACTCCCCAGCGGCCAATTTCAGTAGAATTAATTCGCAGAGCCTCCTCTATATTGGGAGTTTGACCACAGAGGTCCTCAAAATGGTGGGCAAATTCAGACATTGAACTTCGCATTTTTGTTTACATCGACACAGGTTGATAGTACCACCATTTGCTGCCCAAATTAAATGTCACAGCGAGCATTAATCGTTTTAAGGGAAGAAAATAGGGGGAGGAGATAATAAGACACAGAAAAAATGAAGCCTCAGCAGAAACACTATGATAAAAAAAAACACAATTTAAAATACACATTATTTTTAAACTGAAAAAGAGAGAATGTTTATCAATATGATTCAAGTAGATGTATGATCAGTCCTTAAGGGCAAGTGATAATGTCATGAGGGCCAGTAGCTTTTCCCACCCACTAGTCTTGCAGGGCGAGTGAGTAAAAAAAAAATACACTCCTGTCTGGCCTTCACTTTTCCTCTTCTGACAACACTATTTTAGTTCTATGAATCAATAACCTGCTCCTTGGGTTATAAAACTTTATCATGCTTAGCTCACATTGGCATGAAATTTGTTCCAGTCATGAGTTAAAATGCCAATAATTGTTGGAGTTTTAAAGTTTAATACTAGAACTTACGAGGGTCATTTTTTATGTTCGTAGAATCGGGCTGTATCTCTACAAATATAAAATTTACGATACCATAAGTATATATATTTTGAAAGGTCTAGCTTCTATCTATCAGCTGATATAAATTTTACATCATTAGCGCTTAGTTCGGTCAAGATATATAGCTTTGAAAAAGCCTAGTAAAGGACACTGGTCGAAATCCATGCCATTTTAACGACGCAGCCATTAGGAAATTAGACGCTGTTAAGTTCCATTCGCTATGGTGATATAAGCCTTTGTCAAACCAATTTTTCTTTTGCATCATCAAAATTAATTATTCAAAGGCTAATCGTAGACAAGTGCAGCAAAACTATTAGCATATTGTTTGCTCTTCTATAACAATTTTAAAACACCCATCAATATACCAAAATTATCACAGTGTAGTGCTAGTTATGATATCTGTTAAAATTTCGATTATAATTCTTGTTTTGCATAGCACATGATATACTCAATCACTCGTCAGCAGTTATATTGATGTATCGATTTAAACGTGTAACTGGCAACTTCCGGTACTGGCATACCCCCATGTTATAAAAAGTGGGTGGGGTAAATCAACCCCTCGTAGAAAACACACTAACAATTGGATCTGCTTAATTTTCTTATTGCAGTAATTTCAACACCTGTTTAGAGGCACAAAAACAGTTTTGATATATTTTCTAAATACAGTAACGCTCCATGACGTCATTTATGTACAAAATAAGGGATTTTAGTACCCCCTAGGCTATTTATTTTGCAGCTCATTTCTAATAAAACAAAAGTATTAATTTTGTTTTAGGATGAAAGTTAAAATAACACTTTAATCTACCATAAAAACAAGAAAAAATATAATACTACTTTACAGCTAGCATATTAAGCCACATTCAAAAGCCAGTACCCAACTTCCACTTGTGTCAACTTTTTACAATAAAAGTTTATATGTCTACTGTTCAATTTGCTGAGGTTCCAAACAAATCTTCCCTATCCAATAATTACTGCATATATGCTATAATGTTTATATAATATTGTAGCACGTGGTGTCCTTGATCTGCAGCCAAATTTTCAGAAGCTGTGTATGGCTATGAACCCATTTTCATGCAATTGTTACAAACGTTCTGTCAGAGACTAAGTCCATAAATGTCATATTTCTACCATATTTCTAGTGTGCGATATATAGTTATGTCTTTGCCTCTTAGAAGTCATTTAAGTAATGCATTTTGAAATAATTTTAGGTTGCATGTATAGATAAAAGCTCAATCTTTCCAAATATATGCATGATGTATGCATTTGCTTTCGCTGTTTTCATAAAAAAAAACGTCCCTCGTATGTCATGGTCTACTGCTTTTAGCAAGAAAATTGCCTCATTTGTTTGCATTTTGGTATTTATGAAGGTTACAAATTTCATACTTATGTGAGTTGTATAAAAAAAATGTTTTGTAACCTCAGGACCTGGTAGCAAGATATTAGCCGTTAATATTTACAGTAAGCTGTGATGTTAGAACAGACTACCCAATGAACAGAAAGGCTCATATCAATCTGACCAATTGAGGAGCACAGTGGTAGTGTGCTCGAACTTTTGCTGCTTTGCTTTTACAGTAAAACCTGTCTTAAGCGGCCACTCAAAAAAAGACAAAACAAATATCTTAATGACAGATGGTAGCTTAATGAAGGTCGAAAGCATTTCAGAATGCTCTCCTTGGAGCATTCTGCAATACTTTTGACCTGCATTAAGCGATAATCAGTCTTGAAAATCAATTTTTGGTCTTTTTTGAGTGCCCGCTTTAGACAGGTTTTACTGTACTTATAATTGCTGATTCCTTATCAGAGGCCAGCTGATCTGGATCTTTACTGATTTCAAAATAGGATACACCCAGGTATAAGCAAGGAAAGGTTTAATAACCAATGCCTACATCTAAAATAGACCACACTTATTTTCAATTTCTTTTAAACACCCTCTATTTTTAGGAGGGGGATATTTTCATATAGACAAAGAATAGAAAATAGTTAAGTTAAGTAAGGCTTTCTTTTCATTTATACAGATTTTGTTCATCAAACAATACATTTATGTGTAGATAGATTTTGTCTAGGCATGATCTTATTGGTGTTTTAATAATTAGGTGCAGTATAACCCTGGTAATCCTAAGAAGAGTAGTCTGCCCATGCCAGTTTCTGTAAACTCACGGCCAGGAATTCCACAGATTCCAGAAGAGATTAGACCACATAGTAGCCATAGTTCACCAGGATCAACACATTCAGCAGGGGACAAAGAAAAGTAAGTTTTAATGAAGACCTGGCCTTTAGTTAATAGTTTGTAACGAAAAATATAATTTTCTTATTATTCAACCAAAATATATGTTGTGGGTACTCGAAAGAACCGTCTCAATGAGACAGTTATTTTGAGCACCCAAAACATATGTTAAAACTGATGGGTGAGAAACTATTTACAACTTGACACTCAAAACTTTTGTTAATCTAAACCGGTGCTAAGGACAGAAATCCAGATAAGAGACACTATCTGATTTATCTCCTTTACTACTCAACCAAAACATTGGCCAGCTCATGATAGATGTTGGTACATTTCCCATATGCATAAAGTCACTCTTAAAACATGCATACCAAGCTATATTTTTGGGCTATAGAGGCCAAGGCTTCATCTATTTTCGCATGTGTGTGCAAGCAGCGAAGGCTCTGGCAAAACTGCACTGTACGAGCCTTGGTTGTCTGCTGATGCAATAAATACCAAAAATCTAATATGCTGGTCCATATACTGTGGGTACTGAAATGAATCATCAAATAATATTTTTTTTAGAGTCCAGGTGACTCTCAGTCTTAGAATTACCATTGAGTTTCAAAGTACAAATTTAAGGTCCTCCTTTGGTTCAAAACTTATACAACATAAGGTGAATTGTCATTTGTTAGAGAAATTTTGAATCTTAAAAAATATGGAATACGCTGTTATTTTTTTATGAAAAACTGTGAGAAGCTTTTGCACAAAGTGCAAAAACTTCTCACAGTTTTTCATAAAAAACTCCACATTTATTAGGCATTTCATGCACACACCCTCAAAACATATGGCTTATGTATGTTTTATAAAATAAGTTGACACTGTATTAAATACATTGCTTGATTTTTTTAGATACTTTAGGGTCCAATGCGATGCACTGATACTTTCTCTGGGGGTCCCAGGCAGGGTTTTGTGAGTCAAGGACTCAATTTATTGAGTCCAGGAAAATCACGCTAATGTATTGTAAAAATCATATTGTTTTTTCTCCATCATTTCAGTGATCCCCCATTAGACCCACGATACCTACAGAAGAGGGATGATGCAATAACTGCTCGAGGAATATCTAGCTCCGTGTCTAACCGCAGTCACTCACCACCAACTATCCGGTCCAGTTCAGGCTTTGTACCAACAGCCAGACTCAGTCAGCAAGTCGTCATACCTAAGCCAACACACCCTCAGTCTGCCCCGCTAGCCTCAGCCTACTTCCCAGGGCAGAAGGGATCATGACAAAGATAGATCTAGACATTGTTGTACAGTTGAATCTCGTTAATTGGAAAACTTCAGAACCAGAGTTTTTACTTTTTAATCAGTAGTTCTCTTCAGCATGATAGCCGTAACAAAGTAAAGCATAGCTGAAAATTTTCCCGCGCCTTTGCTGGGAATCAAACCCGGGTCGCCCCGGTAAAAGACCAATGCTCTAACCACTGAGCCAAAGAGTCGACTCTCTGTCGCAGTTGTCAGAGATTGATTATTTACTAGAAGCTATGCAAAATCCACCTTATGTAGATATATAGGCGAGAGCGCCTGGCCCATAACAGTTCGAACTACAGAACAATGAGTTAGTTGTTGACAGAGGATCTTACTATGTGCGTATGTTTTATTGAATTTATTAAACAAGTCAAGGAAAAGCAATACAATGTGAGGCTTACAGAGCATTTTATTGCTTTTTTTGCAACAAGTTTAATACACTATTAAATGCAAGAGTGTGAACGTTAGATTCTATTTATCATATGACAATAAAATTACTTTGAAATCCATTTTCTGCTATAAAAAGTTAGATTTTGTCATTACTTATCCAACACAGTTATGGACGTCATATCATAAAGTTACCAAAATCTAAACCACTAGTGGTTTATCGATTTTAATGCATGGCATTATTTCACGCACAGATGCGACCTCATATGATAAAATAATATATTATAAACCCAAAAACAATTATTTTCAGTATTTCGTAAAACATATGAGCCGCGCCATGGGAAAATGTGTCTTCGGGGTAAATTTGGCCATTTTGAGATTCTGTGATTTTCATACAGGCCATTATATGACGAGTAAACTCGTTTTTGTTTGATCAAAATATTCAAATTATTAGAAAAGATAAAGGAATTTGGACTTTGGACGGCTTGACGTTGATATTAGAACTAACGTTGCGTGACGTCACGATGAGTCATTCCCAACGTTGCGAAGTTTTTACGCCTTTAGACATCCGACCATCGCTGTTACTAACATGAAACTGGGTAGCGACGTAGCTTATCCCAACTGATGCTGGTAAAACAAAATAATTCAATTTAATCGTAAGTCAAACGTACTTCATTTCTTGTGTATCCTTCAATTTTGACATATAAATGATTCCTTGAGGTGCCATGCCATTTCGGCCTTCGTTTGAAAATGTGCACTAAATGAACGTAGCCGTCGACTGGTGCGATATTTTCCTGCACCAATATTTTGCCAGCACAAATATTGGTCATCACGGACACATCTCCGTATAAAATTGGGCACAAATAATTTCTAGCGATAAGGCGAGCAATCTCCCTAAACGAGACGTTCGTTTTATTTTGTTGAAATGACGACTGGAGAAACTAGGCACATTCAACAAAAATATATAGACGGGCCGTCGATGCACCATCATTGCCCCCGAATTTGTATATTTAAAACGGGATTTCCTTAGTGCATGTAATAACTCTACTTCTTATTGAATGGGAATTTATTTCGATCATCAACTGTACTTGTTATTCAGTAACATATATGGGAACTAGACCGTTAAACAAGGGAACCAATCGTCCTATCACGCTATGTACAGTAAAGCTATTTATACAGTTGATGTACAATA
Source organism: Loripinus fragilis (assembly GCA_964019695.1). Lineage (NCBI taxonomy): Eukaryota > Metazoa > Mollusca > Bivalvia > Lucinida > Lucinidae > Loripinus > Loripinus fragilis. Next base: position 17,556,491 of record OZ026518.1, on the reverse strand, counting down.
AAAACGACCATCTTGCAAAGTGGTCTATTTTTTGTCAGATATTTGATGTCTTCTTTCGCTTATACAACCCCTTTGCCCCCCTAGACCCAAGACGCCCTTTACATATGTTATGTATTTGTATAGCGCCATTTAATTGTCCAAAGGGCATCTTGGGTCTAGGGGGGCAAAGCATCTAAAAACAAACTGAAAGACGCCAGTTTCATCTTTTCAATGACAAACGTCACAATTTTAAGTATATTTCGTACGCATGCGCAGAAGAAAAACCGCAAAGTTTCGAAAATGAAGGGTACTTATATCCTTAATATTTTAGCACTTTTACTTTTTGAAAACCTGCAAAGGATTTACTAAAACTCTCGTCTAAACGGCACCCAGTCTAAAGACGTAAAATTAGGGGTGGGAGTAGAAGGCGCAAGTTTTAACGGTTTTGTAAATGATGAATCGCTTTGAAACCTATTTTGATGCTTTCTATCTAAATTTTACTACCGGAACAGACCAATTTTAAAAACATTTGGGCAATTTCAAAATTTAGGTTTTGTAATCATGTCAACTAGGGAAAATATACGCCTTATCGCTAGAACTCCTTTGCACATTGACTTTTGAAATTCGGAAAAACCTGGCCGCGACATTATATGTTCAACTGCCCATGAAAACTAAAATGTTAACTTGAACGTAAATGTTTTCTTGTTTACGTGGAGAAACTGTCCGATTTTAAATATACTGTTTAAATGCCAACATTTCTTTACATTTATGAACAGCATAAATTCCATGCTCAGTTGAGTTGAGCACCAAAAGATGTTATAACTTCGGGACCTGGAGCAGGTTGTGATACTTTGTATACTATGTACGCCCTCTGATTTCATTTCTGATTCAAGGGTTGTTGGGTAGTAATTTACAATTTCGCTCAATGCGCTAAGCAAACAGTGCGGCTTCTGATCTGGTTCTACACTGTTTGCCCAGGTCACACAAAAAGGGCGATAGGCTAATATAAATTGGTTAACATAATTTCAGAACATTATCAGTCGGCATATCACGGCGACCAGTTCATATAGTGTATGCATATTTCGCCAGTAACTGACAACTACCCTACTTGAACCGGGACAATGATTGAGGATAATAATCTTGATGAAATGTTTGACCAGACAGTGGCTCGAGCTCACAATCTCGGCCTACAGAGGCAGGATTGCTTATTTGCCTCACTGTACCGGACTTTGCTATCCGGAGCGAAATGCCTCATCATTCCTTAATCGTATGATACTTCTCACTGGAAAAAAAAGGATTTCAGTCTTTTCCGAATAACAAAATCATATTCAAACTTTCTAATCAATAAAAATCAAGACATAAAGTAATCTGGCTGCTATGGCAGTGCGGGTACTCATTCCTATTCCTTTCGATTTTGTAGTTTTATGTCGGCGTAGTGCGCACTTGCCTCTTGTATACATGTATATTGAGTCACATTATCCCCAGATTTATGCACCCTCGTAGGCTTTAAGAAAGGGGTTCTGGCTGTATAAAAAGTGGGGCATTTGAATACATGTAGTTTGATTGTGTAATTCTAAATCAGGCCCAATCGCGCAAGTCTTGACTTGACAACTCCGTATGTACACTGTCTTCACTGCATCTCCAGATACTAAGTTGAGAATGGAGGTAGGTTAAGTTTGTTAAAGTTCGCCGCTCTTAAATTGTTGAACTGTACGCTGATTTTGAAAACAGAGTAACATTATCCTATGTTTCATTCCGCATCTCCATCTTTGTTGACAATACACATGCGCGTGGGTTACTGGTGTTACTGGGAAATTACAATTCATGTTATCAGTGATGTCGCCGTTTCAAACAGTGCTCTTCAATATTTGTTTTGATTTTTATACCCCGCCACACTTTAGTGGCGAGGTATTATGTTATACTCTTCGGTGTCTGTCCGTCCGTCCGTCCGTCCGTGCTCACCATTTCCGATCGATAACTTGAGTATTTATTCACGGAATTTTTTCAAATTTTGCATACAAATTGTTATCGGCGATGAGTGGTATGGGATTGTTAATGGGCAAAATCCGTCCATTTTTAACGGAGTTACTGCCCTTTTTCGTATTGGAAAAATGGTTTCTGGCCTGTTATTCCTTTACTGTTCATGATATCTGAATGAAACTTCACAGATATGTTGCACATCAAAGGTTACATATTGTGACTAAGGACCGTCACTCTGACCTTCCCAGTTTGTGAGTTATCGCTCTTGATAGGTCTGAAAAAAGGTTTTTGACCTATTGTTCCTTTACTATATGGAATATCTGAATATAACTTCACAGATATGTTTCACATCAAAGGTAACATATTGTGACTAAGAACCGTCACTCTTACCTTTCCCGTTTGTGAGTTATCCGCCCTTGATTGAATTAAAAAATGTTTTTTACCCGTAGTTCCTTTACTATGTGGAATATTTAAATGAAACTTTACAGATATGTTTCACATCAAAGGTTACATACTGTGTCAAAGAACCATCACTCTTACCTTTCCAGTTCATGAGTTATCTGCCCTTGATTGATCTGAAAAATGGTTTTTGATCTGTAGTTCATTTACTATATGGAATATCTGAATGAAACTTCACAGATATGTTGATCATCAAAGGTTACATATTGTGACTAAGGATCTTAACTCTTACCTTTCCAGATTGTGAGTTATCCACCCTTGATTGATCTGAAAAATGGTTTTTGACCTGTAGTTCATTGTCTATATGGAGTATCTGAATGAAACTTAACAGATATGTTGACCATCAAAGGTTACATATTGTGGGTAAGGATCGTCACTCTTACCTTTCCAGATTGTGAGTTATCCACCCTTGATTGATCTGAGAATTGGTTTTTGACCTGTAGTTCATTTCATCAGTCCGTGCTCACTGTTTCCGATCGATAACTTGAGTATTTATGCACAGAATTTTTTCAAATTTTGTATACATATTGTCATTGGGGATGAGTGGTATTGGATTGTTAATGGGCAAAATTCGACCATTTTCGATGGAGTTACTGCCCTTTCTCCCTTTAAAAAATGGTTTCTGGCCTGTTATTCTTTTACTGTTTATGATATCTGAATGAAACTTCACAGATATGTTGAACAGCAAAGGTTACATATTACAACGAAGGACCGTCACTCTTACCTTTCCAGTTCATGAGTTATCTGCTCTTGATTAATCTGGAAAATGTTTTTGACCTCTAGTTCCTTTACTATATGAAATATCTGAATGAAACTTCACAGATATGTTGACCATCAAAGGTTACATATTGTGACTAAGGACGTCATATCACTGTCTATCTCAGTTCTGTTGCTATTTAGGCATTATATATCTCACAAAATAACTTTTGGTGCCCCCAGCTGTGGCGGGGTATTCTGCAGTGCTTGCGGTGCTTTTATTTATTTTGATATAAACTACCATGACAAAATAAATGGATGCAATTTTACAAACGTACAGGTATGAAGAGCAAATAGAAAAAAGCAATACTCAATAAACATGAAAATAATTACACTTCAAAAGTAGAAAAACGTTTAATAGTTAATGATTTTTTTATCACGATTCTCATTGACGCAACGTTAACGTCACCGAAAAAAATGACATTTTTAATTTGTCTATGTGTTTAAATGACTGCCATAAGAAATCAACAGACACAAGGAAACTACAATAAAAATGTTTATTGCGTATTTCAATTTGCTTTCATTTGGTGTTTTTTTTCACCATTGTAGCTTCAATAGTTTTGCGACAACCATTTTTGCAAGAAATCTGCTAATACATTGATTTAAACGGCGACGTAACAAGGTGGCAAATAATAACTTTTGTTTCTCATGTGAAACTTAATCGTGTATTATACTTAGAACTTTTTATACATGAAAGCTACCTCGTGAGATTTTAGTTTATTTCACGCACGGTCACTCAGCGAAGACTCAAACAGGTCTGCGCATCTAGCAGTCTTGTTGGAGCTATTGCCCAATCGTAAATGCGAATTTGTGTACCGGAAACTGCTTTCGTTCAGAATTGCCGTCCAAATACGAAAGGTTCAGACACACTGGTTGGTCGATTAAGGAAAGCTGGGATGTATCCAGCGTTTATTTATTTATCTATTTATTTATTTTTTTTTTTTATTTTTTTTTATTTAATTTAATTCTTTTTTGTTAAAGTGTCTTTGGAGTGCAAAGATGTTGAGGATTGAGGGTCAATTAGCGTTTACCAAGCCGCATCTTTTAGTTAGTTTATTTTTCACCAGGAACCCGTGCTGGATCAGACCATGCCTAATATACAACAGATTACAATCGGCCTAAAATTCCTTGGTTTTAATCGCATTTTATACTAAAAATGACTTGTGTAAATTGTCGTAATCTTTGATGACGCTCTCTTTAATTACGCGCGGCGCGAAATAATTACGTCAGACTTTACGACGTCATATCTCATGACGTAATTAATCTCCCGAATACACATTATCGCATGGCGCGGCTCATATGTTTTAGGGACTTACGGAGATGTTTCTTTAAAGCATCCAGAACATATGTTTTGATCGGAACCAATTAGTTAAAAAATAACATTCTCTGAACCCAATATATCGGTTTCTCAAAGTTAATTTGAATTAGCGAGTTCTTGGAATTATACAAGTTGGAATTGTCGAGGTTTTACTGTATATTTCACAAAATGTTTGCAATATTTTATGGATAGTCAGTGCATGTTTGTTTGTTTGAGTTGATGCTGTATGTCCCAGTCAACATTTTTCAGTCATGTTGGGATGCATTCCTCAGTTGAAAGGGTACTAAGTAGCGAGGTTAAAGTGCTTTGCTAAAGGACGCAACATAAGCATCCAGCAAGGCTCGAAACAGGGATCACTTAATCTCAAGTAGAGAAGTCTACCTCTGAGGGAAAATGAAATGAGCGGTGACATGAGATTTCCAACAATGTGGTATGTGCGACCAGCAAAGGCTCAGATCAGCCTGCGCATATGCACAGTCTTGTCAGAGTATTTGCTAGTTGCTTGAATATTCTACGACTCTTACGCTACTGACCGAACATCATTGGAGTTTCTAAGCTTAAAAGGAGGCTGCACAGGCTCGTCTGAGTCTTCACTTGTCAAAATGCCACAGGGTTGGATATCACATGTCGCGGCTCATAAATGTATTGGTCTCAGTTTGTGGTTTCTGAGGTTTCTGGGGTATATATTTTACTCTCCAAATCTTGCCCTAGATTCTGTTGTTAAAACACCAAAATTATTTAGCTCGCATGAAAGCTTATGCAATGTATCATCACAAGGAAAAATTAAATGAAATTTACAAATTGTGACAAAACAAAGAAAAGAGCTCACAAAATCACAAAAACACCTGGCTGAGGCATGGTGGGCCCAGCCAAAGACAAGCATCAAGCACCAACCCACCGATGAAAGTTTAAAGGTCAGGGTCATCAATGAGCCTGGGGCCTTAAGTTTTACAACATGGGGCCAAGTCATCATATTGGTTTTGTCATGCAGTTGGGTGGCTCATATGCAAACATGGATGTACATTGTACATACGTAAATTAGCCATTTCATGAGATTTAAGGTACTATTCCATATGCCTAAGTGTTCTTTAAGTGAGCATGTACAGCTATCTAGTGGGGCTGGATGCCTATTCAGTAAAACCTGTCTTAGGCGGCCACTCAAAAATATACAAAACAAAGGTCTTAAAGACACATGGTAACTAAATGAAGGGCAAAAGTATTGCAGAATGCTCCCTAGGAGCATTCTGCAATACTTTTGACCTTCATTGAGTGATAATCTGTCTTGAAAATTAATTTTTGGTCTTCTCTCAGAGTGGCTGCTTAAGACGGTTTTTACTGTATTTGGGCCTGGGCTTTCACCAAAGTCCTTATTTTGTATGTGCGAGCAGTGAACGCTCTGGTGAGACCGCACATGTGTGTGTGCTTGTCTGAGCATTTCTACGTGCCAGTGTGATAAGTACCCAGGCCTTTAGTTCACAACAATTTTCTTAAACAAAACATAGGTTGTGGGTACTCAAAAGAACCATCTCAATGAGATGGTTCTTTTGAGCACCCAAAACATAATGTTAAAACTGATGGGTAAAAATAGCCAAAAAATTTTGTATATCTAAACTTATGGTACCACAATCTCATGAACTAGCTCGAATGTCTAAGCCTCAGATACTCAATGCATTCAGTGTTCTGTGCTGTTTTTAAGTTATATTGTATCATCTAAATGGTTCATTTGTAAATATAATGGTTCAATCCTCATATTGTACAGCTAATGCATGATTATTATGAAACTGTTGTTATTAGACTGTCAACCTATAAAAAAATATATTTATGAGAATAACAGTCATTAATTCTGTTGTAATTTACACAAACCCTCGCCAGTTTGGAGAAAAAAAACTGGTGAACAAACTTATTTTAGAACACTGTATATACTTCTTGACAAACTTTTCCCAAAGATTGAGATGCCTCACAAAGTGGAATTTGTGCATAACATAGTGATGACCCACCCTAGTATAATCAGTCTTCTCTGTGCCCCCTATGGGTACCTAAGTACCTACAAAATCTAGGGGCTGACAGTAAAGACTCATCAGACTGGACAGACACCCAGTCTGATTGGAGTTGTCGCTGTCATAGGGCACATTGTAATCAGTAATGAGAAGTTCAAAGTCTCATTTGGGAGCGCAGTGGCTCAGTGGTGGAGTGCTTGACTCGAAACCGAGAGGCCACGGGTTCGAGCCTCACCGGCGTCACTGCATTGTGGTCCTTGAGCAAGACACATTGATCCTAGCTTGATTCAACCCAGAAAGACCAGTCCCTGTTTAACTGAAAGATTGTTGATGGGATGTAAAGAATCGAATCAAACAAACAAAAGTCTCATTAATGAGCCATGACATGTGATTTCCAACAATGTGGTATTTTGACAAGTGTAGACTCAGACAAGCCTGTGCAACCTCCTTTTAAGCTTAGAATCTCCAAATGTTGTTCAGTCAGTAGCTTAACACTCATAAATTATGCAAGCCACTAACAAAGGCTCTGATCAGACTGCGCGTATGCGCAGGCTGATCTGAGGCTTTGCTGGTCGCACATACCATACTGTTGGAAATCTCATGCCACGGCTCATTTTATAAGTCTTTGACTCCCTTATGAGAGGAATCAAATGAAGTGATGGAATGGAGCAGGTATACCTTAATCAGAACTAATTTGTTGAATCCCCTTACTGTAGGTGATTAATAAATGTTTACTCTCTGTTTGGCTATGTAAATCTGGATTTGTGATAACCTTGATAACTTTACTGAAGGACTTTAGAAACGCACCACCTGCTAAAATGCTAATTTATTGTCAAAATGTAATATTTTAATTATGTGAAAAATAAAATTGACATGTCCCTTCATTTAGCTTGCATTCAATAAGAAAATGGAAACGCTGTGGCTTATGGTTGCCGTGACCTCGCTATTATTCTGAGACATCCCAAATTTAAAAAGTCACAGAGTACCAATACCTTCCATAATGAGCACAAAAAGGTTTTCAAACCGATGTTTGTTCTTGAAAGTACAAGGAAAGACCAAATCAAATCATGAAGTTTTAGGCCTCTGGTAAAGTTCAGTTCGTCCAGGTAACATCATTATTTTTTTGACATAATTGACTGTTTATATCCTAAGGAACAAGAATAATCAAAATATTTTAGTGACACCAGATAGCCCGCAACTCGTTACGTAGAAGACAAAAGTATCGCAACATGCGCAAACGTCATCAGCCTGTTATTGCTGTTTGAAAAATTATGTCTCCCCCTTCAGGGTCAGGAGACATATTGTTTTTCCCTGGGCGTCCGTCCGTCTGTCTGTCACAAATAGTGTCCGCTCTATAACTTGAAATCCGCTGAAATATCAATCAGGATGAGATGACGTGCAGAGTGCAAGAATGGCAACTCTGCCTTTTATACTTTTTGAGATATTTCCCTTGGAACTTTGTGCATCACAAAGATCGTGTCTGCTCTATAACTTGAAAACCGCTTAAGCTATATTCAAGAAACTTTATACAAATATCAATCAGCATGAGATGACGTGCAGAGTGCAAATTGAAAACCGCTTAAGCTATATTCACAAAACTTTATACAAGTATCAACCAACTTGAGTCGACGTGCAGAGTGCAAGAATAGTAACTCTGTCATTTATACTCTTTGAGTTATTTCCCTTGGAGCTTTGTCCATCACAAAAACAATTATCTATCAATTACTATTTTATACCAGGTTATGATTGTGCAATAGTTAACTACATTGACAGATATCTTTCCTAGATACGAGCTGATTGTCTGCATGAAATGACTAGAATTTCCGTTAGAAACTGTATTTAATGTTTCTGTTTGAAATTGTATTTAATGACTCATGCTTTTGACATCAAAAGGGGGAGACATCTGTTTTTTCGTAGAAAAACAATTCTAGTTTAGACTGATGTTAGCAAAGAGACGCTTCAACTGGGAGTGGAATTAAACAATTATTTCAGAAACTTTTCTTGTTTTTCCGTTTATTAAGACATCTTGCTACCAGCTCAAAATGCTTGCTTTTAAATTGAACAAATCTCACAGTTTTCAGACGACAATTGTTGAAAACACTAACGTCAGTGTTACATCAGAATGAACCGCATGAGCAAATCGAAACTATGGCAAATCATGGTCCATTGTGCAAGCCGATAAAAAGTGATAAAGAAAACATCCTCAAATCAACCATGTGGAAGAGACAGTGAATATATCATTGGTGCGTTTCTAAAGTCCTTCAGTATAAAAAAGTAAATAAGAGGCTCAATGACCCTATATCACTCAATATAGTTGTTGGCCTCATGGTTTCAGAGAAGATTTTTTATAATCATGATCATGAATCTATGGGAGCAAATGAACACCTTGGAGTGGCCAATTCGGACCCTAGAGGAATGGTAGATATGGTTTATGTAGAATACTTTAGCATTGCAACATACTAAATCTATACTATGCACAATAAGTTTAGCAATTTCTTATGTTTCGCATCTTTATGTGCTCATCTTTGTGCAATGTCGAACAATTTCAAATGCAATGACGAGAACAGGATCTTAGGCAAATGAAACCACGAATTTACAGACGTTATCCTTTAAATAGGTATTTGGGGAGAGCAAGAATTGCAGGACCGGTCAGTAAGCAAAAATGACATCCATTGTAAGTAATGCTAAATGATGAGCATGTGATTTTTCGTTTGGTGGTCTTACATCTTCCTCATGCATCATACGCCTATAAAAACTATTGGTTGTGTGACAGATGTGATAGAGATTTCATGCTGAAAAATTAGCTGCTATCAATGACGTCAAAACGTAGTCATCATTTGATTACACTTCTAATGTTAATTGGCGTGCCAATTCAACAGAGACTCAGTTTACAAAGATGGCATAGGCTTACAATGTAATTGATCTTATGGTTGATTAAAACCTCAAGTTGCCGGAAAATGGTGCAACGCATTTGCGAAATAATGGTGACGTAAGATTTTATCATTCGGGTCGTGCTCTATAGCCATGAAGATGTTTAATTCAACATTATTTTTCTGAATGTGTTGGAAGGCAAAAAACAGTTTCACTTGTCAATGTGGTTCAAGAAAAAACGACTAGAAACACCGTTTAAAGGCGATAACGTAAAAGCATTAATAAAAACGTCAAATTGTGAAAACTTGGTTCTTTATTTCTCTTAGACAGTTCAGAAAATTGCAGCACTTGCAATGCTTTTTTTGTTTTTAGTGACCAAACAATGGCTAAGAAATGTATTTTGCTTCCCCCCATGATCAGAAATACCCACGTTACCCGCTAACCTTAAAATTTAACGTCACTTTAGCACGGCCGCTGCGTTTGGTAATTCCATATATTTTTAAATGGAAATTCTTGTCAGATGTTCGGCGCTTGTATCTTTATGACAGCAAATGAAACTTGAGATCTGATTTGGATGAGTTCACCCCGTACAAAACAATTGCTTAACTTATTGTGCATAGTATATATGAGGACCTCCTGGCTTGAGAGAAGATTTTTAAGTTGTTCCCTTGATAAATCTATGTAAACTAAAAACCATCGGGGCATGAACTCCAGGGGTATGATTGGCAGGATTTATGTAGTGGACTAAACATTGCTACATACCAAATATATAAGCTGTGGGCCTCATGGTTTTAGAGAAGATTTAAAGTTTTTCCCATTTATAAGTCTATGGGAGTGGGCCTCATGATTTTATAGACAATTTTTAAACAAATTTACCCATTATAAGTCTATGGAAACTTGATACCTGGGGTGGGGCTAGTTTGGACCCCAGGGGTTTGATTGGCAGGGTTTGTCTAGGGGACCACTAGACATTGCTACATACTAAATTATATATTAAGCTATGGGCCTCGAGGTTTCAGAGAAGAAGAATTTTAAAGTTTTTTCACTTTATAAGTCTATGGAAACTTGATCCCTGGGGTGGGGCCAGTTTGGACCCCAGGGGCTTGATTGGCAGAATTTATGTAGGGGACCGCTAGACATTGCTACATACTAAATTATATATTAAGCCATGGGCCTCAAAGTTTCAAGAGAAGAAGAATTATAAGTCTATGGAAAACTGATCCCGGGTCGGGACCGGTTTGTAACCCAGGGGCTTGATTGGCAGGATTTATATAGGGGACCACTAGACATTGCTACATACCAAATATATAAACTGTGGGACTCAGCGTTTCAGAGAAGATTTTTAAAGTTTTTCCCATTATAAGTCTGGGAGCTATATGTTGCCATGGCAACCACAGTCCCCGTTCGATCAGTCCGAAAACCTTATGCAGTCTTTTCCTCTACCTGATGCTTTACACGAAATTTGATCAAAATTGGCTGACTGACTTTAAAAGTGTGGACGGACGACGACAGCGGACTATTGCATACTAATACAATACCTCACTTGAGCCTTTGGCTCAGGTGAGCTAAAAATACATCTAGGTGTCCACCCTAACACGAGGATGTGTTGCATATATGACCTAGATTTGTTTGTCTAAGGTCAAGGGCCTAAGTCAAATTGTTCACATCCTTGGCACTTGGCACAAGTGTCCACCGTAAGAAGACCATGTGCCATATATATACTGCTCCACAAAAGTTTAGCACAGATAAATAAAAATTGATTTTTATTTGAGCAAATGACATAAAGTTTTAAAATATCTGCTGAAATGATGGTTTGATATGTGATAAAGTTGAGGAAAGCAATTGGTGTACTCTAATTGAATTTCTACCGTGTCGTTCATTACTTTTAACAAGAGAGGGGTCAAAAACATGTTTCAACTGCATTATTGGCAATAGAAAATTGATACAGCATCGGTTTATAAAGCCCTTGGTCGAGTCATTCTGAAAAAAAAAAATAAGGTCATCTCCATTCAAAAGTTGAGTCTTGATAACAACTAACGTCATTGTTATAATGACGTTTACAAGTCAAAAACAGTACTGTTTTTGTTGTGTTGGCGTGCTTAATTGAAAGGGCTTTCATTTTTAAGAGGATGCCAAAAGAGAGACAATTAAGGGTAAGGCACGTTTGTAAAATTTTTCACTGGATATTTAATTCATAAAAGTTACCTTAATCTGAAGTTGAGGCTAAATGTAGGTGGTAACGCTATCTAAAGCAGATGTTTTCAAAAGATCAACTGATAGAAATGCTCCTGGTGCTTGTGCCACTCTAGCATCAAAAAGATTACTTGACCGCTTGATTCTTTGTTTTGTTTGTTTGTTTTTGTTGCTTTACGTCCCAAGTCAACAGCTATAGTCATTGCGGGACGGTCAGTTCACCTAACCACACTTTTTTCCTGGGCAAGCTTGAACAAGCAGTTAACCAGTAATCGTGCACATACTTTCGCTTGTAACTGACAACAACCCTTCATGAATGATTCATTCAGCGGAAGAGAGGAGAATGACCGTAGAAATTATTTCATGATCAATCTCCATGAAAGTATGGGACCGGGCCGGGATCGAACTCGCGACCCCTGGATCTGCAGTCAGCTTCGCATCTGTAACCAGACAAGTTACTGACTGCGCTACGCGGCCCGGTAACCGCTTGATTCAATTCGCTGAAAAAGTCAAGAAGTGGAAAATACCAATTTAACGTCATAATGGACTGGTAAAACGTGGCATAAACAGGTATCAAACTTTGACGTTTTAAACGTTTTTCATCATTAAGAACCTTTTGCTTTACATTAGAATCAAATGTTTAAATTTCTGATGTAGACGTGTATCTGTTGCATGCCCATGACATCAAATTAAACGTCAATCCACTGATGGGGGTCTAGCCAGATTACCTTTTGTCTGGCGAACACTAAAAACATAAATTTTAAGATCCCCATACATATTGATTACATCAAATAAAATGTTTCATGTTCATTCAAAGTGGGGCATCATATAAAAATCTGTGCTAAACTTTAGTTGAGCAGTATATGATCCAGGTCTCAACCAGCCTTCTTGGCTACAGGAATGATGACTTGTATCTAGCTTCGTAGGTAGATACTGTAAATTCAGAACTTTTTGCGAGAATTTTATTTTGTTGAACAGCTTTAAAAGACAATTTGTGATGCTAAAAACTCGCGACTGGAACAGGAGTTATCTACATCAGTAAATGGCAGGGTGATATCGCCATTTAGCCAGGGTTTTATTTTCACGAAAAATTGCATCTGCGAAGTTTCCTGAGGGTCTTGTTTTCACGCCAAAATAAAACCCTCGCAAAAATTTCTGAATTTACAGTAGCAAGCAATGGCACCAATCAACCTGAAGAGCTTGGGCTTGCACCATTGTACTCCTGCATGACTCCTTCGATAATATAAAGAACTATCAAGTAAGGGTTTTCTATCATTTATTATGTATAGATACATAATTTAAAAAGTAAATATTAACAATCTCTAGAAGAAACAATAACATCAGACAAAGCAAAAAATTAAAGCTGATTTAGAGAGATTAGCCTCCCATAATGGGTTTGACCATCCAGTGTACCAATATATGGCAATTTTAGGTCTTACAATATTGTCATAGGTTTTGCCATAATTAAATTGAGCCAGATCATGAGATTTAGTACTTAACCCTTTACTCCATTTTCTATTTTTAGATCATGACATCATTTTCTACTTTTAGATTACATCGAAAAAAAAATCAAGAAAAAGTAGTGTTGAATACTTTTGAGAATATGGAAAATGGAGCATTTGCTCCAAGGGAGCAAAAGCTCCATTTTCCATAATATTTTCAAATATGTTGTATTTCAAAGGCGTCGTTATGGATTAAAGGTTAAGGCAATGTGAGCAGGTAATGCTTGTGAGCCTGTGCAAAAGCAGTCTACCAGAGCATTTGCTGCTCATACAAAGTAGATTAAGGCACATGCAAAAAGTAAGGCCTCCAATCCCACTAATAAGCTGTGCATGCATGTTTAAAGAATGACAACACATATTGAGCCTTGACATGTGATTTCCAACAATGTGGCATTTTGACAAGTGTAAACTCAGACAAGCCTGTGCAGCCTCCTTTTATGCTTAGAAACTCCAAATGATGTTCGCTCAGAAGCCTAAGAATCATAGAGTATTCAAGCGACAAGCAAAGGCTCTGATCAGACTGCACGTATGCGCAGACTGATCTGAGGCTTTGCTGGTCACACATATCACAATGTTGGAAACCTTATGTCACAGCTCATTAATATTCAATAATTAACAATATCATGTGAGCTAGCTCACTTGTTTGCCTGAAATGCAAATCTGTGTGAAGTACTGCTATGTCTTCTCGATTGAGCCAAGGATAAAAATGCCAAAATCCTCGATGGAAGTCTGAATGTTAATCTTGAGAACCAACTTGCCCAAGCAGGCTGAGAACAATGAATTTAATTTAAAACCTGATTGTCATATATTAAATCTCGCAACCAACATCATACAAGCCTCATCATGAGAAAACCTGTCTTGGTAGGACTCCAACCAGCATGCTGGGCTATACCGACTAGCTAGAATCTTGAAATTCAGGATTCGGTAAATACAGCCACGTATATCATTCAATAGCACTAAGGCTGTGTATGAACACAGGCTGATATGTATCTTTGTTGTTTGCTTACACCAGAAATGGATTTTCTCAAGACACAGCTCATATATTGACATCACAAACATTATACATATATACAGTAAAACCTGTCTTAAGCGGCCACTCAAGAGTAGACAAAACAAAAGTCTTAAAGCCATGTTGTAGCTTCATGCAGGTCAAAAGTACATACATTTGACCTGCATTAAGCGATTATCTGTCATGAATTTAACCTATTATTTAGGGAACGCAGTAGCTCAGTGGTAGAGTGCTTGACTCGAGACTGAGTGGCCGCGGGTTCGAGCCTCACCGGCGTCACTGCCTTGTGTTCTTTAGCAAGAACATTAATCCTGGCTTAGTACTGGTTCAGCCCAGGAAGACCCGTCCCTTTATAATTGAAAGATTGTTGATGGGACGTAAAGAATCGAATCAAATCAACAAACAAATAACCTATTATTTAGTCTTCTTTTGAGTGGCCACTTAACACAGGTTTTAGTAAAATACTGTACAAGAAAAAAATATATTTTAGACTCCAATAATATCACAGACATGAGAAAGATATTTACATATGGACAAAGATGTTTGCCTAAATATTCAGACACAGAGGCTTCAACAACATATTACTAGATCAGCCTGTTCCTGAAGGAGTAGCATGATCTCAGTTGACACTGTTCACCGTTTCAAATCTACATCTCTCGCACCACTCATGAGGTAGTCGTACGGACTTGTTCAAAGGAGTTCTAGACATAAGGCATATATTTTCCCTGGTTTACAAACATCAAATTGTCAAATAACCCCAATGTTTTTTTAAATTAATATGGTTCGGCATTAAAATATATATACTAAGCATCAAAATACCTTTTTAATTCATCATTTACATTGCCGTTTTATTGTATATCAACTGTATAAATAAGTATACTCTATCGGGATAAGATGATTGTTTACCTTAGTTTAACGGTCTATTTCCTATACATGTACTGAAGTAGCAAGTACTGTTGATGATCAAAATAAATTCTAATTCAAAAGGTAGCTGGATTATTATTAAGGGAAACTCATTTGTTTAAATAAAAGGGATAGGGTGCATAGACGGCTGGTCTATATGTATATGTTGAATATGTTAAGTCATCTCAAGTCGTTATTTGAACAAAATTAAACGAACATCATATTTAGGGCTATTCCAGAAAAAAATACCTGGAGGGGGAAGAAGGCACTTTTTTTTGGACCCAACCACCCATGGAATTAAATTTCCACAGACACCCACCACCCATGTAATCAGAAAGGTTCATAAACCAACTACCCATAGAATATAATAAGATATGTATATGGATACAAAATGTTTGATAATCAATATAGAGTAAGCAATTCTAGCGTCTACTCATGTGATTTATTTTAATAAGCTTCAGTAAAATAGAGAAAAGTGCAAGTCAGGCTCATTTTCCTATACTGTGTTGTCTACACCCATCAACGTATGACATTTTTCAATAACCGCCTCTACAGTAAACAGCCACTGTCAATGAATGAAAAGCTTCATATTTTTTAGTTTTGAAGTGAATGGTTTTAGATCTACTTGCTAAACTTTATTTGTTTGTATTTCTGTCTGACATCATCATCATTGGTCCCACTCAGCTGTTAATACATGTACAAAGATGATAACTGGAACAGGCAATGTTTTTTCTATTCCACCGCTAGTTATACATGTTGCATTTGGAAACTTTCGTAGGTTGACATGTTGCTTTATGGATTGCATACTGCAATTGTGTTTGACATGCAATAACAGCTTTATAAACATGGAAAACAACTTTGTTTTATTTTTACACAAAATAAATTAATTTAATATGCATAAATTGGATGATTTCACACAACAGAAAAATAGGCAGATTGGGATTCGATATTTTGATTAAGGAAAATTCCATTGGCAGGGATAAGAACAGTCAGCCATTCTCAATCAGGAAAATATGTCGGTTGACTCCAAAATGGAGAAAAAATGATTTTAAATCACTAATTAAAGGCTTAAAATAACAAAATATCAATAGAAACCAGTCAGTTTATGCTTATTTTATATCTAAAATTGAGTTTTAACTTCAATCAAACATAAATTTCAACAAAAACAACTGAAATTATATAAATCATATGCCAGTTCTCAATCAGGAAATCCTGATCAATCCTGAACTTTCTCATCCCTGCATTGGATATACCTATCAATTGTCTTTAACCGATTTTCGATAAAACCCAACCACCCATGTAAACAGATTTTTTCAAACACCAATGACCCATATAATTTGAAAAATGTCAGCACCAACCACCCATAGAAAATTATATTGTTTGCCTTCTTCCCCCTCTAGGTATTTTTTTCTGTAATAGCCCTTAGGGAAATAGCCCACTTTATAGCTAGAAACCCTTAAGGAGAAATACAATAAGTATAATAAGACCTGGATGTGTGTGACTATTTAGGATAAATATATGGAGTATGTTAAACAATTTCTAACCTTTTTCTCAAATACAATTTGAAATATAGGCTTGCATTTTTACATAAAGCTTTGTGTCAGTGACTAGTTTTAGAAATTTTAGAACATTTCCCATACTATTTTTAGATGTATTTGATATGAAAAGGCCATTTTGAAATATACCAGTGGACAACAAACACCAAAAATATGAAAAAAAAAATGATGAGCAAAATACTAAAAAAAAGTGATCAAAAAACGTAACAAAAAGATGCTTAATGTAGATTGTGTTAAGACATCTGTCTCATATGCATCTACAATATTGCCAAAGCCCTTGTAACAGTCTTTGAAGTGTACATGATTATGCGTAAATATTTTATGTTTTTCCCTTTACTCCAATATATTTTTTCATAAAGGGAGAAACTCACATTTTTCATAATAAATATCATAAAATATTTTTTTAGCAACAACATAGGGAAATAAAAGCTATTTGTGACAAATTCAGTAGGCTAATACAACCAGTTTTAACTCTTTAGCTGCTAGCAGCAAATTTTGTCATCTGCTGATGATCTTTGCAATCAGCTTGGATCCAGATCAGACCCCACATTTTGTCGGGCCTGATCTGCATTCAAGCTGTTTGACAAGGATGTTAATCTGATAAAAAAGTAATGCTGAAAAATATCTGCAGACAACAAAAAAAAACATGAAAAAATACCAAGCATGCAAAGAGTAAAACTATTACACATCTACACAGAGATGGAATGAGCCAGTGCATGAGATTTCCAACAATGTGGTATGTGCGACCAGCAAAGCCTCAGATCAGCCTGGGCATACACGCAGTCTGATCAGAGCCTTTGCTAGTCGCTTGAGTATTTTATGATTGTTAAGCTACTGACTGAATACCATTTGGAGTTTCTAAGCTTAAAAGGAGGCTGCAGAGACTGGTCTGAGTCTAAACTTGTCAAAATACCACATTGTTGGAAATCATGTGTCGCAGCTCATATCTGCAGTGAAATGGAATTATCTCCTCCTTGTACCTCCGAAACCTGACGCTGTCCGGGTACCAGAACTGGAGGGTGCTGGTGCTGGGGATGGTCTTGGTGTATAGGTTGTCCTTGTATGACCACCACCTGAGCCCCATCCACTACCTGAGCCCCATCCACTACCTGTGCCCCATCCACCACCTCCGCCCCACCTATTTCCCCAGCCTGTACGCCAACCATTGCCCCAGCCAGTGTAAGGTCTGTGGTGAGTTCTGTTGTTTCCAAAGATGTATCCTAGAATTCCTCCTGTGAGAGCACCTGACCAGAATCCTCCACCTGTTCCTGTGCCAGGGGTAGTATGACTTGAGAAACCTGTCCCTGTATGAGCCTGTCCAGAGCAGGAATCTGCAAATGAAATAATAATAGATATGAGTCTTGTCATGAGAATACCTGACTTTGTTGCATGGGAACAACAAAGACACAGACCAGCCTACACATCTCCACAGTCTAATCAGCACCTTTGATAGTCACTCCTTGTAAAGTATAATATCTAAACTTGCTTCATGCAAAATTTCAATATTTTAGCTAGACCATGTAGCTGAGCAGACTGGTTTGAGTCTCACTTGGTCAGAAACCAGGAAAACAGAATTTCTCACGATGAGTTCTCTCTGAGCCTGAGATGACATAACCAACAATTATACTTTGAACCAAACTATGACACGTGACAGTCTGGCCCGGAGGTTATTAAACTTTTTTCATGCTCAACTCAAATGAGCATGAAATTTCAACTGCTCATAAATGCTAAAATGCTGAAAATCTAGACTTTTCTTGCTTTAAACTCTCAGATGGTGTAATTATCATGCTATAAATAAAAGTTAAAATGCAAACATCTGTCTAATTAAGGAAGAAGGCAAAGATCAGGAATCAATAAAATCGAATTCAACACCTGACCTAGGACACCAAATGGGAAAGTGACAAAAAAACAAGAAAACATCACACACAAGAAAGCCAAGAGGTCAGCCCATTCCCAACAGGTGACCACAAGGCTGCAAGAAACAGACATGACAAACACAAATAACAAAAAGATCCATAAAAGGAACACCTTTATGAAAGGTAACTAAGAAAATTACGCGAGGGCTTAAACTAGTTTCACGGTACCAACCTCACCCTTAATTTCGTGTGGATCAAAACACATAGATGTTTAGTTTGTATGAAAGATCCCTAACTTATCCATGTCCAACAGTTAAACCCTGGTGGGCCCGATAACACACGAAGCATCAGGCCCAAACCATCTCATCTTTAGATAAGTCTTTAAGTCAGAACCATCATAGAGTCTGGGAGCTCCATTTTCCATAATATTTTGTAATATGTAATATTTCAAAGGCGTTATGGAGAAAAGGGTTAAACATACATCTGGCTCGTGTTGGGAAATGGCCCAAATTTTAGGGTTAATTTTTTAAATTGATCTATAGTCGGCTACTAAATATATCATGAACAATCCTGTTGATGTCATTTGCAAAACATGAAGACTGGACTTATAGACCGGACACCATGAAAAATGGTGAATTTTCATTAACAAAGGGCAATAACTCCTGAAGGCATGGTGCAATATGGAGTCTGGACCATTATTGAACTTGTAAAAGCCATAATGGTACTAAACAATAACCAAGTTTCATAAAATTCTGATAAAATACTGGACTTATAGACTGGAAACCATGAAAAATGGTAAATTTTCAATAACAAAGGGCAATAACTCCTGAAGGCATGGTGTGATATAGACCCTTATTGAACTTGAAAAAGACAATATGGTACTAAACAATGTGACCAAGTTTCATAAAATTCTGATCAAAACTATTCAACTTAGAGAGCAGACGTCGTTCGTTTGAAGTACAGACGGATGGATGTACAGACGGATGGACAGGGGTAACACATGATGCAGGCCTCCAGATAAGAGAATGCGTACTGAAAAATTATTTTTCAACCAAAACATACGTTGTGGGTACTCAAAAGAACTCAAAGAGACGGTTCTTTTGAGCACCCAAAACACATGTTTAATCAATGAGTAAAGAAATAAATGCAATTATAGGTGCACAAATGATCTGGACCTTATCTGGACCTATGATGATGCCTGGCCATTGTCATGGCGGGGGCATAAAAATTCACTGCTAGAACTGATCTATTTCTTGAATAAAAGTACCCACCATTATTAGTCGTATATTCTGGTCTGAAGCCATAAGGTGGTGGTGGAGCCTGAGGATTGTGGTTGTCTCTTCTCATATGATCATCATAGGGTGGTGGATCATCAGACCTGGCGGGAGTGGAGATACAGCTCCTATAGATAACATAGATAATACCCGCAATGATGGCCAGATAGATCAGATCACCAAATATGGAGCTGGCTTTCTTAGCATATCTGCAATGATAAAAATAGATTGCACTGAGAATGAACATGATATGTATTAACTTCTGATAGAGTAGTAAAATATATGGTAGAGGTGGACCGTGGAATATCATTATTATTATGGTCAATTCTAACACACCTTGCCTATAGAGCCAAAAACGTGTTATATCAAACGATATAGTCACAGTTTTGAAAGCACATGGGAAGCACGCACTAGCTGACGTCAATTGTTACTGCAAAATGACGTCAATAGACCCCTTTCCCATTATCGGATTTTACCTGTATCACGTGATATCGGCTGATCAGTCCAACAATTGGACTACTTCCGGTATATGAAGCTGTAATAACTTACTACTAATTTTGCATGCATTTCACTTATATTCATTACGGTTAAAACACCAAACAAATGGAAAATGGCAATTATATGTACCACAATTACATATGATGACAAAAAGAGTTAATTTTATTTCAAATTTATCTAATTTACGCTGAACGAAGCCTTGCAGTTTTTTATTCAATACTATATGCGAACTTTTCCAAAAGGGAGTCTAGACCCGCGGGGAATCACATCTCTCCAAGGCCTTCATCAGCAACGGAAATAATAGGGAACTGTCTGCCTGTTTCACAAACGTCTCATTTTAGCCAAAAATCATCTGAGTAAAAATAATAATTTGGACATGTTAGCGCTAGAAGCAAATGCGCTATTCTTACTTTTTAGAAGTTGCAGCAATAGAGTAAAACCTCGACAGCTCGAACCCTAGTACATCGAAGCATCCGCATATGTCGAATAGTATATATGAAACATTTGATTCCGAATATGGTATATTTCGTAATATGCAATGTTTCGTGGGTACTCAAAAGAACCGTCTCAACGAAAAGCTTGTTTTCGTGTATTCAAACACATATTTTTGTAAGAATCGGACCGAGTGTAAGACAAGGGGAGAATAATAACTTTTTGATTCAATTTTATTTGCAACCAAACTCCTTTTAGCTCAAACTACTGAAAGCTCACTTTGAAATGTCTGAAATCCGAGCACTTCGAGTTGAAAAGAGTGAATATTTAAATGGGTCCATATTTGTAGATAACCAGTTACGAAAAGGCATAGGTTTTGAAATTTGGAACCGCATATGCGCCCAAAACTGAATGCCGGGAGTAACTCATATCCCTCTTGGTAAATGTAAACGTATGAACGCCGAATGTTAAAAGAAACTTTTAACAAGTGCGCTCGTTTCTTTATCGGATTTACCACCTCCCTCGGTTTATAAATCCCATATTTCAAATGGAACGATTAATAAACTCTTTGATGTCAAACTATGATAAAAATCGGCGCAGATTAAAGCAGGCTCTAGAGCCTCTGCGCACAGACTCGCGAGAGTTTTCGCTGGTCGCACACGCCAGAATCTTTCTAGTAGAACACACACACACACACACACACACACACACACACACACACACACACACACACACACACACACTATGGATGTAGGTGACGACGACTCAGCCTCAAGCTCCGCTGGATAAGTTTGTGGGGGCGTTTTAGAGGCTTTTACATATATGTGATAATTAGACGTCTAGCTGGGCTTCTTATCAACTTCAAAGAAAGCGACTGGTCACGCGTGCAGAATTTCTAAAGACACGTGTGCAAGGTTTTATTGTTTTCAAAGGGCCCCCGGGCACTCATCGAAGAACCGGATGCAATTTGGGCCAGCTAAAAATAAAATGTATCTTATCACTCGGTGGACAGTGTACAGATGTAACCATAAATGACCCTAGTGACACACAGTCTTGTCAGACTCTTCAATTTATAATTGTCACGTTTTTTTTTTATTTCTTTAAAATTAAATTTTAACCGATATATAGAAGTTCTATAAAGTGAGATCAACAGTCAGTATATGTTGCTTTATACCGGAAGTAGTCCAATTGCTGGGCTGGCCAGCTGATGTCACGTGATATAGGTAAAATCCGATAATGGGAAACTCCTCTATTGTGGCATTAGACAGTGTAACATCATTTTTATCGCTTGAAAGACGTCACATATTCATGTAAACATATGCGACACAGTCCAACTATTGGCGGGATTTTTTCAGTGCGATGGCTGAAAGTTGGAAGAAGCTGAAGACTTCAAATGTGTTTTCGTCGTTTATTGTGTGTTATAATCAAAATAGATCAGCTCTAGTGCGTGAATTGTTGATTAATAATTAACTGTCTGTCGGTCAGTTGTATGAAGATGAATCACTCGCGCTGCATGCTGGTGATTTGATCTTCTTTCCAACTGACCTCCACACAGTGAATTATCATACACTAATTCACTGCTAGAGCTGATCTATTTCTTAAATACAGGGATTATACATGTTTTTTCATGCATTAACATTTGCGGGGTCCTGGGGAGGCTGTTTGAACATGAGGCCATTAGGCCAAGTGTTCAAACATAGTCTCTGAGGGGCCCGGTAAGTGTCAATGCAATTAAACAAACATGTAAGATTGTTTTTCTTGCTTATTTTCCTGATTCCAACCAAAACCATACTGAAAATGTCACCTAAACATTAAAATATCAATTTTCCTATACTGGATTTCTCTAAACAAAATGACCTCAGTGTCAAAATTTCTTACATCATTACACTGCCACAACATCATAGACGCGTACAACGTTTTCGAGAACAAAAGCATAGGGGAAATGATCAGTCAAGGCTGCAACGCTTTCCCGTGTAAGGTCATGCAAACAATTCAGGGCTCAGTTTAGGTTTTTGTAAAAGTAAAAGCCATGTTCAAACATTACGTGAATTTCATGATTTGAACATGGATTTTTGTTCATTTGACAACGGCTTCAAACAGCTTTGTGCATCGAATTATATGCAAGAATTATGGATACATCATATGGATGAAAAACAGTGTAGATCATGATCAGCTGGGTTCATTAGAAGCCAGCTGATCTGGATCTACTTTGTTTTTAAAGGATGGTGAAGAATTTGGAAAATAACATGTGGTATACTATCACTGGACTTTTCAGAATTACCAAATTGAGCTCTAGATCAATCAGCATTATGCGTCTTTTTTCCTGAAATCAAACACGCCCACAAGTTGCCTTTTTAGATTTAAGAATTCATGATTTTCAGGACTTTCACAAATGTTGACATTCAAGCACCCCGGGGACTTCCAAATAAGAGGATGTTCATTTAAATCAATTATCTCATTTATCTAACAATATTTATGGTGTGGCAGGGGACAAAAATATTTCAATATTGCACTTGTCCTGCAGGACGAGTGACTTAAAATTTTCACTCGTCCTGCAAACACAAGTATGCATTAAAGAATATATGGGAGTAATGACTTCCTCGAGTAATTCTTTCCAAAGCACTCGTCCTACAGGACGAGTGCTTTGTGTAGAATCACTTGTCCTTTCTAGATTTCACTGACAAGTGGAATTTTTGTCCCCTGAGTGGGTACTCCTCAAAACTGTGTAAATGGTGTTTTTTTGAGCAGCCAATACATTCTGATTTCAACCTAGTAAGTGCAAATACCCCATCTAAGCACACAATGAGTAGTGGTGGCATTTGATGGAAACCTAATGTGGATGTAAAACAGTGTGGATCCTGTTTAGAAGCCAGCTGATCTGGATCTACATGGTGCAGAATTTGAAAATATGTGCACAGTGCACGTTGGTGTAGCGCCTATTACGCAGGTTAGGCATGTGAGTAATAAAAATAGTAACATTCAAGGGAGGCCACCATAAGTGGTAAAATATATTTATCTTACCATAAGGAACTGTTCTTAAAGGAAAATAATTCGCTGGGAGCGAATTCTTTCCTTTAAGAGAAGTTCCCATTTTGAAAAGGGACGTAATTTAAGAGAATCATTGCTTGACCCAGTAGTCTACCTTTGGTGTGCGTAATTTTTTCAGTGTTCTGGCTACACCATTGGTGCACTTATTAGGTAGAATATGGTATGTTAAGATTGATAGTTGAAGAAAATAATCATACTATCCCTGGCATTATGATCAACTATGGATCATAGCTAGTATAGAAGATAGTTAATGCCCAAATAATAGCTCATCTAAAGCTATGAATCACATACCCATGATGTTGCTCTGATCTGTCATAGTAGTCATAACTGTGTTGGTCATATCCACCATGATGCTGATGTCCACTGTGATGCTGTTTCTGTCGCCCCTCTTCTGTCAACTCTAAAGTATATTCCAGCTAAAAATAAAAGAGATTCAAATATTAGCACTAAAACAAACATCTGTGCAGACTGATCAGTGTCATTCTTGATTTGTTTGTTTTGTTGCTTTACGTCCCAAGTCAACAGCTATGGTCATTACGGGACGGTCAGTTCACCTAACCACACTTTTTCCTGGGCAAGCTTGAACAAGCAGTTAACAAGTACTTCATGCACATACTTTCGCTTGTAACTAACAACAACCCTTCTTGAATGATTCAGCGGAAGGGAGGAGAATGACCGTAGAAATTATTTCATGATCAATCTCCACGAAAGTATGGTACCGGGCCGGGATCGAACTCGCAGCCCCTCGATCTGCAGTCAGACTCACATCTGTTGCCAGACACGTTACCGACTGTGCTACGCGGCCTGGTATTGTGTCGTTCTTGACTGCTGTCTGGATTTATGATAGCTACGCTTAACACGTCAAAATTTTCAATTTTCTAGCTGTCTCTGTGGCTGAGCATGCAATGTATCTAACATTTTTTAGACCACAGCAGGTTCTCGAGAATACAAGAAATCCATTTAGTGGGAGTTCACTGTGCAACTTGAGTTTCAGATAACATGCATACCCACAGTTCCTTTTTAATCATCAAAATGTCTTATTTCTCCTTCAAATCCAAAGTTTGATCACTTGGTTAGAATCATCTTTTAAAGACATTACTAACAAGTAGTCAAACATAGGGTCTGTTGAGTAAATGAGAATTTTTGGTTTCCCGATACACCTCACATCAGACTTATTATTCTTATTTCTCTTCAAAAACATACGTTATGGTTACTCAAAAGGACCGTCTCAATGACAGGGTTTTTGAGAACACAAAACATAATGTCCTAACCAATTCCCAATTGTCCACTGAAGTATTTTGCCTATCTGGACCTATTCCACTTACCCCACAAGATCCTCTGAGAATATAAGGGTCTTCAGGATAGTCATAACCTTCACAATAAACCTCAACTTTTCCAAATCTGTAACTGTTATCCATATCAGCTTTACACTCCCACTGAAAACAATAAAGGCTAATCAAATTTTGAAGGGAATATGACATTTCATTTTAAAAGTGTAGTGAAAAATATATATTACATGAGTGGCAAATATTGTTTTTGGTTTAATGCTTTACATCTCAGTCAACAGCTCAGGTCATGTCCGGATGGTCAGTCCACCTAACCACTCTTTTTCCTGGACAAGCTTGACTAAGCGGTTAAAAAGTACTTCATACACATACTTTCGCTTGTAACTGCCAACAACCCTTCTTGAGTCAGCGGAAGGGAGGGGATTGGCTGTAGAAATTATTTCATGATCAATCTCCACGAAAGTATGGAACCGTCCGGGAATAAACTCATGACCCCTGGATCTGCAGTCAGACATGTATCTTCAGTCAGACATGTTACCCACTGTGCTACACCGCCCGGTGCAAATATTATTTAGATTCACTAGATGAAAAACATGTCACATTTATGACACAATTTTGAATTTGTAGTGGACAAATGTTCCTAATTATAATAGTTTGTTTCGCCAAAGCTGTAAAAAGAAATATTTTTTTTGGAATATTTGGATTTTCATTCAGTCAACACACACATACACAGGCTACGTTGTGACGCTTTCCTTCAATTTAATGACAATAGTATGTGTAATAGATAACTAGATTTTTTATTGACCAAATATGACATTATTGAACACTATAAAAAAATTCCCAATTTAGGGGTTTACCAAGCTGTTTTTCCCAATCTGAAAGGCCCTAGGGCTACTTCCAAAATTGCAAAAAATTCCTGTGTTGAGCCGTTGCTGCTCGCTGATGTAATATGGTAAGTACCAAAAGTCTCATGTGCCAGCTCATATAACATTGTAGCATCATTTCTCAAAAAAGGAGCCCAGAGCTTAGTTTCTGAAAAATGCCCATGTTCTGGTAAATTATGTAACATGTATTTAAAGACAATTTCCTAAAAGCAATATTTATGGACCTTGATTGGAAAAAATCTGTCTCCGGGGTTTGCCAACAACAAAGGCGCAGACCCTTCTGCGCATGCGCTCAGTCTGATCAGCACCTTTGTTATTCGCTTATTGGAAAAAAAATTATGATATCTAGTTTACTACAGGGGACTTTCAATTACCTAGCTTGTCTCTGTAGCTGAGCAGACTGGTTTGAAGCTCACTTTGCCAGAAACCCTGAAGACAGGTTGTGTCACATCAAGGCCCATATATATTTGGGCCCTGTCGCAAGAAAACCTGTCTTTAAGGTTTCCGACAAAGCGAGTTTCAAACAATTCTCCACAGCTACAGAGACTAGCTAGAAAATTGAAATTTCACCTGTAACAAGTTTACATATAAAACTTTCCAAAAAGTGAATAAGAAAGGCACTGATCAGACTGCGCAGATGCGCAGGCTGATCTGCTCATTTCTTGTTCGCAAACCCCCGAAGACAGGTTTTCTCAAGTCGAGGCCCATTTCTAAACTGTTCCCATTTATTTAGCTGTTTTCATTAACCTTTTCCTGCCGTTCACAGCAATTTTCGTTTGATCACTTATCTGCTTATTTTCTTTGGAAGCCTATATTGCAAATACTATGAGTATGAGCCTAGATCAGACAGCTCCCTTAGGGAGCAGTCTGATCAGGGTTCATGGTATTTGCTACCAAGATCAATTTATTGTGAAATGCATTTGAATATATGCAGCAGGCTAAAAGACAACATTTTCAAGAGAAAAAGAGCTATGGGCATTAAGCGGCTATTTTGGCCCCTTATTTTAGTTTATTAGTTCATTAAAGCCATAGTCTAAGTATAAAAGTCTGGTATTGATTCAACTTCTACCATCGCTATGGTAACAAAAATGGTTGCCAAAATAGGCTGAAAATAAGAAATCGATCACTTTTGAGCAAGTTTGAGACCTTTGACAGAGAAATTTACATAGAGCACAAGCAAATACCAAAAAGAAATTTGAACAGATGATGTGAATTATTACGACACACAACATATTAAGTTTTTTTTGGTATTCCCTTTTGCTGGTATCTAATTCTTAAAAAATAGGTCTCAAAAAGCCTTTAATTTAGCCAAAAATAGCAATTTCTCTATTTTAAGCCTATTTTGTAAGCCATTTTTGTTACCATAGCAACTGTAAAAGTAAAATAAATGCCAGAATTTTACACTTGGGTTATTATTCTAATGGTATGGCCTCATCCACTCGACGTGATACAGTACGCCAGATCAAGTTACTATATGATAATATGTTTATTATATGCATTTTTTCTGACCTTCTTTCTGATTTTAAAACCTGTTTTGGTCTTTAATCCCGAAAAATTGCGGGAACGTTTGCCATAAAGTTACGTTTCTTGACGTCACGCCAACATGTTTTGTCTCTGGTTCCATGCTTGAAATTTACTTTACGTAAGGTCGCCCCAAAAGCAGGTAACCGACATTAGCCTCGTTTTAAAAGGATAGTGATATGGATTCAGAAAACCTCAGTTCATTGATCCGGATTTCTGTATTAGATAGCCAAAAAATTGACAGTTCTAAAGGCGTATCATTTATAGAATTTTACCTGGACATCATAGCCATCTGATCCCATATTAGTACACTGTACAACTTGAGGTACAAACGCTCGAGCTGCACTACCTCCAACACAACTCAACTGAAAGTGAAAAATAATATAGGGTTAACCCTTTCCTTCATGAATATTCATGCTAAGCTCCACCCACTATGATTAATTACAGTAAAACCTGTCTTAAGCGGCCAATCAAAAATAGACAAAACAAAGGTCTTAATGACAAATGGTAGCTAAATGAATGTCAAAATTATTGCAGAATGCTCCCATTGGAGCATTCTGCAATACTTTTGACCAGCTTTAAGCAATAATCGGTCTGAAAAAAACCTTTTTGGTCTTCTTTTTGAGTGGTCACTTAAGACAGGTTTTACTGTATATAAATTCACATTTGTACATAAAACAAAGAAATTACTTGTCATGTCCACTAATGTATGATCATATCTAATTATATTTCCATAAGCAAACAGAGTAGAACCTCATCAGGCAGCTCTTACAAGAGCTGCCTGATCTGGGTCTGCTCTGTTTGCAAAAGTGTTAAAAGGGGTTAAAACATGTTTTTTCATGTATAAATGTTTGTCAGGTCCCAAAGGAGATGCTGAAAACCGAGGGCAAAGCAATGAGGGTCTGTGACCTAGTAGATGCTAATGTATTGAAAATTTATGCTCGATCACTAAATTAATAGTGTAGGCCGCTGTGTAATTCCGTGTGCATTTTTTGGTAAAAGTGTCAAACATACATTTTCTTGTAGAAAAATGTATCCTGTATAAGAAAAAAGATGTTTACAATTTTTCTTTGGCGTTTTAACGTCACAGTGACGTCACAAAGTGACGTACCCATTTTAGCTTATTTAATGCTTGAAAGTGGAGTGTTATGAATTCCAGCAGGCATAAACATGAACTGTTCGATCAGTTGTGGTAATTTTACTGGCGACATCTTGAATTTGGAGCATAGAACCTGATTCTGTATTTTAAAGAGGTTACATTAACTTCAAAATGATGTCTGTGCATGGAAAAGTGACGTCAGTACCAAAATTAAAATTCTGCGATAGTGAAAGCTCAAATAGCTAGACCCTCCTCTCCACACAGCAGGGAAAATATTGTTCACTATAATTTTCTGAAACAATATTATATAAGATGCAAAATGGCATACGTTAGCTCTCTGACCTATATTTTGGCAGGCATGTTAACTACGTTACCCTATTATAGTTTGAAATCCTATTTTTCAAATACCAAGTTATACCTAACTATTATTTTTCAACAATCTGTTTGCCTTAAAACATTTTAAAATGAATGGAACAGCTGGTATGCATTTATACAATACACCACTTTGATGTTACAGTTATATAATATGTTACTTTAAATGTATAACTATGTAATGCATTACTGTCACTAGACTTTGGACGACCAAAATACCTTCTAGGGGAGGTTTGTACACGTTAACTTTCTAAAACCACATTCTACAAGCCACAAATTAATGTATGTTAACTCTTTAGCGGCTGGGGCGATACCACGCTAAATTCTCTACGTTACTGTAAAATAATTGGAAATCTGATCTAATTACTCCTTATTCTTACATGACAATATAACCTTTTAACCGTAATCAGATGACTAGCAATATGATGTTATCAAAGTAGAAGGATCTGTTATTACCACGACTTTTACGTTACTTTTTTTAAATTCATTTTTAAATTACAAAGTAACACTATTTAAGTATACACTGCTAGTAGGACATGCATTGCCATTAAACTGCCATTAATTGTCATTAAAGGAAAATGCCAACAACGCATGGATGAATAAAAGAATAAAATTTGACTTTTATTCACATGCAACGATTTTTTAATGTCTGTGCGATTTATTAAATATGTAAACAGCATTTTATTTTCTCAACTTTTTATTAAATGATATATTTTATCTCACTGACATTGATATATTTGCCTCTTTTATACGTGAAATAATATATAAAAGACACAATTAAAGTCATTAAACCTATCAGAAGAAATGCTAGATGCTCCTCAGGAAAATGATTGCTGTTGTTTCGCTACATTAATATGTTAACTTATTGTGTAGTTTATAAACATTGTTGTGTTATATTGTATCGTATTTTAGAGACCACAATAATATTAAGCATGGAGTAGCTTAGAAGGATTTATCACATATTGTTTAAATCAGCTATTAATTACAACTACAATGCTGATACCATTAAGGAATAAAAACGTTTTCAGAATTTGTGATTGTAGGTCAATTCAAGCATATATCAAAATCAGGAATTGAGACTTTTAAGCGGTCCTTTATGCGTGTCTTTTGAAAAAATAAACTGATGATTAAAAAACTTTACGATTTTTGCCCAAAGGTATGATCCCTATGGTTAAAACTGCTTTATATCAGAACGATATCCGGTTTGGCGACAAAAGAATACCATTTAAGATGGTAAATTGCATAACAAGAGAATTTTAAGGACAATATTGCACTTATCATCTGTTCTGTCTAGTTCGAAATTATTGTGAAGCATTTAAACAGAACAATATTCGTTCCAATGGTTCATTTTAGTCATACATTTGAAAGATATATGTTTATCACTTAGAAAAGCTCCAGGTATTGTTAGTATTAATGTATATCGTAGCCTTTGCTAAAATAACTGCACCACAACAAGTTATTGCTTTTAATTAACTATTTTTTTATCATTATTCTATCAATTAGACCCATTAGTCTTACAGTGGAATTTTGTTGCATATCAATCGTGAACACTATCGTTGATACAAAATTGCAGCCTAATAATAATCTTTGCATAGTTCAAATCAAACAAAATAGATGTACTAGTAACGAAAGAACAGATCAAAGATATAAGCCCATTTGATTTTGGTACTTGTCCCAGCGTTGAGCAATGAAGGCTCAGGGGATCCTGTGCATATGTGTAGGTAGACTTGCCAGAGCCTTCACTGCTAGTATACACAAAGTGGTATGGTGGTTGATGACCAAATTTCAGAACGCTAGCCCCTCTGCATCATCAAGAGTGCTAGTCCAAATACAAATGTAGTTAATTAGGAACTACAGTAAAAGTGTCTAAAAATATTTTTCATCTAAAAGCAACGTGATTTACACTTGCGCTACTGTCAAAGAACATATGTGGAATAAAGCATTTCAACATTTCGTAAACTATACCATACACATAATTACACAATTGACAATAAGACACTGCTAAATCAACCTCTGAGATTTATAATGATATCCTGTACATATAAATGAAATGAGTTCTTTTAGAAGTAACTGAATAAAAGTATACATGGCAAATTAGGTATTCATAAGTTCATGCACCTTTTTTAAACTTTGCATGTGCGACTATCATTGGTGACAATGTTGATACTAAGAAGATTGTCATCTTAATTCTGAACAGTTAGCATTGTGTATGATCCTTTTGAATCTATGTCCTTGCAAGTTAACAACTCATTCTAATCTTAAGTAAACATATACACATTGTTATTAATGATTACATTTATCATGTTTGCGAGGTTCCTGTACTGTTTTGCCAACGTTCTGTTTAGTGGAAATTATCATCAGGTATAAAACATTTATTGCTTAAACTAAATCAGATCTAATCTCTTGACTACATTTTCTAATATTTCACATTTCTATCCAGCATTCTAAAAAACATTGTAAAATCTACTTTAAAACAACTTGAATGTTTGTTAACATTTGGCCGGACACAATTTTAGCTGAAAAGTCTTTATTGAATTGGTATCGTAGCAACAGCTGGCATATTCCCTTGTATATGGCCATATCTAATATGGCCTTACAGTAAAGCTCACCAATATAACCAACTTTCTCTATTTCCAGGGAAATGCATGTTCTTTAGATATATTTATGGTTGAGCAAAGTGATCCAAGGTCGTAACTCAAATTAATGGACAGTTTTGTTGATTGCACAACGAAAGCTATACTGTATATAAACTAAAATTGATTTCAAAGCTTCTGTAATGCGTTGCAATATGCATACACAGTTATATTTCAGGATACAAATTGATTTTGAGACAGTCACTTTAAACAATAACTTATTACAGACACTTTAAATAACTGAATAGAAGTAGCTCAATTAAACTTAGAATTCTTCAGAAAAATATTACAAAACTCTAAACTTAACATAATATATTAGCTTTTCTGGCTCAATTATATATCGTCTTTGTTAAGATTCTGGATAAACATATGGTAATATTATATATTTTGTACAGTTATATTATGTTATTTTAACAATTTGACAGAAAATTAAAATACATCCTTCTAAGTGCTTTTACTTGAGGGCTATTATTTCCTTTGTTTATGAATTTTAAAATCTATAATCTTGGGCAAATAATTTCTTCGTAGATGTAAAAAGTTGATATATATACCATTTTGCAAATGTAAAAGTGCATGGATAATAAGTAGGAACTTACATGCAAACTGATAAATCCTTTTTTTCAGACAGACTGGTATCTTGATATTTATTTAACAAGCACAGTCAGTTTTGAGATGAAATAAAGTATCCTATGACGTATAATATACGAATAAAGCAATGCATATGCAGTCTTGAAAGTTGTAATATACGTTACATAATGCCATACAAACAAAAACAAAACTAATATTTTACACTGGAAACAAAGTTAAGCATGGCTTTTCACTCTTGCTTATCAGCAGAATGTTCGTATTTGGTGTTAAAGATTTTCCAATTGAATCTCATGCTGGATTAAAGAAATAACTTTTTGTTCAAGGTCATCATATTTAACAAATTATAACTCTTTAAGTATTTGTGATACAAACAAACCGTTTGCAGCTATATAATGGTCCATCTATACTTGTCTTTAGGAATATGTATTTAAAACCAGAAAGTAAACTGGAAAGCGTATCAAAGAAAATTATTTAACAGAATTACAGTGATTTTAAATGGAGTAGCTTAAAATGTAACATAAATAACATTATAATGGGCCCATATAACTTTTATAAACATGACTATATGTAAGGAATAAAAAGTTATTGTATTATACGTGAATGTTTGTCCAATTTAAATAATTCAAGTATTACTATAACAACCTTGATTTTACTGATTTTGTTTAAAAATTTAGGATAACGTAGATAACACGCTGTAGCAGCTGAATGCCTCAGCCATCAGAGAGCTAACTTGTTTAAAAAAGCTAAGCCAGACATACAGTTATGCTAAGATCTGATTTTAGTCGCAAGGCACACACGATTTTCCAGAATTATTTTTCGTTGTACGCAATGTGTTTTTCCAGCACATTGACGTCAAATCGACGTCAATTTCATGTAAAAGTCAAATTTTCATTTTAGTATTTCTATAGACGTTTTTAATCATTTCAATGCAACAAACGTAAACAAAGAAGATTATTTTAGGTGTGTAAATAACCCTACCACATATAAGATCTTTGTTGCAAGTGAAAAGACGGTACCCCATTTTGTGACGTCACTGTGACGTTAATACTGAAAGAAAAAATTGTAAACATCTTTTTCCTTACACTTCATATATTTCTCTTGTTGAAAATCGATAAGATTCACTTTTACCATAATATGCACACGGGAGCCCAAATTTCGACACAGGGGCCTACACTATAATAGCCTATTATTGTATAAATTAACAAAATATTCATCATTTTTTTGAAAAAAAAATAGAGGACTCTACTTTGCCAGCATTACACAGTCAGCAAGTGACTGGTCATTTTCGAACACTTTTTGTCTTTTGTTTGATTTGATTCTTTTACGTCCCATCAACAATCTTTCAGTTAAACAGGGACGGATCTTCCTGGGTTGAACCAGTACTAAGCTAGGATAAATGTGTCTTGCTCAAGGACCACAACGCAGTGACACTGGTGAGGCTTGAACCCGCGACCCCTCGGTCTTGAATCAAGCACTCTACCACTGAGCCTATCCACTTTTTGTCTACCAGGGCCAATTGTTATATATTAACAGATCAGCAATCGGCCTGGAGCTGGAGCTGGTACCATTTGGGTGCATAAACTTAACAGCATGTAAATTGCCTTGTTAAAACATGAGGGGTTTGTGGGGGCTGAAAAATTACTTACACTGCTCGCTCATGATTTGATCTTTACAAATGACCTCCAAACTGAATTATTACTCAACAATTCACTGCTAGAGCTGATCTATTTCTTATAGAGAGTAACAGCAAGCTTATATATAAAGATGGAAGCATTTGACTAATATTATTAGTTTTTCAAAATCATAGGCAGTGAAATTACCACTGTCAGAGGCCCTTTGAACAAAAAGTTGTGAATATTTTCTTATCCATCAGTTTTGCTGTTTGTTTTTGGTGCTCACAACATATGTTTTAGTTGAGATATATGAGAATCAATATTTAATTACTGTAAATATTCTTAAATTTCAAACACTAGTTGCCTGATAAAAAGGCCTAGACAAAAAGAGCAGACCTTGATCAGACTGTTTCTGAAAGTGTCTTCCCTGTTTGCTATTCTGACAAGCATTTTGTGAATTCCAGTCTTGATAACCAACATTTTATTTCAGAACAGAACAAGAAAAGTGTTCGAAATTTTAGATTATTTTACTGGACACACTAGTTTCTTAAGGCCTGCTTTACCTGTGGAACAGGGGATGATCTCCTACCAGTGGTCATTTTTCCATTGTAAAGTGTGAGAGCCTTAACATCTTCAAGACGAACTCTATCACTGCTTCCAAAAGCCCCTATAAACAAAAAAGGATACATTTTAACTTTGCTTCTTTTCAAAAATAACAAATATGGCATGATATTTCAAGAGAATTGTCTGCTGGCAGACGATTCTCATGAAACATCATGCTTTATCTTTTCTACAATTAGGAAAGGTATCGCAAAAATTGTTGTCTGCTGAAATTGTGATTGGCACTTTAAGAGTTAATCCTCACAATGTTGAATTTGGATATTTATACCCTGGTATAAAAACACTTTGATAAAAATCATAATATTTTTAAAACTTATTAGTGACTATCCCACAAACTTTGAAAACTTGAGGATAAGGTCAAACAAAAATAGGTGTGTTTGGGTAAGGGGTCTGAAAATTTAAGTAGGGTAGGAACACTTTTTAAAAAAAATATTCTGGAAAAAAATATAATTTATGCATTTTGAAAAGGATTTCGCCATTCAAATTATATAAAACTATATTTCTTCCAGAAAACCTGAAAAAATTCTAGGTTTCACCAGTAAATTTAGGTAGGGTCAGGTTACCCCTAATACAGGAATTTTTATTTGGCCTAAAGATCAAGGCCACAAGAATATAAGATAAAGGATCATTGGCACTTGCTGTTGATAAAAGTCTATGGTTTTCAGTAAAAAAGAGTTTGTCAACCGTCCTTTAAAAGGACACAGTTAAGCTACCCTGACTTGAGTACTTTATAAAAGTGAAATCCATTTTTCATATGCGCCATGAGCAAATCACAAAATATGAAGCATACTTCACCAAATACTAAAACCACCTTGGACATCATTCTGATGTCAAAAGACATCAAACTATTTGTGAGTGCTTGTGATTAACATCCCACCAATAGCTCAGGTAAAATGATGATGATGCCACAGCTTAGTCTCATACAACAGTCTCTAGCGAAGCTGCAGATTGAACCTTCTACCCTTGTTTTAAAAGCTTAGTGGTTTATCCACTACAGTAACACCACAGTGATTCCTATTAAATACTTTTGACCATAATCCAAAGGGTCAAGGGTGTGTTTAAGGGCAAAGTATTTGAATGCATCCAATCCTTAAGTCCACCCACATTGGCAGTTCCAGAAAATTTCATCAAGGGGGTTGTGACAACATTTTATAGAGTTATCTACATATGTAGCAGAGGGCCTTAAGAACCTCCCTAGAGAAGCAAATGGACCCACATGATCCAAGTGCTTCTCCATGGGGTCCCGACCAGTGTTTCTAAGGAAACCTACAGCCACTTGTGATATTGCAAGGGGTGGGGTCCCCCCCAACCACTCTGCCCATGACCTGGGGATTGAGCATACCGTAAGGCTAAATCTGATTTTCTATGTTTCATGTCTTTAGTTTCTTGGTTGAAAAAATTGAAAATATTGAAAACTGTATCTTACAAAATTTAACTATTTGGACTTTGCTCCTACTCAAGGGGTCACCCAGAAGAAGGTGGTATTTTTGGACACAGTTGTGCTTATCAACAGACACAGAGCAATCATGGCCTATATTGAGAAGTTTCTGGAAATAGGGTACTGTAAATTTTGAAATTTTAGTGAGGGTTATATTTTCGCGAAACTTCGCATATGCGAAGTTTTGTGAAAATGAAACCCTCACAAATGATGATACAATGTATAGGTAAAGCATGCCATAGTCACAAATTTTTAACATCGCAAATTTATATGTCTTTTAATGCTAACGCATGTGCTTACAGTAAAGATTCAAATTAGTCTGCACATCCACACAGTCTGATCAGAGTCTTAGTTCTTCGCCTGAAGAAAGGTTGGGCCCTCGGATACCCATAGAGGAGGGTCTGGATGGGGGGGGGATCTGGTATTCACTATTCATTAAAAATTTAGCCAATTATTCATCTAATTAAAAATTTTGGGTTATTCATTAAAATAAGACCAATTATTCATTATAAGTAAGAAAGGTAGCAAAGAAATCTGATTACCGGTATTCACTATTCATTAATTTTTTCTTCAATTCATTAAAAAAAAATAGGATTATTCATTATTTTTTAGGCTCTCATTATTCACTATTCATTATAAAAAAGGGCCATTATTCACTAATCATTATATCCCATCCAGACCCTCATAGAGCACCCATTTAAGACTTATCAGACTGTGTGGATGCACAGGCTGATCTGGGTCTTTGATGGGCAGACATGCCATTTTGTACCTTTTGCTTGATACTGGATGATTCAATAGATAATTTTTTTATCTGATTCTCCTTCCAATTTTTATGTATGTGTGCAGGGAAGACTATGACGAGTCTGCACATATGCAATGGTTCACCTCAGCATTTGCTGCTTGCCTGTGAGAAAATGGCACTGCATCCTGTGACTCCTCAGTCCTGTCTTCCCCATCCAGACCCAGGCCTCCAGATAAGAGTTGTAACTGTTTTTTTTTTAAATTATTTCTCAGCAAAACATATGTTGTGGGTACTCAAAAGAACCGTCTCAATGAGACGGTTCTTTTGAGCACCCAAAACACATGTTTGAACTGATAAATAAGAATCTAATCACAGTTTTACATAGGAAGTTTTTGCTTAACTGGCTCTATGAGACCATAATGTATAAAAGCAACGTACATACCTGATACTGTCACAATGCTTAGTGCCAGTGAAACAGACACTATGACAGCTATCATTAATCTGTTCAATGGAAACATCATTCAAACTAGCAATTCCTCTATCTTCTTAGTCTTCGAAATGCTCTTCTTACTTAGTTACAATGGTATCACTATGTTCTCAAGACTTTTTATGATCTCTAGTCCACTATATTTTGCCTCTTCTATTCTTGGTACAACTTCTCCTTATCTGCAGCTATTATGCTTAAAAAAGAAACAGTTTGATTTAGGCCAGTATCTTTTTTATTAGTTGATTTACAAACCCTCCTACTGTAATTTTCAGGAAATTAGAGAAAAAAATAAAATTTAATCTCTAAAATTATTTTGTTTATTTTATCCACCGACCCTAAATATTATTTGTTTCGTTGAAAATAATAATAATATATTTTTTAGGTTCTGTCTGTGAATTTTTGAGAGTGACACTGTTAAAAGTGATTCTCCTGTCCAGATTTTAAGATTTAATGCAGACTGTTGGTTTACCTTACTAGTTTTACTGTTTTTTTTCTGAGATATTAAAAAAAAGCTCTGAAAAAAAAAAGCTCTGAAAATGACCAGTCAACTGGTCATTTTCAAAGCTTTTTTTTTCGTCCCCCCGACCCTGAATCTGAAAAAAAAAATCCTGTAAATCAACTAATAAAACAATTCTGGCCTTACTTTCCTTACCTAGAAAACATTTTATTGTTGGAACCCACAGCGGTTTTGGGGATCTGGGGAGAAGGGCTATTTATTTTCAGGGAGCTGGGGAGCCCTGGTAATTATTTACTAAAGGGGAACTGGGAAGCAAGCTCATAGTTTGAAGCTTGTGCAATTTTTGGGTAGGCCCTGGTTTACCGAGCGCATTCTTATATATTTGTTGTTAAGGGCTGCCACCATATTGGAATCCTAAACAAACGGAACAGCATGCCCTACAAATAATTCATCAGCCCTATTCAAAGAGAAAGCAGTGGTATAGGGAAGCAGCACCCCATCATTCAACTAGCAGAATGTTAGGCTTTAATCTTTCGTCATAAACTGCACCCAGTAAACCAGAGGACTGAGGTGTGCCTGTTTTTTTCTCAGCTGTCCTCTTATTTACTATTTTTGTTGGTATAGAGTTAGCAGGTTTTTTTTATCTCAGATGAAGCTTGTGCAGTTTTCTTATGTTTTTTCCCAGCTAAACCTGGCACGGTCTTATTGGCATAGCTGAGAATCACTTTAAATCAGAGTTTTTTCAGCCGGGTCTGAAAGCCCCTGCCCAGCACAGCCACCGAGCTGTCGACCTACATAGTTTATTTTTTCAAATTCATTCTTGATGGAGAACTTTCAAAAATAATTTTTATCTAAAATCATCACAGACTAAAATCAATAAGTGGAACATTAATAATAATAAATAACAATAATTTGGATTTTATTGCCATTTTATTGCTTGCAGGGAGTCTGAAAGCCACAGCTGAGTGAATCAGGGTTTCAGTTGATTTTTAAAAATTTGTTTGGGAATTTGAGAGGTCTACAAGCAATTTTGGGATACCACATTGGAAAGTGACAAAAACACAATTTAACATCACAAAGGAGATCCAATAGGTCAGCCCTTTCCCGACAGGTGACCACAAGGCAGCAATGAACAGATGCAAAAGCATGACAAACACAAGACATAAATAACACAAAAGATCTACAAGAGAAGAACCTCCTTTGAATGGTCACTAAAAATATTTTACTGGAGGGCTAAAACCAGTTTCACAGTTTCAGGGAGGTACTAAAATCCATTTTCTGTAATCCTTTTCAATGTCTTTGGGCTCATCCCTAGTTTTCTTGTCATTGGCTGCCTTGGCAGGTACTGTCCTGTTATGCGTGGACGATTTTACATGATATCACAGTTATAAAATTCAATGCCATATTAAATAGTGCAAATTATTTGCAAGTCTTGCATGTGATTGGGTCACAAGGTACTAAACCGTTTTTACGCTGGCTGCAGCATCATTTAACAATGCCATTTGAGTTTTTTTACTTGCAGCCTGAGCGGCATCTCTAGATGCCTTGTTTCTTTTGAATTTCAAAAAATTACCCATTGAAATTTGTGAAGTCTGCGAAGAATTTTAAAAAGAAAAGGATTGTCTCGGCCAATCCTATTGTACTATAAAAATATATTTTTCTTCTAATCTTAGATCGCAAAAAAACCCCAATGAGCTAACAAACTACCCACTTGTGAATATTTGTTACAATCTAAAATTAGAAAGCATATGATTGACTGAGATCCGACCACGCTGGGG
This sequence comes from Loripinus fragilis, assembly GCA_964019695.1. Taxonomy (NCBI): domain Eukaryota; kingdom Metazoa; phylum Mollusca; class Bivalvia; order Lucinida; family Lucinidae; genus Loripinus; species Loripinus fragilis. Next base: position 17,517,341 of record OZ026518.1, on the reverse strand, counting down.
AGTTTATCATATGTATGTGCGCATTGAGGTTGTATCCCATGTAGACCTTCGCCATTGACAGGGTTTTCCGCTGGATAAAAGCGAAAACATTTACCTTCAATGAACGACATTAAGGAAACTGGAGAGAAGAATTATATCTAGGATAAGAACCACGGAAAAAGGGCCCAAATTTTCACTCGCGAGAAAATGCAAGTAGATAAAATAGATTTATTTAACTCACATTTTGCGAGTATGCGCGCTAAAATTGAACCCAAGGCTGTAATCCACGGTTTGGCATGAAAAAACCCCACCACATTCACCCACCACTGCTGGGACATCCCAAAGGTAAAAACCCGGCACATACATTTCCCCTGCTATACCCCCGGGGTGGGGGCCGTGATTACAAATGACTAGTGCATTCCATAAAACAGGTTATTCTATTGTTTAGTCATCCGGGTATTTTAGGCTTTATGGAACTTTGCGCTGAATAGCTCCGCTTAGATACTCGGTGAAAATAATGCCAGACGCTTATTAAAAACAAAATAGAGACTTATACTTATAGAAACTAGCACTATCTTTATAAAATTGATTTTTTCGATGTTTTCATGCATTTTGAGCTTCGTTGATATGCCGATGGTGCTTCCAACTTATTAATTGAGGTTTGGGACCCGGTTTGGGACTCAAGTGCCAGTGGTGTTTATCTAGTAATGTCTTGAAACTGGTTACTGTTTAAGCAGCAACAATTTCTTCTGTTAAGTTGTTCCAATGATCTACCACTCTATAACAAAAACTTTTCTGTCGCAATGATGTTAATGTTCTATGTTTAACCAATTTTTTACTGTGACCTCTTGTATTGTGGGTTCTGTCAGTTGTTGATAATAGATCTGTAATAAAACTGGTTCTTTAGTGACAGGCAGCTTAGATGATTAATACTATTTTGGTTCATTTCTGGTACATAGGATTTCATTTACAAATAATTACTATTTTTATGGTCTAAGGGAGATCACTCCTTGCCGGCTGTAGTAGTCTCCCTTAAGCAATGAAAATAAGGTTATAGTTTCCGTTTTTGCTGCCTTTCATTGTCTTTAAAATTGTGAAAAGAGTGTCAACATGTGAAAATGTATTTAATTATTCAGTATTCTGTGGAGGAAGTATCCAAATTCTTAGGAAGATTAGTGCAGTGCATATACGTAATATATACGTTCATTCAGTGATAAAGAATATTAAAGCTAAACCCAAATAAATTAATGTTCCAGTGAAACATAAAGGGAGACTAGCCAATACATTTTGTCAGCGATCAATGCCATTGTCCTTCTGGGACAGCCGGTATATCCTACAAGGTGGCAATTCGGGTAAAAACATCGAATTTCAGACAGTCATGTAAAATCGGACACTTTTCTACCTCCCCTGACATAACGCCCTGCTCTAGACTCCTGACCAATTGATAAAGTCTTATTTCAGGTAACTGTACAGACAAAATATCGTCGTACCCACTTACAAACAGTGAAAATGGAACGCGTCACATTATATTCGACCAATTAGATATCCATTCAAGTCTGGTGACCTCCAGCTCCGCACAGTTTATGGAGCACCTGGTTTTGTTGCTTGTCACAACTTTTTTTTAATTCCATCTTTTATAGTTGAATATTGATGCACAATGAAATGTTTCTGCTCCCTAGCATCTTCGATAGTTAAATTAATGAAATGAAAGGTTGTTTTTGCATATTCACGTAGATTTGAAACGAAATGAAGATGAAATAATGGGTGTCCGTATTTCCCTTCAGGAAATTTAATTTCGGACACGCCATTGAACACAACGTTCAGACGATGAATTTGGCCCTTTCATGTAGTTTTCTTTCCTTTCCAGCTGTTTGTAAATAAAATGCATTGCATCTGTTTATGTTTTAGATAAGACTATTTTAGATTATTATTGGTATACCGATCGAAAGACTGGAATGCATCACCATGGACCCCAAAATTTGAGCAAGAGTTGACTGCGGGTTGAAAAGATTCTGTAGGTTTGCGTGCTGGTTGACATTTCAGCACTTGATTTTAAGAAGCAAATGGAATCGAAATCTTAAAATACCTCAGTAGTCTACTCATATGATAAATGAAACATGTTTAATTGTTTTTGACAGAATAAAGACATTTAAAGAGATTTATTTTGTAAAAAGAAACAACTGTCAGATTTTCCCTTCAGCTCTGTCCGTATTTCCCGATAGCCGTCCAAATTTTCATGTTCAACCCTATGTCACTTTAAGTGCTAATCAAACACATTTAAATATGTTAACCAATGAAATTACAGCTTTATTAAGTCAATCGAGCATGTCTGGTAGCTACCAGCAAGATTTAACCTGGTTACATGTCTGGAGCAAAGCACAAACCGTGCTGAAGCAGTGACACAGCGAAAAAGCGTCCGAAGTTCGATGTTTTTACCCTACATAATCTTGACAGTCAGGTACAAATAGGGTAAAGACATCGAATTTCGGACGGACATGTAAAATCGGACACTTTTCTACCTCCCCTGACATAACGTCCTGCTCTAGACTCTAAACCAATTGTTAAGTCTTATTTCAGGTTAACTGTACAGACAAAATATCATCGTACCCACTTCCCAACAGTGAAAATGGAACACGTCACATTATAATCGACAAATTAGATATCCATTCCAGTCTGGTGACCTCCAGCTCCGCACAGTTTAGACAGCACATGGTTTCGTTGCTTGTCACAACTATTTCTAATTCCATCTTTTATAGTTGAATATTAATGCACAATGAAATATTTCTGCTCCCTCGTATCTTCGATAGTTATATTTATGAAATGAAAGGTTGTTTTTGCATATTCACAAAGTTTTGAAACGAAATGACGATAAAATAATGAGTGTCCGTATTTCCCTTCAGGAAATTTAATTTCGGACACGGCATTGAACAAGACGTTCAGACGATGATTTTTGACCCTTTCATATGATTTTCTTTCCTTTCCAGCTGTGTGTAAATAAAATGCATTGAATCTATTTACGTTTTAGATAAGATTATTTAAGATTATTGTTGGTATAGCGATTTAAAAGACTGGAATGCATCACCACAGACCCCCAAAATGGAGCAAGATTTGACTGCGGTTTAAAAAGATTCCGTAGTTTTGCGTGCTGGTCGACATTTCAGCACTTGATTTTAGAAGCAAATGAAATCAATATCTTAAAAGGCCTCGGTAGTTTACTCATATGATAAATGAAACATATTTAACTGTTTTTGACAGAATAAAAACATTTAAAGAGCTTTATTTTTAAAAAGAAACAACTGTCCGATTTTCCCTTCAGCTCTGTCCGAATTTCCCGATAGCCGTCCGATTTTCATGTTCGACCCTATGTCACTTTAAGTGCTAATCAAAATAATTTAAATGCATTAACCAATGAAATTACAGCTTTATTAAGTCAATCGAGCATGACTGCTAGCTACCAGCTAGATTTAACTTGGTGACATGTCTGGAGCAAAGCACAAACCGTGCTGAAGTAGTGACACAGCGAAAAAGCGTCCGAAGTTCGATGTTTTTACCCTAGTGGTGCATTCCAAAATTAATGTACATTTGACTAAGGAATCAATTTCTTACTGAAAAAGCCATTAAGAATACTCTCAAAGTTCATTTGTAAATAAATTCATATTATCAAACTTGTGTTCTTCTGACCATCACCCCACATCCAGAGATTCGAACCCAGGTACACAAACCGTGCAAGACTGTCCATCCTTCTGACCACCCCTCTGTCTGTCTGTCTGTTCATACAAGCTTGACAGAGCGTCAAACTAGTATGAGCTTGACAGAAAGCCAAAATTTATTCTAAAACACAACGCGAAGCCAAAAACCGACCACTCAGCACTGAAAACACCCCGTTACCACAGCTCTTGGGAAAACAGTCATAGTTAAGTACAAAACAAAGCCTGGAGTCTCATTCTCATGTTTCCCCAGGGTCTGTGGTAAACTATATACAAGCCTGGCTGACAGTACGAGGCTAGCTGACGCTCAATCCTAGCCCAACCCAGCCAGAGCCTACTACAGATCCAACCAAAAGTACGATGATTTACTCAGACTAGATTTAGGATTTTTATTTTACTTTTCGTTTAACTTACCAAATATTTCTCACAATGGAGTTTTCCGAGCCAATGAAGATATAACTTTAATGCTTGAAATAAATATAAAAGAGTGACCAATGCAGTCTATTTTCACTGACGTGTTATTATTTTGGCTGTACACGTTTCACATGAAATATTTCTCTGAGTAATCAGACGGGCATATGACTGGAACAATGTACAAGTATTAGTTTTCAAAAAAGCTGGTGGCCGTTTTAGCCATTCTTGCACACTATCTACATCCTACATGGACATCTACTTGGCGTAGGTTCGGTAATATTTTTGGCGAACGCAGTGCGAAAATGGTATATATGGTCACCTCTGTCATTCACACACCTCCAAAAATGATTTAGGCTTAAGCAAACACCTCCTCCATTCACATGTACTATATGTACATACATCGCTACCTAGCGGTATTCAAATTGGCTGACGAGTTCTTTAACGAAGTTTGTTCATAGAAGGACCATATTTTTGAAAAATAAAACATGTGTAAGTGTACGACTCCATAAAGTATGATGGAGTCCCACAGTTAACATTTGAAATAGTTGATTTCGTAGCTAAATAGGCAAAATAGAATAATTTTAAAACGTAGATGCCAAATTTGGATACAGAAAGTAGAAATTATGATCGAAGCTTACAAAACTCTTACGATTCAGAATCGTAAGAGTTTTGAAAGTTTCGATCATATTAATTAATTTGTGTAGTGTAAATAACTTAGCACATGGTTTTTCATTAAAGAGACGCGAGGTAACATAGTTACATCGTAAGAGAGAGAGGATTTCGATTTGCTATAGAGCTACTTAAAACTCGGTGTCCAACGACATAAACTTATCAGGCATTTAATATGCCAGCTTATTTCGGCACGCCCAGAGGTCGGGACTTCGGAATATGGGCATTACCAGAGTCGGAAGATCCCAACCTATCTTGAATAGGGATGTTGCAGCCATATATGCACGTACGCAACGGTCAGTGCATTATGACAGCCTGAGCCATAAGACTATTAGTGCCACAGATTCGATCCCCTGTTATCTTGTACTTTTAGCTTTAGCTGCTAGGCTAATAAACCCTCGCGGAGCGCTGTGACTCGGTTGGTCAAGCTTTAGACTAGGAATCGAAAGGTTCCTAGCTCCAGCCTCACTGCCGGTGGAGTCACTGTACTGTGTTTTTGAGCAAGACACTTTGTCTGTTGCTTAGTAATCATTAATGGTTCAACCCAGGAGCACTCGTCCCGCCATGACTGAAAAATGGTCGGCGGAGACATAAAGAATCATAAGAAAGAAATATGATAAACACACTTCTCTCTCGCACCGAATTTTCACCAATTAATTAGGGAAATACTTTAATATAGCTGTAACTGCAGTTGCGAATAAAACGGTAACAGCAGTCTGGCATATGTCAAACTTATGAAATGGTTTCCAGTACATGGAAAATAGTGAATTCTCTTCGTCCGTACGTGGGCTGCTACAGAACACTAATTGGGGCGTATCTACCCTCAGTGGCTACGGATTCACCCCAAAGGTGTATGCAGTTAGTTGGCGTCCAGTCGATGAATATCACTACGGTAACTTTACATGCAATCTCGAAATTTATGTATTTTCAGCAGCCTCGGGTGCAGATCTGGTTTTTCTAGGTTCAGTCTACCAGTGCAGACAAAGACAAAGACAGACCTTATGTTGTCTCTCGGAAATGTCAAGTTTCGTGCGACCACGCGTGTTGTGGATAGTATAGTACGTGTGTACGTCCGATTCGGTAGACTGAAACGGGTATATCTGCAACTGCACTTTGAGTCAATGAATTATTTGTAGTTAGGATAAAAGGAACCAAAACAATGGCAGATATAGACCACTCATATAGATATTTCTTTTTTTATATTATATACTATGCTTGACCGTTGAGCTATCAACCACAAGCAATAAACCCTGGATTTGGATCACGTCTCTGTTTTCTTATATATAGGCTACCAAGAGCCCATGCCTCCAGGCATGCGACGTCCTCCACCATGGCGCATCTTCGAAGGCTCAGAAGATGGGACAAAGAGCCCAGAACCCCAGGTATCAAGCTTTCGTACGGCACCACATATTCCCGCCGTTGTTCCGCTAACCCGTTTAAGCCACAACACAAAAAGGAGTTTCACAATATGCCCAGCAGAAATCCAAACACAAGACCACAAACATGAAACAAAACACACAATAAAAGTAAAACAACCAACCCTCTTCTTCAGAGAAAATAGTGCTGGACCAGAAAAAAGGATGCATACGAATTTATCCAAAAAGCAAGGTCAAACACAAAGGGGTAAACAAACATTGAACAAGCAACAACAAAATCCCCTTCTTAGAATGGACAGCAGCTTCAGCATACAGGTGGGATTAATATATTTTACTGACCAAATTTTTGCCCCAGATTCGGTTGATGTTAAAACATAATCATGGATAAATAATTACACACATGATTCCAGAACATCTCGACCTCTGAGAAAAAAGTAAGTGAGTATGATCAGGAAAAATCACAATCATACACTGCAGACCAGCCAATGGCACCGTGAGGAAGAGTCACAGAACATATACAGTAACAAGACATCCGTAAGACATTGAATGCAAAGCAACCAGCTCTCTCTTCATCTTCAAGATGATTGCAAAACTAGAAAGGACACAAAGTAATGCACAACAAAACTAAGGCAAACACAGAATCACCACAACCAATGGGAAGCACACCAAACAACAGATCATCAACAACAGAACCACCACCCCAGAACGGACAGCAGCCCAAGCCACTTGGAGGTGGGGGGGCAACTTAAAGGCCAACATTGATGCTCACCATGACAGCTTTTAGCACCTATCAGGTATAAATATTATACCAATGCCTTCCCATTGGTAACATCCGATGATGATAAGATTAGACCAACATTGTTTGGGAAAAAAACTGATAAGCTACCCAGAGAAATTCATATGATGCAGTTGTTGGTGGATTCTATGCTTTGCTTTTCATATGACATACCAGTGACTAACAACAGCCCTATTTTAGTTTTGAAAATAAAGTACACGATTAAAATATATTACCAGTGGCTTCGAGATGTACCGTCCTGATTTCAACAGAGATGCAAATGATTTAAAGTAAGTAAGGGTGCAAAGACCAGGAATCGATACATTCAAGCACCACACCTGACACAGGATACCAATGGGAAAGTTACAAACTCACAGTTAGACACCACAAAAGAGAGCCAAGAGATCATCCCTTTCCCAGCAGGTGACCACAAGGCACATATAAAAACACGCGCACAAAGGCATAGCAAACACAAGACAGAAAAACATAAAAGATCCACAAAAGAAGTACCGCCTTGGTACAGTCAGTAAATATTTTACTGGAGGGCTTAAACAGGTTTAACGGTGCATCAACCTCGCCCTTAGTTCAGATGTGGATCAAGACACATAGATATTTGGTTTGCATGAAAGACCCCTAACTTATCAATGCATCATCTCCCAGAACATATAAATCAAGATATAAAAAGGAGATAAAGCAAAGATAAGGACTCAACAGTAAATAAAACTGAATACCGGAGCAAAAGCAATTCAACAGGTAAACCCCCGGTGGGCCTGGCAAACAGCCAAAGCATCAGGCCCCTACCATCACATCAATAGATAAGTCTTCAAGTCGGAACCGTCATAGAGTCTGAAGTCTGACCCACCGGCGTGCAATTAAAGAGGAAAGCAAAGTTGCCAACCGTGATTGGATTGACCCTCAAGCATGCAGTCTGTTGCAATACATTGATGTTATAGCCAATCTTTTTATAATGGGAAATTATTTTGGGAGCAAGACAGTTCACCGACAAGACAATTCACCGACACGGTTTTTGAAGACAGTTCACCTACAGAATTGAAGACAGTTCACCGACACGTTTGAAGAAAGTTCCCCGACACATATGTTTTATGCTAAAATGAGATATGATCGAAAATATACTTGTCAATTATGAAAAATTATGGACCAATTATGATTTTGCCTTAAAAGTAGATATATAAATTGGTAGAGAATAATGGCGATTGCTGCCAGTATAGAAGATAGTTAGGATACATGAAGCTCAACTGCAGTGATCCTATTCACCATATCTACATTAATTGCTGGTTACCGGTTTACAGGTGGTCAGTAATGGATAAACAGGTAACCAGTACCCCCCCCCCCTCCAATACCTGGAAATTGGGGGGGGGGGGGGGGGTTCTGGTTACCTGTATTTACATTACTGACCACCTGTAGACTGGGAACCAGCAATTAATGTAGATATGGTGAATAGCTAATTGTACTTTATCTTTAGGAAATTCGCAATCAAACAAAGTATTTTGTTTGATTTTTTTAGAAATAGATAGGCTGTATGTCGATTTTTGTTTATTTTTACGTTTATCATTATTTCCTCCCCATTACATGTTTTCTTTCCGAGTTTCCATACAGGCAATGTTATATGTTCACTCTATATGCTTTAGGCATGGGTGTGTCCAGCGACGTATTTTAGGTAAATCACTGGTGTGACTAATAAAAAAACGAAGTGCAACAGCAATCATGCAACTTCATAAGCTTTATATTAGTCATTCATTTAATAGTATCTCAATTAATAGCAAAAATTGTGACATTCATCATAAATACAATATATAAAATTTGTAGATGAACTGTCTTCAATTCTGTCGGTGAACTGTCTTCAATTCTGTCGGTGAACTGTCTTCAAAATGCGTGTCGGTGAACTGTCTTGTCGGTGAACTGTCTCGATTCCATTATTTTAATGAACTGCGCTGAAAAATTATTAGAGCCAACAATCTTCTTCAATTTATACACCAAGTCACAATAGAATTCTGGTTCCAAAACCCCTTGGCGCAAGACATATCTAAGTCCAACTTGGAATTTAGATATCAAATCATAGTATCGTCTTTAAAATGTAGAAAACATTTTGCGAAGTTTATGATATAGATAGCCTTGTTTAAGAAGTTTCTGAGTTAACAATTTATTGCGAGTGTTGAAGTCAGTAATATAGCTAGATGCTCTAGCAAAACAAATGAGTTGAGAGATATAGACTCCATAGGATGTAGAGCGGGGAACATCACCATCAAAAAATGGGGAATTGACATTTTCAAAATCAAAGTCGTCACGTTTATCATAAATTTTGGTTGAAACAATATCATCAGAAATAGACAGATGCAAGTCTAAAAATGCAGCTTAGGTATCAGAGCCCGTATCAGAGGTATTGGCTTTATTAAGTTGGAGCTCTAAAGGGTATATTTGACTTACTATATTGTCAAAATATACATTATTAATATTTAAAATATCGTCCAAATATCTGGATGTAGTGTTAAACGCATCAATGATATCAGCCTGCTTATCATCAGAAAGAAACATCATAAAGTCCCTCTAATAACAAAAACAGGAATAAATCTGCAACCAGGGGAGCAAAATTAGTGCCCATAGGAATCTCAACTACTTTTCTACACAGCTTTGTGCCAAATTGAACAAAAATGTTGTCCAACAAAAAGATTAACGCATCACATACATTTTGATATGACCATACATGATATTTTTTAGGTTTTTCTGAAGTAAAAAATGCATTTCTGTCATTACATGCAAGGTAAGGAGAGCCTTCTCTCTGGAAGGTTTTTTTTTTCAATAAGATCAATAAGTTTATCTTTAATTAAATTATGAGGTAAAGTAGTGTAAAGACTAGAAATATCATAAGTAGACAAACTGGTCGCATTGAAATCTCTAGCTTTAAGTTTATATCAAATTTCACCTGAATTTTTAATAGACCAAAATAGGTTTTACCAGATCTCCCATAAACCTTTTTACAGTACTTTTAACATGTTTTTTAACAGCTGTAAGACACGAGGTTAACAATTTAGAAAGTTCTGTTGCTGTACAAGAACTAGAATTAGCAATAAATCTTGCTTTATATGGGTTTTATGGAGTTTAGGTAACCAGTAAAACGTAGGAATTTTGTATTGATTTTCTATAGCTTTGACACTGAAATGTAGGGCTGTATGACAACAATGCCCATCGACATTCACCCTCTCACTCAAAGAATGCTGCAGTTTAAAGGCATTAGTGTCAACAAGCTCACGCTTAAGAGTATTAATATAATACAATCGTCAAACAAATACAACATTGTTAGCAGCTTTATCTGCTGGAACCAAAACATAGTTCATATGAAAATCCTGGATACCTTGTTTAAGATGACGAAAAGAAAAGATTATTAATAAAAAAAATTAATGAGCATAAAAAAGAAAAGTTCGGTCAGCCTGAACCTCCACCGTGTGCAATCAGAGTGTTTGCTGTCTGAATCAGCGAACCATGGGTTTTTAAAACGTTTAAGATACCGTTGAGTAGACAGCGAAAACTGATCAGACTGATACAACAATAGCCCCCAGAAGTTAAAGAAATGTAAAAAATGAAGGCTTTACGTTTTTACATCAAATATTACATACCATACGCGAAGATATATCCTGTAATGATGTGGATTCAGCTTCATGCTAGGGGGTCTTTTTTTTATTATAATGGTGCATTCTGGCGCATTCTGAGTGTCCCAAAATACGTTATTATCAACCTTAAAATTAACAATTTCAAGGCTAATTTTCCTCAATAGTAAAATCTTTTTGCCATATCAGTCATGAATACCAATCCAGATTAGCATGTTAGCACGCAAGTATCCAGGGGGGTCTGCCCCCCCCCCCCCCAGAGGCCGAAGAAATTTTAGAAAAAAATCAAACGAAATGATGGCTTTTCCTTTAAGGTGAGATTTTTTAAAACTTTTTTGCAGGGCTCCCTAAATCCCCAAAACTATGAGCTTGTTCCCCAGCTCCCTGAAAATAAATAGCCATTCTCCCCAGATCTCCAAAAACCCTTGGGGACCCCAATTGCCAACTGATAGCTTAGTTTGCCGTTAGCGCTGAAAAAAGTATTTAGTCAAGGTACCGTTCATGCATGTACGTGTACATGTATGCGACAGTAACACATTTTAATAATTTGCCTAAGACTTAAAATGCTTGTTTTATCTTTCAAATTTTGACAATAAATTTCAGAAACAGCAGTCACCTCATGCGAAAAAGTTGTTTGAAATCTGCTAATAACGAAGATGCACATCAGTCTATGCATCCGCACCCTTAGTTCTGTACATGTTACTATTGAGAATGACTTGAGCCAACCTGGCCAAGACTCTCCAAAGACAAGTGTTCTCGGAAAGTTTAAAGTGCTCAGCTCTGGACCTTTCAGTGGATTTAATGGACATGCGAGATACACTAATTTACCCCTTTTCCACCAGTCTGACACGTTTGCTTTGTCCTTTTTAGTCAGATTATGTTCATAGGTAGCAAATATTGCAAAAGACCCAGATAAGATTTCTCCCGTAGGATCAGTCTGAACCGGGTCCATAGTGCTTGCTTCCAGGTCATGATAAAATGCTAGTCTGGGGTACACTTGAATATCTGCAGCAGATATTAAAAGCAGACAACATTTATGACAAAACAATTTGGCTGAAAAGGGGTTAACTCATTGCATCCTGGGTATTTTTTCATACTTTTGTTTTCGTCTTTAAAAAAGTAAGAAAAAAAACAACTTCAGGAACGCTATCTTAGTGTCAACCATTCTGGATCCACTTCAGCTCCGACCCAATGTCGGGCTTGATACGAGTCTAAACGGTTTGCAAATGTTATCAGCACAGTGCAAAACATCCCCCTTTGGTAAGGAAAAACGTTTTCTAGTACATGTATTGTCTGCATTTATATGAACAGTTTTTGAATGTTTGAATCACACATGCGTAGAATGCATGCACACCAATCAAGTGGGGTTAGAGGTTGCCTATATTTTGTCCCCATTGGTCAGCGAAGACATTGGCGAAACTGCATAGATGTGCAGGCTTGTTTTAGCCTTAGCTGTTCGAATATATAAGTGATAATACATAAATATCTGGCTCGTTTATATTTGAAATGTGAAGCCACAAAAACAGTCAGCTTGTGGTTCTGATAATCAAATGGCCACGCAAAAATGTTCCATAAAATGGAGTTTATTATGAAAAGTAACATCGAGTTCAACTCTCTGAATTCTGAGTAAAAGAGATGATACAGAAGTTGAAATTTCAAGTTCAGGTTTTGTTATGTGTAAGATCAAACGTTATCTCATAATATCTAATCTCATATGACTTCTGAACTTAAAATGCCGATGATTTTTTTATCTTGTATTTCAAACTCTCATTGCAAAGTAAATTTCGTTTTTCGCCAATGTTCGTTCCCCTTCCATTTCAATTTCTAAACTCAAATGTTGACTTTCTATTTCAATATTTTGATTGAAAGTAAAAAAGGGTGCAAAGATCAGGAATCGATACAATCAAGTACCATACCTGACTCAGGATAACAATGGGAAAGTGACAAACTCACAGTTAGACACCACAAACGAGAGCCAAGAGGTCAGCCCTTTCCCATCAGGTGACCGCTAGGCACATATAAACAGAAGCGTACAAAGGCATAGCAAACACCAAATTTTTAACTACTGAACAATACATTGAATTGCTTACTTTTGACCTATATAATATATGCGCAACATCACCATCCAAAAGAAAACATATGCATTCCGTGTCCAAAATCAACAAAATAACCTCTGCAGCGAACCAAAGTCAGCTTGTACATAGAATGACAGAAACTAGCAGTTTCGTGTCTTTGCTGCGTGCTAAGTTGGTAGCTAGTAAGCATTGGTTTCCTTATATGAACAGTGAATCCGGCATACCGAATGAATGACCAGGCGGCTGATCAGAGTCTTCAATCTATTAATCATGAATATTAATCAGTTTGGTGTTATTTTTCACTGAAAGATAAGATAACATAGAACATGTGTAATACGCCTGCACAGTAAACAGTTGGAGGTAAGACAGTGGGCAGCCAATACTTGTCATTAATTAGTGACCACTGTTACAATTATGGAGCAAAGATGTGTTTCCCTGGGAAGCAATGTTGGCCTTTAAATGCAAATTTTCGCCCTAGATTCTGTTGTTGTTTAAACAAAAAATTGTTAGCTCACATGAGAGCGACTCACAGATAGACAGCGCTAAAGGAAACCTCAAGTTGAGCTACAATGGGCCCAGCCAAACTCGACCCCTTACAAACTCGGCTCCTAGCAAACTCAGCCCCTAAAATCTAGAACTACCAACTCGGCCCCTACGAACTCTAACCCCAACCGAAATCATGTTTCATTTGTTTCAGAAGGCTGTGTAGTTCAATGTATATGTGCTTAACCCCAATTATGGTTTGTCTATTTTTCAGTCGATATATTGACAACAAACTCAGTGCCAAATAACCAGTATCTTCATGATTTTAGATATCAGAGTTGAAATATATTAATTAATCATATAAAAATGTTTCTTTGATCAACATATCTTTGCATGCTGGATAACTTTACTTTTTATGTCAGAGACGCGCATCTATGCATGAGTTATTCTCTACACATCGAGAACCCACAAAAGGATGAGACTGCGCGGATGCATCTATTCCATGACTAGCTGTTCAAATCTGAAATATTGCGAACAGTGCATTCCAAGTTGAGAAGTCTGGTAATATAGCGTTTCATTAGGTCTAGACTACCAATTTATGATGACTCAAACGGAAAGAGAGTGTGACAAAAGTCGTCGGACTGGTGGACTAATATTTTACAAATAAATGTGTGCCAATATCAAAGGATCTAGACACGCTCATCAAATGTACTGCTGACACTGGTGAAGTCATGTATACTTGTGTTTCGCCATCTTCCGCATGCCCAGCGGGCTGCCATCCTCTGATCTTTCTCATTAAAAAATATTGAGTGAGTATGAAACGGAAATACCACAATCACAAACTGCTGACAAAACCCCCAGGGGGGTGGGGGGGTACTCTCAATTTTTCTGCATACGTAGGCTCGGACCCAGCATCTACCCTTCACCCCAAAAAAAATATCAGGAATTTCAAGCACCCCAAAAAAATAATTGAAATTTTAGCAACCCAAAAAAATATTCCCATTCTGTACAATGACCTTAAGAAAAGACCCTAAAATGCATAGAAATAACCCCTAAATATAGTCAAATTTTGTGATGACCCCAAAAAATATCCACAAAATCTTCATACCCCAAAAAATATTTATTTTTCTGAAAACCCCCAAAAATATTGAAATTCAAAATTTTGACCCCAAAAAATGGTCCGAGCCTACGTATGTATGAAAATATCAGAGTACCCCCCTGGGACAAAACCACGGCACTGCGTGGAAGAGCTACACAACAATCACGAGACACCAGGAAGACAAACAAAGCAAAGTAACCTGCTCTCTCTTCCCCATGAAGATGATTGCAAAACTAGAATGGACATAAAGTAACTTACAACAAAATATAGAACAATCACAGACTATCGATCCCACAATGGGAGGAATCAACAACAACAGAATCACAACATAGCAGATAATCAGAGAACTGTAGTGAATATGCTTAACATTCGTCTGCGAACAGAGGTTCTGGCATTATAATGTACATGTATGTAAATAAAATGACCAAATCGGGTTAAATTCTTTAAAAAATAGGATTGAAGATGCACAGCAGATAAAGGAAACTACAACATATAAGGAACTACAAAGTAAGTAAGGGTGCAAAGATCAGGAATCGATACAATCAAGTACACAACATGTCCCTAGTTCGTCCTCAACTGGAAAATGCAACGACAACCTGGGATCCATACACTAAAACCAATTCTGCCAAGATTGAAACTGTCCAGAGACGGGCCGCCAGATTTTGCTTCAATGACTACAAACAAACCAGTAGTGTTTCTTCAATGATGCAAGATCTTAAGAGGGGAGCAGTTACAAACTAGGCGCCAGCAGAACAAGACAGTAATGATGTATCGCATCGTCAATAACCTTGTGGAGATCCCTGCCAACCAATACTTGACACCTACAGGAGTATCTACTAGAGTTCAACAACAACGATTCCTTCCATACTATTGCTCTGTCAACGCCAACCAGGGCTCCTTCTCCTACTCTGGAATGCCCTGCCAGCCAGTACCGTATCAGCACAATCCATAGACGACTTCAAGGTCCTCGTCTGTGCTGATATCCCAAGACCGTAACTGTGGACAACCTGTTTTTAATCTGCTTTTAGACGCGTATATAGAGAGCCTTCCTTCCTGGATGTTTTAAAGTTTTTCACAGTGCAACTATGCCCTTGGAAGAAGAAGAAGAAGAAGAAGAAGAAGAAGAAGAAGAAGAAGAAGAAGAAGAAGAAGAAGAAGAAGAAGAAGGAAGAAGAAGAAGAAGAAGAAGAAGAAGAAGAAGAAGAAGATAATTAGGTATTTTTGTTTGCTTTGCACGGTTTAGGTAGTGCCAAAGGCAACTGGGAATACTTTCCTCCTTCTGTCTTTTTATTTGTAAGTCTTTTTTATCATAAATACCGTGCTGTAGGCTAATTCGGCGCACCTCAAAGTTTGAGCATAATTTGCAAGTGTTAACAAGTCTACTCAGAATTATTTATTATAACAGAGCAAATAACAATCATTTTTCAACGAAATGAGCAAAATTTCATTAATTATTTTAAGCAAATAATAGAATAATAAGCATTCAAGATCATTAACCCCCCCCCCCCCCCCCGTTTCAGGGTCGGGAAAAAAGTCTGCTTATGTGGCACACCTGTGTCTATTTTCTTGGTTGCCTTGAACATAAAAGATTTTTATTGGTTTTAATACACGTTTTTGGTTTCTACAATCAATGCAGCACATATTCTTGGCAGTTTTATTACCACCACTGACAAAAAAAACAGCCACCTAAATTCTTGATTTGTGGAGGAGGGGTCTTGGGATTTAGTGAAAAACGTTTTTTTCCTGTTTATTTTGCCGGTAATTTGGATTCACATTACAAAATGTTATTGTCATATACCTGTTGATTTGTTTCATAGTACTAAACCACAAAATGGTGTTTTAGAGTTGTTTGGGGAATAATATTGGAGTGAGTAAAATTAGCAGATGCTCCAAATTAGACTACACAAATGAATTAGCGCATTAGAAGCGTTTAAATTTTAAACAATTTATCCCCAGTCTATTTAAATGATTTATTAACTTTTAAAACTCTTTCTTATTCTTTTGGGTATACAAAGACTGTAGAAATTCCCCAGGTGAGAACAAACAGATACGGCACTAGGTCTTTCCGCTCCACTGCTGCTAAAATGTGGAATAACCTCCCACAACATTTCAGAGATAGTTCGAGCTACAATGTGTTCAAAATCCAGGTAAATTCATGGAGCGGAGAGGCCTGTGTGTGTTCATTTTGTTCAAACGTTTATATTTTGCTTGTTTATTGCTTGTTTTATCTCGAAGCAATATATTGCTTCGAGATTTTATGCTTCATTTTTTACCTATAATTAATGCGCTTTCTTATAACCTGCATGTTTAAATGTAGCTGGTTCTACTATAACATTTTATGGAAGACAATTCTATCAGCACGTTAGACTTGAAACATTGATTCATAAGTACTGACTTGCGAATCAATTGTTTTAAATCGATTTAAAGTAATTTAAATGCTGTGATAAAGTTAGTAAAATGTGCTGTTTCAAACATGCTCCTATCCTAACTTATTATCTTAACTTATTATATGTGTTGTGCTTATATGTATGTATACTTGTCTTAATTTGTAAGTCGGTAAATAGCTATTCATAGCTAATGTTATACTGTTTTGTATATCCGACTGTATAAATAAATTTTGTATTGTATTGTATTGTATTGTATTCTTGTTTTTGATATCATATTAGACCTGTTTACTCTTGTTATTTTGTATATTGCTTATAAATGCCTATATTCTCTAGTTTTTTTTTCATCTTTTTTAGTGCTACCATAATAAAGTCTTCCGTTGAATAATTGTCAAAAGTGACGGATCAACGTCGATGTAGTTGTAGATGTGCCTAAGTTCATATTAGCCAATAATCTTCTCGGACATAGCGTTATTATGATCAACCACTATACCTCTCCGGGTCTCATTCCAAACACCTTAATCGAATCCGCCCAATTACACTTGCCCTTGAACGATGGAGACAGCAAATTGGCTAGTTTTCCAAATTGAACCGTATTATAGAAAAGCGTGGAAACGATGTGAACTCAAAGATAATTTTTTGAATGATGGCAATGATTGGAATCGCAAATTTGGAAATGCTCTTTGGACGGGGGCATGGGTCGGTATGTTGAAGTTTCGACCCCCTGACGTTCACAAGTATTAGCTTTTCAAAAAAGCTGGCGGTTGTTTTGCCCTATCAGTGTATGTATTTTTGCACAATGCCAGGGCCGGACCCGGGGGGGGGGGGCTGGGGGCACGTGCGCATTATATGTACGGAGGTTTGGGGTGTTTCAATGGATGAGTGCCTCGTTCTATAAATAGCCCTACAGATTCACAGACAGTTTTGCGTCGCGATGTAGGTTAACCCACGATATTTGGTACCCCGCTCGTTGTTCGGCAGCGCATAAAAAATAGTCACAGCATAAAGGTTCGGTCAAAACCTGAATTTGATGTGTGATTTGCACAAAGATTATATACAGCCGGCCACGGCAGACCATAATTAGACTTCCAACAGTTTATTGATATCATTATGTTCTGGTGGCAATTTTTAAATGGACAACCAACCAATTTGTTCTGAGAGGATACAGGGGTGTCCAAATTAGTTTTCCTGGTAGCAAAATTAAAACCTTTTGTAGCAAAACACAAAAATTATATAGGCCTAATCAAAATTTGCGCATTAAAAAATAGGAAGTGTCTACAGGTATGGGCCCATATCCCTAGACTAGTCTAGAGGTACGGCCCGGTATCTCTAGACTATGAGTCTTAGGGATATAGGCCTGTACATGTAGAAAGTCAACTGATGGATAGGTACAGCTCTAAAATAGTCAAGTAAGCTAATTTCGCCAACTAATTGAACATTCCCATGTATTTTTCGCTTGTGTAAGGTCACTGGCTCATTCTGAAAAGGGGATTAATCCAACAACAAAAGAAAGGTTGTCTGTTTAATTATTAAGCACAAAGAAAATGCATATCTGAGTGGCAAGATGATGATCAATTGCCTGCATCAATGTTTTTCTGCCATTTTCACTAATTATTTTGAACGCCAATCTTTAAATTATGATCCTGATATGTTTTATTCATTGAATACAGTGCTTCCTCCATCTTCATTTGTGTTGACATCTTCACGATGGCGGTGAGAAAGCTCAATGATGGGGCCCCAAGTGGAGAATTTGTTAATTTATCAAATGGGGGTTCTTATTGATGTTAACACTCAGAAACAATGGTCTGGCTAATAAGCAGCTGTACTGACCATATACCTAATAATGATTTTTTGATCTATAGATTATATCAGTCTTTCATCTGCAATGGCTTGATATATTCCTCAAGTGCATAAAAGAAAGCTTTCAAGTGTCTTCTTTCTAATTGACTGCCTGTGTGGTAGGCTGGTAGCACCCCAATGAACTTAGGGGTTCACACCATTTTGACTTTGGATTGAATCATAGAAAAAAGACATGACTGAAATATTTTTGACTACAATAAATTTAATAAGGCCTAAAATAAGAAAATTGTGTGTCTCAGATTACCCGACTGTGCCACATTTTTTGCCCTGGCCCTAAAGTTTTTAAGAATAATTAGGGGATTTCCAAGGGATTTCCCAGGTCGGCCATTTTGTTTCCCCATCTTCCCCATGTAAAAACTTTTTAACAAAATAAAAAGATTTTCCTACCTACCGTCCCTGTTTTAAAATTTCATGTAAACTGAAACACACATATTTTTTTTTTGGCCTAATAGAAGATTCACAATAATTCATGTTCATTGAATGAAAGAAGTTTTGTCTCATAACATATATTGATTTTTCATTTATTCAACCCTTTTTAAGTCCTCTTTTATCAGGTCAACCAGAGTTGTCAAACTTAAATTACCATTTTCAAGATGCTAGAAAAACCGGTGCACAAACAAATCAAAGGTTTTGAAAATTAAATGACATATTTTGATGGGCTAAGGTATCACACATTGTTTTAAAACTTAAAGGTTGAAATTTTATGATAAAAACATTTTCTGGTCAGGTTGTATTATGTTTTGATATATGCAGAGCCATAACTACTTACGTTGGGGAAAACCGATTATCCCGGTAAATTTCATCTATATTTCTTTCTCTATATACTGCCTGGCACTCGCTTTCGAGCATTATTGGCAGGTGTACATTGTACACTCCGGGTCGCAGGATGAAGGCCTACAAGTAACCATATCAAAATTACTGTTGGGTTCTTTAACCTGCACAAGGGGTGACTTCTCTTGCACAGGGGACATCCAGTTAACGTCCCGATCCGACGGACAATGCACTTATCTAGTGTCGTCCCTGCAAATGACATTAGAGAAAGCGTGTTCGGACTCCGAAATTTTCCTCGCCGCGAGCAGGGATCGAACCTGGGACCTCCAGCATCAGAGGCAAGTGCACTAACCACTGAGCTACCACACTTTCACTATTATTTAGTAACAGTTAAGATGGCAAGGGTGAATACAATCATTGTTGGATGTCCCGTTTAAATGTGGATAAATGGCTAAAAACCAATTTAATACTGAGCATTAAGCAAAAATATTTTCATAAAAAATGTTTGGGCGACATCACCAAACAGAATCAGTCACATTGATAGAAAAATTCTGCAGTGGAAGTGCTAAAAATCAGATAAAATATCATGTTTGATCAGGGTTGGCATGATATTACCCGCACGGATAAACCCACCCCATAAAACCCAGGTTTACACGGTTTGGGCAATAAGGTCATATTACCCACTTTGGGCAATATGCGGGTTTTGTGAATTTTTGGTCTTAAAAAAATCTCGGTATTCAGTCTGATGATAGATATAAAAGATTACAAATGTTTCTTTATAGTCATATTTTAATCAGTTTAAATGGTAATAGTGAGATAGTCATTAAAATATCAGTGTCAACATTGACATTAGAATATATATTACATGTTTTTACAATATAGAGACAAGTCAGTTTTCAACTATGTCTGATTATTATTTTTTAGTCTATTATCACGATTATGCCAGTCTACCAACCTTTCCCCTGAAAAATATCTTGGGCTTCAATAATATAAAAAAATCCACTCTGGATCTTATTGCTTGATCATATTGGCAATAAATGAAAATTTTAAAGCTAACTTGCTGTTTTATGTTTAAGCCTGAATAAACTTTATGCATGTATATATAATTCTATTCCAGAGTGTGAATAAGTTCCCATTTCCCAATACATCTGCATTAAAACATATTCAAACTATTGTTACTAGGACCAGCATGACCGCATTTGACCATAATTTTAAAAGTCGAGGATAATTGCTCAATTACTGCCCCAAAGGTGTGAATCACAGTAGTCAAAACAATAGTTCTGTTATTTTTCTTAACTTTGGGATATCCCCACAGTTTTTTGTATTCATCCTAAAATTTTACCACAAAGTAATACCATCAAAAGATGAGACAGAAATGCAAACAGCTTTAATCCTGATCAGACTGTTTCTCTTTAGACCAGCACTGTCAGCACAGAAAAAAATGTAAGGTAGCAGCTGGTTGTGGGAGTTATGATAAACTTTCAGTTTATAAAACCCACATAAAACCCATAAAAACCACCCTCATAAAACCCGTAAAACCTGTCAGTTTGGGCTTTATGATCATAAAACCAGGGTTTTATGCCAACCCTGTGTATGATAGGATGTTTTCAAAGAAAATGAGGGCAGACAGACCTACGTTTTACTTTCATTTTCTGAGGCTGATGATTCTAAACAAAATTAAGAAAGTGCTTAGCAGTGATTCATTTACAATTTTGGGCTTATGGGTCCTGGGACTCGGTGTTACCCACTTCAATGAGTCCAACTGCAAACTTATGAGTCCAGAACACTTTTTTTTAAATGACGTCACAAGTCTGCAATACTTAAATGATAACTGGAGAACAAATCCAAATGTTATCTACTGTCAAGGTAGGTTGCTTTTGCCCTGTGTTTTCAAAGTACTACTGAATAGAACTTCACAAATATTGCGGATTATATTCTTAATAGAAGTGCCTTTGTAGAGATAAAAGAAACTACAAGTAATTTTGGGAGCTTACAGCAATCAGAGCTTTTTTTTTAAAAAAAAGGTGGATGAGAACTGGAGATAACAGCATATACCCGGACTTGTTAAAAAAATGTAACTGATGGAAATAGAAAAAAATGTTGCCGTGGCTTCATTTTAGGGCTATTTCAAAGTATGTGGGCCATTAAAATTGATTCTACATGAAAGCTGATAGTAAAATAAGTTATTTCAGATATGTGAAGTTGAAAAATTACAGTAACCATGCAACTGGTTGGAAAGTTTTATGTGGAAGTGGCTTATTAAAAAAAAATCAGATGCATGGAATATTTGCAATCCCTGCTGTCTGCCCGTATAGCACAGAGTGAAGAATTCTGACAAGACAGATGGCCAGGTTGATCAAAGCTCTCACTGGGCACTCATGCCGGTTTGTTGAATTTTTCAATGAGGTATGCTCTTGTACCTACTAAACACTTGAATATAGGTCAAGATAAAAAAAATGTGCTTAAAATTGTGAATATTTAATTTTCTAATTCATAAATTTTAACATGTGTTTTGGGTGCTCAATAGAGGGTGCTTAAAAGAACCATCTCATTGAGACAGTTCTTTTGAATACCCACAACATATGTTTTGTGTTAGAAATAAGGAACTTGATTTCTAATTACATTGCATGCACAGATCCAGGATTTTTTCAGGGGGGGGGGGGTCCAGCCTGACGGCCACAAAACAGTCTAGACAACGTTTTTTTTTTTTAAATTATTTTAGTCCTCAACTTAATTTACAGTTTACAGAGGGGGTCCAATGGTTTTATTACAGAGAAAACTATACTTTTCCAAGGAATTAGAGGGGGTCCAACTTTTTCCAGGGGGGGGGGGTTGGGGGGGGTCCAAATGCTAATTTCTATTGAAACCTATATTACTTGTGATTCTCCAGGGGGGTCCAGACCACCTATCCCCCCTATGGATCCGCACATGCGTCAGACTGCTCAAGATTTTTATTGCTTTACACAGGCCTTTAGTTATGAGTGTGTACCAAAAATATTTTTTCTTATTCCTCAACCAAACATATGTTGTGGGTACTCAAAAGAACTGTCTAAATTTGAGGGTTACCCAGGTATTTTGAATACCCAAAATATATGTTAAAACTGATGGGTAGAATATATTTTGTTTTGGCTTAAATGAAATATATGTGTGGTTCCTGTTGCCTACCTACCCTATTTTTTTTAACCCTACCCTAAACATTAAAATGATCTATGGAGAAAAAATACCTAAAATGGGCACGTTTTCAGATTTTGTCACTATTTTCTTTGTTAAATGTTATAACAAAATTTAATAATTTCCCTACCTACCTACCCTAAATTTAGTTGGTATGCAACAGGAACCACACATATATTTCATTTAGGCCTTATCTAAACATGTGTTTACAAATGCATTTCTTTTTTTGTTTACAGGTGGCCATGTTGCCATATGGAATTACTATCGAGCATTGAAGGTACCTGGCTCAATACTCTCTGCTCCCACAGCTTTAAGGTTTATAGCACTTGGCAGTGGCTTTGGAGGTAAGGCCAAAAAAAAAGTGTGTTTCGGGTGCCAATATGACCTAGAGGCACACCTCGGCCATTTAATAACCTGTTCGTATTTTGGTAGATCCTAAACAGGTACTTTTACAAACTGAAAACCCAGATGTAATGCAGCATAAAGCTGCATTTCATCAGGGTCTACACTGTTTGTAAAGGTAAAAAAGATCTTCAGACAAAAAAATACATCTTTTTAATTATACCCTGACACCCCTAGATATGTACAATCATGGACTATCCAAAGATTATTGTATCAAACGAGAAGGCAGAATCCATAAGTATACTTGTACAAATTTGCAGTAAAGAAAGACTTGAATGTAGAGAAGTGTTACATATAGCTTTAGGAAGAGTGAAATTATAACATGCCATTAGAACTTTTTTCATTCGCTTTTATTTGTGCAAGATATTGCAAGAACTAGTCTGTGGACAGGGACCAAAATTTGCATGGATATGACATTGGTGCATGATGAAGACTTGATTAGGTTTTGGTGAGCTTGCCCTTATTTTCAATGTCACAGTGGAGCTAAGTAGGTCAAATTTGATCATGTGTGGCGGGGATATCTGATTTCTTTGAAAACAATACCAGTTAAAATTGCACCCAAAACACATAGGGAGCACAGTGGCTCAGTGGTAGAGTGGTTGACTCGAGACTGAGCGGACGAGGGTTCGAGCCTCACCGGCGTCTCTGCGTTGTGGTCCTTGAGCAAGACACATTTATCCTAGCTTAGTACTGGTTCAACCCAGGAAGACCCGTCCCTGTTTAACTGAAAGATTGTTGATGGGATGTAAAGAATCAAATCAAACAAAACCCAAACACATGATTTAACAGATGAATAAGAAAAATCACAATTTTACGCCAAAATTGATTTCAATTTTCATGTTGCAGCTGTGTATTATAGTGCTTATACAGCAACAGTTCATGGTATGGCACAACTAAGAGATAAGAAGGATGGACTGCTTAACCATTTCATGGGTGGTCTGGCAGTTGGGACAATATACAGCCTCAAAGGTAAGCTAGCAAGTGGCTCAAGTCAGGCAAGTATTTCTTACATACTAAACCTGAATTTACTCAAACGCGACTAGATCTAAAAAATGTTGAGATCACAGTCGAGTAGTGTGGTGGCTCAGTGGTAGAGTGCTTGACTTTAGATCAAGGGGTTGCGGTGTTCTAGCCTCAACGGAGGCACTGTGCTGTGTCCTTGAGCAAGACACTTTATCCTCTGCTTAGTACTGGTTCAACCCAGGAAGACCCGTCCCGATATGACTGAAAAATGTTGACTTGGATATAAATAATCAAATCAAGCAAAAACAAGATGTCATCTTTAACTCCATAAAGATGACTTGTAAATGGCATTATCGCTGTAATCTTAATTTTATATTCTAATATCCCCTTTGTGAATGTTTCTTTATCAGTCTAAATATGTCTTTGAACCCCCAATCATCATCATCATCATCATCAGGTTTTGATTAACGTGCATGACTGCATGTGCAGGAGCATCTTCCACATCAGTGGGCCCCTCTCCAGGTAACTGACTAAGTGCACACAGAGCAGTTGTCTTATGTGGTATTAAAATTGAGGTATGATAGGATTTTATTCAATAGCTCTGGGGCTTTTTCACCAATGTTTCGCCATTGCTAATGTTAAATGAG
Organism: Loripinus fragilis; assembly: GCA_964019695.1. Lineage (NCBI taxonomy): Eukaryota > Metazoa > Mollusca > Bivalvia > Lucinida > Lucinidae > Loripinus > Loripinus fragilis. Next base: position 17,492,943 of record OZ026518.1, on the reverse strand, counting down.
ATGTAGTAATCATGTAAATATTGGGTATAGCTAAACAGTAAACAGGGAAAAAAATGTTCCTGGACTGGTTTACAATTTAATATAGTCTAGATTCGGTGCCATGCCGTGTATAAATTTGTGACTAACAATTGCTTGTGTTGTATACAAAAACGACAATCGCAAACTGGATAATAGAGTCCTACGCTACGAAATATGCTACTCAAAGTTTAATAGGGATGAAATATTATACAATTATTGACTCCTGACATTCAGTCCAAACTCATGGAGTCTGTTTTTCACTGTTTGTGTAGAAATACGTACTCCAGTTCCGTTCCTGAACTTGTTATTCATGGAAGTAGCGTTCCGAAACCATTTACGTTGAGACTGAATCAAGGAAAAGATGGTCCTTACGTTGAGTTGTAGCCCTGTCACGTCCTCTGCCATGTCTTTGTGAAGGATCTCCAAGGGTTAGATGACGATTCGACATTCAGGATATCACGCTATGTGACACATTAAGAATCCCAGCAACACGACGTTGAGAGACGCCAGATTCAAACATGGTTCATTTCTTCTGGACTTAAACAATTTCTAAACTGTCCCTGAGGCATTTTAAGGGTCCAGGAATCATATTAAATACTTTTCAGGGTTTTTGATGTGCCTGTTGGAATGGAGTGTTACGTAAGATTTTGAGGGTGCATGGGTTCATTTTCCAAGTGTGCACTTTTGTGAGTACTGCAATGCGTATGAATGGCTGCTCTAGACAGTATGCAATATTAGGGAGTATGAACTCAGTCATGAATTTGAACATTTACAATTCAAATTTTGATGGATAAAAAGTGATCCATAATCCCTATCAAACTTTATAGTTCTGAATTGGGTATACAGGATTTTTATTGCGTTTTTGTACACACAGAAATGAATTTAATTGCGTTTTCGGGTCCAAGAAATTGCATAAATGCGCAATATGCAGCCTTATCTGGGGCTATGGTATATTTATTTACCTTTTTTGAGCACCCTAAGCATAAAATTGTAACTAGTTTCTTGCCTGTCAGTTAAAAAATGTGTTAAAGGTGCTCGAAAGAACCGTCTCAATAAGATCTGTCTCATTGAGACGGTTCTTTTGAGTACTCACAACATATGTTTTGGGTGAGAAATAAGAAAAATACTTCTAAATAACACACTCTTGTCTGGAGGCCTGGTATGTACCCAAAAAGATGAGCGTTTGTGATTTTTTGATGTCCGTTGTATGTCTTGCGTCATCAACAATTGCTTAAAAAGAACATCTCCTAAACTGCTGGCTTGATTTTAACCAAACTTGGCAGGAATGATCCTTATAAGGCCTCTTCGTTAATAATTCAAATTTTTATCAAATGGTCTCAGTTCATTGCATAACTAGTTCAATTGAGCTAAAGATAAATTTCAGAATGAAAGAGTGTTCAAATTATAGCCTTGTCTCAGATGTCACATTTTATACATTTTGGCACATACATTGTGTGAGGAAACATAAAACAATCTTCTTGCCTGAGACCAGTCAGACCACAAGGCCAAGAGCCTTGATATTTTGTATGAAACATCACCTATTGGTCTCTACCAAGCCTTTTCAAATTATGCCCTTGGTTCCTAATTGGCCCATCCGTGGGGGTCATGTTAATAATGGCTTTTATTGGGAAAATATAAAAAAAAATCTTTTTATCATATGACGTCGGGTCTGAGAGTGAAATAACACCATGCAACAAAATCGATAAACCACTAGTGGTTTATAGATTTATGGGAAACGTTATGACGTCCATAACATTGTTGCATACATAATGACAAAAGTATAACGTTTTTACGGCAGAATGAGATTTCAAAGTAATCTTAATGTCATATGATAAATAGAATGTAACATTCATGCTCTTGTATTATTGAATTTATTAAAATCGTTGCGAAAAAGAGATAAAATGCTCAGCAAGCCCCTCCTTTTATCTCTTTTTCCCAACTCGTTTAATAAATTCAATAAAACATGATCACTCATGTAAGATCCTTTATGTCTGACAGAGCTGTGTCTTGATATTTGGTACAGTATGTAGTGTAGCTTCATCTGGTAATTTTCTTTTAAATTTATTTAAATTTTGGCCCTAGGGCCTTTCTTAAGTAACTTGGCCCTGTCCCAGGGGTCACATGTTTTACATAGGCTATTATAGGGGAAGTGTTTTTACCTAGTTAAGCCTAGCTTCCTTTTTGTGGGACATAGGCAAACAAACAAGACCCAGATCAGACACCGCACATGCCATTTATGGTCCAACATTAAATGCTGGCTTGGTAGCTTAACGATTATAAGGGGATCCTGAATAGTATAGCTAAAAAACCCTATAAAACCCTATATTTTGTGATTTTCCGGGGGGGGGGGGGGGGGGGGGGGGGGGGGATTGTGACATCTCTTCAGGGACTGCACTGATCGCTAAGAAAATAATCTTTACAATAGTCTCTTATTCATTAAACTTAACATGAGATGGGTGCTAAAAAGAACCATCTCATTGAGAAAGTTCTTTTAAGTACTCACAACATTTGTTTTGTATCCCAAATAAGAAAATGAATTAAAACAGTGTTTTCAGAGGAACTGTCACTGTGTTGTGTTCTTGAGCAAGAACATTATAGACTAGTCGGTGAGGCTTCAAAAATAGGCTAAACTTGAACTAATTGCAACAGAAATGCCATTAGTTTTATTTGCTATATAAATATGCCTTTGACCACATACTAAAAGTTGCAAGTCCTATCTTGTGGGGAAGTGTTCATATTTTCGACTTAAAATGATCACTTTTATGCTTAAAGTGGCCATTGAAGATCATTTTTATTCAATTGGTCACTTCTTCTGCAGTTGTTTTAAGTCCTTTATGCTTTGATTATAGAATTTGATTTGATTGTATGAGTAAAACACATTATACATATGTTATTAAACACATACGAAATCATATAAAATGAGCTGAAATATCAAAAATCAGAGGTAGAATTACCCCACCCACCACTATATTAAGATTAGAAACACAATAGTTCTGTTTACATTTCTATTACAATATAATAGTATTATTCTATCATTCATAACAAACTGATAATCCATAGTGACTCTTACAATAAATATACCAGTTGCTGTTGTAGTAGTAGTTGTTGTTGTTGTTGTTGTTGTGATTGGACGATGTCACTTCCAACAGTTTTCTTTTTCAATCCTACCATGCTGGTTAGTTATCATTGCTCCATTCCACAAGTTGTTTACGCGTACTCAGTGAACAATGTGTACTGTCATCAGTAACTGAAAATCAGTGGCAGGGAGAGAATAATCTATATGAAAGTATGTAACCTTATTAAGATTAAAGCTCACATCCCCTCTATTGCTGTCCATGCATTTAAAAGTCATATTATCAATCAGACTCACTACTAGACAAGGAGCTAAATATTTGAAATTCGATTGCCACAATTTTCCTGCCAGAAAAGGTTTGACTGTATTAGTTAAAACTAGCCTTCTACAACACTTCTAGACACGTTGTACGGTCAAATTGTGGCAGCAGTTTTTTCAGGAGGATACTTTTATACACAAACCCCATTTTTACTTTTAAGACAAAATTGCGACATTTGAATAAGAAAAGGTATCCAGGTGGTTTCCAGCTGATGCATACAGTCATTCTTTACTACTGACAGCTTACTTTGAGGCTTAAACAAGTATCAAAATAAATTGTTTGCTTCCAGGAACACACCTTTATGTTATTTATGACATTTACGTTACATTTCCAACTACACCTTATGAAATCATTAAAATGTGTTCAATAGTTTCATTTGATAAGCTTTATAATGAGTATTTGGGTTTTCGATACAACATTCGTAAACGGCAATTAACTGACTATTTCAAAACTGCAAGCAGCTTGTTTATATCGTAAATACTTTAAGAATTATAAGCTGTTGAATATATGATGATCCCGAATTAAATGTTGATTGTAAGAAGAACCTTTTCACTTTTAAAGTTACCATGATATGCTATCTATTAATTTTTGAAACCCTCATATGAACATTTGATGGATTAACACGATTGAAAAGCTATACACAACATTGTTTCTGGTTTAAAGTAGCATTTTGTTGCTTGTACGGAAATATGTAACATACAATGCAAACTTTGAGACTTGCTATATATACTGCTAAATACCTTATCTTATAGATCATATGGTATTTTATTTCATTTCAAAACAGATTTTGTGTTAAATTCATAACAAGATACCAGTTTGTCCTAATATAATTATCAGTTATTCTCAAGAAACTAAATCTATACACTAAAGTCGATATATCTACACGCATTTACATTTGTGAAATAGTAAATTTTTGGACGTTTTTTATCTACAAAATATTCATTTTGATTTGTCCAAAATTAAAGATTTTGTTACTCATAACAAATAAAAAGATAGTTCATTAATTACAGTAGAAGAATACATTCCCATTTTCTGTTAAATATCAAAGTAACATATGTAACCTATAAAATATATCATAAGAACCTATGTTTGCCCAAACTGTGAAAGACAGTATATAGTTGGGCCTGAAAAGCTAATATATTGTGGATGTAGATTTTTATAGTATTCATCTGAAAAAATAACTTAATTGAAAAAAATCTAATCTGTTATTTAAAAATATTTTTGTGTACCCAGATAACTGACATAGTCAGTAACAGTTTACTTTTATTAGATGGAAAAGTTAAATGTTTAAAAAACATGCAGTCATGAGATCTTACTTAGATAAGTAAAACAATGCTTATATAGCTGGTGCTAATTTCCACCATACAGAATGTGGTATGGCCAAATTATTACAGGAATATTGTAAATGGAATCCTTGGTAACAAAGCGTTATATGCATATAAAACGTTAGAATGAATTGTAAACTCACCAGTGTATTGACTTAATGAATAAATGGAATAAAATCAAAATCAACACAGTTTTGTTTTACTGTAATATGTATCAGAAATTTTTTCCTTCCTCAGACAGTAAACAAATGCACTACATGTGAGCAGCAAAGGCTCTAATAAGACTGCCCATCTCGTAAATAGGAAATTATGTAAAAGTGCCCAAAAATGTTGAGGGTATTGATTAATAGACACACACAAAAAATCAACTGTTCTAACAAACATTAGCATTAAGAGGGCCCTTAATTCAGTACAGTCATTGCCACCAATGATAGACTTACATGTTATGTCTAGAAAGTACACATGAACTTTATGAAAGTATATATATATATATTGTGTTTGCCATGCTTCCTTTTGTTCAATCATCAACATAAGAAATCATATTTCTTTTACTTGTGTATTGTATTAAGGTTATTATAAATCTCAGAGGTTAATAAAGCTGTGTTTCCATTGTCATTTGTGTTGTGTGTGTATGATATAGTATATCAAATATTCAATACCATGTTGATTTGTTTTTTGACAGTAGTATAAGTATGAATTTTGTTACCTTTAGATGAAAAAATGATGTTGAACACTTTTTATGTAATTTATACAAGCTCAAATGAAAATTTGGAGCAGCACAAGAGAATTGGGTTCTTATCGCAAATGGCAAATGCATCTTTAATCACCCATACTGATGCAGCGGAGATAGAATTCTAAAATTTGGCCTGTGTCTTCATCTACTCATTTACTTTGTGTATAAGAATTGCAAAGGTTATGTTGTGTCAAACTACACATTTTCACAGGATCGCCTGCTCCTTCATTGCTCAACACTGGGTTATGAACCAAAATCAAATGTGCTTGCTCATTTGATTTATTATTTATTTACTATTTATTATCAATTTAGTTTGGTTTGAAACGTGCAAAGGATGAATTGGATGTAATTTTTGTATAAATGATTATGTTCTCATTTGACATGCTAAATATCAAAATGATTTTATATGAACAAAATGCCACGCCTAGACTAAGTCTAATTGATAGAAATATTGCAAAACAAAACTACCAATAATCCTTTATTGGAGTCCATTCATTTTGCAATGGTTACAATATATTACTTTGTAACTTACAATGCAAGAGAGTTTTTCTAAATGATAAGCCTAGATCTTTCAAATGAATTACCAAAAAGAAACTTTAGAACAAAATCTGTGCAGTAACCGTTACGATAAAAAAGCTCTTTGTTTGAAATGACAACGGTAATTTTTGGAGTTTTGAGTTCTCGTTTGTCCCTGAATGTTATCAATATAGTTGTTGTAGTCAATAACTGATAAGCTATAATTATATGTATTTTGGTGGCTTACAAGGCAACTACAATTGTTTTATATCAATTTCTCATTTAACTTCAGCTGTAGCCAGTTAAAATATCTTGTATAAATCATTCCAAATACAAAAAGAAGGAAACACAAATGTTTCAGAGAGATAAAAAGATATCATGTAAGCATTTAAGAAACATAATTTGATCATAAAATATAAGTAGTTTCTAAAAATGCTGTTTACACTCTGACGTGAAATGGCGTTTTATGTGATTTAGGTTCAAGTTTTTTTCCTTTTTATCAGTAATTCTTTGTTGGGTTTTATTCTTAGTTACTTGTTTCGTCAAATAATACAATATTCATCATTTCTCTAATTACTGGGCACTCCAATGATAGTAATTTACATACATTAGTAGTGTAAACTCATATATTGGTTATTGTATTAAAATATTGTATTCAATAGAAAGTAACGTATATAACTGTAATAACAGGTGTCTAAATTAGGTATAATCATATTGCTAATTGTTTGCTTTCAATATAAAGATAATATTGATATGTAAGAATAAGGAATAATTTGATATAATAACACTATAGGATTTCCTATTATTTTAGGGTAGCATAGTGAATTGTGCTATTGCAGGGTAACGCCACGGCCGCTAAAGAGCTATTATACTTTATTATGTGACTAGTTAAATGTGGTTTTAGAAAATAAGGTCTACAAACCTGATTCCTAATAGGTCTTTTGGCAGCCTATGGTCTAAAGATAGTACTTCATTAAATGTTAATACATTTGAAAGTAAGTAACGTATATAACTGTAATACCATCTGATATGTTGTTTGGTCATTAAGTTCAATCACAACAACCTCAACACTGTTAAAATAATACTTATATGTTGTAATAGAAAAGTAAACAGAACTATTATGTTTCTAATCTTAATATAATTGTAATATGGTGGGTGGGGTAATTCAACCCCTAATTTTTAACATTTCGGCTCATTTGATATGGTTTGATATGGTTTTTATCATGTGTAATACTCATATAATCAAATCAATTTCTATAATCAAAGCATAAAGGACTTAAAACAACTGTAGAAGAAGTGTCCAAGTGATTAAACTATAATCTTTAATGGCCACTTTAAGCATAAAAGTGATCATTTTGAAGTCAAAAATATATATACTTCCCCACAAGATAGGACTTGCAACTTTTAGTATGTTGCTCAAGATAACCCAAACAGTCGCAGGATTGCTGAAAAAATTCTGTTGCAATTAGTTCAACCTTATCAGTTCTACTGATTAGACTATTAATCCTAGCTAAGTACTGGTTCAACCCAGGAAGACCTGTCCCTTTAAGATTGTTGATGGGACTTAAAGAATCAAATTAAACAACCAATTTCAAGAGACAGCATGCTGAAACATAATTTTGGTTAAAATTTGAAATTACAAAGTGCTGTTTTGACCTTGAAAAAAGGCTCAAGGTCACTGAAATCTAATTATCTCTTTTAACCCTCCAAATAATGTTTCAGCGCAAGTTTGGTGAAAATCCACCCACTGGTTCATATGATAGAGCTCAGAAAAGGCTGATTTTTACAATCTTTAAAGGATTGTGACTTTGAAAAATTAGGTCAAGGTTACCAAAAATCCTACCAACCCTTCATATTGATACAATGATACAATACATAAAGTTTAGCTAAAATCCATTGTTCCATGGCTAATATAGAATCATGGGTGAAAGTTTTCAGGATTATTCCTGAATTCAGGATTTTGAGGCTGACTTTCCATTGAAGAAAGTCAGCCTCAAAATGCTGCCTTTGGCAGATTATTATGGCTTCTCTGATTTATTTTCAGTTCATCTTAGGACAATAGACCATTTTACTTGAAATTATTAATGATTTGTAGGCATACAAGAAGTTTTAACATATGAATTTCAAAAGTTCAGGATTTTGGTTGTTTTGAACTTTTACCCATGTAGAATTAACTTAACTCTCTCCTGGCTAATGGCAACCCGTGGCATAGCCAGAGACTTTATAATGTTGAAGCCCACAAAACTGGAGAATTAAGAGATATCTGACCTAGTTGCTTTACTTTTCGAGATAGGGATAAACAAATATGCTGATCAGACTGCGTGGATGCACAGGCTGGTCTGCGCCTTTGTTGTTTGCAAGCAACAAAGTCAGGGTTTCTCTCATCGAGGCCCATATGATGTTGAAGTCCAGGCTTCCGGGCCTCCACCTGGCTACGCGCCTGGCAACTTCTGTCATCTGTTGATACCCTTTCCAAACAGTTTGGACCCAGATCAGGACTGACAGAGCATCGGTCCTGATCTTGATCCAAACCATTTGACACTCTGATAGTGTTTGTAAAACTAAAGAATTTTTTGAAAAAGATAATTTTGAAAAAATTTAGCTGACGACAAAAACAAGAATAATTACCCAGCGTGCAAAGAGTTAATAGAAATCTGGCCCGAGGTTATAAAACTGTTTTCATGCTCAACTCAGCTGAGCACACAATTTATCCTGCTAAAAATGTTAAAATGCCAACAATTGTTGGCATTTTAACATTTATTAGCATGATAAATACCACATCTGAGAGACTTTAAGCTGCATAGTCTGTAACTTTTGATCTTTTAATATTAGAACTAATGTTTCTATTTTTCAAGAACACAGTAAAAAAACTAAAATTCAGGTTTACATTTTACCAATTTCATAAATCTTAACAAATTATCAGTATCAAAACAACAGCATTTATGTTAAAATTACCTGTCTATGATTATTGGAGGGACGCACCAGTTTTTATAAGATAATTCACTTTTCCATGCAGTTATCAGCTATAGTGAACAGATTTATTGTGAAAACCTAACTTAATTCGACTTTTACAAATGATTTAAAAAGAAAATAAAAATTTTCGAAAAATGTTCATAATTGCAGACTTACGTAGTCTCTTTAAAGCAAGAAACTTCTTTACTTTTCGGTATTTTAGATTTTATGAGCAGTTGAAATTTTGTGCTCAGTTGAGTTGAGCATGAAATTTTTTTTATCAGTCACCCCTAATATTAACTGAATTGTTTCAACATAACCTAATAAACGTTTCCTATCTCACGGCATGTTACTTTTATCAGGTCATGATGACGTTGCACTTTTGAATGACGTCGCTAATGTCATGAATCAACACAACAAAATGAAAATTATGTCATAATCGCTAGTTTGAAGAGTGAAACAATGGGTAAACTGATATATAGAATACCAGGTTCGCGTATTTTGATATCAAGTTTACCAGGCTTGGCTTGAGAACGCATGTTGAATCGCTCGGCAAGCCTGGCGATGTCAACAAGCGTTCTCAAAGCCTTGGCTGGTAAACTTGATATCAAAAGACACTCACCTAGTATTCTCTATTTATAACCTCTTTTTTCTCTAATTTTTGTAACCTTTCTAATTTTTGTAACCTTTCTAATTTTTGTAACCTTTCTAATTTTTGTAACCTTTCTATTTCAGTTAATGATCCAACAATGATCCCAAAGGTCGGACTTCATCTTGGAGTTCTTGCTATGATTTTTAAAGCTTTATACAAGTATGATCAGTGGCACCTTATCAACAAAAGTGCACCATACCGTTCCAGTTGGTCATACAATCCTTGGGCAAGTGAGAAAATTTTAGAGTTTGATAAAGACAATGCATATGGTAGTAAAATTTCAAAAGTTAGCGAACTGGCTGTTGTTCTTGATAAATGATTTATTGGTGATTTTGTTTCGTAAAAGTTTTAAAGTTTGGAAATAACTTTCTCTTATCGTCAAAATATTTGGTTGTTAGGTGACAGAAACATGATATATGTGGCAGAAAACTGTGACAACAAGTGGAGGCCCTGATCAGACAGCAGTCTGATCTGGGTTCTGCACTGTCTGCCCATGCCCTTTTTGAGTAGGTTATTTATGTTTCAGAACTTGCAGGGTAGTGCTGCAGGTTTAGTGTTTTATAGCATAAACTATATTTGTCTGTCATCAAGGCTAAGCCAAATAAACTGTGTTTTCTCACCACTTTTTTATAAAGGCAGATAGTAATCTCCTTTGCATATAGTCATAGGGGATATTTTGAAGTATGTTGAGACATGTCAGAAAGTGTGACCCGATATTATAAACATATAGATAAAATTATTCCAAATTTGAGCAAAGTGCATGACAAAACAACAAAATAATTTATCAGTGTTAGAAATAAGCAATTGCCCACTTGCCCGACACAGGTTAAATTTGCTGGGGGCAAGCTGATAGACTGGGAAGGTTGTCCCTTGGACAAGCTGAAATTCATAAATAATTAGACTTAGCCACACGGTCTAAAACTATGAACCTAAGTTTCGGACAACCATGTCTAGGCAAACAATGCAGACCGAGATCAGAGAGGAGCAGTCTGATCAGGGTCTTCACTGCTTGCCATCCCATCTTTGTTTTTTGAGCCTATCAGAATTCCTAGATATGTTAAATGAATCATGTTGCAGGGCAAGTTAAAATTTTGAGGAACAAGTTGCTTTTGTCTTCAAGTAGCCCTTTAAACAAGTTGAGTTCTCGAGCTTATTTCTAACACTGTGTATGTTCACAGCAAAGACTCAGATCGCCTGGGCATCTGCCTAGTCTCAGGCCTTCAGGTATAAGTGTAGAATTTGAAATTATTTTTCTTATTTCTCAACCAAAACCTATGTTGTGGGTACTCAAAAGAACCATCACAATGAGACTGTTCTTTTGAGCACCGAGGACAAATGTTAAAACTGGTGGAATTATAAATATTTACAATTTTACGCTGAAAGTTTTTATAATCTAGACCTTTGTAGTCTGATAAGAGTCAGCGCTCATAAAAAAATTGAGTCCATAGACTATTAATATTAACTCTTAGCATCCTGGGAATTTGTCGTCTGATGATTTTTTTCAAAATCAGCTCTTTCGAAAACTTCTCTCCCGAATACCATCTGAGTGTCAAACAGATTGGATCCTGATCAGGCCCGACATTTTGTCGGGCCTGATCTGGGTCCAATCTGTTTGCAATGGTTATGAGCAGACGACACTAGTAGGCAATGAATTAAGCTTCCCGACCTGTCAAACTGTACATGTATGAACGGAATGTAATGATTTAAGCTCCCCAACCAGTCAAAATGTACATATCTGGATGGAATGTGTGGATGTTAAGACTGGACTGAGTCATTGGTGGGGTTCATTTTGTTGGTTTTGTCAGACTTTCTCAAATTAAATATAGATGAAGTATGTCATCCAAAGTTGATGGGGTATAATGTTTTTGTCCATCTATTTGTCTGTCTATTACTTTGTGTTAAAAGTGCTCTATAGTGTTTCTCATGCCTTATGAATGCATGGCATTTAAGCTGTGCCTGGCATGACAAAACCAACAATATGAGTGTGCGCCGAGCGAAGGCTCTAGCCCCGAGGTTATAAAACTTTTTTCATGCTCAACTTAACTGAGCACGAAATTTCAACTGCTCATAAAAGCTAAAATCTGAGGTCTCACAGATGCTTGTCTTTCAGATGTTGTATATATCATGGTGATAAATGTTAAAATACCAACAATTGTTTGTTTGTTTGTTTGTTTGATTCTTTACATCCCATCAACAATCTTTCAGTTATACAGGGACAGGTCTTCTTGGTTTGAACCAGTACTAAGCTAGGATTAATGTGTCTTGTCCAAGGGCACAACGCAGTGACGTCGGTGAGGCTTGAACCCGCAGCCGCTCGGTCTCCAGTCAAGTACTCTACCACTCCCCCAACAATTGTTGGCATTTTAACATTTATCAGCAGGATAAATTCCGTGCTCAGCCGAGTTGAGCACGTAAAAAGTTTTATAGCCTCAAGCCAGATCAGCTTGTGCATCCCCCCAGTCTGATCAGATTCTTAGCTGTGCACTCAATGGGTGATTATGGATACAAGGTTTCTTCATGCAAGCAGTGAAGACTCGGATCAGACTAAGGTAATGCCTAGGCTGATCTGAGTCTTCTTGTTACGCACAGTCACTCTGTTGGTTTGTTTCATGTTGCCGCTCATTTCGAGATTTGTTATGCATTGTTAGGACATTGCATTGACTTTGAAAGAAAAATGAGTCTGTATGAGATTTTGGTACTTATTTCATAGCAATGGTCCAGATAAGGAAATTTTATTAGTGTAAAATTGTAATTATTTTCTTACCAATCAATGTAAGCATGTGTTTTGGGTGCTCAAAAGAGCCGTCTCATTGAGACGGTTCTATTTAGTACCCTCTACATATGTTTTGGATGAGAGATAAAGAAAATAGTTCTCCAATACACACTCTTATGTGGAGGCCTGTGCATGGGCAACCAGTAAAAACAAGGTCTACACTATATCTTAGCTTAGTATTCGTTCAACCCAGGAAGACCCATCCCAATATAACTGAAAGATTGTTGATGGGACGTAAAGAATCAAATCTAACAAACAAACAAGGTCTACACTCCATTAGAGCCTTCACTGCTTGTACACACAAAGTATGGAAGCAGAGGAAGTCTAAGACAATACACTTGACATCTTGCTCCACATGATAGCTACTGTAAATTCGGAAATTTTCGCAAGAATTTTATTTTCACAAATAGCATTAAAAGACATATCTGGACGTTAAAACTTCACGACTAAGGCATGATTTACCTCTATCAGTAAAAGACAGAGCGATTCTGCCATTCGCGAGGGCTTAATTTTCGTGAAACTTCGCATATGCGAAGCTTCACGAAAATAAAACCCTCACGAAAATTTCGGAATTTACATTATTTATACAGGTTTAACCCTTTGTATACCAATGGATTATCCCATATAGATAAATACAAGAAGAATGGATTTGTGCGTTATTTATTTTTAGAGGTCAAAGGTCATAATATCCAAATCATGATGTATTTCTGTCTCCGAAGATTATTTTTACGTTAACAAATTGTGCAGACTCTGATGAAATGCTGCAAATGGGTCTTCACTGTTTGACAAAATACTTGTTTATGGGGTTCCAGTATACAAAGGGCTTAAGTATGACTTGCTACATTTATTTTATGGCCTGTATCCAGACTTGGTTAGAGCATGCAAGGATATTGGAGCACCAGTCTGCCTGATTTGGCTTGTACAGTAAAACCTGTGTAAAACAGCCACTCTCAAAAAAACAGAAAATTGGTTTTCAAGACCAATTAAGCTTAATGCAGTTCAAAAGTATACTTTCGACCTTCATTAAGCTACCATTTGTCATTAAGAACTTTGTTTTGTCTATTTTTGAGTGGCCATTTTACACAGGTTTTACTTTACAGGCTTAAGTTTGTTCAATAAAGAATCTGACTTTTACAACTTGTGTGTAGCATTTTCTCACCATTGTAACATTTGGTTTACACCCAGGTAACTACATGCATGCCTAGAATCAAAATATGTTTAGACAATTAACCTTTCTACATTGAGGAGCTCAGTGGCACAGCCGTAGAGTGTTAGATATGAGATTGAATGGTCGGTATTTGGAGACTCACTCTGGAGGCACTGGGTTGTGTCCCCGAGTAAGACACTTTATTCTCCGCTCAGTACAGGTTCAACCCAGGAAGACAGGAAACTGTCCGGACATGGCTGAAAAATTGTTGGCTGGGACTTAAAGCAACAACAAACAAAGAAACTATGTTTAGAATGAAAAAGGTGTAGGTGGTTAACCTATTTACTTGTTCATGGGCTTGTGGAGCTGTTCTTTTAAAGTGATTACCGTATTCAACATAATAAGTGCACTATGGGCATACATGTAACTTGTTCAAAAATCTAAAAATTTTAAAGCATCAACTCGAACAACCCAGGAAACTGTCCCAGCATGACTGAAAAATTGTTGACTGGCATGTTAAACATAACCCTTAAGGATCGCCATTAGAGGCACATTGCATTCTGATTAAAATCAGATGCCATATCCCTTGTTTTTACATGCCGCCATCCCCAAGGTCTGTAAATGCGAAGTATGAAGATTTATTCAGTACTTTTCTGTAACAAAGAGTCTTAACAGAAGACCTAACAGACAGAGCTGCAATTCTGTCATGAAACTAATGATTATTTATTGACTAAAATCTGTGCCACACGCATTTAACAGTCATGTTTGAACAGGGGGAAACCCATGTAAAACAAGGCAATTCATGTGCTGTTAATGCAAATATTTGGTACCTTAAGTAATAAATACACTCGTAAAGGGCCACTATGTTTTAATACAGCTGATTGGTTTATCGCCCTAAAATATGGCTTGACCTAGGAACATGTATATTAATGAAAGCGTCCAACCACGTGTTGCTAAGAAATGGAGACCAAAAATAATGCCATACTTTTTGTAAATATATGTGAATGTATCATTAAATTTATGCAATAATAACAATCAAATGTTGTTTATCAATGCATTAAAGTTCACCAGGCCCCTTGGGAGAGGTTAAAAATCAAGGGCAAAAATCACCCTGGGGACCAGGCCCCAAGGTTATAAACTTTTTCCATGCTCAACTCAGCTGAGCATGAAATTCCAACTGCTCATAAAAACTAAAATACCGATAAATAAAGAAGTATCATGCTTTAAGTCTCTCGAGATGATGTATTTATCCTGCTAATTATGTTAAAATGCCAACAATTGTTGGCATTTTGACATTTATGAGCAGGATAAATTTCGTGCTCATCTGAGTTGAGCATGGAAAAAGGTTTATAACCTCGAACCCTGGTGAATGTCGATGCATGAAAAACCATGTTTGATCCCTATAAAGGAAGATAACACATGTGTCTATGTTAGCAGCTTTAATGCACCATTATCTCCCTGTGGACTGAGTAATTTGTAAGTTGTATCAACTCTTTTCTTGCTAGCAGTGATTTTTGTCCTCTGCTGATAACCTTTGCAAACAGTTTGGACCCCGCTCTGGACTGACTGATTGAAAAGGTTAATTTTAAAAAAATTCAGTGGATGACTTCAAAACCATGAAAAATTACCCAGCATGCAAATAGTTAATAATGCCAATACTTTACTGTGGATCCAGATCAGGACAGACATTCTGTTGGTCCTGATCTTGGTTCAAACTGTTTCCAAAGGCATTCAGCAGAGGACAAAAGTAGTCGTTAGCAGGTAAAGAGGTAGGTCCCATCAACAACTGAGGTCATATGGAGAAGGGCCATAGTTGAAAGGCTCATCTGACAGACTGAAGAAGCTGGGGATCAAACCTATGACATTGATCTAAAAGGTGAGTGGTTTATTCATGTCGCCATGGTGGTTCCCTCTATGGAGATCCTTGGATGTTCATTGTAATGTTTGATGTTCGTGGGTTCAACGACAGTAAGACATGTTGGTTATACAGGCTGATCTTTATTCTTAGGAACTAACTAGCGGTCTGTCCCGCATGGTAAAGGGATGTTGACATATAGATTACTCATGAATACCAAGCTCCGCCTCTGGCATCTTTGGCATCGTTAGATTGGCTAGTAGTAAATACTACATTCATCATCTGTCTGTCAACAATTGCTGCAAATGACATCTCTTAAAAACCACTGCATAGATTGTCCCCAACTTTCACAGGAATGATCCTTAGATGGTGTTTTTCAAAGCTGTTCAAAGATTTTGACTATATGCAGAATTCTGATAACCATGCCAGTCAAAAGGAATAAACAACTTTGAAAATCTTTTTGTCAACAACTACTGTCCTGTTTGAAAGTAATTTGGCACAAATGATCCTCAAGTTGAACTTTTACCAAGAATATTCAAATTATTTTGATCCATCATAAATGTGGCCTCCAAAAGGTGCAGTTAGGTTTTCCTATACATTTAAAAAATCTCGTCATAAACTACTGGCCAGATTATATTCCCATTTTTTGAAAAAGATTTCCAGTATTGGCACAGACTTGAAAAGTATTTGAATTTAGAGGGCTTGAAAAGAGTCCTTGAAAATTAGATCAGCCTTTAAAAATACTAGAAAATTACTCAAAGGCCTTGAAAAGTCCTTGAATTCTATTTTCTGTAGGACTTAAAACTGTAGATAGAGATCTAAATCAGTATAAAATTGTTTTGCCTTTATGCTGCATCAAATATAGGCACACCAATTTAATAATAATTTTCTTGTACTAATTTCTCCATTATCTCAGTCTAGCATTTCTGGAGTAGGTTTTTAACACATAAATAAGGATTTTTCAAAAACATTTAGTCCTTAAAAACTGTAGGATAGTCATTAGAAGTCCATGAAGAGTTCTTGAATTTTACTCAAACTTGCCTGTATGAACCCTGAACACCGCTGACAATCTGTCGAATGCGAAACCGGCGGTTCAGCAAAGACATCCGGGCGATTAATTTCCGGTTTCGCAAAGAGGATCCGCAAAAGGTAGACAAAGTGTACCTGTTCCAATTTTAATGATGGATATTTACTTATACAGAAAGTAAATCAAAGATCTTAGAATGCTATTTTGTCAGTTAATAATTAGTGTTTTGACACGCCAAAGTAATTTACTTGATTTCGGCAAGGCTTTCAAGGAATTTATTCCCTCCTCTGAAACTCCTGTTTCAACAAGGCCAAGGTCGTCAAAAAAACAAAGGAAAATAAAGCATTTTGCCATTATCAGTGAGTCTCGATGAAAAAATTCACTGTCTAATTCTTTGAATTATATTTTCGAAAGTCGGCGATTGGGCCCTAACTAACACAGCGTTTACACCGTCTATCATCGAAACCGGAAATAGCATACCACTGAATCGAAAGTAGAGAAAAACGGCATGGCGGGCGGTGAGATTTTACCTTTATTTGAGCTTAATAACTTGCTCCCGAGCAACCACTGACATCAAGATTAATTGCCAAGGGATTAATTTCAATGTTGTGTATCTTTATTGTATTCTGTGTGTCAACATAGCTTTGTTTACACAAAGTTATCGCAGCATGGTACTGGCTGGAAAGTGCTTCAGCCGTAAAAACAGCCTTTGAACTAACAAATACATGGTTTATCTTCGGGTATGAAGTTAATTCCCTGTTTCTATATGCAATTTGCACCATCCCAGTTTTATCTCTGGTCTTGGTTTGATTATTTTCAATTGGAATCTATTGAAACAAAATAAATGTGGTATACGGCGAATAGTTGTTTGATGGCAAAACTCGTGTACTGCGATTAGTTAAAATCGTGTACCGCGAATAGTGGCAACGTTTAATGAGATTGACGCTTATTTCATGACTGACACTAGAAAAATAAATGAAACATTGTTTTTTTAGCATTGGAGTTCATTTCAATTAAAATGTAAACCATGAGGATTAAACAGGGGGCGCTGTTGCTTAGTGGTAGAGTGCTTGACTCAAGACTGAGGTTCGCAGGCTTGAGCCTCACCTGTGTTGTCACTGTGTTGTTTTCCTGAGTAAGACACTTATCATCTGTCTAGTGCTGGTTTAACCCAAGAAGACCCATCCCGGCATGACTGAAAATTTGTTGACTGAGGCTTAAAGACGAAGAAAAATACCCAAGCTTGTAAGGCTAAATGGTTCACATGTGGGCTCTATCTGAGCGTATTGACCATGTGGGTGCCACATGGGAATTTAAGCCCATGTAGAACCCACATAGGGCACATATAATTGTTTACACTCACATAAGCAGAACCACTGTCGCTTGAGCCTTTGGGTGATCCCGAAAATAAAGCCACAACCCTCTCCACCAGCCCAGTATTGGTTACTGTCAGAGAGACTGACTAGAAATTTGATATTTCACCTGTAGCCAGTTTAGCTATGATACTTTACAAAAAGCGAACAACAAAGGTGCTGATCAGACAAAGCAGAAGTACAGGCTGATCTGCGCCTTTGGTGTTCCCAACCCTCCGAAGACAGGTTTTCTGGCATTGAGGACCATATGGGTACCACATGCAACCCATATGGGTTGCCCACATGGGTCCATGTACCACTGTTGCAAATACTTTCTCAGTCCCATTTGGACTACTTCTATGAGACACATATAATATCCCACATTATTGAAAACAAATGTGTGTCATGTGCTATTAACAGTCATTTTTAACCAGCGTATTATCAAGGCAATTTATATGCTTTTGATTCACTGCTTTTGGACATAACGTATACACAGTTTGGGGACGTCAGAAGAAGTGAACCTAGGAAAAGTGTGGCTATATTAGATTTGGGTTGTCTGTCATTCCATCATTCTGTCTGTCATTCTGTCTGTCTGTCATCATATCGTTTCCACTCATTATCTTGAGAACAACTTTATAGAATTTACCCAATTTTGTATGTGCATTGATTTTGACTTTTTTCAACATGATCTAGATTGGGATTTTACACATCATTTTTCGGACATTTGTGTCAGAGTTATGGCCCTTGATTAATGCCAAAATTTTGTATCCGCTCAATATCTTGAGAACAAATTGACTGATTTTCACCGCTTAATATCTTTAGAACAAATTGACCGATTTTCACTAAATTTTATATATGCATTCATATTGATAAGATCTAGGTTGAGATCGTTACACATGATTTTAGAACATTTGTACTAGTGTTATGGCCCTTGATTTATGCCAGATTTTGTTTCCAGTTAATAGAGTTATGACCAGAATTTTGTTTCCACTTAATATCTTTAGAACAAATTGACCGATTTTCACTAAATTTTATATATGCATTCATATTGAAAAGATCTAGCTTTGGGATTGTTACACGTCATTTTTCGCACATTTGTATCAGAGTTATGGCCCTTGATTAATGCCAAAATTTTGTATCCGCTCAATATCTTGAGAACAAATTGACTGATTTTCACCGCTTAATATCTTTAGAACAAATTGACCGATTTTCACTAAATTTTATATATGCATTCATATTGATAAGATCTAGGTTGAGATCGTTACACATGATTTTAGAACATTTGTACTAGTGTTATGGCCCTTGATTTATGCCAGATTTTGTTTCCAGTTAATATCTTGTGAAAAAAACTGACAGATTTTCACTCAATTTTATCTATTCATTCTTATTGACACAATCTAGGTTTATGACTTATTTGTAACAGAGTTATGGCCCTTGATTCATGTCAGGATTTCATTTCAGTATCTTTAGAACAAATGGACAGAATTTGACCAAACTTTATAAATGCATCTATATTAATAAGATCTGTGTCAATAGGATTTTACCTGTTATCTTTTACAAATTTGTAACAAAGTCATGGCCCTTGATTGGCAACAGAATTTTCTTCCTGCGCAATATCTTGAGGACAAATGGATAGAATTTCACCAAATTTTGTAAATGTATATGTATTTATAAGATATATGTTGGGATTGCTTTCTTCCGTATTTTGCTTATTTGTAACCGAGTTATAGCCCTTGATTGATGTCAGAATTTTGTTTCTGCTCAAAATCTTTAGAACATGGCCTTTTTACAGCATAAAAACCCTTATTCATCTTTCATGATTACGTGCGCCATTATTATACTAAAAAAATTTAACTTTTCGAACCGTTTCCCCAAAGCTTTCAATCAACAATATGAATTTATGCAATAATAGCGGTCAAGTATTTATTAACATTTACTAGACCCCTCGGGGGCTGTTAAAACACCTGTCAGGCTCGGTTTACATCACCACCCTCGTCTCATCTCATTTATTTTATTTTATTGTTTTATTTCATTTTTATTAATAATAAACAAACCCTGAAGCTTCTCATCTTCTATCAAAGGGCACAACCCAAATATCTTCTCGTCAAGCAGTGTCAAATAAGTAGGTCAAATAAAGCAAAAACAAAGTAAATATATGTTACCCCACCACTATTTTGGGGCCTAAAAGTGTTATCCAATATTTACATCTACTGCTTTATTCAAATGTACTTCAGACTATTTTTTTTTCATGAATGCAAACTCTTTGAACCCTGATCAGACTGCTCCTGAAGGATCAGTCTAATCTGGGTCCATATTGTTTGCAATATAGGCTACACATGAAAAAGCAGATAAAAATTGGCTGGTTGTAATTGTCAAAATTACAAAATAAATTCAATACGAAAAAATAACCACAACAGTTTGCCTACGCTGTACCCTACGAGACAGACTCAAACCTTTAATCTAGATGATGGACATTTGAATGGACAGACAGACGGACGAACAGCAACTACACCAGCTCATGCTTTGTGTTATATCATGTTATTCCTTGGAGAAAGGAAGCCTATAGCATATGCTTCCATAATTTGACAGTTTGTCTTCTTTTGGCAGATGGTCTGTTTTATCGTTAAACCGATCACAATTTGCACCAGTTCAATTATAAGAAAATACCCCAAAATAGCAGTTTTACTCCATATAGGGTAACAACTCATAACTATTCGCAGTACACAATTTTCCTATGAATTTGCTATCTGCAGTACACATCCGCACCTATTCGCGGTACACAACGGGATTTAAATATCAGCCCATAATTGGCTTAATTTATAGATTCTAGCTTAAACGCTTGCAAAAACATTTGTTTTCTATAATTTCACTTGCTTTTCATTGGAAAAATCGACAAAATCCACATACTATCCTCGAATAAAGTGAAAGTAAATGTCAAAATGACGTGCGTTTACGGTACCAGCTCACAAATTGATGATCCATTCCAGCCTTTAAATTTGTTAAAGAACAAATACAACTACTTACAGTTCAAGCTTAATATATCCACTATTTATGTATAGCAAATGTTTTGCAAAACTTTAGCGATTTTATAATGAAATGTGCTGTTTTTGAAGAGCACTCATCCTCGTGTTTTGTTTACTCTCGATTCAGTGGTACGCTATTTCCGGTTTCGATGATAGACGGTGGTTTAGCATATTTTAGAATAGTGATTGAAAGGGAAGATTGTTCCTGGTTCGGCATGTAATCAATAAACTATGAAGGAATTATTTCAACCCTTATGGAACATTTACATGCGAAACCAAAAACTTGAGACCGAATTAGCCTACAAATCTGCAAAATGTAATACCCTACGCCAATGTGGAGTTATTACAGACCCCCTGCATTATATACACACTCAGCATGGCGTCTTTTTTGTAGCCCACAAGGCAATAATTGTCAGAACTAGCAAAATATCGTCGTGTTTATCCCATACTTTTCTCATCTTAACAGGTGTTTCCCGGGACGGAAGAAAAAACACAACAACAAGGAAACACCTAACCATATCCTTTGGTGCACGAAGAACCCGATATAAAACTGACAAAATAGCATTCTTTAATTTCAAAAATGTTCATTTTAGTTCAAATTAACGGCTTTCAACGCGCGCACTCGTTGTTTTGCGGATCCTCTTTGCGAAACCGGAAATTAATCGCCCGGATGTCATTGCTGAACCGCCAGTTTCGCATTCGACAGATTGTCAGCCGTGCTGAAGTGTGATACAATGTAATCGGTCCCATCAATTCGTCTGTTGCTTGTTCATAATGCTTACTCCTTCATATTTGACTGAGGATGTTCATATTTGGCACACTGTTTTCCTATGACATGCAGATGACACAAGGCTAGTCAGATCCCAAATACACCGGGCCATGTAGCGCAGTCGTTAACATGTCTGGCAGCAGATAAGAGTCTGACTGCAGATCCAGGGGTCACGGTTTGATCCCGGCCCGGTCCCATACTTTCGTGGAAATTGATCATGGAATGATTTCTACGGTCATTCTCCTCTCTTCCGCTGAATCATTCAAGAGGGGTTGTTGTCAGTTACAAGCGAAAGTATGTGCACGAAGTACTGGTTAATTGCTCGTTCAAGTTCCCCCCCCCCCCCCCCCCCCCCCCCCCCTCAAAAAAGTGTGGTTAGGCAAACTGACCGTCCCGCCATGACCATAGCTGTTGACTTGGGACGTAAAGCAACAAAACAAACAAACACACAAAGATCCCCAATATGACTTGGGAGTCAAAGGTCAAGGTCAAATATACTAAAATCTGTAATGGCTTGTAAAGCCCCAGTTACACTGTCACGATTTTGGGCCACGGCAGAGCTACGACTCACCCCGAGTTGTCAAATCGGGATGCATCGGCATGATTCTTAGTAGCGCCGTTGCGCCATCGGGATGCACCGGCGTGAATCGTAGTAGTACCGTGGTGATTCTTGAAGAATCTTGGTGATTCGGGAACCTCGAGGACAACGCTACGACGAGTTTAAACCGTTTAAACTCGTCGGGGTGAATCGTGTTGGATTGTGGGCGTGGCCTAAGTCGTAGCTCTACCGTAGCGGGATCGGGGTCATTCCTAGTGGCATCGTGGTAGTATTCGTCGTCATTCTTGGGCGTTCGGGGTTAATCGGGGTATCATCTGACAACACGTTTCACCCCCGACTCATCCAGATTCATCCCGATTCACCAAGAATGCAGTACGACTGTCCTACAGTTATGTCGTGACTCTGCCGTAGTAGCATCGTAGTAGCATCGTAGTAGCACCGTCATGAATCGTAGAGGAGTCGTAGAGATACCGTAGGAACGTCGTGAGACATCGTAGGGATTTCAGAATTTTCTGTTTTGACCATCCCGATGCATCCCGATTTTACAATATAGGTCTCATCGGGACGAATCGTGATGAGTCGTAGCCAGAATCGGGAATGTGTAACTGGGGCTTAACGCAAACTCAGTTTTTTTCGAGGGAGTTTATATTTGGCACAATGATAGATAACTTGTAGGGCTAGCTTTCATTCCATGACATCGGACCCTAGGGTCCATGCCGGGAGGGTGTGGCTAGAGGTCAAAATCAGCTGCATATCCAAAAGATAGGAATTTAGGTTTCAATTTTTCTAGAAGTCCATATTTTGACAACCACTTTTCAGAAAGCTTTCATACTTGCACCATAGATACCTTGTAGAATAAGCTTTCATTCAATAACATCGGACCCTAGGGTCCATGCGTGGGGTGAGGCTAGAGGTCTAAATCTAGCACATATCCAAAAGATAGGGATTTTGAGTTAAAGTTTTCTAGAAGTCCATATTTTGCACCATAGATACCTTGTAGGGTTGTCTTTCATTCCACAGCATCGGATTCTAGGGTCCATGTAAGGGGGGGGGGCCCGGGGGGGCTAGAGGTCAAAATCTAGTACAAATCCAATAGATAGGATTTTTGTGTTTTCTAGAAGTCCATACTTTGACAATCACTTGTCAGAAAGTATTCATACTTGCACCATAGATACCTTGTAGGGTTAGCTTTCATTCCACAACATCGGACCATAGGGTCCATGCCGGGAGGTTGGGGCTAGAGGTGAAAATCTAGCACATATCCAAAAGATAGGGGTTTTGCATTCAAGTTTTCTAGAAGTCAATATTTTGACAACTTGTCAGAAAGCATTCATACTTGCACCATATATACCTTGTAGGGTTAGCTTTCATTCCATGACATGGAACCCCAGAGTGCATGCCGGGGGTGGGGCTAGAGGTCAAGATCTATTACATATCCAAAAGATTTGATTTTTGCTTTAAAGTTTTCCAGAAGTCCATATTTTGACAACCACTAGGCGGAAAGCATTCATACTTGTACCAAAAATACTTGTAGGGTTAGTTTTCATTCCATGACATAGGACCCCTATTTGTCGTGTATGTTTGTTGACCATAAAATATGTCTAAACTGTACAATATGTATCCATAAGCTTCCTATATATACATAATCTAAGGCTGTTACACTTTTCTCAATTACAAGGTTGTTACACTTTTCTCAATTAAAAGGTTGCAGTCGAGCTACGCTGTCATACGAAAGCTCTTATCGACCTAGGATGTTCATATTTTTGTCAAAAGGTTGTAGATAACAACGGATTATTAAGATCAGGGATATGACCCTGGAGTCAAAGGTCAAGGTCACATAGCCTGTCTATGGCTTGTAACACGAATTCCTCTTTCATTGTTTGCCTCTGTGTGTTCATATTCGGCACAGTGATTGTTTATCATTGGTAGATTATAACAAAGGTCGGGGAATACCTTTGGAACAAAGGTCAAATATTCTTTAAATCTTTTCCATTCTCTAAGTGCGAAATCCTCTTTCATTTTTTGATGGAGCGTGTTCATATTTAGCACAATGATTGCTTAAGGTGTGTAGTTTATATGTGGTTAAATAAATGCCTAATGTGTGTAGATAACAACGGAAATTCCAGATCACTGCTATGGCCTTGGATTCAAAGGTCAAGGTCAAATATACTTTCATCAGTTTTACAGCTTGCAACGCGAACTCCTCTCATTTTCTTACAGAGTTTGTCCATCATTTGGCAAAATTATTGCTTAGGCCTAAAATAAAAAAAAATGTGTGTTTCAGGTTACCCGACCATACCTACTTGATCCAAGTATCCTGTATCCCTTTAAATATTTACAAAAAATATCCTGTATTCCTTTAAGTTTTTGGCCAATGTCCCTGTATCCCTAAAACCCTTCCAGGGCCTCTTGTGATTGGTCTTCGTCCGTCCGTCGTCGTCCATCGTCTGTCTGTTAACAATTGTCTGAAATGACATCTCCTAAACTTCTGATTGGATTTTGACCAAACTTGGCAGGAATGATCCTTATATGGCCCTCTAATAATTGTTCAAATAGTTTAGGTCCGTTGCAAACCAAGGTCACACAGGCTAACATAGATTTTATAAGATGAAAATTTTAAAAATCTTGTCTGAAACCAGAAGGCATAGAGCCTTGATATTTGGTAAGTAGCATCACCTAGTTGGCCTCTAGCATACTTGTTCAAATTATGCCCATAGGGCCAAAAATGGGCCCACCCCAGGGGTCACATGTTTTGCATAGACTTATATAGGGAAAACATGAACAAATCTTGTCTGAAACCACAAGGCCTAGAGCCTTGATGTTTGGTATGTAGCATCACCTAGTGGACCTCTAACAAGTTTGCTCAAACTATACCTATGGAGCCAAAAATGGGCCTGCCCAAGGGGGGGGGGGATCACATATTTTGCATAGGCTTTTATAGGAAAAAGGAAAACATGAAAAAATCTTCTTGTCTGAAGCCACGAGGTCTAGAGCCTTGATGTTTGGTATGTAGCATCACCTAGTGGACCACTACCAAGTTTGTTCAAATAATGCCCCTGGGGCCAAAACAGGGTTTCCCCGGGGGTCACATTAGCTAATATGACTAGTGCACAGGGCCACTATGGCCCTCTTGTTTAAAATTCCATGTGACCCGGTACGCACATATTGTTTTTTGCCTTATGGTTTGTAGATTACTATGAAGATTACAGATCATTGCTATAACCTTGGGATCAAAAGTCATAAACTAAGTATATGTTTTACAGCTTTTAACCCTTAATGTGCCAATCACAACAAAGGTCGTCTGCTTTTCTCGTCTGCTGAAATGTTTAAGAATCCTCCATGGTAAACAGTGTGGACCCAGATCAGACTGCTCCTATAGGAGCAGTCTGTTCTGGGTCCACGCTATTTGCTTCTATACTTCATTCGTCAGTAATGTTAGGCAGTTATTTGCAGCAGACGACTTCAGCAGACGACATTTTCAGATGCTTTTTTTTCTTGGCGCTTTAAGGGTTAACACAAAATTCCTCTTGTACGTTTTGATAAAGGTGCTTCCTATTTTGTACAATGATTGCCAATTATATGACGTGAGTCACAGATCAATGTCAAATACATATAAAATCAGGCAGTTTTACTTAAATACCAACTTCTCTAATATTTTGACAGAGGATATTCCTATTCAATAATGTTTGCCCAAGGACACGTTATGGATTAACCCTACGAGGTATCTATGGTGAAAGTATGAATACTTTCTGACAAGTGGTTGTCAAGATATGGATTTCTAGAAAACTATAAAGCAAAAATTCTATCTTTTGGATATGAACTAGATTTTGACCTCTAGCCCCACCCACTGGCATAGACCCTCGGGGTCAGATTTTGTTTGATTTGATTCTTTACGTCCCACCAACAATCTTTCAGTTAAACAGGGACGGGTCTTCCTGGGTTGAACCAGTTCTAGGCTAGGATAAATGTGTCTTGCTCAAGGACCACAACGCAGTGACGCCTGTGAGGCTCGAACCCGCGGCCCCTCTGTCTCGAGTCTAGCACTCTTCCACTGAGCCACTGCACTCCCTGCTCGGGGTCAGATGTCGTGGAATAAAAGCTAAATCTACAAGGTATTTATGGTGCAAATGGTTGTCAAAATGTGGACTTCTAGAAAACTTTAACGCAGTGTGACGGGAACGAAACGCCATGGAACAGGAACGCGTACGACCGTGGTTTTGCACTTCGAGCAAGAAATAAAAAAGAGGATTTCGGTTGATGAGGTCTTAGATATTTTTATCTTATTTGACCTTGACCTTTGATCCATTGTTATAGGAGTGATCCAGACCTTTTGTTGTAATGTTCACACCATAGGCAATTATTTTGACAATTATGAACACCCTCAGTCAAAAAATGAAAGAGGAATTCGCATTGACATTTAACCCCAATGTCATATTGGCAATCTGAAAACTTTTTAGCTTCTTTTTTGGGTCCTTTTGGTTATTAATGTTTCATGTTTATCTTTGTTGTGCTGTCATGTCTGTATCTTGCAGCCTTGTGTTCACCTGCTGGGAAGGGCTGACCTCTTGGCTCTCTTGTGTTGTATTTTCTTGTGATTTTGTCACTTTTTATTACAGTGTTCCGGGTCAGATAAGGTACTTGATTGTATTGATTCCTGATCTTAGCCCTCCTCTCTACCTTATTCTTCACACCATAACCAGTCTTTATGATATATATGAAATCCCTCAATCAGAAAATGAGAGGAATTCACCTTAGTAGTCGTTGACAGATTTTAAAAATATACTGAAACAATAAAGTTATGTCCGCTTGACGTTAATGTCTACCAGTTCCAAATGTATGAACGCATTTCATTCAAATTTTCACATTACCAACTCTGATCATTTAGAAACGTTTTGCACCTAAAAACATTCATTTGATAATCAGTAGAGCCGCTGACAAAGCAACGAACACGAGTACCCTTAAAATCAAGTCACAACATCAATAGCGTTGTGTCCGTCATAAACCCGAACCGTTTAAGCACATTTAAACATCACTGAGCAAACTCTCTAGTAAGATGTAATGTGTGTTAGTTGTATGCATTGCTTTTACGACCACAGCCATTAATCTGATACATACTCTGACATCACAAAACATCGATCATGAGAGTGCGGGGAAACCCTAAAGCCCCTATCTCACTGGACTGCGACTGTTTTGCGACAGCTGGCGACATGCATCGCGAGTGGGTCGCAAAGCAGCCTCGAAACAGTCGCCGGTGATTAGTAATTTCCTCGCATGTGTCGCCAAGTGGCGCAAAGTAGTCGCGAAATTTTTGAACATGTTCAAAAATTTTATGCAACAAAATTCCTCGCAAAATCATCGCGGGTGTCTCGAACCCGTCGCGAACTTGTCGCCGACCCCTCGCAATTTAGTCGCAATCACTTTGGAACAGGACATATTTGCGAGATAAATAAGACTAAATTGCGAACCTATTGCGACATGAGACACTTCGCGACAACATTGCGAGTAAATTAAACAAAGCGATGTTCTGGCGAACGTCGTGAGAGTGTCGCACGAACGTCTCACGACTATCGCGCGAGTATCTTAAATTACTCGCAATTATGTCGCCAAAGGTACATTAAAAGAGCTCCTCCTATCTGAGATGATAGTTCCCCCTTGTACGAGATCTTAGGCATATTTAAGTATACAGTTTTGACAAATTCCAGTTGTCAAGTATTCTTGCTATCGGAGAGGATAGTTTCATATAAGTATGGTGTATTGATTAGGCTCACTTACATGTATACTTAAAGCCATTAAAAACGCAACTGGTACAAGTGTTATTTTTCCTATAAATATCAGCTTGATACACTTTGTCTTTGTACTAACAAGCGTCCCTAACGTAGGAGAACGTTTTACCAAAACTTGAGCTCAATTGCACACTTCTGCCAAAAAGTTTGGTAAAAAATGACATATGTATCAATTTTTTTGGTAGCCATATTGAATCTTGAAATGTTATTCAATTTCAGCGTGCAAGTACTGCGTTTCACTCAAACAAACAAAAAACCGGTTTACAACACAAAATCATTTCGCTGGAAGGACCTAAAATTTATGTTTTAAATTTCATTTTTCGTGAAATTTCCCCAAAATTTGAAAAAAATCTCTAAAGCTTCAATGAAACTGAATCATTTGAAAATTGGCATACATAAGTTGTACGGTCAAACCTATGTTTATCATTTATCGCAATATTTACCGTCGAAAGTGTCGCATTTTCGTTAACTTCCGGTTTTCATACTGAAATTTTGATGACCATTTTGAAGGTCAAAACTTCAAGACAAAAAAAAAACTGTTGCGTGTGCAAAGAAAATAGAGCGATGCTGAAATTTTCCGAAAGTTTGAATCCAAAAAAGCCATTCATAATGAAGATCTGATATCCAGATTAATAAGGTGATTTTGCAGTTTTTGTGTCGAAGTTTGGGTTGTGTCCCTTTATCAAAAATACAGCCTGGCTTATCTGGACTCCTTTATCCGCACCAAAAGAGCATTGGCTTGATATCGCGACCATAGGTTTAAGCTTTTATTTTATTAGAATGATAAAATTGCATTAAATCTCGAGTAAAGTTATACTGTAAAAGTTGCGTTTTTACTGGCGTTAAGTATATATTGTTTGGAGTAATTTCAGTTATTGAAAATGGTTCTGCATTCTGAGAGGATAATTTTGTAAAGTATGTTTTATAAGGCCTACTTAAATGTTTACTATTTCTATTACAGTATAAAGGTATTATTACTGTGTCTTGGTAAGACTACAACAGTCTGCTTAGTCTCAGCAGCCCTTCTAAGAGTTGAATTTGGCATATAGAACTCTATAAACAAATTATCACTGCTGCGGACAACTAAGATTCTGATTTAAATGCGCATCCGTAAAGTCTGATGTGTGCCTTTGTTGTGCGCATAACTGTATAAAATAGATTTTCGCAGGACGAGGCTCATACCAACTCATTGCAATTTTGATTTGATTTGGCTCATCATGCCATACGTATGGGCAATTAGAGCATGTGCGTTCTCGACTGCTCGATGGCCAGTTTAAACGAGTAACTTTTTTTCTAACTCAATATTTGCTATCATTCTACAGTCCAACACCACCCAGCAGCGTGACACCTTCCAACAATCTAGCTCCTCCAAGCCCTCTAGTTCCTTCCAACAGCGTAGTACCTTCCTAGTCTGAAGTTTCAATGTTTGCTAGAACGTTTATTTTTCTTCGTTTATCATTTCTCACAAAACCATCGTGCGACAGTCGCACGACCTTCGCGCGACAGTCGCACGACAGACGCACAACCTTCGTGAGAACGTCGTGAGGCGGTCGATGGTAATAAATACTCGCAATTTCATCGGGCGAACATCGTGCGAGTGTCTCGCGAATGTCGCATGAATGTCGTGAAACATTCGCCAATGATTCGTGCGACAATTGTACGACATTCGTGCGACTGTCGCAAATATGTCTTAATCACCTATTCGGTGTGACCGCAATGTGATTATGGTTGCAATGTCGTATTTCTGTCGCCAAAATGTGTCTCAAATTAGTCTCGAAATAGTCGCAAATTGCTCGCATCCCAGTGAGATACTAGCTTAAGAAAATTCACTTTTGGTCCAGCATTTTGATAATCAAAAGAATCGGTAATTTCAGTTTATTTCGTAAATTAAAGATTTTGAACTGCATTTTTGCTCGTTCAGTAAGATGATTTTGGATTTTTAGATGTTTTTTCATCGTCGGACGTTTCTGGCTGCCATTTAACACAAAATGTGTCACGTTTTGTTGATTAACTTCCTGATGATAATGGAAAAAGCTGTATGCACATTAGGTTCAATAACTCTTCAAGATAAGAAGTTACAAATAAAATAATTACCAATTTTTGTGTGTCCGATGTTTGAAAAACATTTTGGTTTTATTTTTGTTGCGACATCTTAACTTGATCGAACGATACAGTACCATGAAAATCGGACGTTTCTTTTTTGTTTGAGTATATAAGACATTGACCTTTGACTTATAACATTAATCTTAACATTGTGTTATAATTTACCAACCATAGGAATATGAGCACCTTCGGCCAAAAATAAACTAGAAGGGGATAGTCGTTGATTAGGGGTGAGATCTCCACACTTACATCAAATGCTTCATAGTACTGTCAAACCTTCATAGAGAGCCACCTTTTTGAAAGCCAAAACTGTCTATTATACACAGGTGGCTGTGTCTTATCGAGGGTCAGTCAGAAGATCTGCCGTGCAGAAATTCTTTCTGTCATATTCATATAACAAAACTTCTATCCAAAGAGGACCTAGCTGTATGATTATACTATTTTGTCATGCTTCATTACACAAACTTCATGTATATACACTGCTCAAAATATTTAAAGGACACTGCGTATTTTGCCATTGATCACAATACAAATACACTCATATAATGTAGGCCGCTGTGTAATCCCGTGGGAATTTTGGGTAAAAGTGTCAAACATATATTTTCTTGTAGAGAAATGTATTCTGTTAAAGAAAAAAGATGTTTCCAATTTTTTCTTGCAGTTTTAACGTCACGGTGACGTCACAAAGTGACATACCCATTTTCGGCTTATTTAAGGCTTGAAATCTAATACTATAAATGCCAGCGGGAAAAAACATGTGCTATTTGATCAGCTGTGATAATATAACTGTCAACATGTTGTTTACAGAAAATAAACACTAATTCAGAATTATATACAGGTTACATTAACATCAAAATGACGTCAACATAGGAAAAATGACGTCAGAACCCAATTATACTTACTGTGATAATGATAGCTCAAAAGACTGATCCTGTCCCTCAGATTGATTTTACAGACATATACTGAGGGACTTTAAAAACGCACCATTTTACATTCTCTGTCTCTTCCATATGATTGATTAGAGGATGTTTTCTTTATCATTTTTTATCCTCTTGCAAAATGGACCATGATTTGCCATTATTTCGATTTGCTCATGCTGTACATTCTGACGTAATATCGACGTAAGTGTTTTTCAACATTCGTCGTCTGACAAATCTGAATTTGATTCAATTTAAAAACAAACACTTTTAGGTGGTGGCCAGATGTCTTAACAAATGGAAAAACACATAAGTTTTCAGAAATAATCATTTTATTACACTCCAACTCGCAGCGTTTCTTTGCTAACGTCAGTCTTAAATTTTCAAACATCAATAACAGACGGTCGACGTCCGCGCATGTCGCGATACTTATGTCTTTTATGCAACTGGTTGAAGAGTTTCTCTTGGCTACAAAAAGATTTTGATTATTCGTGATCCTTGGGATATAAACGGCCATTTACGTCAAAAATCAATGACGTCATGTAGACGTAATGAACATTCCCAGAGGCCTAAAACTTCATGATTTGATTTTGTCTTTCTTTCTGCTTTCAAGAACAAACAACGGTTCGAAAACTTTTTTTCGTTCATAATGGAAGGTATGGGGACTCTGTGACTTTTTGAATTTGAGTTGTCTCAGAATTACCTCGACGTCACGGCAATCATAAGCCACAGCGTTTCGATTTCCTTATTGAATGCAAGCTAAATGACGGAACTTGTCAATTTTATTTTTCACATAATGAAAATATCAAATTTTTGACATTAATTAGCATTTAAGCAGGTGGTGCGTTTTTAAAGTCCTTCAGTATAGTAGTAGCTTGTATATTTTTTAATCTTTCACACATTTTGAATAATGAATAAATCTCTGAAAAACAAAAAAAAGCACCAAATGACCTTTGAAGTTTTCTTAGTTATTTGGATTTAAACAATGCCAAAACTCCACAGAGAGCCTCAACTTCAAAAAGAGCTGCTTACCCATACCAACTATCTTGCATAAACAAATACTGCACATTTGGCCATCATTTCATTGCAGTGAACGATTATGAGAGCTAATAATGAGAGCAATTATGAAGACAATATTGAGAACAATTATGAGAACAATTATGAGGCAAAAATGATGAACGCAATGGGTATAATATAATGACTGTTAAAGTGACGGAATTTATTAAGCAAAATCACTACAATTTATTTGATGATATTCATAACGACATATAAAAAGTTTTCTATGAAATGATTTTGCATAATACCATAATGCTGTATTTATTGTATGGAAGGAAGACCTGTAAGCAAAAGCTATTTTGTTGAATGCGACATCTTCAAAAATACACAAAATAGCACACAAATGTACTTTTTCTTAATTAACCAAGCACTACAACATTGATATCATAAATTCATTCAGTCCTCGTTTTCAGATTCACCGGAGTCAGCATCTTGAATGCCTTCAATTTCTGATAAAGATATCGTATCTGAAGCATTTTGACAATCAGCAGAACAGCCGCAGAGTTCTGTGCATTTCATATTAGCATGCATGCAACTACATTTTGAACTCGCGCAACTTGAGGCTTTGCATGAGCATTTTATAAGCATGAGAACAGATAGTGGTGCAGGGAGACCAGAGAAGCTTACATGCACAAGTCTGTCATTATCAAGAATCCACTCATAATTTGTTATTGGCGATAGTTCTTGGCATGGTTTGTCGGCTTTCACCCAGATCATAGTAATGAAATGTGCCCTGCTAATGTGCTGACGAAGAGTTACCAGAGTATGTGGAAGTTTTTCTCCCTCTGCATGCTTTTGAGAAAATAGGTACCACCTACATTGTGGTATGTTCACAATATTTGATCCTTTTGGGCAATACAGACAGCAAATATATTTTTCTAAAGTAACAACAGTTTCACTTGATAGTAGACCAACTCCTCTGCCTAGATCCCAAAATGCTTTTAATACGTCTGAAGAAGCAGCCATGAAAGTTTGGAAGCATTTTTTCTTTGTCTTACTAGCAAAACGACCAGATGTATCAGCACCAGTAAATGTATGAAACCCCAGGAGACCATCTGCTTTTTCTTTGCCTAGGGTGTTGTAAATAGCCTTCAAAGGTATTTGTCGCCGTGTTTGTCCACGTCCTGTTATGAAGACGGTGCTTTGGCACAGTTGTGGTTATTGTTTAGAAACAGTAGAAACACATCTGTATCAGGAGAAAATACATGCATACTATCTACGTGTCTGTTAGAATTACTTGCATCTAAGGCATGAAGCACAATTAATGTGTCTGCTTCTTCATGATCATGCTTCTTGAGGTCTTCTGAGAAGTCTGCAAAATTGCTTTCAGCAACTGTGTCATGGACTACAACAAAATGTGTATTAGGTTTCTTTTGGAAATGACTGAGGGTTTTATCTGAAAGATATGTTGTCAGTTCAGCCTAAGTATCGATGTGGGATAAAACTGTTTGAGGGGTACATTGGCAATGTTTGTACTACCGCTAACACGATACTTGATTTTGTTGCCAGCTGTTCACTTCTCTCTTGTTTTCTCTTTCAAAGACGAGGTTAAATATCTATCAAAAATAAGTCTAACCTCAGAGCATGACCCAGCTTCTCTATCAAGCCTTCTTATAAATGCATCTGCAAAATCTTGACAGGTCTTAATGCTAGTTTCATCTTTCTTTTGGATGGCATTTACTAAAGCCATCCCATCTATTATCAGCACTTTGTAACTTTCAGCCCCATCATCAATATTCATTATTGCATCAAAAACGACAGGCGCTTCTACTTCCGCCTCTTGTCCTTTGTGCTGATTCTGTTCTTCCTTTGGCAAGTCTTCCAATGCATGGAGGATACATGCTTTGTCATATGCAAGAAGCATCTCACCATCAGCTGAAAAAAAGAGATCTTGGCACAGCTGAGAACTCATATTGCCCAATTGCTTCTTTCATATCTATTTCAGGTCTGCTTCTCATGATGATGAGAAATCATACGATGATGAGAAATCATACAGATTTCTTTCTTCACGCAATTCAGTGACCTTATCTCCAATCTTTGTTTTCACTAGCTTTGGACTATTTCTAAACAACTTTAGGGACAACTTTTTCATTGGTTCCAAGAAGAATTCGCATCTGTGTTTATACGTTCATTTACAAACTGTTCAAATGACTCATGTCCAATCTGATCTCTGTTCAAGATGCTGTCTTTAACTTCATCCTTCATTTCTGCTTTTGTCATCAGATTAACAATTTCATTCTGGTGCTCTGTAAATGGGTTGCCTTGTGACAGGATGATGTTTTGCATTTTTCCAGCATTTCGAAATATCCTGTTCCTTGCAGTTCCAACGAGGTCATGGTGCTTTGTACGCTGTTGTTTGATACTGACCCCATTTAACTCCCCAAACTCATTTACAAGTCTAGCCAGCTCTGGTGCAATAAGGAAAACATTGTCCAGAGTTGCCTCTTTCTGTGTGATACCTGTAATTCCCCTGATAACTTTCATTGTTCGATTCTCTTGTTCAATACCGTGATCTGGACCTATTGAGCAGAAAGGAATACTGCTCTTTGTCACACAGAAATCACCATCTTGCAATGCTTGCCATGTACCAGGATCAGATCTTTCTAACCGCCACATTTATGCACAGTACAGAGGACTAAGTCTTGCATAGTTCAAATGATCATGTGCAAAAATACTTGCATAGCTCCTCCTGTGCAACAAGATGCAATCGCCATTCTCCCTGCCTAGATGCTCTTATGTGTCTGAGAATGCACTCAAATTGGTTCATATAGTTTCTGAGAAAGGAGTGCATTCCACTCAGATGCTCATCAGCATTATTCAAATAGGCAAGAAGCCAACTTGCTCAATTGCTGCTACCATCTTAACATGGGCTTCCTTGATCTGCATTGGTTCCTGTATATTCTTTACGCTGACATTAACATCTGGGGCTGCTTTTTCGATCTCTATTTTACCATCAAAACCATTGTCCCACAAAGCAGGTATCAACAGACTGTACAATGTGATCAAAGTAACCATATGGGCTTCCATGACTCTATACAGATGTTTACCTTCAATTATTTGTCTGACAGTTGTTGGCAAATACATTCCTGCTTCAACCCAGAGCTGATCGATGCCGCTACATTCTATATACCTTCCTATGGCTTTTAATGCGCTAAAAATTGTATGCAGTTCACCAATCCGTAATTCAAACTTTCCAGTCATATCTTCTTTCGACATAAGCTTCTGGGCTTTCTCATATAGCTGTAAATCTAGAGTTATTACAGTTGGCTTATCCTCTCCAACTACCATTACACTTATATTTTGTGCTCTCTTTAAAGCAGTGTATAATCCAGGCCAAGATGCTGGTGAGTGACGTATCAAAGGGGGAACAACAGCTACATTTGTTTTTTGTTCCCGTTGTAGTAATTAGGGAGTTATAAGCATTCCATGTTGGAATGCACTCTGAAAATCCACCTTCGTGTGTTCTACCTTCTGTTTCAAGGTCATCAGTTCCGATAATAATGTTACTTGAAGTACCTTATTCTGTCTCTGGTTCTGAAGAATGCACTACTTCATGAACAGCCATGTTAGCACATATGCCTGGGCTATCAACTCTGATGCAACTAGCTATTGCCCATGCTAAGTCCCATATGCGGTATACTTCACTGATACCATGGCAACGTTGCACTGTATATTGCTGTATTGGTTCACACTTAAGTTTTGGTGTCTGGCAGGGTAACAATGTGAAGGGAATTGGATCTGTAAGTGACTGCTTCTTTCCAATTTCTTCAACTTCTAAGGGTGAGACCATTCTATTTTCTGTTTCTGTTTCTTTTTGATACATAACAATTGCTGTACCATGTAGTGTATCCTTGCCAGCAGGCGTGTCTTCAAGGAAGTCTACATTGTCTATTGCAAAACACTGACTTGTTTTGGACAACAAATGGCGGTATGTATAGGCCATTACACTCATTCAATCTTTTTATCACAGAATGGTCTAGTTGTGCTTCTAGTCTAAGGACTCTAGAGTACCTCTCTCCTATACCAAGCCGTGAAGCAATATCAACTAGTGACTTCTTCCTGGTCTATTGGTGCAACAGAAGAGATACACCCAGCGAAAAGGCTGTTTCACTTGTTGGTTTGAATTTGTTGTCGACTTTTGGTGAAACATAATTGACCTGTCGTCTGATTTGAATGCGCTTACGATATGCTGAGATATGTTAGATGCGCTTTTATGCAGAACAGTTTGCTTTCTATCTACTTGAACAGCAGAATGTAAACCTTCAATAATCCATTTGATGAACGTGTACAGCCTTTGTGGGACAGCATAATCAGCAAAGGATCCCTGAAATGTCCATGATTCACTTGCTGCTATTTCCTTTCGAATTATTGATGCACCTTTCATTAATATTGTGAGGTCTGAAGTATCATCTTTCGCTCTTTCAGCAATACCAATGCAATCACCAAGGGTGAATTTGGAACAAATTTTGTCAGGCTCGTTTGGACGCTTGGGTTTGACAAAATCTATGTCAGAAATATGTTTCTAAAGCAATGGCTTTAAATGACGTTTGTTATCTACTGTTGTTTGTGTTTCAATAAGGATTTCTTCCAGAATGTTTAGATATGTCGTATTTATAATGTTCAGATCTAAAACAATTGATGATGGATCACGACATTGATGATCTCAATATCTGCTATCTCATGCCCTAAATGCCAACTATCTTTACTTGCCATGTTTTTTCTTCTGTAGTTGTTTGTTGAGTATTTCAATTCTCCGCAGACATCCCAAATGATATTTCTTATCTTGAGCAAATGCATCTTTAGGGTGAGTCAAAAGACTACCAATTCTCACTTTCAACGTTATATCTGTTGACGTTTCAACAGCAGTTTTTACCCTGCTCCCCATATTAGATGAGACGATCTCATGCAAATTCTGCTTAGATATTTCGTGACAAAAATGCACAAGTCCTTGTTCAGCGGTGAAATTGAAGACCTACGAGCCTTTTCTTGAGATGTTGATGGCATTGGTTCTTGTTCAGTGGCTGGTCGTCCAACACGTGTCTTATTGGAAGCAATGTGACAACGTCCTGATGATTTTTCAAATTTGTCTTTTTCTCTCTCTAAATGTGCAACATTTGTAAGCTTCTGGTAGCAGTCCCTGTGATATACAGCCGGATTTGCAGCTAGGTCTTCAGCTGAAAAGTCCTCTAATCTGTCATTAATATCAGAGTCAAGAAGGTCACCATATTCAACCCTTTGTTGACAAGATGTAAGTATGTTAACGTAAGATTTAATTGGTGGCATTTTGGTAAGGGGTTCTTTGTGGACAGCTTGACAAATAATACAACAACTGTATTTGTTTTCTTGTCGTTTTCTCTTTGTCGGTTGTAATGTTGCCATTATTGTAAACTAGCTACAATGAAGCAGATCTAGGGACAAACAAACAGATAACTATGCAGATGGTAAATTAATGGTAACATAATGAAGGGCTGTATATCAATGAAATCGATATGCTTAATATGTACACTCTTTTTTGATAATTGCTCAGAACGAAAAGACAAATAAGAATACAAAAACAACCTTTATAATGATTACTGTTTGAAAGCACTGAACAATGTTTTTTAATAAATGTCAGACAAGAGCACAAGTGGTCTTTACTGACGGAGCTGTTCACCGTTATGTGGTACGAGATCAGCTAGAAAACACACCGCACCAAATAAGGAAAACAAAATACTTTGCTACATCACCTCGAAAAACACATCGAACCTAGTGAAGAAAAAATCGCACCTAGTGAAGAAAAACACATCGTACTTAGTGAAGAAAACCCCTATCTCTTTCATCCAACAATTCCAAGCAAAAACTGGGTTCAGTAACGGCCGATTCTGATCAGAATTTGCACTGTGCGCTGTATGGGTAGATACGGATCTTTGCTTCTTCACATGGACATTGAAGACTGATCTGACTGGTCGTATGTCGAGGCTGATCTGAGTTTTTGCTGGATGTAAAAGCAAAATCGCTGCATCCCCATTTTATTGTATAATATAAAACGGCCTCTTCGCCATACAAGTACATTGATCAGGACCTAGATAAGCATGTGTAATAAAACTTAATTATCTTTTTTCTTGACCAAATTATATGCTGTGGTTCCTCATAAGAACTATCTGAAAAAAAACTGTTCTTTTGAGCACCCAAAACATATATTATGTGCAATATTTTTGCTTTTGCTGCACACTGACGTTAAATTGACGTCAATTTGACGTTAGACTTAATCTAAATTGAATAAAATTTTGATTTTGGTCATCTTCTAGACTTTTTTAACTTCCTCAACGCAACACATAACACATATATGCGATAAAATCAGGTGTACATGACACTATCACATATTAACTACTTGATTCGTGTGAAAGACGGTACCCCAATTTGTGACGTCACTGTCACGTTAATACTGCAAGAAAAAATTGGAAACATCGTTTTCTTTAATCTGCATATATATTTCTCTAGTTGAAAATCGACATGAATCACTTTTTCCCAAAATTCCCACAGGAGCCCAAATTTCGACACAGCGACCTGTACTATAACTGACAACAACTATTCTTGAATAAATCAGCGGAAGGGTAGAGAATGACCATAGAAATTATTTCGTGATCAATCTCCGCGAAAGTATGGAACCGAACTCGCGACCCCTGGATCTGCAGTCAGACGCACATCTGTAGTCAGACACGTGACCGACTGCGCTACCCGGCCCGGTGTTAAATTGTATATATATATATATATACTTGGAAATAAATTTAGCATCAACTTGGCAAATGCAAGGGTAAACTTAGACTAAAATTTCCTTACATTTTAAAAATGTTCCAGCAAACGTTTTCAAATAATAAGAACTTGTATGGTCTAAGGTTACTTCTGCGTTAAAATGTCACCTGTGGTAGACAGCCGCCATCTTTGATACAGAAAATTCGTTTCTGATTTTATGACCGTATTGATATCTCTTGTGATTCTTTCCTTTCATAAGTTCTGATCGTCTTACGTTTTGGTCGCCCTTGAAGCTGACAGTCTGTCTAACAAACTTTGATCATCATTTTTTTTTAGTTTTCTGACCCACTGTTGACGGTAAAGGCATACTTAACCGATGGTAGGTTTCAAACCCATAGTTCGTTCTTTGTCTATACATTTTGGAAATTGCTAAATTTTGGCAAGAAATTGAACAAGGCCTTTCGGACTTTTATAACACACAATCTGGTCACAGAGGCACAGCAGAATTATCCTTAAAATGCTGTATTTGGAAATTATCAATTAATTTCGGTCTCCATAGCAACTTTCAGAAAAAATAACATTATTCACGTGTGGTATATTGTATAGTCCGTAGCCCAAAAACTTAATTTGACAGAATTCAATAATTCAGGCTACATGATACCTAGATGACGCTTTGAAATATAAGCCATAAAATACCAGTATCGCCAAGCTATAAAAAATTGAATTTTCAAAACATTTCCTCAGAACATAAAGTGATGCTTAACTTTTTTCAAAGTGTATATGTAAATATATTTTTTCCTGACTATTTTGGGTGCCTAAGTTCACACTGGTCAATGTAAACGCACCGGTGGTTGCTACAACGAGCTGGTGGTTGCATTTTACAGCACTGGTGGTGGCGTAAAAGGTGAAAAATCTATACCTGTTGACTTTATTATTTATTCATAAACTTGCATTTATTTTATTTGTGATGACACCTGGCGCACAGACCACCGGTAACATTGCAGTTTATGGCTCTGTCAAGCAATTGGTGATTTAATTCTTGGTTTGGACGGCAAATCCAACAAAGTTCTGGAGTTTTGTCGTGACAGGTGTTTTTTTCTAGTGTAACTGCCTAAATTGAGTGAAATCTGCACG
The DNA here is from genome assembly GCA_964019695.1 of Loripinus fragilis. Classification (NCBI taxonomy): domain Eukaryota; kingdom Metazoa; phylum Mollusca; class Bivalvia; order Lucinida; family Lucinidae; genus Loripinus; species Loripinus fragilis. The sequence goes on along the minus strand of OZ026518.1, from coordinate 17,453,125 downwards.
TCTAAGCGCAGCTGTTGTCATATTCCCATGAAATAACATCCAAAAAACGATTACTACTTTGTTTTTTTTCTTGGTAAACTAGCAAATGTTTTATTGAGGAATTTTTATTACAACGCACTGGGAGCATTTTTGACGCATTGATACAACGCACTGATGGTTGCACAGAATTCCTGTGGTTGCTGGTGCAGCCTAACCACAGCATTCACTGTTCTTATAAACGGTACATAAATCGTTATTTGAGCCAGCACATGATATTTCAGTACCAGGATGAAGACTCAGGTGAGCCTATGCAAATGTACAGACTCGCCAGAGCCTTCTCTGCATAGAAAAAATAGAGAGTAGTAATCGTTTTTGGAAGTTATTTCATGGGACTATGACAACACAGCTGCAGCTGTGCTTAGACATGCAGAATTTCCTGAAGTTAGGCAGTCACAATAGAAAAAGCACCTGTCACTGTCAAACTCCACAACTGTGTCGGATTTATCAGTCAAACCATGAATTAAAACGCCATTTGCATGGCAGAGCCATAAACTGCAATGTTTCTGACGGTTTGTGCGCATTGGGTCATCAAAAGTAAAATAAACGCAAGCTTATAAAGAAATCATACAGTCAATAGGCATAGATTTTGTGGTTTTTGTACACTGATGAAGGCTCAAGCGTGATTCTGCAAATGTGTAGCCTCACCAGAGATGCTCCAGAGCAAGCCCTGTTCGCACCTTGAGAGTGTTTCTACCTATTTTTCAGATTGGCCCCAAAACTTTTAATTTAATGAGATTGTTTGTTTGTTATGATACATTACAATAGTTAATGAGCCTCCATGCGAGCTTAAAATTTTTGTGCTTCAACAACAGCAGATTCTAGGGTGAAGATTTGGTACCAGTAAAATGCAATTTTAGCACCCCAGAGGAATAGGCTGCTGTCTGTTCTAAGGCGGTGATTCTGTTGTTGTTGATTCGTTGTTGATTATTACTCCCATTACAGGATTCTGTAATTGTTCTATATTTTGTTACTTTATGTCCTTTCTTGTTTTACAATCATCTTGATGGGGAAGAGAGAGAGCTGGCTGCTTTGCTTAGTTTGTCTTCCTGGTGTCTCGTGATTGTTGTGTGGCTATTCCTCTCAGTGCCATGGGTTTGTTTGCAGTTTTTGATTGTGATACTCACTATTTTTGGGTGTCATTCATGCGAACAGCGATGGCTTTGGCCACATTTGCTTGGTCTAGTCTGAGCCTTCGTCACAGTTTAAAATTCTCATGTGGTGATTCAAATGGCGATTGAATGCCATTTTGTGCGAGCAACGAAGGATCTGGCGAGTCTGCACATTTGCACAGGCTTACCTTAGCCTTCGTCACTGTACAAAATCTCTTGTGCTGCCTTAAATGGCGATTTGTGTGCTATTCACGCCAGCAGCGAATACTCTGGTGAGTCTGCACATTTGCGCAGGCAGTCACTGGACAATCTAATAAATATCAAGATCTCTTGTGCTGGCAGCAAAGGCTCTTGGGAGTATGCACGTTTGCACAGGCTCGCCTGAGCCTTCTATACAGTATCAAAATATCATGTGCTGGTTGAAATGGCAATTTTTGCAACGTTTATGTGAACAGCGAATGATGTGGTGAGTCTGAACCAGCAACCACAGGAATTCTGTGCAGCCATCAGTGCGTTGTATCAATGCGTCAAAAAATGCTCCCAGTGCGTTGTAATAAAAATTCCTCAATAAAACATTTGCTAGTTTACCAAGAAAAAAAAACAAAGTAGTTATCGTTTTTTGGATGTTATTTCATGGGAATATGACAACAGCTGCGCTTAGACGTGCAGATTTCACTCAATTTAGGCAGTTACACTAGAAAAAAAGCACCTGGCACGGCAAAACTCCAGAACTGTGTTGGATTTGCCGTTCAAACCAAGAATTAAATCACCAATTGCTTGGCAGAGCCATAAACTGTAATCTTACCGACGGTCTATGCGCCTGGTGACATCACAAATAAAATAAATGCAAGCTTATAAATAAATCATAAAGTCAACAGGTATAGATTTTGTTTACCTTTTCCGCCATTTTACGCCACCACCAGTGCCGAAATAAGCCACCACCAGTTCGTTGTAGCAACCACCGGTGCTTTTACATTGACCAGTGTGAAGTTTACAGGCGGTTCATTGAAAATCAATGACACAGTTGCATTACATATTGAACGACCCTCGTACCGAGTCCTTACATATGTGTCGGTACTTGTGTAGCTGGTCACTCTTTATCCCCACTCCCTTATCAATGGTCATTGACCATACGCAAACAAACAAGATAACCTATCAGTACAGGGTGACCTCTATTATGACATGAATCTCAGTAGCTCTGGGTGTTGTATAACGATAAACATAAACTGAAAACACGCTACATTGAAACAGCTTAGAGCCTAATGAGATGCCGCAAAGTGCGGCATCTCATTAGGCTCTTCGCTGTTTGTTATGATATAAATACTGTTCAGGGACAGTTGGAAATGCTTACCTCTGATCCATCCTGGATTCATAAGGGTAAACAATGAAACAAGAAAACAGTAAAACAAGGCATACATAACTTAATTTTCTGTTGCATAACTGGAGGTATACTTTGGAGTATGGACACATGTATTTTACCAGGGACAATACCTCTCTAAAAGAGCGTTTGTTTACTTTTGGGACGAGCCTTTTGGTGACAGTGTTGTCATTTTGCCACAGATATCATTCGCTGATGGGATACCAGCTACATCTAGATTTATAGAATATTAAGGTATATTTTTTCTTTCACCATATTTGTAAACAGGAACAGCAAATATCACTAAAGAGGACCACAACGTTGAAATTAAGTGAAATGGAATGCACACCCTTATTTAACCACGAAGCCGCAAACCGGGTCAAGATCGAATTATAAATAAAAAAGTTACAGATATATGTAATTATAAAAAAGTCCTGCCGCAATAATAAGAAACTCGAAAATCTGGAATATTATTTCATTACTTGCATTTTTCTAAATAGAAAGCTCAAATGTGGATATAAAATACCCTACAGTGTCAGGGAAAATATTTTGAACAATCTACTACCATTACCCTGACCCCTGATCTCTTGGGAATGTTGGCATTTTTAGGCTTTCTGAAAAGCGGGAGGAATTTAAAAGGTGCAACAGCCATGTGACGGCCTGTATATCTATATTTAAAATTATATAGACACGTATCAAAAGCATCGACCATTTTAAAATCGTGATTGCTTTTTGCACGCCTTCTTCGTCTCTTTGAAGCATTGCCATTCAGTTTAAAGGATATAATATCAAGCATTGTTATGGCTCTCTTCATACAAATGAATGCAAGCCATTGGGGCACCTCATACGATTGAATGCAAGCCATTGTGACAAATGTCCCAGATTTGACTTGCAAAGGCTCACGAGAATGTGTACATGTGAACAATTTAGCAACAGCCTACATTGTTCTCAGCAAATATGTCCGCTGTTAAGGGGTGTGGTGTTTTAAAAATATTAAAACAGACAGAGGGGCAGTTGTCACGCCTACTTGTGACATTAGAGTTCAGCGCCACAGTGGCTTAGTTCTGTGCAATAAAGAGTTGCTAGTTCACTTCTCACCGGTGTTGTGTCCTTGAGCAAGACACTTTATCCACTGCTTAGAAATTGTAACCCAGGAAGACTCATCCGGGCATGACTGAAAATTGGTGACCGGGAGGTAAAGAATCAAAACAAACCAAGTTCATATTTCCACCAGTACTTCTGTCCCTTCATCTGTCCATTCACCTTTAAAGAAATTTCCATTAAAATACTAGTACGTTTCTCTGCAGCAGTACTAGCTGTGTTTGTCCTCAGCGTACTCTTCCTACACGCACTGTAGCAAGATGATTTTGTCCTACATTTCACATTCTATTGACTATGACATAAATGAACGCTGCAAAAGCAGTGATAATTGTGAATTTTGTGTTGTTACACATGTACATTGACGTTGATTTAAATCTTTTCATTGAGTTGTGTTTCTCTTCAGCAGCAGCAGTAGCAGCAGCATCAGCTAGGAGTGTCAAAGTTTTCATTATGATTGTTCTCGACATACTCTACGAGCACGCTATATGACCTGGTGACATTGACCTATGTTTCACGTCACAGTGATCTTGTCATAATTCTGTATTCTGTGTGTCAACCACGGTTCTACATTTTTGTTTTGTTTTAATGTATCAATGCTATTCTGTGCAATGTTTCGATCTGCATCTTAAAATTACTATTACTATAATCTTTTTCTCCCCATTCACTAAATATTGTCTGCTGTCTCATCTGCTTATGTACATTGGTAGTCTCAATTCAATCAGCATAGACCCGGATCCAACTGATCCCTTATGAGTAGTATTATTATAGTTTTTCTTGTTTATAAGGTAGATGGAAGAGCTATCGTATCTTTCATCCAAAAATTAATGTTTCATTTTGGGTTTGCTAAAATCCACCTGTTTGTACATATATGACGTCGTGAAGCGCTACTATGTTAAGAAAATACATTAAAAAGTAAGCGAGTTTGATCAAGAAATACCACAATCACATACTGCAAACCAACCCACGGTTTTGTTTGTTTGGTGCTTAACGACGCATCAACCCTTGTGAGTCATTAGCGTCAGACGGTATTAAACTAAACATGATGTGGATGTAAAAAGCAAAAAATTGTAAGATAATATAAAAGGAATGATGATGCTGAGCTTGTATAATGATAATAAGTTGCAATATGATTGTTGACAGGAGAGACCACGTACAATATCTGACAGTTTCAAAGAGCTATTCAGATAACTGTACGTATTCTTTAACCAAACAGAATACAACATTAAAGAATCTGTATTATAGCCTGATACAAATGTAAAACAAAACATGATTTTTAAAAATTAGCAATTAGATTTTGTTAAAAAGATTTACTTCTTTTAAAAATGTCATAATACTATGAATATGTATATCTTGAAATAACTGTTTCATGTTGTCAATATGGAAGCAATTGTTTCTTACTTGTGCAAAGTCGCCACATTCTAAAAGTAAATGACGTACGGTGAATGGTGCGTCGCAACCAACACATTGTGGCTGCTCTTCACCTTGCAGTAAGTATGAATGAGTGACTTTTGTATGACCTAAGCGGAGTCGAGCTAAAACGACTTCTTCTTTTCTGATGTTTCGAACAACTGATTTATATTCATCAATAGTTGGTTTTATGTCAAGAAGTTTATTTCCAATGCTATTATTCCATGAAGTTTGCCATTCTTCCAAGATATACTAATTGATAGATGGCTTAAAATTAGAAAATGGAATCTTAAAAGAAGTTGGTTCTAATGAAAGCGATGTTTTTGCTTGCTGATCTACCATCTAATTCCCTAGAACGCCTGTATGAACTAGGAATCCAACAGAGAACATTTTCTTTAATTGCTAAAACCTCGTGACATTTTTCTAAAAATTTCTGAATCTATGGATTCTTTGAACTGATATGGTTTATAGCAATCAATACTGAAAGTGAGTCAGAAAATATAATGAATTTATTGTTAGTGTCACAAGTTCTAATGAAATCTAAAGCTAGATCAACTGCTTTGGCTTCAACAGTGAAAATTGATAAATCGTCAGGTATACATTGCATAATAATATGGTTGCCCAATATAACAGCTCAACCTACATTTGAGTCTTCCTTTGACCCATCAGTATAAAGTTGTTGATAATTCTTATAACGACTTTGCAGTCGTCTAAAATAATCTTTTAATATGTGTGGATTTGATTCAGATTTTTTCCCAAAGTGTAAATCGAAAAGTATGTCAGGTTGTTTTACACACCAAGCTGGAGTATTTGGTGTAATATGTTTTTCAACATTTTGTGGTTTGATATTGTCAGCTTCTAGTGTGGTGAAATTCTGATGCCAAATGATTTAGTAGCTGTAGGTTTTTGTTCATATAACTGAACCTAATTTGGTGGGAATGTAACTTCATGAGCAGGATTTGATGGGTAGCAGCAAGTCTTATAGCATATTGCAGAGAGAGTTTTTCTGTTCCTAAGTATAGTGATGGTTCATCTGCTTCCACAAAGAGACTAGCAACAGGAGAAGTTTTAAAAGCACCTAAAGCTAACCTAAGTCCTTGATTATGTATAGGAACAAGCATTTGAAGATATGATTTTTCGTGAAGAGCCATATATAATACAGCCATAGTCTAATTTTGACCGGACTAGAGACTGATAAAGCTTGAGAAGTGAAGTTCGGTCTGCACCCAAAGAAGTATGGGAGAGCACCTTTAAAAGATTCAATGCTTTTAAACATTTAGCTTTGAGATATTTCATATGGGGTATAAAACTGAGTTTTCTATCAAATAAAATGCCAAGGAATTTAGATTCCTTAACAACTGGAATAGGTGATCCATATAAATGTAAAGCAGGATCATCATGTTGCTTGCGCAACTGACAGAAATGTACACACTGTGTTTTAGATTTGGAAAACTTAAAGCCATTGTTTGTTGCTCAATTTTCAATTTTATTCAAATTTTGTTGCAGGTGACGTTCAATCGTCCCCATGCTTTTTGAACGATAACAGATACAGATGTCATCAACATATAATGAGCAATCAGTAAGATTACCTAAACATTTCCCAATATCATTAATTTTGATACTAAAAAGTGTTGTAGACAAAACATCCCTTGAGGTACACCCTGCTCCTGGTCATAATAGTCAGACAGAGAGGAGTCAACTCGGACTTGCATTGTGCTGTCTGCAAGGAAGTTTTCAATGAATGTAGGAAGTCTACCTCTTAATCCTAGTTTGTGGATACGAGGGTCATCCAATAAAGAATGAGACTTTCTTCATAGTATGAAAACCTGTGTGTGCATTTAGTTAAAAATCACCATAATGATAGTATGACATTTTAGCAATTCAGGAATATAAACAATATGTTTGTGATTGATTAGTTGCCATAGTAACGGGATGTTTTGTGGAAGGACTTGAAGAGGCATGGCCACGTTTGCATTATTTTTTGAATACCCACGGTTATTGAAAGTCTTTTATTTTCACTCATAGATAGAATATAACCTCTTGATATAATTTCTTCTACTAAACAATCTTAGTGTTACATAAAATGCAATAAAAGATGAACCAATAATGCATATTCTTTATTTTGGTTGCCTAGCAACCGATTTACTTGATTTTTTTTATAAACGCACTACTTTGTGTTGCTATGGTAACTCTGTAGGTGAAGGATATCCCACAAAATGTTTCGTTATCTGCAGCTTATTGTTTTTAAGTATGCATGAACAGAACTGTGTTCACTTTAATTGCCTTCGACTATTTGATATTAAATTTTAAAGTCAAGAGGTCAGGGAACATACCAGATATGTCTTGATTATTAAGCTTTGTTTCCATGGTAATGGCGCAAGAATCTGAAACCTTACTTTACCCTATTGGATATAGACAGATTGCATGAGCATATATAAGTACTAGTAGAAAAATAAACCATACATCTTAATCTGTTGCTATGGTAACCACCTATAGTGAGCCGGCCACGCATGTTTGTCCAGTCTTCTAATGTTGCCTAGCAACAAAAGTTGGAACAATGTAAAACGTCGAATATGGTGAAAGTGAACAGCCAAAAAGACGAGCTAGCTTTGAAAGAAATTTCATAAGCCTAGCATGTAAATTCACTGCGCTATAGAAAAAGTCTCATTCTTTATTGGATGACCCTCGTTTCTTTTAAAATGCCGTATCTCCATGTGGTATCATAAGCTTTTTCCAAATCGAAAAAACACAGCGACTACATGTTCCTTTTTAATAAAGGCATCACGTATGAAAGTTTCCAATCTAACTAAAGGACCTCGGACAGTCTTAATGAAGGATTGCCCATAAAAATGACCAGAGAAAAGTTTCAAAGAAAATGATATTTTTTCAATGAAAAGGATAGTAGGTTCAACCCTCGACTTATCCACAAAATCCGTTTCTCATTAGACAAGTACCAATTGAAAAATATGGGTTGAAAACTCAGTTTTTGCTATTCAACATATAGAAAATAGAAAAAGTTTTACTGAAGTGCTTTCCCCCCCCCCCCCCCCCCCCCCGTGACCAAACTAATCCTTTTGCATACAGTTGTAGTTTTACATTTCACACATCATATAAAAACGGCATGATTGGTCACGGGGGGAACGCTGTCAAAATGCTCAAAAACACTTTAGTATAAAAACGTATTAGAAACTTATTTTGTAAAAGCCTGCAGGTAAATATCTATATACAATGGCATGTATCAGGGCCTTAGTTATGAGTGCTTACAAAGTAATTAATTGTCTCATTCCTCAACCAAAACATATAATATGGGTACTCAAAAGAACCGTCTCGATGAGACGGTTCTTTTAAGCACCAAATTATATATTAAATAGAATGTGTAAGAAAATATTAACGATTTTATGCTCAAAAATTGTGTTTATCTAGACTGTGATATATACAGTAGGCAGTTATTATACACCTCAGTACACAAGTCAAGCTGGTTGACTTGGAACATTACAGGTAATAGTCAAAAGTAATTGACAGCACACTTCTTTAGATGAAACGATGAAATCTTCTCAACCCGAATTTTATGCAAACGGATCACTTTCGTCTCAAGTTTTATGCCGCAAACATAATATTTACATGTATTTAGGTGAATACTCGACGAAGCTTTGACTCTCTGTGAAATAAAATTTGGTCACAAAAATACCCCCACCCCCTAAACCCTAGAGTCCTGGCATAATTATGTAATATTTTCAAAATAGTTTTATTACGCTAGGTGCACTAAATGTAAATGTTTGATTTAAGCCCAAAACTATAGTTGTCAGTTATGCATTATCCTAAACAGAGGCTGTCAAAATTTGGGCAGATTGAATAGGAAACTGTCCGAGGTCCTTATCAGTTGTACTACGGTCAGTCCTGAAACCAGACTGGAACCGCGATATATGATCATTAGATTAAAAAAAACAAGTAAATCTTTTATTAATCATTCTTTCAAGTATTTTACATAGACAACTTGTTAACGCTATAGGTCTATAATTATTAGGTTACGCAGTATCTTTCCCAGGTTTGGGAATCGGGATTATGGTTGCATATATCCAATCTTCTGGAAATTTACCAGTAGTCCAAATGTAATCAAATATATTCAAAAGGGTTTCAAGACAATTCTCTGGGAGATGTTTAATCATTTGATAGTGGATCTCACCAGGACCCATGGCTAAATCATGTGATTGTTGAATAGCTTCAACTAATTCATCTAAATTAGAATTTTTGTTATAAATTTCATTATTTTGTGATTTAAAATTCAATTTAACTTTCTCTTGTTCGGTTTTAATCTTTCTGAAGCATTCAGAGTAATTGAATGATGATGAGTTGTGACAAAAAGTTTCTCCTAAAGTGTCAGCAATGTCTGTTTTTGAAGTTGCTTTGCTGTCAGTACCCACTCTGTTTTAATGTGTGTAACTGGGGGATTTGTTTTTTTCAGAGATTTTTCTTAGCATATCCCAAACCTTTTTAATATGGGTTTTATAATTGATTGTCGAAACATAAGATCTCTATGACTTACGCTCCGATATTTTAATTGTTCTACGGGCTTTAGCTCTAAATACTTTGATGTCATTGAAATTGTTGGTATTTGGAGTTCTTTTGAATTTAGATAGAGTTTGTTTGCGCTGTTTAATTGCTTCTTTACAGTCGTCATTGTACCATGGATTACTCTGAGTTGGATTTGGCGAAGTTTGAGGAATACTTCTTTAGATTTTTCAATAAGAGAAGAGGTAAAATCAGCTATAGGATCAGAAGATTCTTTGAAGTTTTCTGGTACCAATTTGCCAGTGCACAGAGTATCAAATAGATCCCAGTTGGCTCTAAATAAATTCCTTTTTGGATTGTGATCCTCAGTGGAAAAAGTGTTCTGTTCAATGATGATAGGGAAGTGATCACTGTTGTGTTGGTCTTCACATACAGACCAATTATAATCAAGAAACAGTGATGGATGACCGAAGGAAAGATCAATAGATGTAAAATACTTTGTACTTGGAGAATTGATAGGTGTAAGACTTATTATTCATAATACCAACCCACGGCACCATGAGCAAGAGCCACGGAACATTTATAGAAACAATACATTTGAAAGACAATTATAGCAAAGCAACCAGTTTTCTCTTACTATCAAGATGATTGCAAAACTAGAATGGAAACAAAGTAATGCATAACAAAACAAAGACAAACACAGAACTTCCACAAACAATGGGAAGTACATTAAACAATAAATCAACAACAGCATAACCACCAGGAGCGCAGTGGCTCAGTGGTAGATGCTTGACTCGAGACCGAGGGGCCGGGGGTTCGAGCCTCACCACCGTCCCTATTTAACTGAAAGATTGTTGATGGGATGTAAACAATCGAAGTAACATTTAAACAAACAAACAAACAACATGACCACCGCCTTTGAATGGACAGCAACTTAAGTCACCAGGGGGCTTAAATGCATTTTACTAGCGCTTAAATCTTCGCACTGGATTCTTTTGTTGTTGAAGCACAAAATTGTTTAGCTCGCATGGAGGTTTCCTAACTAATGCAATGTTTCATCACAGAGAAACAATCAAATCAATTAGCACATTATGATGATACATAGAAAAGGGCCCATTCCTCCCATATACACTGAACCGAAGTTATAAGTAGCCACCATACAATTTTTGCTCCTGTTTAGAAAGTAAAAATCTCTCACAAAATTTAAATTCTATAAGAAGGTCAAAGGCTTTGTTGAGATTCTGCAAATTATTTCATTTCAAAATGTCTGGTAGACCTTGCACAGACGAGGTCCGAGTAAAGGTACCATCATTTCAAAAAGTCACACTTTTTAGTGTGATATAAACTATTCACCACATACGTTATCCATTTATATTTTAATCAGTTTGAAGATGTTTATAACAGCTGTGATATAAGATGAAAAGAATCAAAAGTTTTTTTGACAATTGAGCACTCAATTTCTCTTCTACTATAACATAAAGACAGCCACGGTCAACAACTTAATCAAAGGACTTTTAGCTTAACCATGCAGTTTGCATACACACTTTGCATTGCTCTGTACGCTTTATTATCTGCGACACAGTAGTGCAATTTTCAGGGGTTCTTTATTATGAATTGGCGTCACTGTTCTGCTTAAAAATTAAAAGAAATCTTTAACAAATGCCATTTAGTGACCTTTAAATTTTCACGTTAAAAGCGGAAGTGGATACCAAATTAGTAAAAAATTATTAGAAAATGGGCTCATCAAGTTGCATGATGTTTTGTCAAACATATTAACGTAAAATAAAACACATACAATGATTTTAGTATGTGCAGCTGATGATTTCCAAAAATTTCGGAAAATTCAGAAATTATCAATTTTTAAAAATTCATGAAAAATATGTCATAAGCAAAATGTCAAGTTTTTGATGTTTTTCAAGTCGACTAGGCAGGTTTGCAATCACCTCTACTTGAATTTGATAAAAACTGCACTCAAAACTCTTTTTTTCCTAAAAATTTTGATTTTTGCAATTTTAAGCCCAAAAATCGTGAAGTGATAGAAAACTCTTCCAAAACACCGTTTAACTTTAGTTCATTCCAATACACATACTTGGGCAAAAATTCATTTTAATATCACTAGGGCTTAGTCAGAAAAAAAGAAATTGAAAATGGCTACTTAGAACTTCGGTTTAGTGTAGTCAGAGCTAAAGAAAACCTCAAGTTGAGCTACGGTGGGCCTAGCCAACGACAAGCATCAGGCACCGACCAACGGATTAAAGCTTTACGTCAAGGCCGTCATTAAGTCTGAGGCCTGACCCACCGTCGTGCAATTAAGAAGGAAGCCATAGCTATCAACTGTGACTGGGTTCACAACCAGGCATGCAGACTGTCGCATGATATCCATGTTGTATCCCATTCTTTTATAACGTTTAATAATCTATTTAAATTGAGTTAGGCTTTCCAACAATTCTTTTAAATTTATAAACTAAATCGCCATAAAATACAGGTTTTGGTATGCCTTGTTGCAGAAGAGTCTTTAAGCAAATATTGTATTTAACAATCAATCTCTGAGTGTCGGTAATCAAATTTAGAAAAAGCTTTACGGAGTTTATAGTATTGATAACCTTGTTTTAGTAACTTATGATCAAACATTTGTTTCTATTGTTGAAGTTATCAACATGAGAACATACTCTTGCAGAACGAATAAGTTACGAAATGTATACACCACAGGAAGGGGAGCGAGGAACATCTCCACCAAGAAATGGAAAATTAACTATTTCAAAATTAAAGTGGTCCTGTTTATCATAAATTTTGGTAGAAACTATGCCATTTGTAATGGACAAGTCTAAGTTAAAAAAGTGGCCTCAGTATCTGAAGGCTTCGCCTTATTCAACTGAAGTTCATTGGGATATATCTGGCTTATCATTTGTGCAAAATAAGGATTATCAATATAAAGCAAGTCATCTAGATTTCTTGAGGAAGAGATAAATGCTTCAACAACATCTGATTGATTATTCTTAGAAAGAGACAACATGAAGTCTCTCTCATAACAAAATAAAAAACAAATCTGCAACAAGAGGAGCACAATTAATACCCATAGGAATACCTAAAATTTGTCTAAACAATTTTGAGCCAAATCTTATAAATATATTGTCCAAAAGATAATGGAGAGCGCCACACACTTTCTGACATGACCACAATTTAAATCGTTTAGGTTTTTCAGAAGTGAAAATGCGCGTTTCTCATTACAAGCTTACAAAGTGAGACCTCTCTGTTAAAAGTTTGTTCAATTAACTCAATTAGTTATCTTGGTAATGTGATATAGATAGTAGAGAAATGATATGTAGACACACTAGATGCTGGAATACCTTTAGATTTTTATTTGTTAAGAATCTCACCTGAGTTTTTAACAGACCAAAAAGATTTTTACCATTTCTCTCAAAAACAGTTTCACAATTGTTAATAACAAGATTTAAAACTTTTAAAACTGATTTTGTGCCTCTTAGCAGGTGTTTGAATCATTGCAATAAGAAAACTAAGCAGATCTGGTTTATTATATTTTTCACCTGGGATCATTTACCCTACCATTTTTTTATAACATGGGGGTATGACAGCACCGTAAATTGACATGTACGTGTTTTTATATCAATTTAAATGCTGGCGAATGACCACAGATATAGTGGGCTAAGCAAAACCAGAAGAAATTTTAAAACATATTCATAAACATCATCCCTTTGATTATGATTAGCGTTTGAACAAATAATTTTGATAGTACAAAAGAAAATTCGGCTGGGCAAATACTTATTCTACCAAAGCGAATGAAACTTTACATCATCTGATTCTATTAGAGAAAGAAACAAAGAGACGGTAGCGAAATCTATTAATACGTAGACGGTATTCAGATCATGCATATTCAATAAGGGCTTTGTTACGTCACTACATATCTCATAATTAACCAAATGGTTATTTCCATGACTTAATTTCTCCCAATTATATCACAAATAATGGTTTTGATGATGAACTTTCCGCTCCTAGTGTAAGCTGTATGGTTCGTGCGTATATACGGGAAGATAATCCACGAGCTTTAGCGAGTGGATTATCTCCCGTACATGCGCACAACCTTACAATAACTTTCTTATTTAACCAGTATGCTTTTGAACTTTGTACATTGTGAAATATTTGATGTAAAACATTGGAATATCACTAAAAAGTGCAATTATTTCATTTACATTGTCCTGATGCTTAGTCGACTTACTTAACCGTTCTTGACCCAAATTGTTTACATGTAAGATAAAATGTTCTTGTAAAAACAACACTTGCTAGAAAACGACACCTGCAAATGATCCAATTTAGTTGCGCTTTTTTCTATGACAGTGAAATTTTAGGTCAATCAAAATCTAACTTCTGACGTTCGCATAAGTGTTTGTGTTCGAAAGAGTAGTAGTCTCCATTTGACAATCCTCGGAGTAACGTTTAAACTTTTATCTTCCGAAGTATGGCTTCTGTTAGGGAACACTCTTGTACGAGTTTTTTCAACTTGAGTTGGAATCTAGCCTCAGTGGAACCAAGATCATACGCTGTAATGCACTCACCACTCGGAGACTTCGTTGCAGGAATATAGTACCAGACTGATCACCACAAGTATAGACGAAATTGCAATGGTTATTTATTAGCGAATACGATACCCATCCATTTCAGTCTCGGTTTTGCGTTCACGAAGCCGTAAAATAAATCCATATTTTAAAGATTTAAATTGACAGGCGTACCGAACGTCAATTACGTCACCATTTAGACTACGCACGGCGTGATAATTAATAAACTGTCAAGTCCAGATATAAAAACGTCAAAAACTTTGACAGAGGCCTCTTTACACAAGTAAAACGTTTGTGTTGACACTGAAATAATACTTCGTTCATATTCTAGTTGCATTTTGAGAAAATCTACTTTTCGAACATCTTTGACTGCTTTTGCATACATATGTACATGCACAGTATGTGCAGTTATCCTAACAGTGCAATCTTCTCTTCGACAAAATGTACTCGTCTGAATATGGTCAATTGAAGCATGTAGGCACAGTATTGTCAGAGTATGCGCTGTTTTCTTTACGTAAAATCTTCAAATTAAAGCACCATGGATGTCATGTGCTTGTTTGAATATGGGCCAGCACATTAGAGTTCGGTACTATCGCATCGGCGAACAACGAATGCTCAGATGTATGCACACCCTCGTCATAGCCTTCGCTTTTTGCGTACACAAAGTATAACTGTAGACGGAGTCTCAGACTAAAATGCAGACATCTAGCCCCAAAATGTAGACCTCTAGCCCCAAAATGTAGACCTGTAGCCCCAAAATTTTGAGTCCTAGCCAGTATGGACGTTTATTGGAGCATTTGCGCACAATACCATTATCTCGCGTGCTAAATTGAATTTTCAAGAAGGCACATTTTCGTAGGACAAGACCACCTAGCTACAGGCAATTGCACAGCACAAAGGTTATGTTTCCTAATGCATATGCTTTTATTAAAACAGGCATATATCATTGGGAATATGTCTTCAGGTAAACGTTTAAATACTAGTTTAGAGCAACTACACAGATCGGGCAACAGCCGACCGCATGATGGTGCAGCAGGCATATATTAAGGCAGTTTATTTTATTGTATCATGACCCGGTAAATATATATTATCGGGTCACAATCGGCCCACCAGCGAAACGGCATTTTAATGCCGATTCGCTAGAGGCCCGAAATTGTATGCCTTTTGACAGAATCCATATGCGCAATCACCATTGTAGATAAATTTGGGATATTTCCAAATATATCACCTGAATCCAGGCTCGAACCTTCTTCAATTTGCACTTAAACTCGGACATTCAGTTGATGCCATAGATTTGCAACAAAAGAAGTTTGAAAGGTGAATTCAGACACACAGCATTCCCTTGTGTGAACTTCAGACGATGGACATGCGATGTTCTTTTCTTATAAAAAGTGATCATTAATCTATGTTTCGTTTGGCAGATATATCAGTATGTAAATACATTTTTTGATAATTTTCTTTCATTTACAAAAGGGAATATTCATTTTTCAAATTATGAGGAGGTGCATGGGGCAATGTGGTATTTGCTGTGAGCATGCGTATTAAATCGCTGCCGTCAGGTCGACCCTAAATTTCTTATTTAAAACGAGGAGGAATAATGTATGCATTTTTTGTATTAAGCTTTTCCAAGTTCTGACATGGCCTAAATGACATATTTTCTGAAAGAAGCTGTGACACACCTGTATCGGCATTTGTGTCTTTTTTGTTGGTTTTACAAGTGAAATGTAAAGGTTATATGTGAACCATTATCGTTTTGATTGTTGCAGCCATCTGAATTCAGTGTGCTACATTGTGCTTTACTGTCAGTCGCAGTCTCAAGCCAGATATGTTTGCTTATTTCAGAAAGTCTAGACCTGTGACATTTCATTTTGGATGCGCAGACACCGATTTGTGTCTATAAGGTATGACAATTAAAAGAAAATACAGCCATTTTTGCCTTTGAACGTTTCTCTCCAGCATGTTATCAACTGTGCTAGGGCAGTCCACAACAAGGCCTGCTAAACAGTCGATAAGTGCTTATGATCCAAGAACAGACAATAACATTGAAACATGATTATTCGACTAGCTGCAGGTCCATATATACTCAAACAAAAAAGAAACGTCCGATTTTCATGGTACTGTATCGTTAGATCCAGTTAAGATGTCGCAACAAAAATAAAACCAAAATGTTTATCAAACGTCGGACACACAAAAATTGGTAATTATTTGATATTTATCTGCTTATCTTGAAGGGTTATTGAACCTAATGTGCACACAGCTATTTCCATTATCATCAGGAATTAATCAACAAAACGTGACACATTTTACGTTAAATGGCAATCAGAAACGTCCGACGGTGAAAAAACATCTAAAAATCCCAAATCAGCTTACTGAACGAGCGAAATTGCAGTTCAAAACCTTTCGAAATTGACTGAAATTACCTCCCTTTGAATTAAACAAATAACAATTCATCAACTGCCAAATCTCCTTAACCTAACATCATTTTGAGACCGCTTTTTGTTTTAATTTGTTGTGTTTGTTTATGACAACAATTACACAAAAGAGAAAAACAAAAACTATGGCTGATGTTGGGCGTCAAAGGTTTACAAAATCTGTGTTTTATACCCCACCCCTTACTGCAAAATCATCAGAGAATTTCCATTTTCAATTGTTTTGCTGCAGATTAGTTTTAATTAATGTTGAAATGCTTGTTATGACAAAAACCGAAACAAATTTTGTTCGATTCTGTTGATTATCAAAATGCTGGACCGGAAATGAATTTTCTGAGTGTTTTCACGCACACTTGTGATCGATGCTTTGTGACGTTAGAGTATGTTACAGATAAATGGCTGTGGTCGTAAAAGCAATGCCTATAACTAGCACGGACAACATCTTACTAGAGAGTTTGCTCAGTGACGTTTAAATGTGATTGAACGGTTTGGGATTATGACGGACACACAAGCTGTTGATGTTGTGACTTTTGATTTTAAGGGTACTCGTGTTCGCTGCTTTGTCAGCGGCTCTACTGATTCTCAAATGAATGTCTTATAGGTGCAAAACGTTTCTAAATGATCAGAGTTGGTGATGTGAAAATTTGAATGAAATGCGTTCATACATTTTTTAACTGGCAGACATAAACGTAAAGCGGACATAACTTTATTGTTTCAGTATATGAATTTTGGTCAGTGCTAAGAGAGAGAGAGAGAGAGAGAGCGGTATTACAGACACCAGTTTTGTGTTTTTTTGCAAATTGACCCATCTGGCTTGAAGAAGGTTTTATTGAGGTCAATATTACCCTTTCGAATGAAATTTCTAGAATGAAACCCCCCTATAAAATATCTACAAAATGTTGCGAACAAATTTTGTATTGCATTTACCCAGGTTCTGCACTGTTTGCTAAGACAAACTCGATCTTCAGAGAAACAAATTCAATATTTTTTGAAATTATAACCTGTGTCCCATCAGTTTTACAATGGATCATTCTGGCTTTGTTGTATGTTTCTTTATGGAAAATTTCATTGGTCTTAAAAGGGTCATGTAGGCTGGATAAGTTTGGAGTCACAGGTCGGCAGTGTAATGTTCCATCGGCTAGACGCACGAGGAAGCAGCCCATAACTGCTAAATTGCTTACATACATGAAGATGTGTATTAAACTACTTCAACAAATAGTGGACATTAGATACTAAGAAGTACAAACAGTAAAATACAAACCAACCTGTTGAAATTGTATTTTATTTGTTTTGGACGATGCACATTATCGCGGAGACTATCATATAATTCTAGACTTACTTGTCCGTATGGTACTTTTATTAGTTTTTTCTTCTGGCACAACGTATTTGTTTATACTTTCCGGAGTCATGACTGGCTGTATGACATTACTGAACGTAATATTTGGCAAACAGTTCCGGTCACTTGAAAGGCGTAATGTTGATATTTAGTGGTCAGGGAAGCGTCGTGTATCACTGGGGAGTGTTGAAATTATTCTACGTGGATTTCGCCAACATGCAATCTTCCGAGGTTTACAGAAAACGCCACTTGGAGAGCGCATCCCCATGGACCAATACGAAAAAAACAAACAAACGAAAAACACAAACGAACTAAACACTACTCAAACACTATATTAAAAAATTGTGCAATGATGGTGCATTGGAAGTACAATGTTCACATGCAAATGAGTTACTAAGGCACTAGTTAACCAGGACACTATCAAAGTACTTCGACCAAAACACTACCAATGCACTAACCAAGCTACTTTGACCAAAACAATACTAAGACACAGACCAAGACATTATAAGGGCACGTTGACCAAAAAGCTATAAATGTAACTAGCAATTTAAAGACGAGCTTGAGGTCAGGTCAGTGAACATTCCTTAAATCTCTTTTGCTAAAAATCATGCGCCTGTATTTTATTTGATACCCTCAATCTTAATTTAAGATCAACTGAAAAGGTAGGAAAACGTTTTAATCAAATACTTCAGATATTAGCAGTTGTTAAAAAACGCATAAAATCCTATCCATTTAAAACATTTGCCTATTTGAATTTCGAACTGACAAATATTTCCAAAAAAAAAGCCTTGGAAACTAAAAATGGAATTATCCCACAATGCATCATTCTTTGATGTCATATGAAGTTTGAAATTATTCAATGAATTCCCATGTTTACAAATGCAAAAACGTTGTAAAACTTTGCGAAAAAACAAAGATTGATCTCACATAAACATGTTCAAATGGTATACTATTTAACTTCTATCGGATGCACCTGACTATTAAACGACAAAAATCTTACAATTTCAAACCAAAGATTTAAAATTCAATTTCTGGCTTTTTTTACATAAATCACAAAAAGTTTAATCTGATAAAAGTGTAACTTAGGCAATTGAAAGCATTGGCATTTTCAAACTGAAGATTTAACTTTCAAATACACAGTTTTAGATGCTTGATGTTAAGGCACGTTTTTAAATACCCATATGTCATCACAGAATGATGCACTGTGGGATAGACTCCTTTTTTAGTGTTCTAAAAAAGCAAGTGAGTACTATCAGGAAATACCACAATCACACACTGCAGACCAACTCACGGGACCGTGGGGAAGGGCCATAATACAGTAACAGTCACGAGATATCAGAAAGACAATAAAGTAAAGCAACCATCCCTCTCTTACCCACCAAGATGATTGCAAAACTAGAAGGACGCAAAGTAATGAATAACGAAACAAGGACCAAACACAGAAACACCTTAAACAACTGGAGCAACAATAAACAACAAATTAACAACACCATAACCCTCGCCTTAGAACGGACATCAGCCTAAGCCACCCGGGGTGGGTGGGGGGGGGGGGGCTTAAATGCGGTTCACTTGTACCAAATCTTCGCCCTAGATTCTGTTATTGTTAAAACAAAATAATTGTTTTAGTTCGCATGGAGGCTTCCTAACTTTTGCAATGCATCATCACAGAGAAACAATCTAATCAAATTAAAAGCTATGGTGAAAGAAAGATAAGGGCTCACGATCAATTCTGTTTTGGAAAACCAAAACCAAAAACTTGCCAGTTCGAAAATCAAATATGCATAACTCTTTGTTTTCAATTAGTGGAAGTTTTTGATGAGGTTTTCAGATGTTTCATTTCAATTCATTTTTTAAACCTTTTCATTTGACCTTTAAACAATATTTCAAACTAACAGGAAATCATGAAAACATCTTGTAATGAATTAATACAATTGTTCTCAGTTGCTTAACTGTCTCATATGTCTCGAAAGTGTTTTGATTAGATTTTTAGAGCAAGGCATCAAACGTGATATGATGGCATCTCGATGGTGTATAAGATGTACATTGGTTCATTTCATATTTATGTGGGTAAGCTGGGTCTCCAGTGGGGTGTCCATAAGGGGTTTCCCATTGGACCTCCAATCAAGTATCAGCTTAGAACAAGCAAAGGAGAAAGGAAAAATAGAAAAAGAAAAAATATCACGGACACAACAATGCTATGGCTAATAATTTTACTTTAAATGCAAATAAAGCCAGTTTCTAAGCTACCCATTTGGAAGAAACTATTAATGTTGGAGTATCTAAAGAGTAAACATGAATCAAATTTTATTATTATTATTATTATTATTATTATTATTATTATTATTATTATTATTATTATTATTATTAGAAAAAAAAACAAGTGAGTATGACCAGAAAAGCCACAATCAATTGATGTTTAATTAATCATATTTTTTTCTGTAACGTTTTGAAGACATGTAAAAGGATACTTTTGAAAACAGTGAAGACCCGGCATTTCATCAGAAACAGAAACTGTCTTCAGAGTATAAAATTCAATATTATTTGGAAAATTTAATTATAATATTTGCCCCCCCCCCCCTCACACTTTTAACTACCTGGCATTTTATCTGCATGTATATGTACTGTCCTGCCAGACAAGAGTGACAGCGACGTCATGTTTTGTTTACAATTGTTAAGTAAAACACCACTTGAGCTAACGCGTATCGTTAGATCACTTGTGTATTGATCCTATCCTGCGGATAGGATTAATGCACAAGTGATCTATCGATTCTAAGTCCCTGATAACATTGTAAACAAAACATGAGGTCACTGTCACTCCTGGCTGGCAGGACAGTACTTTATGAGATTCCATTGGTCTAAATGATTAATTGGTGGTTTTGTTGGTATCAGCTATTTATTTTATTTGTTTTTACCAGTTTGTGTTACAGTAGGGTTTTACATTTCGCACAGTTTTTCTTTTTAAAAAGTGGTCTTTGAATTTGGCTCTCACGCCTCTGAGTCAGAGAAAGGAAAGATAGTTTCTTTGCTTAGTGTTTTATCTTGTATATGTATATTTTACTTTTTGCCTCTATTGTTTGTGGGGGTTCGTATTTGGCCCTTGGTTTTGATATGCAGTACTAAATGTCTTTTCTAGTTTTACAATCATTTCGCTGAGGAAGAGAGAGCTAGTTGCGTTACTTTAATTGTCTTCTTGCTGTCGTGGTGTTCTGTAACTCATCCTTACTGTGTCGTGGGATGATCTGTATTTTTGACTGTTGCAGGTCAGGCTCACTTCCGTTTTGCTAGTATGACTTAATAAATTAAATTTGAGCCGCAGCGTGAGATTTCCAACAATTTGGCATTTTGACAAGTGTAAACTCAGACGAGCCTGTGCAGCCTCCTTTTAGGCTTAGAAACCTCAAATGGTGTTCAGTGAGTAGCTTAACACTCATATGATATTCAAGTGACAAGCAAAGGCTCTGATCAGACTGCGCGTCTGAGCCTTTGCTGGTCGCATATACCACATTGTTGGAAATCTCGTGCACTGGCTCGTATGGTTTTTGTCATTCGTGCCATGGGTTGTCTGTGATATCATGCCATTTCCTTGTAATTTTAACGTTGTTTTAGAGGCGATAGGAAACCAATCCATAGAGATTTGCAACCAGTTAATTATCAAGCATTTCGTCAGGTCTACATTGTTTGCCAAGACAAAACTGATCGGTGTCATGGGTTGGTCTGCAGTGTGTGATTGTGGTATTTCCTGGTCATACTCACTTTCGGAATATTTGGAAATTTTCACCTTTGAAAACTCAATAAAAAGAATGGACCATCCCAAATTTTTTGCATTAAACCAGATGGAAGAATCTGTCAGTGCATAGAGAGTTAATTGGTTGTCTCTTGAAATGGCTGGTTTTACATCTTGTGCAAATTTGCTTTTTCAAGGGTACAACATGACGTAATCATTGACGTTAAAATCATCGCTATGAGCGTAACGTTTGTTTGTGGCGTATAGTTGGTGTTATAAGAAGCAGCTAGTAATGTGGTAAGAGGGAGTGTCTTCGTTATGAAAAAGCTGTATATGAATCAAACTGAAAGAAAATTAATAAGCAGGAGTTTGCCCCACCTTATTGAATGTCTACCTGAAATTTTCATCAGCAACGCCCTTTCTGATGGGTGGACCACCGGTAAGGGCGGAAGTGTAGTTCAAGGTCAGTTAAAGTACAACTGTATATCAGAATGTACATGTTTGGGAAGACCAATAGCCAGGGGTCACTGTCATCAATTTTATCTATAAACATTGTTCGCTGCAGGCGAAACTTGCAACGGGAAGGGTATAAAATTGTTTTACCACGGTTTTATGCAGGGGTATGATCGATTCTCCACAAACAACTAGGATTTTGTCGAATTGAAGAGCTTCAAATTTCGCTCAAATACTCTCGAACGAAATTCAATATTTTATTTTATAAAGAATAATCACTTAAAATTTATTTAATATGACATCATTTGATGTTTAAATTTCACATGTTAAAGGTTTACTATCGGATAATGTCACACTGGTCAGAGCGCCTCGAGTCATGTCCAGTCATATAATATACAGAGTAAAATCTACATCCATTTCGGTTAGGACACGGGTCAAGGTATGTACGGACATTATATCTCTTGTTTATACTTTCCGTTCAAATTTATTGCTATAGTTTTACGTTTACCGGATTAACACTAATTTTACGTATGTCGAATTGGATCAGGTCTTATTTTTCTCTTTGACTAGAATTCAGCAAATATGAAAGGCAATCAGAACTCGTGGACACGTCTCTTGCTACGGCTTTTGTATTGTACAGAACTCATGGATAAGCCACTTTATAACTATCTTTATTACACAGAGCTCATGGACACGTTCCTGCACTGCACAGGGCTCATGAATAAATCACTTTATAACTCAAGCTCATGAACAAGTCACTTTATAACTCTTTTGCATTTTATTACAGAGAACTCATGGACAAGTCACTTTACAACTCTTTTGTATAGCACAGAGCTCGTGGATAAGTTACTTGCTCTCTTTACTGCACAGTTCTCATGGATGAGTCCCTTTCTAACTCTTGTATTACACAGAGAACGTGTATAAATCACAGGTCGACTTTCGTTTGATAATTGAAAAATTAAATGATCATAATTAAGTGGCTTGCTCGCGCTTTTGTATGAAGCAGAGATTGTGGATAAGTCCTTTTCGAACGCTTTCGCATTTCACAGAACTCATGGATAAGTACATGTAATGCTAACGCTTCTGTGCTGTAAAAAATCATGGAAAAGTCACTTGATAACGCTTTGTATTACAAAGAGCTCTATCGCTTTTGCATTGGAAAGAACTCGTGGATAACTCACTTGCTATTGCATTTATATTGCATATAACACACAGATACGTCCCTTTCTAACGAGTTTGCACTGTACAGAGCTCATGGCTGAGTACTTGCTAACGTTTTTGTTTTGAACAGAGCTCATGGATAGGTAACTTGTACACGGTTTTGTATATCACAACGCTCACATATAAGTCACTTTATAACAGAGCTCCTAAATCAGCCTCTTGACATTGCATTTCTGTTGCACTTTGCTCACGGATAAGTCACTTTATAATACATTTATGTTGCACAGAGCACATGTATAAATTAAATGATGTGTGTTGCAGAGCTCTCGTAAGTCACTTTGCTCGCCGTTTTGTGTTTCACAGAGCGCATGTATAAGTCACTGTTATCACTTTCACATAACACAGAGCCCATGGATATCTCACGTGATAATGCATTTGTTTTACACAGAATTCAGATGAAGACAGATAGTAATCGCGTTTGCATTACAGAGAGTAACTCTCCCACCTTTGCGCCGTTTGCTAAAGCTTTTTTTTTTATTTCACATAGCTCGTGAATGCATGGTTTTCTAATGCTTTTGCATTACACAGAGTTCGGGGATTTCTATCGAATGTGTCACGTTCGACCAAATAGACGTATACTGAATCCTTTATAGGTTGTTTACAATATATGAACTTCTGGCGGAGTACCATTATTAATATGGGTTCATCGTGTGGGTGAAAAAAGTGTTGATCCAGCTACTCTAAATCAACACTGTTTTGATCGTTTTTCAAACTAAGGTATATAATTTTGAAATACTGTGCGCATTTGCACAGTGCCCGTAAAAGGTTGTATGCGGTTGTTTGAGGGTATTTCGTATATGTGACATATGTCGTACCAATTATGATAGGATATGGAGGGGGATGTGTATGTGTGTGTGTATGTGTGTGTGTTGGGGGGGGGGGGTTGAGGGTGATTAAATTATTCGTTCTCTGTCTTGAATCTAAGGTACAAAATTGGGCCTCGTCGCGAGAAAACCTGTCTTCGGGGTTTCCGACAAACCTAGTTTCAAACCAGTCTCTTCAGCTACAAAGACTAGCTAGACAATTGAAATTTCGCTCGTAGCAAGTCTAGATATCGTACTTCTCGATAAGCGAATAACAAAGGCGCTGATCAGTCTGCGCGGATGCGCAGGCTGGTCTGCGCCTGTTTGTTCGCAAACTTCCGAAGACATGTTTTCTCGCGTCAAGGCCCATATATAGGTTTATTCCGACTTGGTGTCAGATATCGTTTGCAGAGATGCTAGTTTTTTTTCGATAAATTTCGAGTTTTAGAGTTGCATGAAATTTCAACTTGAGGGCAAACTTATCAGTTAAATCTCTTACGTAATAGTAGACTTTAACTGTTTGAAGTCGCGGCTACATCTAGATCAGGTGGTCAAATCATCTATAAACATGACAAGCCAAATAGATGGGTTACTTGGATACTCTTGATAAGAGAGTTGGCCGAAGATAGCGTACCCCCAATCGGTTTTATTACGTCGATATAGCGATAAAACGACTGGTCACTCAAATAAAACTAGATACATGTACAATATTGGAGATAAGTAAAATCAACCATACCCCCGGAAAAGGTTCAATTACATAACTGCAGATTGCATGTCAAATTGTTTTTATTTGTATCAGTTTAAAGAGAGTTTGGTATACAATTGATCAAACCTCTTCAAAACTGCCATATAACTCGGACCCAGTAATATTTATTGGGTGTTTACTGGGTATTGATGGACAACACAGTGCATTGGACTAGTCAGGCGCTCTATGTTGTCCAAATGCAATTTCAATTGTACACCACCTTGAGCACCAGATGAGAGAGGTATCCATATTTATATGTTTTTTAGTTCTCCAAAACAGAGGTGCTCATTGGAAGAATCATATTGAGACGTGTCCACTGCGTACCACATCGAGAGGTAAATAAATGGCTCCAATTTGGATTAACACAAAATAATTTGAAATCAAAGAGCCTACGCAGTGCGAATGATTCAAGAAGGACTTCAACATCGCTAGTCACTTTCTATAACTGACATCGCAGTTAACAAATCCAGCTTGAGATATGTTGATACGAAGACGAGTCTGCGCAAACGCGCAGTATCGTGGGAGTATTCACTGCAGGGGGCATAGATGAATGACCAGACCAAAATATTAGACTTCTGGTTCACCAGATAGCTGCGCAGACATGTTTAACTCTTTGTCTACTAGCCTGTCGTCTGCTCACACCCTTTGCAAGCAGTTCGGACCCAGATAAGGCCCGACAAAATGTCGGGCCTGATCTGGATCCAAGCTGTTTGACACTCTGATGGTATTCCTGAAAGATTTTTTAAACGGTTGATTAGAAAACTAAGCAGACAACAAAAAAGCAGAAGGCAAAACGTTCGCATATGTGACAAGTACCAAAACCACATGGCCTGGCTGAGAAATAAGACAAATACCATCATTTTGGATTTT
This sequence comes from Loripinus fragilis, assembly GCA_964019695.1. NCBI lineage: Eukaryota > Metazoa > Mollusca > Bivalvia > Lucinida > Lucinidae > Loripinus > Loripinus fragilis. The sequence goes on along the minus strand of OZ026518.1, from coordinate 17,427,451 downwards.
GACTCTTTACTAACTAGTGTCGTCTGCTGGTAACCTTTGTAAACAATTGGGACCCAGATCAGGTCCGACAAAACGTCGGGCCTAACCTGGATCCAAGCTGTTTGACACTCTCATGGTATTCCTGAAAGAGTTTTTCAAAAGGATTGATTTTGAAAAAAAAATCAGCAGACGACAAAATATCTAACATTACGTATATGTGATAAGCACCAAAACCACAGGAACTGGCTTCAGTGTTTTTATAGAGAAATAAGACAAATACCACCATTTAAGATATTAAAATCTTCTTATCTAAATCTATGGTCGGCTTCGGTTTATTGCGGGTGTATAAAGCCATAAAGTCCTTGGCAACGTAAGTGTAGATTGTGTCAACCACGGACTCTCTATCCGTCGTTCAACACATTGTATCTCAGCAACACGAATGACCAGTATTGGGTCTTTATCCGCCACTACCAACCCCTTTTGTACAAAAACCCGAATGTGTATTTTCTTTTCTGAAACCAGTTTTTCTTGGACTTCTTTCTGCAAAATTAACTCTAGTCACCAAATTAAGTGATTGCAAACGGCGACACAGTTCATCAGCTTATGCGATAAGTACCAAAGTTTTTTGTGTTGGCTTGAACGTCTATATTTCTACTGTCTGCTGGAATTATATGCTGTGAGTGACCATTAGAAGTGTGTCAGCGAGACGCTTCTTATAAGTACCCACAACCTATTTTTTGAGTACATATAAAATTTATCGAAAAAAGGGGCGTCATATAGTTACTTTGTATATGGGCATTCTACGTTTAATATTTACTTTGTTAACTTCAGTTGTATCTGAGAGTTGTATATGCTTTAAAAATGGTTGCGTGGCTTCTCCCGGAAATATTTAGCTATAGCAATAGAGACTGTGCAAACTGACCTAAATGATATTGAAGTACGGTAAATTTGCCGCCAACCCCACTAAAACCGCCAATTGTAATAAATATGGACTCAGTTGCATTTGCTATTCCTTCACCTCGTGGTCTTCCGCAAATTTACGGTTGTTTTGATACTCGTTTTCTAGTCTGTCTGTGCTTCATATTTCATTTGTTCACATCTAAAGGTAATTTGTTGATAAACATAAATATTGTCTTTACAGTTCTCATCTAGTATACAAGACCCACACCACGCGTAAATCTCTCATTACTCCCACGACAACCATGTCCTGAAAGGAACAGCCGTAGCTCATTGGATAAACTTTCTGTCTTGCAGACGAAGCTTCGCAGGTTCGACCCTAACCTCTTCTCGTGGCTATCGGGTGAGACTTACGAAAGGGCCCGTCCCAATCGGACCTTATGTTGATGGGATATTAAAACAATCGCAAATACAATGTTCTTAAATGCGCATTATTACCTGTTAAGCTTCATTTTGTGCTAATATGGTCATCAGCTTTCATTTATAAACAGCCACATATTTGCGGTCATGGATGCTCAGATCAGCCCGCGCAGTCTGATCTGGACATCCTTTGGCCTTACATAAAGGCTTGTCTCACATAATATGGCTTTTAACCTTGTCCTGCTGAACCAGTTAACCTTTTTTGGAAACACTGTAAATCCAGATCAGTTAGCTTTTAACGAAGCCATCTGCGCAAGATCCACACTGTTTTCCACTGTGATTGAAAATACATGCTTATAACTGGAATGCTGCAGGTTAACAAGATAAAAATTGGGGAGGAGTGTAGTACATTAAACTTTTCAGCATGATAATGGTTATGTAAGTCTACTTTTGTCTTTACGTTGATAAAGCTTGTACACCAAGAGAAGTATAGGTAGCCTGTCAAGACAGAATACTTTGGCTATAAATCAAGCTTAGTGTACAAAGTCAAAGCGCTGTTATCAGCCCAAGGGGATTACTCGAAGGGACAGCTATTCGGCCACGCCATATCGCCGGACGGACTATGAGTGTACACGTGGACGGTGATAAAACCACTCGTACACAACTTGGATTGTAAATACAGTGAGCACTTCGCAACTAATAAGGTGCTGGAACATGGAACATTTGGGATTTTTCATTAAGATGAGTATTTACATTTTGTGTTTACTATGTTATATTTTAACATATCCATATTTATGCTAATAGGTATAACTGCATTGCGTTTCTGTTGTGAAGCTTGAAATCTGACGAAGAAATTAGTTAATGAATTACTAATTAACCACTGATTCAGAGACTATTCTGTGAATCAATTAGAAATCAGTCTCATTGTTCGAGATAAGTAGCTTTTTTGCGTAAAATTGCGATTGCTTTCCTACCCATGAGTTTAAACATGTGTTCAGGTACTCAGAAAAATCGTCTGATGGAGACGCTTCTTTTGAGTACCCACATACATATGTTTCGGTTGAGAAATAAGAAAATAAATTATCAATTAACCATTCTTAACTGGATGTCTGAATTGTCTTATTAATTAGCATATTAAATATGGAAATTAGATGGATCAAAACTCAGGAAAACTAACCTTATTTAGTCTAGTAAAACGTTTATCATATTTGTGGTGCTGCAATTATTACAAATCTTTCATATATCTTTAAATTATTCTAGGCAGAAAGCGTATGATAATTATGCCATTCTGCATTCTGAGTAACAGTTTGTTGAGCGTACCCAGACACGTTTAGGTTTAGATTAACAAAAATTATCAGCGTAAAATTGTCAATATTTTCTTACCCATAATTTTCAGCATATGTTTTGGGTGCTCAAAAGAACCGTCTCATTGAGACGGTTCTTTTGAGTACCCACAACATATGTTTCGGATGAGAAATAAGAAAATTGTTTTTCAGGTACGCACTCTGAACTAAAGTCCTGAAATGGTCAGTTACTGATGCCAGAACAGTTATTTACGGAAATAACCTAGCAATTAGGAGAGATGATACTAATGCAGCAAGATGGACGCTCAAAGATGGACATCTTAAGTGACCCGTCATAGTCTACTCAGAAAGATAAGTTCAAAATGTTGTAAAACATGTAAATAGCACGGTTTCTTTATAATTAAGTACAATCTGAAAATGTGCTTAGCAAGGTTTGACCTGCGCTTGGTAAATCAAGTTTGCTCTATCCGCGAAGGCTTACCAGAGCCTTTGCTGTTCGCATACAAAATATGAAAGAAAACGAAGAATCGGATCAGAAAGCTAGGCATAACTGTATAGCTCAAAGTGATAACTGTACACACACGCTTTACAGAAGTACAATATATAAGTATATGATTGAGTCTAAACTTTTGACCTGCGTTTCATAATATATTACTTTGTGTGTATGAGAAGTGAAGGCTCTGACGAGACTGAGCTTTTGCGCAGGCTCGTCTCTACCCATATCTCATCATAAATATTCCTGTAAAAGATATGATAGAAGTATTTATAGATACAAGAAACATGGGATTTTATTGTAATTAAAGTACATGTAGGATGAGCTGTTTAATGACACAAATAGTTTCAGAATGTCATTAACTTCCTTATTTAGCATTTTAAAGACTCTCGTTGTCTTTGATCACTCTTATAACTAACTCCAGGCTGACTAATCAGACCGGTACATTCTTTTTTATTTCGATATTTGATTCAAAAAGGGGCCAGTGAGGAAACAACAACAAACCAACAACCTAAAACCCCAAAAAAAGGCTGGGTCATGTCTTGCAGACCCATATCAAAGTGTATAATGAAGATACATTGGGCGAACGCAATCCATATTGATACTTACCGCACATGCGTACGTATAGTCATCTTTAAACATGCATGTACAGCCAGTTCAGCCAGCATATGGGATTCTAGTACATATCGCATCGACAAGCAGCGAATGCTATGACGAGTCTGCACAAACTCGCAATAACATTCACTGATGGCATAGCAAAGTATGATTGTAGATGAAGAGTCGGTACAAAATTTAGACGTCTAGACCCATTGGATGCGTCAACACGGCGATTAAATGAGGCTTCTGCTCATATGCGACAGGCTCCAAATTCTTTTGCATTGGGCTAGAAGCTAAGCTTTTGGCCTGAGTATTCATTTACCTTCATACTTTGTGTATGTAAAATGCGAAGGCTGTGGCGAGACACCGCGGATACACAGTCTTGCCTGAGCCTCCGCTTGTCGCATGTGAGATATATACCAAAAATTCAGATACTGGCTCACTTTTGGGTGAACAAAAAACTATTTAAGAAACTACACGATGTTTTCGTAGAGAAAAAAGAAAGTGATTTTAATTGTCCCTCTTCTCCATAGGCCGGATATATATGTAGAAGTACAGCTGACTAATAACCAAGTTGCTATAACATGGACTATGCATGTAAATAGAACGAAAATCAGATTATCTTAGACCTTTCGCAGATAGTTTTCTTACAAAGGTGGTAGCGACATTTTAGGATATGCTTAGACACAAACAAGATATATACACCTGTCCAGGACGTTACGGATAACCGGAAGTGGAAAGGACATGTTACACGAAGAAGGACATACTCAAGGATGGGTATCTACCAAGGATGGACCTCGCTGGAAAACATGGAGATTTCAAAAAGGCATTAATTGTGTGAAAAACAGCATAAAGCAGATACTCAACTTGTATTATGCTGTTATTCACGAAATGGAAGCCTGACACAACAGATGTCTACACATATAACAGGAAGTTTAACTCACATATAACAGGAAGTTTAACACATATATAACAGGAAGTTTTACATATATATAACAGGAAGTTTAACACATATATAACAGGAAGTTTTACATATATATAACAGGAAGTTTAACAGAGACTTGGATTACGTCACATATAGACGAAGAGGAATTAAGAAATAGATCAGCTCCAGCAGTGAATTGTTGAGTAATAATTCACTGTTTGGAGGTCAGTTGTAAAGAAGATCAAATCACGAGCGCGCAGCGCGAGTGATTTATCTTCGCACAACTGACCGACAAACAGTGAATTATTACTCAACAATTCACGCAATGGAGCTGATCTATTTCGATTCTAACACACAATAAACGACGAAAACACATTCGAAGTCTTCAGCTTCTTCCAACTTTCCGCCATTGCACTGAAGAACTCCCGCCAATATTTAGACTACGTCGCATACGTTTTCATGTAATTGTAACGTCTTTCAAGCGTAAAAACGACGTTACACCGTCTAATGCCTTAAATGACGTCATTTTCCAGTGACGTCAGCTATCACACACTTTTGCAGTGAATTATTGTCCGATATATCACAGTTTGTTACCGTTGGCTCTATAGGCGAGGTGTGTTAGAATATGCAATATGTCGTCGTCTCAGTGTTATAGTAGTAGACCAAAGGAACTTATATTGATGGGTGTGGTTGGTTTATAACACATTCCAAACGGCTATGAAGCCCATGAGGATACAAAGTTAATATAGTATACTCATTATATCGTTGGATTCGTTTTCAAAATTTCATAAGTCGATATAAGCACATCTTTATTATCCATCAGTTAAACAATATGTTATGGGAGACCAAACGAACCGTGTCACGAAGACGGTTCTTATGAGTACACACAACATTTGTTTTGGTTGAGACTGAATAAAAATAATTTTCAGTTATCCACTCATATCATGAGGACTATGAATGTTCTAACTGCTGGTCACCCTTGTATTGGGTTTAGCTATCATTTGGCTATGAGGTTATAGTGACTGCTTTTCATGTTTCATTGTATACTAGTGCAACGAAATGGAACAGTCATTATCCAGTATCCGTTGTGAATACAACAGTTACCTACCTTTGTTGAACACTAGTGATTAGTTACTCTTGAAATTAACTTTCTATAGCTAAATTGTAGGATTGACTGTTCATAGGTGAAGAAAAACAAATCTTCTGACTGCAAATATTTTTTGATCTATAAGTTGAAATATTTGTTTCGGGTGATCAAAAGAGCCGTCTCATTGAGACGGTTCTAATGAGACGATTCTTATGAGTACCCACAACATATCTTTTGGCTGAGAAATGATAAAATAATGAAAAATTATGCACTCTGATATGTATATTTATTTAAGACGAACATGCTCATTATATAATATGCTTATGTAACGATAAGCTATTTTGCGTTCTCATTCTTATGTAGAAAAGTATAGAAACAAACAAATGCGAACCATTTAGGACAAATGTTCTACCTGAAAGCTATAAAAATGCTTCTTATTCTGTCAACACACAAATAATATGGAGGATATAATCTATGTAACATTTCTGTCAAATTATTTTGGGTTCTGATCAGCCATTTCAGAAAGGAAAACTTTGAAAGTGTCCGTAGTTGCAATATGTCACGCCCCCTGGCATCCATGTTTTGATGGATCAAATTGGTTTAAGATATTTTGTAGAAGGTCTATTAGTGACCATTTCAACTAAATTATTTTCAATTCTGACCATTGTTTTCAGAGAAAAAGAAGTTTATATATAGGTATATTAGGGAAATTGGCCACACCCCTGGCAGCCATGCTTGCCTTGACGCATCAAATTCATCTTAACTATTTTTGTAGGAGGTCATCAAAATGACCATTTCTAACTAATCATTTGGATTATTACGAACAATAGTTTTAGAGGAAACGATTTCTTAAGTTTTCCTAGCCAGCCATGTTTTTGACGGATCAAATGTGTTTTAGCAATTTTGTAGAATATCATGGAATAATCAACTCTACCAAATGATCTTATTTCGGACCTCTGGATTCAGAGGAGAAAATTTTTAAAGTTTTCGTTTTCGCGATAAGCCGCGTCGTCTTGCGGTCATGTAGATGGTCACCTGTGACCATTTCTGCTAGATTATTTTCATTTCTGACCATTTGTTTCAGAGGAGAAGTTTCTTATATAGGTACATTATGGAAACTGGCTACGCCCCCTGGTGGCCATGTTTTTGACCTCTGGTTTCAGAGGAGGATATTTTAAAGTTTCCGTTTCCGCGATAAGCCATGTCGCATGGCGGCCATGTTTTTTTGAAGTTTTAAAGTTTTCGCTATCGAGTTTAGCCACGCTCCCTGTCGGCCATGCTATTGACGGATCAAATCCGTTTTTATATTTTTGTAGAAGGTTATCCTGGAAGCATTCCTGTGAATTTGGTTTAGAATTGATACCGTGGTTTAGGAGGATTGTTGACGACGGACGACGCATGACGGAAGACGGGCATTAAGTGCTAGGACATTATAATGTGCTAACAGTAGATCACTCTCAGAACTTCGAGTTCAGTTGAGCTAATAAACAATTAGGTTTCAACTCAATGTTAGGCCCCTGGCTAGATGACCAATTCCATACCCGCTTCAGGATTTTCAGAGACGTATCTTATATAGCAGCACAGAGTACATGCGCCGGTCCAGAGGGAGGGGAGGGAAAGGGGTCCCAATCCCCACCCCCCCTGAAAAATCACAAAACTATAGGGTTTTCTTAGCAACTCTGATTCGGATCCCCAGAAAAATCACAAAGCTACCAAGCCAGCACTCAATGTTAGGGCATCATGGGCCCGCAAGCGAAACACTATTTATGAATGGCGTTTCGCTGGAGGGTCGTTGATGGTCCGTTTTTAGTGGTATTTCGATCCTCTCTCCCCTCATAAGCTATAAAGAACGTTGTCAGAGTTGGACCCCCTCTGACAAAACTTTATGGATCCGCGCATGGAATAAAACATACTGCATCCTGAGCCATTTGCATCCTGTTACATACTTAGTCAAATGTCAATGCGAAATATACTTATTATCTGTCAAAACAAGTCTTGACGCGTTTTCTTCTTACAGTTTTCGATGGAGGGTGTTCATATTTGGCACAATGGTTGTTTACATGAAAGGTGTCGGATTGTGAATATGACCACTAAGTAAAGGTCAGGGTCAAATGTACTTTAATGGCTTGTAGGATGAACTTGAATGAGGGTGTTAATATTTGGCACAATGGTTGTCTGTGGTGTGTAGATTACGACGAAAGGGGATCGCCAATGGGATCTTAAGAGTCAAATGCTAGGTCAAATATACTAAAAATGTATTTATTGGCTCAGTATGTGAACTATTCTTACATTTGGAATGGAGCGTGTTTATATTTGGCACAATGGCTTTCTATGGTGTGTAAATGACAACAAATTAAGATTCGGATTGCTTATATGACCTTGGAGTCAATAGTCAATGTCAACTATTCTTAAAATCTGCATGCAAAGATTGAGTGACTTATGTTTTGTAAAATATAGTATCCTATAGCAAATAAATGATAACGAATGTTTTGGATTGCTAAAACGACCTTGGAGTCAGAGGTAAGGTCAAAATATTCATAAAACAGGCTGCATGGATGGTAATGCCAAGTGACTTTCATTTTTTAAAGGATGATTATCATATTTGATACAAAATTTACCTGAGGTGTGTAGATGAAAAGACAGTTTTTGATCCCATATATGACATACAAGTGTGTCAACGGTCAAGGTCAAAATACTGGAATTCGGGTTGTATGGTTTGTTAAGCAAATCTTATTTTTATGTTTTGTAGGTGGTTCATATTTTGTTCACTGGTTGCCTTAGGTATGTAGAGGTCAACGATGGTTTCGAATTGTTGTTATGGCCTTTGATTTCGTTTAAAGGTCAAGGTCAAAAATGCTTTAAATGTGTCTATATGGCTTAAAACGCCAACGTCTTCAGGAGAGAGTGGCTTAATTTTTGGACACTGGTTGTTTATGATATTTAGACGACAGCAAAGGTTAAGATTGCTAGTATGACATAAGTGACAAAAGTCAATGTAAAGATGCATATTATCTTCCATCTAATGTAAGTACAAGTAGGTGTGAACTGAGAAAAAGTAAAATCGGTGATATGTACCATATTGTAAAGGCCGTTGCACTGTCAAGTAACAGATACAAAATACATAACATCTCTCATTCAATGGAGTAAACCTGGCTATTGTTGTTTCAAAGATGCATAGTAATGAGGCAAATCTATTTTTCTTATAAATAGGTAAAGCACGACTATTCACTGCCACGCGCATATGCAGTAATCTGTGGTAGGTTCAATATAACTGTAAACTGAGACTACCTGCACGCCCAAAATCAAGGTAAACTCGCCACTGTTTGTTTACAACTATTCTCATCTATCTTTGAAAGTACAATATAATAGTATATTCCTTCTTCAACAAATTGTAAAAGTAAGTCAACAATCAGACACTGCAGAATTTGTCTTTCACTGAAAATGATATCAAAAGTAACTACTCATGCTGTAAAGGTAGGATGAAGAACCAATATAGACGGGGCTCATACAGATGTTTTGACAAGGTATATTATCTGTTCAACACCCATCACTACATGTATTTGCTAGACAAGGCTCGAGTTTGAATTATATATGGCATTGACATTCATCCACGCATAGTTAAATTCATATGGGACCATTCATTGCCTGGTTTCAAACCCATTCACTGTTTATAGTTATGTTTCCTCCGAAATTGCTTGACCGTAGGTCACATGCGTGGATCGAGAAAGTTTTGTCAGAGGGTGTCCAACTTTGACAGCATTTTAAGTTGATGAGGGGAGGGAGGATCCAAATACCACTATAAGCGGGCCATTATCGGCCCGCCAGCGAAGCACCATTAAATTGCGTTTCGCTGGCGTGCTGATGATGGGCCAGTATTGAATGCTGGCTTATTGCTTTGAGATTTTCAGGGGATCCATATCAGCTTTGCCAAAACAAATTTAAAAAAGACGGCAAGTATCAGGAAACGATACAATCAAGTACCACACCTCGCCCAGGATACCACATGTGAAAGTAACACAAATACAGTAAATATCACCAACAAGAACCAAGAGTCCTATATTTTGTGTTTTTTTAGGGGTGGGGTGTCCGGATCCCCTGCCCCTCCCTCTGGACCAACGTAATGGTCAGGCCTCAGACCAATATCATGAGTGGGTTGGTGCATGATGCTTGTCTTCGGCTTGGCCCTCTGTGACTCAACTGGTGATTTTCTTAATAGTCCAGTCAATATACAGGAGGACCCAAAACAAATTGCTTTGGTTTCTTTGCGGTTATAACCTCCTTAGACCTATATTTTAAACATACTAAAAGTATGACAAAAAAGAGAATATAAAATTTGATTTTTTTCATTGATTTTGTTTCGTCATAATTAATTCAGTCTACAGTCACTCTATATAATCCTATCACATAAAAAACTAGCATGACTTTTGACAGGGTTTCATCCATATAGAAGTTAATGATTACATTGCTAGGAGGCCAGGCATAATCTTTATGACATCAACAACCCTGCTGTGTACTTAAAATAGGAAAAATACAGTATCTATCAGTACTGATTTACCCCACCCACCAATGTAAAACACGGCCTTTATTTATAACTAAATGGCTTGGCTATTTTACTGCTTCATCGGAAAAAACTGACAAAAACAGTATAGTCTTACTCTTTTGCAGAAAATACAGCGCACAAATCAGTGTTCCCACAAGCTCTGTAAATCATGGAAAACCTGGAAAATCACCAAATATCCATGCAGCGGAAAATCATGGAATTTAAAAAAACCTGGATAATCATGGAAAATCATGGAATTTAGTGAAATAATCTGACGAAACCATCAGTAGCCAGAAAACTAGCTGTCAGATATTTTTCTGGCTACTGGTGGTTTTTCAAAATGCTTGCATAGTCTACAAACTTATTTGGATACATTAGATCTACTGTTGCTGCATTTTGCATTTATGCTCTGCGTTGTGGAGATGCATAACTGTTGCTGCATTTTGCATTTATGCTCTGCGTTGTGGAGATGCATTACTGTTGCTCATTTTGCATTTATGCTCTGCGTTGTGGAGATGCATTACTGTTGCTCATTTTGCATTTATGCTCTGCGTTGTGGAGATGCCGCTAAAAGGGGTGGTTGGAGGCTGTTCATTAAATAGTCATGGGAATTACGTTGTTGACTACGAAAAACATAGAAAAATCATGGAATTGTATTTTTTGAATTTCCGTAGGAAGCCTGAAACTGATGTTTGGAAAAAAAATACAGCGCACAGATTTTATTTTATGTCCTGGAATATTTACTGGTATTTTCGTTCATCAAATGTCCAGAATATAAATGCTTATGACAGATTGAGAAGCATGGAAAGAGTTTCATCAACACGTAGACCTGATATTCAGAGGACCTCTGAAGGCAAAGACAGAAGAGGAAAAAGTTTCTTACTTGCTTCTTTGGGTGGGGGAAAAAGGACGTGATGTATTTAACACTTAGTCACCGATCAAGGGCGAAGATTCAAAGAAGTTGGAACCCTATTACCAGAAGTTTTTCTTCAGGTTCAGTCAAAGCTTAACCCAATATTCGCCAGGTATAAGATCAATAACAAACTGCAAGGGACATCATCTATAGACCAATTTGTGACAAGACTTCGTCTACTGGCTGTAGACTGTGATTTCAAAATTGAAGGCAAGAGTTACGTGGACAGTATGATCAGGGATCGTATAGTTTTTGGGACTTCCTCCACAAAAGTTAGGTCTAAAGTAATTGATGAGGATGGCAAGCTTACCTTAGCGAGAGCTATCCAAATTGGACAAAACTATGAGTATGCATGGGCTCAACTTAAATCAATGTCAGGGCCTGTGCCAACTCAGGAAATACATGCGGTGAATCAAGTCAAACAAGGGGCATCTATGACACTACAGAAACGCAGACGACCGCGTCGACGTCAGCCATAGAATCCAAGACCGAAGAAAAAGGAAAGATGTACCCGTTGTGGCTATGATGCACACCCAGAAGGAAAAAAATGTCCTGCTATGGGGAAGACCTGTAGTTTGTGTTTAAGAAAGAATCATTTTGCACAGTGTTGCAATAATAAATCCAAATCTGGCCATAGTGTTAATGAGGTATATGGTCCACTGTCGAGTGATGACTCAGATTTCTTTGTCGAGACTATTACTGCAAAGAGTAGTAGCAATCAGGCATTTGTGTGTCTTTATTTGGGCCCAAACAAATACCAATTCAATTTAAACTTGATACTAAATCCCAGGTAAATGTTATTCCAGAGAGAGTATTTGGCCAATTACAGTATAGTGCACCCTTAGAACAGCCTAAACGCCACTTGTCTGCTTACACCGTTGACAAGCTAGATGTAAGTGGTCGGTGTAAGTTTACATGTAATTACAAAGATCAGGAGTCTGAGTTAGAGCTATTCATAGTAAAACACAACCATCACCAATTCTTGGTCTTAAATCATGCCTTGATCTAGAGTTGATCAAGCTGATACATTCTGTTGATCATGCTGAAACGGTGAACGCGTGCGACCTCCCAGGGTTAAAAAACCCCACTATTTTGACAGATTATGCAGATGTTTTCGACGGATAAGGGTTGATTCCAGGTGAATGCAAGTTACACCTGGACCCTAATGCTGTTCCTGTGGTACATCCTCCCAGAAGGGTACCAATCGCGATTCGCGACCTTTTGAAAAGGAATTAGACCGTATGGAAAAACGTAAGTGATTGCCAAAGTAACCACACCTACTAAGTTGGTCAATTCTTTGGTGGCTTTTGAGAAAGCTCCTGGTACGCTTCGCGTATGTCTAGATCTGCATGATCTAAACAATGCCATTTGAGACCTCATTACCATATGCGTACAATAGACCACATAATGCCACAGCTTACCGGTGCTCATTATTTTACGAAGCTGGACGTGCGATCAGGCTATTGGTCCATTAAGCTAGAAAAGGAGTCGTCATTCCTCACTACCTTTAACACGCCCTATGGTAGATACATATTTCTCTGTCTACCTTTTGGAATCAAATTTTCCCAAGATGAATTCCAATATCACATCGATCAGTGCTTTGAAGGTCTAAATGGTATTGAAACCATTGTCGATGATATCTTGGTGCACAGACGCACACATTCCAAGCATGATGAGAACTTAAAAAAGTTCTTCAGCGATCACGCGAGAAAGGTATAAAGCTTAATGCAGATAAACTGGAAGTAGTTTTGATAGAAGTTCATTACTTTGGTAATGTATTGTCCGCTGAAGCTTTAAAACCAGATTTGCAGAAGGTTGCTGCAATACGCGACATGAGTCCCCCGCGTGACAAGCCGCAGCTTGAAACGGTGCTAGGTATGATAAATTTCCTAGCCAGATTTGCTCCAAACCTGTCTGAGGTCACAAGCCCAATGCGTCAATTGTTAAAAAACAGGCCGAGTTTGTATGGGATTCACACCAACAAGAACCCTTTCAAAAAGTTAAGGACATCCTCACCCAAACCCCAGGTCCTGTTTAGCTTATTATTACCCTTCAAAAGAATTAGTTCTCCAAGTAGATGCCTCAAAGTATGGACTAGGCGCGACACTATTACAAGAGGGCAGGCCATTGGCTTATGCCTCAAAAGCCTTGACCTCAACAGAGGTCAATTACGCGCGAATTGAGAAGGAGATGTATGCGATTGTCTTTGGGTCAAAACGGTTCTACCAGTATGTTTATGGTAGGCATGTCATAGTCCAGACTGACCACAAGCCGCTGGTCGCAATCAAGAAAAAAACCTTGCATGCAACCCAGCTAGGCTCCAGAGGATGTTACTACAACTTCAAAAGTTTGGCCTAGAATTCCAGCATTTACCTGAAAACTCCATTCCCTTGGCTGATGCCCATTCTAGAAAGTTTTCCAAAGAAACACACCCAGAAATAGGTAAAGGCCTTGATGTTCACGTATGTTTAGTTGTAGAGAACCTCCCAGTCAGCGACAAAAAACTTGAAGGCATTAAAAATGCGACTGAGAATGACCAGTTATTTGTGACCCTTGCAAAAACTATCCTGAATGGTTGGCCTGAACAGCGAAAACACTGGCCTCTGAGTATGGCCGAATTTTGGAACCATCGCGACGCACTGGCTATCATTAATGGTATCGTTTTCCGAGGTCAATGTTTGGTAATACCCCACAGTTTACGGCCAAGCATGCTAGAAAGTATCCATATTGGTCATATGAGCATGACCAAATGCATTCTCAGAGCTAAAGATATAATGTTCTGGCCAAAAATGAGTTCTGAAATCCAGGATATGGTAGGCAATTGTTCGGTTTGCTCAGAACGTCGTGACTCTAATTACAAAGAACCATTAATTAGCCATCCCATCCCTGATAGGCCATGGCAAGTAGTATCAACTGATTTTTTGACGTGGAATGATCAGGATTTTGAGGTCGTAGTTGACAAATTCAGTCGTTTCATAGAGGTTGAGAAACGTTCTAGCTCTGGGAGTTCCTCAGTAACTAGTAAGATGAAGAGCATATTTCATTTTTTTGCAAGACATGGGATGCCTGAAAAGGTCATTTCGGATAATGGACCTTTCTACGCATCACATGAGTTTGCAGAGTTCGCTAAGGAGTGTAACTTCACCCATTCCTCTTCCTCTCCCCATTTTCCACAAAGTAATGGCTTAGCGGAGAAAAGTGTCCAAAACGTCAAATGCTTGTTTTCAAAAGCTAAAGCTGACCATAACCCTTGAAGAAGGTTTATCATCTTCCCAACTTCTGATGAGTCGCCGTTTGCGATCTGTTTTCCCGTCCACTCACACCCAGCTCCAGCCTCAAACTGTTGACCAGACCTGGGGTAATCGTAATCAGTAATTGTAATTATCTGTAATTAAATACAATTTTCAAAGTAATCAAATGTAATTGTGATCATGTTTTTTTTTCCAAATACATGTAATGTAATTGTAATGATTACTGAAAATATTTAAGCTGAAATTAGAATTACTTTCAAATACTTTTCAAATACATTTGGCTATTTACATAGAAAATTTGCCCAACACAAGAAACAAAATGGTGACTAATGGTAATATTTTAATTCAGATCTATGAGTGAGAAAAAGTGCACAGGATAATCAAAACATATTGACTTTTGTGGACAATAAAAGTAGCACACTTTAAAATATTTAGCCAATTTTAGACTTATTATGGCGTTTAAGATTAATTGCATTTTGTATAAAAATTAAAAACCAAACCTTTTTTATTTAAAATTAAAATTTAAAGAATATGGTACATTTTCTCCCAAAATTCACTCTTGACAACATTCCTGTTTCTTCTATTTTCTGGAGGCCTTTAAAGAAATTTTGAGAAACAGAACTAGTTCTATTCATTTTGACATGCTTAGCTGATTTCCTATGTTAATTCATAAAATCCAAACCATAAAAAGAAGACTACTCAAAGGTGTTAAATCTTTAGTTATTGAATATAGCTAGCTCATGTGACAAGGTACTTATGACCTTCTTAACAGCTACCTGTATATGTGTGCAAACTAGACAAAGGTTATTACACAATAGTACATTTTCTTGTGGAATGGCTAAATAACTGTTCTTCATCCAATAATGAGTTGCAAGTGTTTATTTCCATCACATCATTAAATCAATGCGCAATGGCAGCACCAATTTTGAGCCATTTTGTATTCCCACCAGAATCTTCAGGAAATATCAAGGCTAAGTAATAGTTATACCATGGGTTGTCCGCCTGTACGTGGAGATAATCCACAAGCTTTAGCGAGTGGATTATCTTACGTACAGGCGGACAACCCATGGTATAAATATTTTATACCACCCACATTAGTGTAAGCCTTGCACATCACGAGATATATCGTGCTAAAGCTGGTAAGGGTGGTATAAATGCAAGCATTGTGCATCATATATGCCTGGAAGAACAGATTCTACATCCAACTTTCTGACTCATTTGAAGGTATGTTCTGCTTTTGACATTTATTATATGGAAATGGTAGGGGGTTCGATCTATTTGAAAATTAGCCAATTTGCTATTACGGGTATGCTGTAACAAATTTTGTTTCTTGTCAATTAACATATTTTCAAAGCCTTATTAAAATTGCAAAACTTTGCAAACGGTTCGGACACAGATCAGAAACGACATTATGTCGGTCCTGATCTGGATTCAAGCAGTTGACACTATAAGTGGTCCTGAAAGAGATTCTTGAGAAAATGTCAGCTCGTGATAAAAAAGCATGAAAAATTACCCATCATTTAAAGTGTTTTTATAAAGCATCAATTTGACACAGGAACTCTTTTTTCAGAGACTACACAGAGATGTGTATATCTCACTAAGACATAAAAGCTCTTCAGATGCATACCAGTCACTCTTCAGTGATTTTGTCAAGATTAAATCAAAGTATTCACAAAATGAGCCAAAACAAATCCAGTTAATTGATGTACTAGTGATATTTACTGCTGGAGGTCTTATGCCCTTATCTGTGGTTGACAGCACTCATTTCCGAAATCTTTGTGAACAACTTGATCCAAGATTTCAGATGCCAAGTAGGAAGTATTTATCATCAAAGCTCCTGCAGGAAAAGTAATCTTAAATCCAAAGCAATCTAAAACTACGCCTTAAAAAGGCACAGAGTGTATGACTTACAATAGACTTATGGTCAAACAGACAGATGAAGGGGTTTTTAGGTATCACAGGTCACTTCATTGTTGACTGGACACTTAAGTCAGTAATGATTGCTTGCAAGAGATTTACAGGCAAGCACACTTCAGAAAACATCAGGCAGGTCTATGAAGAAACCATTGCATCCTTTGAAATAGCCACGAAAATAGATAGCTTTATAAGTGACTATGCTTCAAATATGGTAAAAGCTTTTGACTTTAGCCTCCCTTGATTTGCAGAGGAAAAATGAATTGAAAGTGAAAATGATGATGAGTCAAATGAGCAAAGCACTGACACCATTATAGATGATTCTGATTGTACTGACGAGTTAGACTGGTTACCAAAACATTTTCGCTGTTATGCTCATAGTCTGCAGCTGGTGGTAAGGAATGGACTCAAAGAGGCAGGTCAGCATTTAAAAACTGTAGCTGCAAAGGTCTCCAACATTGTTAATTTTGTGCGAAAATCTGTTAATGCGAGTAAAATTCTTGAATGTGAGAAGAAACTACAGGCATCAAATGCAATGCGCTGGAACAATCAGCTGTATATGAGAAAATCAATCTTGAATGTTCCAGAAGAAAAACTGAACAAAACTGAATGTCAAATCCAACTTTCCACATATGAAAGAAAGTTGTTGAGTGAATTGTGCACAATATTAGGCCCATTTGAAAATGTGACTATTCTTGTGCAGAAAGAAAACAACATAATTGCTAGTCTCACTATTCCAGTAACAAATGCATCAAATACGTATCACCCACTTTCAACAATAAAATGGTGCGCTCTATCAAAGAGAGACTTTCACGCTATGAAGAAGAAGACTCTTATCTTGTTGCAGCCGCTCTCGATCCAAGATTCAAGCTTAGGTGGTGTGAAAGTGACAAAATTGACTATGTTGAATCAGATGTGCGCAAAAACCTTCAAACAATGTCAGTACAAGATGATGAAATTTTGAATTCCCCACCTGAAAGAAACCAAGATCAGATGATTTCTTTGATTTCATGAGCCCAGTGTCTAGTACCCTCAGGAAGCGCAACATTTCAAGAGCAGTAAATGAACTTGAAACCTATTTGGAAGAGTCTTGTCAAGAATTGGACACTAATCCTCTGGATTACTCGAAAATTAACTATATCAATTATCCTACATTGGCAAAGCTTGCAAATAAGCTTCTGCAACTCCTGCAACATCTGCTCCTGTAGAACGCTTAGCATAGCAGGCATAGTTGTTAGGCTTTTTTGCAACAGACTGCATGCTTGGTGGTCAACCAATCATGGTTGGCAACTTTGCTTTCCTCTTTAATTGCACGCCGGTGGGTCGGACTTCAGACTCTTTGACGGTTCCAACTTAAAGACTTATCTATTGATGAGATGGTAGGGGCCTGATGCTTTTACCTGTTGGATCTCTTTTGCTCCGGTATTCAGTTTTAAATTACTGTTGAGCCCTTTGCTTTATCTCCTTGTTATATCTTGATTTATATGATATATATGTTCTAGGAGATGATGCATTGATAAGTTAGGCGTCTTTCATGCAAACCAAATATTTATGTGTCTTGATCCACATCTGAATAAAGGGTGAGGTTGGCGTGCCATAAAACCGGTTTAAGTCCCCCAGTAAATTATTTTACTGACCGTTCCAAGGTGGTACTTCTTTTGTGGATCTTTTATGTTTTTATATCTTGCGTTTGCTATGCCTTTGTGCGTGTCTGTTTATATGTGCCTTGTGGTCACTTGCTGGGAAAGGGCTGACCTCTTGGCTCCCGTTTGTGGAGTCTAACTGTGAGTTTGTTACTTTCCCATTCGTATCTTGGGTCAGGTGTGGTTCTTGATTGTATCGATTCCTGATCTTTGCACTCTTACTTATTGAAGATGTTCCCTCAAAGATGACACATTTCAAAAACTTATGATGATTAAATGTAACCATCAAAGTAAATCTGAGTGATAACAATTTAAAGTAGCTGACTGAGCTAAAGGTTGCAGTTGTGTAACAGAAAATTTCCATTTTACATACTTTATAAATCTCTCTTGCTATGTGGTACTGGTATAGTGAAAAAATCTGTAAAGTATGTAGGCAGATATAATGTATGATGTATCAAACTTTAAAACCTGTGCATAGTGTATTTATAATTGTTTAACTTTAATAAGAACTTGAATAAAATTTCATAGCTAATTATTTTTCATTTATTTCAGAAATAACGGTATAGGACATGATTTTATATATAACTTCAAAGACCCTATCCGTCTTTATAATTTTAAATGTGAGTACTATATAGCATTGCAATTTTACATAAAAACTTAAAAAGTAATTAGTAATGTATTTGATCACATTTCTTAAGTAATTGTAATTGTAATTGTAATCATTACATTTCTACAGGTCCTGTAATTGTAATGTTGTTGTAATCATTTATAAGTCAAAGTAGTTGTAATGTATTTAAATAAAGTATTTGGCCCCAGGTCTGCTATTGACATAAGCAAATTTCGCCCAAAGCTGATCCATACCTGTGAGAAGCAGAAATGTGCTTTTGATAACGGCTCGCATAGCCTCAAACCACTTGTATTAGGAGAAACTGTGCGTATCAAATACAATGATGGTCTTTGGAAACCCGCCGTTGTTTCTGATAAGCATGATATCTGATTATTTACAGTAGAGACCGCAAGCGGTGGTTATATCGTAGAAATCGCCGCCACCTACTTAAGACCAGAGAAAAGGGGCATTCAGACTTCAATCATGATTCCAAACTATTTGAACAACTGATTTAGCAAAGGCCTTTGACAATGTACCACACAGGAGGCTATTACACAAATTGGACTATTATGGAATAAGAGGGTCCACCCACAAGTGGATCAACTCATGGCTCTCTGGGCGCACTCAACAAGTAGTATTAGATAGTCAAGCCTCAGATCCAGTCCCAGTGTTATCCGGTGTACCCCAAGGATCAGTTTTAGGACCGATCCTATTCCTTATTTTTATAAATGACCTGCTGGATAACATCAGGTCTTCTGTTAGCCTATTAGCGGACGACTGTGTCCCGTATAGGAACATATGTTCGATTCAGGACTGTTTTATCCTGTAGGAAGACCTCACTAGCCTAGGGAAATGGGAATCAGATTGGCAAATGAAGTTCATTGTAGCCAAATGTCACTCTTTGAGAGTGACTCGGCATCAGCATCACAAACAAATTCTCTCTGATTATTCCCTTCATCACCAAACCTTTGAAAACGTTCAGTCAGCAAAATACCTTGGTATAACCATCTCTGATAATATGGATTGGGGTCAACACATTTCAGAAATTTCTCCCAAAGCAACTAAGACACTCGGTTTCCTTCGCAAGAATTTGGCTTTTGCACCTAGGAGTACTAAGGAAGTTGCAAACAAAACTTTGGTTTGGCCTAAACTTGAGTATGCAGCACCCATTTGGAGCCCTTACTCGAAACTTCAGATTAATCAGATAGAGAAAGTTCAGAGGACAGCAGCCCGTTGGACCTGCCGGAGATGGTGAAACACAAGTAGTGTCGGCGAGATGCTTGATGAGCTTGAGTGGCCATCTCTTGAGGCACATAGGGATCAGTCCTCCCTGGTTCTCTTCCATAAGATACATTCTGGTGCTGTGTCTGTAGAAAAAGACAAGTACCAGTTTGAAATCGACCAGGTCATCAAACAGTGCCCAATATTGTAGATACCAGACATACAGTGATGCCCTGAATAACTCTTTTTCCCCCGCACTATTCCACAGTGGAATAGTCTTTCTCCTTCGGTGGTCAATTTCCAGACTACTGAGGAGTTTAGGGCACTCCTCATAAAGTCAAAAAAAAACCCCAAAAGATGTTTCTTGTTTCTTTTTGTTTGTTTGACTGTTTTGTTTTTTCCTCAAAATTCCAAATTCGCACTCCCTGGCGTAATGATCAAAATTTGATCGAGCCAGTATTACAAGAAAGAAAAGAAAGAAAACAACGATGATGCTGTGTTGTCGGACACAAATATTGTCTCTGCTCCTGGTGCTCCTACAGTATCCCCAGTTAAGACTCCCCAAAAGAAGGATGCATGTGCTACAGCTGACCATTTTTTTTACTTCAACAACAACAGAATCTAGGGCGAAGATTTGGTACCTGTAAAATGCATTTAAGCTCCCCCCGGTGGCTTGGGCTGCTGTCCGTTCTAATGCGGTGGTTCTGTTGCTGTTGACTTTTTGTTTATTGTTACTCAGTTTGTAATTGTTCTATGTTTTGTTGTACGTTACCTTATGTCTATTCTAGTATTGCAATAATCTTCTCGAGGAAGAGAGAGCTGGTTGGTTTGCTTAATTTGTCTTCCTGGTGTCTCGTGATGGTTAAGCGGCTCTTCCTCGCGGTGCCATGGGGTTGTCTGCGGTTTGTGATTGTGGTATTTCCTGATCATACTCACTATTTTCCATTTAAAGGGCTATACTACAGATATTTGCAGAATATGGTTAAGCTACTGTCTACGTACCCAGAAGTGTACAACTATTTCAAGAGGGATACCATGTTATCAGAAGGAGTAATATACATTTGGCCAGGTTATCGACAGACATTTTCATAGAGCAACTGCTTATGAGGGTTCCGGGTCATTTCGGCCCATAACAAAATCGGCCCATGACAAGTTCGGCCCATGTCAATTTCGGCCCATAGCAATTTCGGCCCATGAATTTTGTCAACCTGGATGCCTGCAAAAGAGATAATATATTATTGAAAATATTGAAAATTTATAAATTGAGTTATATTGAGAAAAAACTGAAAATAAACTGACGTTACAAACCAGTAAAGACTAGAAAACGCTTAGACTGGTATCTTTATTAGAAGAAATAATCATATATCACCTATATGTTTTCCATTAGCAAATACAACTTGTTCAGTGAATTAAACTGAATAATTGGATTAACGAAAAGAATCACTTGCGTTTCATATGCGAGAAGGAAACACTCTGGCTAGAGTGCGCCAAGGCGCAGGCTCGTCTGAGCCTTGGCTGCCTGTTGCCTATGTGATGAGCTCTTCTTTTACATACAAACTCCTAATCAATAAAATGAACCATTCTTATTAATTGTTATGTTTGTGTGTATAAATAAAGGTAAGCCAATCTAATTATAATACCAATTATAGACAAACATACCAATTATACATAATTATACCTGTGGGCCGAAATTGTATAGGCCGATTTGGTTATGGGCCGAAATTGACATGGGCCGAAATTGTTATGGGCCGAAATGTCCAGTGACCCTTATGAGAGGTGTGAAACATCTGGTGGTCTTACAAAGGGGAAGAGGCATGACAGAGGCACAGAGAACAATCTGTTCTTTATTGATGCAAGCTTGTGCTGAAATAAGCCAAGTTACGGAAGACTTCATATCTTACAAGCAAACAACATCAAGGCAGGACAAAGAGACAATGGTGGCATGAAGGTCTTAGCCGAGTTTTTAGAAGCTAGGATCCCATTTGGTGGGGATCAATCATTGCGCATTATTTCATCAGGTGTAGTTGTATAAGCTCTAGCTACCTAGGAGTTAGGAGCCTTTTCTTTGTTTCATCACTATTAGTTAGTTTGATTTGAATGTTTCCCTGTTATGATACATTACAAACTTAAGGAAGCCTTCATGAATGTGCTTTAACATTATCTGAATCTAGAGCGACAATTTGGTCATTTTAAATTACATGGCTGAATATATCATTGTATGACGCATTTAAGCTTTTATGATTGCCGTTGTAACCCGAGAGAATGAGGAAGATCAATTAAAAGAAGGCGCTAGAGTGGTCACTACATTTCCAACATTGTAAGTCCATGGATATTTTTTCAGGCACTGAAGGGTAGCTAACTCCGCAGTCCGAGGTTCAATCTGGCCGAAATTCGAACTAATTCAAGCCTATGTAATTGGCCTTGTTACCTGCAAGAATAAAGAAGATCCAATTGAGAATTAAGTCGCCATAGTCGTCACAACATTATACATCGAGTTTTAAGACTCTCAAGGGCAAATTACTCCGTAGTCAGTTATGGGATCTGACCAATATTTAAATTCATTCTAGCTTTATAATTGTCCTTGATACCTGCAAGAATAAAGAAGATCCTTTTAAAAATGAAAGCGCTAGTTTAGTCACAACATATCTCTCATTATAAGCTTAAAGATCATATGAAAAAGTTTCAAAAATGAATTGAAATGAAACAACTTATATCATATAACAAAATGCTGAAAACCGCATCAAAAAATTCCAATTATTAAAAAAGTTATGCCTATTTGAATTTCAGACTTGGTTTTGGTTTTCCAAAACAGACTTGGAAAACTAAAAATAGATTCTATCCAACAATGCACCATTCTATGATGTCATATGAGGATTTAAAAAACTGGTTTTACTTCAAATATCTCAATCTGTGTGTTTAAAAAGTACATCTTTAGTTTGAAAATGCCAATATTTTGATTGCCTAAATTACATATTGTCAAATTAAATGATTTTTGCTAAATTTGCGTAGATAAGCAAGAAATTGAATTTTAAATTTTTGTTTTGAAATTTTAAAATGTATTCTTTTCCTTTCAGACAACATGTTTTGGATTATCTTTTTAATGTTTAAGAATAAGTTAACATAAAATTGGATTGACTTATTCTTGTATCATTTAGAATAAGAAATGCTCGGTAAAAGTAGATTTAAATTTTTATTTAAATTGGATATTTAAGCATAAAATTTTAATTGAATAAAATTTAACATACAGCAAACCATTAATGCGAGATCAATCTTCGCTGATTCGCAGGAAAGTTTACAAAAGTTTGACAAATTCTTTGCATTTGCAAATATTTAAATTCATTGAAAAATTTCAAACCTCACATGACATCACAGAATGATGCATTGTATAGAATCTATTTTTAGTTTTTCAAGTCTATTTTGGGGAAAAAATTCCAGTCCGAAATTCAAATTGGCATAATTTTTGAATGGATAGGAGTTTTTAGATGCGGTTTTCAGCAATCTCTGTCTCACAATAACTTCTATTATCTTAAATGTTTGCTTAAAAACTTATTTCTACCTTTTCAGTAGATCTTTAAAGGATTTTTTCCAGACGCAGTCCCTGGTCAAATCATGCCGAATTTCGAACCCATTCAAGCTTTAAAACTTGTTCTCGTTACCTGCAAGAATGAAGAAGATCCAATTAAAAATGAAGGCACAATAGTGGTCACAACATTATACATTGATTGTTAAGACGCTCAATCGCAGCTAACTCCGCAGTCAGTAATGGGATCTGGCTGAAATTCAAATTTATTCAAGCTCTTAAAGCTGTTCTTGTTACCTGCGAGAATGAAGAAGATCCAATAAAAATGAAGGCACGCGAGCGATCACAACATTTCTCCCATTATAAGACTATGGGGATGTTTCCAGACTCTCAAGAGCAGCTTACTCCGTAAGATATTGTCGAATTCCGAACACATCTAAGCGTCTATGATTGTCCTCGATACCTGCAAGAATGGAGAAGATCTAAGCAAAAATGAGTCGCTACAATAATTTTCTCATTATAACTTATAGCAGCTAAATGTTACCATGAAAACCAGAGTTGTGATCCGATCTGGCCCAAACCTAATGCAGAAATCCCCATCGCAATAATGCTTGAGATGAATTTTGATTTGATCAGAGTTATTTATGTTTGAAAGTGTTTACGGACAGACGGACAGACTCACACACTGACTCCGGCTCAAGTCTCATTATATACGAGCTCAACCTGTGAGCCTTCGGCTCAGTTAAGCTAAAAACTACAATTGCAAT
The DNA here is from genome assembly GCA_964019695.1 of Loripinus fragilis. Classification (NCBI taxonomy): domain Eukaryota; kingdom Metazoa; phylum Mollusca; class Bivalvia; order Lucinida; family Lucinidae; genus Loripinus; species Loripinus fragilis. Next base: position 17,403,373 of record OZ026518.1, on the reverse strand, counting down.
CTCTGACAAAATATATTTATTCTTTGGGATAAAAAAAAAATGGTTCAAAATTGAAATTTCAAAAGATGTCCTGTTAAGGCGTGAACAGTCACTAAAATCATTTGTAAAAAGGTCATTGTTTCAAACTGTAATTTTTGCAATAATTTACATGGCAATGAATGGTTGAACATATAATTTTATTCAAAACACATAATAAAAAATTTATCTTTCCCATTAATGATGTTCTTACCAAAATACCTCTTAACATTATACTCAGAAACTTGTATTTTGATACTATTTCAGTTATAGGGCTAATAAAGCATGTTTTTTTTTATTAATTCCACAACTGTGTTTGCCATAAAAGAATATAAAATAGATTTACTGACAATAATTGGTTCAATCTGTCTGTTCAATAATCCTGCGCTGTACTTAAGGGTGAGAGCGCAGTTAATATTTTCGATTGTAATTTGACAAATAGGGATGCTTCAATTTTTTTAATTGAAGTATTTTTCCCACCTTGACCTAGCTTCCCACTTACATATGTTGAGTAAAAACATTATTGACGTTTACTATTTAGAATATTTAATGGGTCAAGTTTATAGGAAAAGATGAAACATCTCATTTTTTCTGTTTACAGCTGGAAGTATTAATTTTGCACGCTTAAATCGTGTGCAAGGATACTGATCAAACAGATCGAATTGGATATTGTTAGATGAATTTATTTTACATTCCTTGATGGTGAAACATAGTTGTGGAATTAATTTTTAAAAATTTTACTCATTAGCCATTCAACTGATATAGTATCACATACAGTTATTTAGTAGTTATGTTAAGCCGTATTTTTCCCTTTGCCCCTCGGTTAGAAATCGTTAACTATTTTTGAATAATTAATAAGGATATGCATTCATAGTCACGAAAGTTATTGCAAAAATCACAGTGTAAAATTTTTGGCCTTTTTTCTCAAATGACTTTTATGGATATTTCACGCCTTAATACTGAGGAGATTTCCTTTGGACATATTACCATTATATAGACATGTATTGAGCATATTTGGTCACCTCTATAACGCTTGAATACGACCCCATATTTTACATAAGATGTTTTCTTGGATGTTTGTATGTGTGTGGGGTGGTTGGGGATGGGATGGGGTATCATAAGGAGAGAGTGGAGGAATGAGCCTCTGTATGGGCATGTAATCCATCCAAGAACGAATTTCAGTTTGGTCTGACAAACGTTGTTCACTGTGTTGTGTCTACTATTTCTGATATCAAATGAAAAGCTTCAGCTTAATTTGAAATCATGCTGAATGAAAACAAGCTTGCATTTCTTCTTTGGCTTTTTGTTGACTATGCCATTATGCTTAACTCTAATACTTAAATTATTCATTTAAAGCTGCCTTAGTATTGATAATTACTTCTGCCTTAATATTTATGTATTCTGGGCTAGCTGTCACGTCTTCAAGTGCGTGCTCTGATATTTGTTTTATTTGAATCTTAAATTGCTTTTATTTTACACGTATTTGTCAAAAAAAGCATTACAGAGCATATGCTGCATGCTACTTAAAAATTGACGAAAATAAATTTTCTATGCTTATGTCTTTCCAAATAAATTTCTAATTGATATTTCATTTTCTAATGAGATACAAAATCACCAATGGTAAAAGGCCTAATCTCAATTTTTTAATTCTATTGCAACCCAAGGAATAAACGTTCCATTGCTATCCTGTGTTAGATATGTATCTATAATGCTTGGGAAACCATGTTTTACTAAGTAGCCTGTGGTTAAGGTTTCGCAATAGGCATGTAAAGTATGTTACCATATACAAACACATTATATTGTAATATAACTTAGATATCGAATTCATTGGAAGGAAATGGTTTCTTGTATGAATGTGTCGTTGAATGCAATTAGCTATGTTCTTATACAATGTATAATTTGCTATTTACGTTGCACTCTACCATCTGAAAATGAGCTATTTTCTCTAAGATATATGTTCCTAGCTATAGTTTTGGCGAAGCGCTTGATCATGATATCATGCTTATATTACTGAAATATATTTATTTTCTCGTTTCAACTATTTACTGTATTTGCTTCCATCTATAATAACTTTAAAACATTTTTACAATGCCACTTCCTGTTAATTGCATATACTGATCATGGCTTTATAAAACCTAGAAGATCCAGCCTCCTATTACAAAACATCAGACATGATAAAACTTTGATAGAAAATTGTACTACCTTGTATTGGAAGGAATTTGTTCTCACATAGGCTTTCAATTTTGCCTATTAGCAGATGGTAACATACAAAACATAAAGATAATATATAGGGGTAAATTTCTAATAATAGCCTTCCAGTGAAACATTCAACTTTGCAGGGTATATTTTGGAAAAAAGTCCTAACATTGAGAGCAATCTTCCATATAACTTTTTACATTTAATAATAGTAACTTAACATTTGATTACATACCATAGTGTAACTTATAAAAAATGATAATGTACATTACATATTTGAAATTGATGTGATTTACTTTTGGTGACGATAAGAGAATATTGCATTTAAATTAATTCAGGTATATTGCTATCGTCTAAAGCTGTATCTCAAATAAATATAAAGTATCAATGTTTACATATTTGCTTTTATTACATTATTGTAACAATACTACATTTGTTTTGAAAGGTTATTGCTGGCATTTATGCGTTTTAAGTGCAATGTAATATACTGGGTACTTGCAACATTTAAATATAATTCTAAATGCTGCCGTTTCTTCTAACAGGTTTCCTTTACAGGAATGGAGTCTTTAATTTGCACTTACTAATGAAATGATGTAGATTCAAAAGCAACGTTTTTTTTAAATCAGGCTTTTAACTCTGCCTCAAGATATCTAGATGACTTACTTAATATTGTTAATCCTTATTTTGAACAAATGGTAAGTCAGATATATCCCACTGAACTCCAGTTAAATAAGGCTTATTCCTCAGATACTGATGACCCATTTTTGGACTTGGACTTGTCCATTACTTATGACATAGTTTCATCTAAAATATATAATAAACAGGATAATTTGAATTTTGAAATAGTTAATTGTCCATTTCCCTCGCTCCCCTTTCCTATGGTGTAAATATTTCGTAGCTTATTCGTTTTGCGAGAGTATGCTCAAATATTAGTGACTTCAACAACACAAACCAAATTTTGACTGCTAAGTAATAAAGAACAAGGTTATCAATATCATAAAAAACGACGTCATGACGTCGGATTGACGTTAAAATGACGTCGTTTTGACGTCATGTACTTGCTGTGGCCCAGTCTTCATCAGCTTGAGGTAGTTTCTAAGTATTTTGAGTAATTGCACTATAAAATATTTATCTTATACGAGGACTGTTCAATTATGAATGCAAGTAGCTTCATAACTTTCTTCACATATATGCTACGACATAATGTCATACCTTTCTGGAAAGAACTATTTGTCGCCTTTAAAATGGCACCAAACATAACGAAACACTCACTGTATTTCTCGAGTTACAGACCCTTATATAAAGGCCATTCCTTTATACTGAAGTTTTTCTGAAGCAAATTGCAATGCACGTTTTGGTACATGTGCGGATATAGTGTCATATCTTTGTAAGTTTTAGACAAAATGACACCAGATTTTAGATTCAAGTTTAAGTAACAATCCAAAAGATGCTTGTAGGAAAAAGTTTCTATATTCGTGTTTCAATCTAAAGTCAACAGGCACGTTTGTGACGTCATAATTTTTATGATAAACGTCATTTTGAGTTATCTACTGGTGATGTTATAATAAACATCGCTGTGTTGTTTTCGTTGCGTTTTGCTGAAAACACGCTAAACATGTCATAAGGGAGTTTTCAAAACGCGCCGTCCTCAATTTGCAGAGTAATCACATTTATGTCATTTTTCAAGCATTTATCTGCTTCTAAATGACGTGTTTACATTAATTAAAAAATGTTCAATCTATCTAGTCCCCAAGACCAGGTGAGTAAATTTGTTGTAAATAATGCCTATAGTGGTCAAACTTGAAGTTTACGTTTCAACTTTCACAGAATCATTATATAAGAATATGGGGATACTTCCTTGAAAATTTCAAGAAATTTCACCTGTTTATCGAAGAATTATACGCTCGTCTATAGCACTGGTATATGTTCGAAGCATTGAGTTTGTTAGTATATACTTACGTGACCCTCATTCAAAGGGCTATAACTCGATAAATATACTGTATTTTTCTTTAGGCCTGGTGCCAGTTTAAAGGTGACAGATAGTCCTTTATAGAAACGTTACCATTTTTTTTCGTAGCATTTATGTGAAGAAAGTTATGAAGCTACTTGCATTCATATTTGAACAGCCCTCGTATGTAAATTTAAAAGCATAATTAAATAAATAATTAATTTGACATGTTGTAGAAAAAAAATCCCTAAGGCATCAAGCGACAGTTTCGAATTTGGGGATGTACGAATTTTAATTTATCACATGACGTCGCGTCTGGGAGTGAAATAACGCCATACAATAAAATCGATAAACCACTAGCGGTTTACAGAAATGATTTACGGGAAACGTTATGACATCCATAACAACGTTGCGTAAATAATGACAATTTTTTTAAAGTTTTTACGACAGGAATGAGATTTCAAAGTATAATCTTAATGTCATTTGATAAATAGAGTCTAGCATTCGTGCTCTTGTATTATTGAATTTATCAAACTCGTTGGCGAATAAAGAGAAAATGCTCGGCGAGCCTGGCATTTTATCTCTTCCCCAGCTAGTTTAATAAATTCAATAACACAGAAGAACTGATGTAAGATCATCTATGACATGCTCTATTTGCTTGTTGTAGAAGGAATCCCTAAGGCATCAAGGGATAGTTTAGAATTTGGGGATGGACGAATTTTAATATATTCTAGTATACGGTACAAAATAGCATTTTATGTATATAAAGGATCTTACATGAGTGCTCATGTTTTATTGAATTTATTATACGAGTAGGGAATTGTGATAAAGTGCGAGGCTTGCCGATCATTTTTTTTGTTACTTTTTTCGCAACGAGTTTAATAAGTTCAATAATACAGGAGCACGAATGTTAGATTCTATTTATCACATGACATTAAAATTAATTATAAAAATCGCATTTTGGCGTGAAAACGTCATTTTTTTGCCATCTTTTACGCAAAGTTATAATGGACGTCATAATGTTTCCCATAAATCTGTAAATCACTAGTGGTTTATTGATTTTATTGCATGGCGTTATATCACTCCAAGACGCGACGTCATGTGATAATTAAAATTATCATATAGGAGCATACTTAAACTAAAAGGCCTTTTGGGATTGGCATTTTTACATATTTGAATGAAAAACGAAACTAAAACTTTATACCAGACAGCTCTGCTTGGGGTGAAGAACATTTTGTGCCATCTGCATTTGTTAATTGTTTCCAATGAGAATTTAAATTGTCCTGTTTTCCGTGAGATTTTGCCAAAAAGTTTAGTGGTAAGTAAAGTGTCCCCTTTCGATTTTGAATATTATGTAATATTAATCTACAGACATAAAGTGAGTGATAGGGATTGTGACGTGAAAGTAACTTTCGTTTTCAATATAAGTTGTGTTGGGGTCAGTGTATTTTCACTACTGAAAAAGTGTAGATGGGGATACAACAAACGGTACCTAGTTTTGGCCATAGGGGCTTTATTTTAATGTGCCAGGCTTTGACCTCGGTGGGGAGTTAAACAAGGTAGGAAGTGAGTCCACAAAAGAACCATCCTGTGACGCCTAAGGTGGTTAAAAAGATTGTTCTAATATAGAATCCATCTGTTAGCCACGTTGCTACATATAATCCTGGTCTTTTCCTTAATCTTATTTATTGCAGATACAAGGGCAATGCATAATTTAGCCAGGACTTGCAGCTGGTAACACTAATAATTTGTAGCTTAATTATGCATTACTAAGACGAACTTCTTTACTTTCACAGGAGACAAGACAGCAGACAAACCACATGTTAATCTGACTCATATCTACAATAATACGGCTACTTTTAAAATGAGTCTGTTTTTGACTAAGATAATGTCTGCAGGATATTGTCATCAGTATTGTTCATATCTTTGGATGGATTACCTATACCCCCAGGGGGGTACTCTCAATTTTTCTGCATACGTAGGCTTGGACCCAGCATCTACCCTTCACCCCCCAAAAGAAATCAGGAATTTCAAGCACCCTCCAAAAATATTAAAATTTTAGCAACCCAAAAAAATATCCCCATTCTGTACAATGACCTTGAGAAAAGACCCTAAAATGCATAGAAATGACCCCTTAATATAGTCCAATTTTGTGATGACCCCCAAAAAATATCAACACAATCTTCATACCCCAAAACATATTTATTTTGCTGAAAACCCCAAAAAATATTGAAATTCAAAATTTTGACCCCAAAGAAATGGTCCGAGCCTACGTATGTATGAAAATATCCGAGTACCCCCCCTGGACCTATACCATGTTAACATATTGAACATTAATACATGCACGAAGTACTTAGGTGCAAAAATATTTAGAGACAATAACAGCTATGAGACCTTAGATTGTTTCCTGTATAATTGTATATGCATAGATAGTACCTTCAATTGTATATTCAAAGAACGTTCAGGTGTTTTATTTTCTGTGCAATTTATCTTAACAAATGTGGCATATTGCCAACTAATAGATAATTGGCACATATTCTACTGAAACCTAGTTTAGAAAACTAATGTCTGCTGGTCTGAACCATCACTTGGCAAAACTAAGTTTTTTCACTGACTCTTACTGTTCGGGGGTATATGATAAGCATTGCTTATTGACTCTTTTCCAAATTAAATTTGTCTGAAGACTGTCTTATGAATCGATGTTTTAAGGCACTCGAAGTTTTGTCCGTGAGTATCACTCGTATGAGTATTCATAGATAGGCGGAATAACTCAGGAAGGTCAATTATCACGGTTGGTAGAAGAGTATTGTCCCTTGCAATGTATTTTTACACAAAATCGCAAAGAGAAGATCAGATGAAACAACGTCTTGCAGTCCTAGTCGAATTATGCCTAATAGAATTTCTCGCCCTTATCAATTGGACGAATCCATTTTGAATTTTAAGGGCTTACAGTTTCACTTAAATTCTAAAAGTTAATAATGTAAGCAAACAGTGCCGAACCTGATCAGACGCTGCATTCTGCAGCATCTAATCTGGCCCTGGACGGTTTGCTAGTGTTCGATAAAATAGACACTAGCATCACGCTATAGGACCCTGACCATATACAATGTATTTTTTGAGTAATAATGGCGGACAATACAAACACGCCTGGAGTGGCTGCTCCAAAAGAAGGTAAAAATAAAAGCTTTAAAGTCCTATTTCGACGTTCATACTCAGCTATGTTTTAGGAAATAAGTTATTTTAGGTTTTTGACGTCTTGATTAAACGAATAATGGTTTGATTTAAGCAGATTAGTTTCAAGTTGCATGAGCATGTGGTTTGCTCACCATTTGAATCGAGGACATGTTTTATACAACTGTTCAAAACATGGAACTGAATACATTGATCAGGGTCCTTTGCACGCGAGAGTTTGGTAGTCAATGCAGCAAAGATTTTGTGAGACTTTTATCTATAATAAATGTGTACTTACGAGAAAAAACAACAATTTAGTCCACTGTACTCGTACCAAAAGTTCCCGAGATCTGGTAAAAAAATTCGAGAAAGATCACAAGCCACTGAACGGGTATTTTGAGAAATAAATTATCAAAAAATTTGAACGGGTAGTCTGAGTGAGGTAGATCTGGGAGGCCATGCACATGCTTTTGACAAATATTTGGCACAACCTAACAAAACAGTACGTGTAAAGCTACCTAGCAGGAAGCATTTCTGCCCAAGCCTGAAAACTCTCAAAGTTAAGTAAAATGCTAATACCACAATCACAAACTGCAGACAAATCCATGGCATAGTGAGCAGTTTGGGAATTCCTTAAAAACCGTCCCACTTTTTTGGGACAAATATCCGTCCCATTTTTCGGGACGGTTTTTCGTCCGTTCAAAAACAGTGATAAAAACAACTTATTTTAGTGAAGGGATCAATCGTTCTTTGAAAACAGTAAAAGTGTGACGAAAACACGTCCTTTATTGTTTGTGACCAATTTTCGTCCACTATAATATGTCATCATTTTTTGTCCCATTTTTAAAAGAACAAGTTTTTATTTACTTCAGGCCCATTTAAAATAGAACATGAAACAACATCATGATTTACAAACATTTAAAATGGCATGAGAAGTGCATATTTATGTACATAGGTTTTAAATATCACATAATTTAATCAGACCCGTGAAAGATCAAATAATGAGCGTAAAATTGGGAAAATTCTAAGATCCATCCATTTTCAAAAGAACCGTATCTAAGGAAACGGCTTATATGAGCATCCACGACATGTTTTTACTCATAAATAGCAAAATTATTTTTCAATTAGGCAAATTGGAAGCATTTTGTCGTCCATCCACAACATGTAAGGTAGCAGAGTCGGCCCTCCCGAGCACCCAAAACATGTGTTTTTTTTTTTTCATTTTCTTCTCTTTAGCGTCAAAGTTGTAATATTCTCGCATTCCCTCAATTTTAACACCTGTTTTGTGAGCTAAAAAACATTTCATTGAAATGGTTCCCTTGAGCACCCACAACATATGTTTTCATTCACCAATTTATGAAAACTACCCTTCAATTACTCAAATAGACTAACAAATAAAGTTCTCCTGTCCACCCATTTGACACCTTTCTTCGTAAAGTTGGGAAACGCTTCCATCCGTCAATATGAACACCTGTTTTGGATGCTCAAAAGGGCAGTCTAATTGAGACAGCTTTTTTGAGAACCAAAATACGCTTTTGTTCATGAATAAGAAAGGGAGCGCAGTGGCTCAGTGAAAGAGTACTTGACTCGAGACCGAGGGGCCGCAAGTTCGAGTCTCACCGGCGTCACTGCATTGTGTTCCTTGAGCAAGACACATTTATCCTAGCTTAATACTGGTTCAACCCAGGAAGACTTGTCCCTGTTTAACTGAAAGATTGTTGATGGGACGTAAAGAATCAAATCAAGCAAACAAACAAATCATGAATAAGAAAGTTACACACTTATAGCCATCTCAACATTGTCCTAGATGGGGGATTGTGGTTGTCTGACACAAAACAAAGGTCTCATTCTACCTCACTCTCGGTAACCCTCACAGGGTGGGAGGTCTCATACCCAGCATAATGCGCCTAAGTTTTAGTTTATTTTATAATTGCGCTGGTATGTTCTCGCATTTTAGTATCGCCTTGAGGATTAATGTACTGGCGCATTGATTAGTTATTTGAATTTTAAGGTCAAAGAAAAATACATGACTGTGTTCTGCGACTAGTATCAACGTCTAATCAACGTCGGATCAACGATGACATTACGTCATGTCGCTGACAAAACTAAGCATTTTTTTCATAGTTCTCCACTACATGTAATGTATGTTAAAGTTTAAAGTCGATTAGAAGTGCTTTACAAGGCGTACTTTAAACACTATGTCAGAACACCACCGTTTGGTGGGGTGAAGTATATATCTTTATTTCAGAAGACATTTATCTGAACACGTTGGTCTTTTAAAGCTTCATATCATATGTGAGTTTTGGTTTTACAATACAACAGCTTTGTTTTCAAGAATCAAAACAAACAAAATCATATCCAAGGAAAAAGGTTGATTGTTACTTACTATACCGAATTTAATGTAAGGGACTTTGACAGCCAGGAAGAGGTCAGACCGAATTTGTCATTCAGGCTGATGTAAATAAGATGTTAAAATGTTCTTTTAGGATTTTGGTTGGAAAAGTAAAATATTTAAGTAAAGACTGCAGTGATGAAATCTAACTTACTGGTTAATGCAACAATAGCTGATGCTGTTTGCCACTAAACAGAAAGTGACATGACCAAATTATCGCATGGATCCTTATTAGTGTTAAAAATAACAACATATGGATATAGACAATAAGAATGAGTTGCATACACATCAGGGTATGTATTCAAGACAAATGCAAAAGGTCACTTTAGTATTGAAAGAACAGTCAATCTACTAAGAACAAACATTTATACCAACGATAGACTTCAATGCAATGTGAACAAAGAATACATGATTTTGATATCAGTATCTTCGCTTTTCCAATTACCATGTGTCTTTTCTAACTTAACATCTCCTAAACAAATCATATTTCTTTCAAACTGAAGAAAGGATATCATAAAGTTCAGATGTTGACAATACGGTGCCTCTATTGTTATTTATGTTACATGTACATGTGTGTATGATATAGTTTACAAAATATTGAAACCTTATGCCAGATATGTTTAGACAGTAGCAAAAGTATGAAAAGTGTTGCCTTTAGATAAAAATATACGTTGGTCTCCTTTATTGCAATTTATAAAGAGCTCAAGTGAAGATTTGACCAGCATATGAGATTTTGGTACTTATCACATTGGTAAATGCCTCCATGCTGATGCAGTAGAGCTAGCCGTTCTAATTCTGGTCTGATTCTTTATCTTTTTCCATACTTAGGATCTGGAGAAACGACAAGGCTCGCCTGAGCTTCATTTATTGACACTGCAATGAGCGCTGGTACCAAAATCAAATGTGCTGGTTCATTTGATTTATTCTATGTGTTACAAGTTTGATTCTATTTGGCTTGATTTAAGATATGCAAAAAATGATAGGATCTATTTTATATCAATGAGCATGTTTTAAGTTGGCATGCTAAATAGTTAGCAAGGTCTTTTTGACATAAATAATTATATAAAAAAAATCCAAATAAACTATTGAATTCCTTTCATTTAGTCATGTCTACAACACAATACTAACAATGCAAGCGAGCCTTTCCAAGTATTAACCACTTTTAAACATATGACCATAATGAACCTTTAGACAAAATGCAGCCTTAAGCCTAACTATCTGTTTCAATGCTTAACAAAATTGTAGAACCAGGCAAAGCAGGTGATAAGTGTAATATCCTCCTTAATACTTTGTAATAAAGGGTGTTAAGAAAGTTTGTTCCGCTGCTCATCATTAACTTTCGAATCATCTAAAAAGGAACTGATGGTGAAAAATTGCATTTTCCATGTGATACCCCATAGTGTTTGGCAGCATGTCTGGCATCGAATGTCTTCACACAATTATATTTACTTTCGGTACTGTTTTTCAATTGTTCTAGAAAAATCTTATATTTTCCAAAAAATGTGACATTTCCTATTGTGTTTGGTTGTCACAGCCTTACAGTTTAGTAAATGTACTAAAGGTTTATATAAGATGAATAACAACTCCATTTAGGGTTTCTTAAGCAAGTAGGGACTATTCGTATCACTATGGCTATTGCATGGCAATGATTTTTTTGTTATATACCTACATTTTGCTCCTCAAGCCCTAAAATTTCTGAGGGGTACTTTATTTTAAGATCTGCTTTTCCTTAACAAATTATTTGATTTAAGCATCGCTTTGTTTATTTTAATCAAGTGTTTCGACTTTAAAGAACTCAAGTGATATTAATGTCATTAGGCACATTATAACTAAAATAATAGGAACATAATTTTACTTTGGAACGAACTGTCTTTACAACCATTATATGTTACCAAGAATAATAGTATTTTTTTTACCAAACTAGACATGCTTTTAGATATAGATATATTTCTACCACATGGATTATAACTGGGGATATGCATATTGGGTATCATGTGTAGGATAGAAATCACTGTTATTAAAAAAATCAGTTTATTGCTAATACTTGTTCATATACAACTACCGAGGACTTCTTGCCTCACTGGGATTGAAAACCATGTCATTAAATATTGTACAACAGTTTATGAAAGGAATGGTAAAGATTTATTTTGGTCTATTAAAAATTCAGGTGAAATTCTTAAAAAAAATATAGTCTAGAGGTTTTCTAGCATCTAGTTAGTCTACATATGACTCCCCTTCTCTCTATACTACATTGCCTCATAATCTAATCAAAGAAAAACTAACAGAATTAATTGAACACTCATGTAACAATAAAATTGCCTTTTTATTTTTATTTCTGAACAACCTAGACGATATAGGTTGTGGTCATGTCAGAAAATGTGTGATGCTCTCCATTATCTTTTGTCACAGTATATTTATAAGATTTGGCTCGAAATTATATAGACAAATTGTAGGTATTCAAATGGGTACAAATTTTGCTCCTCTTGATGCAGATTTGTTTTGTTTTTGTTATGAGAAAGACTTCATGTTGTCTCTGTCAGACAATAATCAAACTGATATTATTGAAGCTTTAAATCTTCCTCCAGATATTAAGATGACTTACTTTGATATTGATAATCCTTATTTTGAGCAAATTCATCTGATACTAAAGCTTCATTTTTCGACTTGAACTTGTCCATAACAAATGGCATAGTTTCTTCTAAGATTTATGATAAACAGGGTGTTTTTAATTTTGAAATAGTAAATTTCCAATTTCTTGATGGAGATGTTCCTCGCTTTCTACCCCTTATGGTTTACATGTTTATATTTCTCAGCTTATTCAATTTGCAAAAAATGTGTTCTAATGTTGATGACATCAACAACAGAAACTTGTTTTAATTCATTAAAACAAGGTTATAGGTATCATAAAATTCTAAAAGCATTTTCTAAATTCTAAGTTAATTGTTTAATACAATAATGGGTTAAAAACTCTTCGGCAACAGGGCATATCAGAACCTATATTTTGTGGTGATTTAGTTTTTAAATTCACAAGAATTGTTGGAAAACCTAATTTTAGTGATCAATTCAAAAAGATTATTAAACGTTAGATAAAGGTTGAATATAACTTGGATGTCATGTGACAGTCTGGATGTCATGTGACAGTCTGCATGTCTGGTTTTAAACCCAATCAAGGTTTATAGCTATGGTTTCCTCCTCTTTAATAGCACAGCGGTGGGTCAGGCCTTGGACTCTACGACGGCTCTGACGTAAAACTAATCCGTGGGTTGGTGCCTGATGCGTATCTGAAGCTGGGCCCACCATGGCTCAACTTGAGGTTTTCTTTAGCTGTGACTATCTATGAGTCGTGATCCCTTCTTTTGTTTCATCATAGTGTGTTATTATGAGTAGAGTGTTTCTCGTGATATATTGCAATAGTTAGAAGGCCTCCCTGCGAGCGGACAATTTCTTGTACTTCAACAACAGCAGAATCTAGGGCGATTATTTGGTACCAGTAAAATGCAATTAAGCCCAACCCCCGTGCCTTACGCTACTGTCCGTTCTAAGGCGGTGGTTCTGTTGTTGTTGATTCGTTATTTATTGTTACTCCCATTGTGCGAGACTGTGATTGTTCTATATTTTGTAAGTTAAGTATTTATATGCATTCTAGTTTTGCAAACATCTTAATGGGGAAGAGAGAGCTGGTTGCTTTGCTTAGTTTGTATTTCTGGTGTCTCGTGATTGTTGTGTGGCTCCTCCTCCCGGTGCCATGGGTTTCTCTGCAGTTTGTGCTTGTGGTATTTCCTGATGATACTCAATATTTTTGTTCAGATTATCAGGGTAACACCTGTATTACTTCATTTCTCGATTTTGACCATACTTGAAATGACATATTTTAGAAATTATGAGTTAGCTTTCGTCCTTGATTTCTATCAATATAGTCGATGCAATCAATAGCTGATAAGCTATATATGTATTTTGTAAACTAACACTATGGCCAATAGATCTAACTATGCTACTTAGTACTACATGCTTAATATCAGGTTTCGTCTAAACTGAGCTGTAGACAGTGTGGAAAAATGTCTTGCATATATAACTTCATGTATTTAATTAAGTAAACACATATAAAAGTCAGAAGGATAAGCATTTAAGGAGCCTAATCTGATCATTACAATAAGAAGTTTCAACATGATGTCACAAAATATAAGTTGTGATATCACTAATCCTTTGATTTATTGATTTTGTGATATCAAAAAATTCCTATGATTTTGTGATATTATAAATGTGATATATACACATTATCATAATAGTAACTTGATCTGGCGTACTGTATCACGTCGAGTGGATGAGGTCATACCATCGGATCACCCGAGACGCGTAGCGTCGAAGGTGATCCAATGGTATGGCCTCATCCACGAGACGTGATACTGTACGCCAGATCAAGTTACTATTATGATAATATGTTTATTATATGCCTTTTTCTGACATTCTTTTTGATTTTAAAACCTGTTTTGGTCTTTAATCCCGAAAAATTGCGGGAACATTTGCCATAACGTTGCGTTTTTTGACGTCACGTCAACATGTTTTCCGTCTCTGGTTCCATGCTTGCAATTTACTTTACGTAACATCGCCGCAAAAGCAGGTAACCGACGTTAGCCTCGTTTTAAAGGATAGTGATATGGATTCAGAAAACCTCAGTTCGTTGATCCGGCTTTCAATATCAGGTGGCCAGAAAACAGACAGTTCTAAAGTCGTATCAGTTATAAGTATATAATAAAAAATGTATTTTGTGATATCAATAAATAGTAATGATTGTTTTATATCACAAAGTAGATTTTTTATATCACAAATTATATCTTGTGATATCATAAATTCTACTTTGTGATATCCTTAAATATTCTTTACATCACATTTTTAAAATTTATTTGGATATATCACAAATTATTTTGTGACAAAACTGCACTTTATAATTTCAAGAGACTTTACTTGTTTCGCGATTTTTTCTCTTGTTTACAAATTTCCGCTTCCTTTTTGTTTTATGCTCGTTTTCCGCAGTCTGATCAGTGCCTTTGTTATTGGCTTTTTGAAAGTACAATATGTAAACATGCTACAGTTGAAACTTCCATTTTTTAGCTAGTCTCTTTGGCTAAGGAGACTGGTTTGCAACTCGCTTTGTCGAAAACCCCGAAGACAGGTTTTGTCGCCTTTATTAATTGAAGAAAGAAGAATCAAACGTCGTAATTTCATAGAAAGGCCAGAATGGATTTATTAGTAGCTCGAAAAAATGACCTATTCATATACTTGATTGAACAAAATGCTTACATATTCATATAATGTTCTTTGATTTTTATATACCCTCTTTGCAAATAAATATTACAATTATGGTTTCTGAGCTGAATATCTGAGCAAAAATACGAGTATTTTCTAACAGGGAAATCAGAAAACGTGACCATGGTGAAAAACTGCACCAGTCATATACTTTTGGGCTTATCGTATACCTGGCAGCGCTGAAAATGGGGGAAATTCCGCACGCACATCCGTAACTTGTAGTTAGAATGTCATATATAGGTAGTTACCCCCAATCCCCAGAGATAGTAGCCACGCGACTGAACTAAACAGAAACGGGTCCCCAGGGGTTTTGGGGATCTGGGGAGAATGGCTATTTATTTTCAGGGATCTAGGGAGCACTGGTAATTTTTTTAGGGGAGCTGGGGAGCAAGCTCATAGTTTTGGGGATCTAGGGAGCCCTGTCAAAAAGCCAAAAAAATAAAGGAAAAGCCTCCATTTTGTTTGATTTTTTAAAATTTCTTCTGCTTCTGGGGGGATAGCCCCCCAGAACCCCCTTGTAAATTCAAAATGTATTTATTTTCGTATAACATGTACATCTAGATTGACCTCAGAAAAAAATGTGGCAATTAACTTTTGTTGTTGTTGATTCATCGACCTTAAAATTGCTGATTTTTAGCTTGGTGTTAGCATACTTTGGAACGCCCAGATTGCACCAGATCGCACCATTTTTATCAAAATTTTCCCGGGGGAGTATGCCCCTGCAACCCCCCTAGCACGAGTCGGGCTGTGTATTGTTACAGTGTACCTATGCATCTGCTATGTATTCCTCTTTTTAGATAATAAGCTCATTATTATGAGAAAATTAAGAATGCTGATCAGATATATACTTATTTGATGAAACTGAAGTTTAACAAGTGTATAGGGCCTGATAGCAACTGTAGACAATTGTATTACACACAAAAAAACTTTCACTTTGTCTATAAAAAATCTAGTTTAAGCTGTTGGAAAAAGTCAGCCCCTGCCCCCCCCCCCCAACCAGAAAAACAAATGGTCTGTCTCTAATTAAAAAAAATCAAATCTAGAGAGCATTCCGCCATGCCCACTCTACCAGGTACAGCAACAGCATTTTATGGAATGGCCTCATACTTTGAGCCATATACCATGCATTTCATTGAAATAATTATATGTCATGTATTCCATGACTAAGCCCTGTCTTTACATGTATAAAGGCAATATATTAAGTTATCATTAAGTCATGCGCTCTTGTATACCTTCATAGTTTTTAAGTATGTGATTTTAATCCTATGAAAAGAAAAATACATTTTAGGGAGAATTGACTTATATTTTGGGGGATCTGGGGAGAAACTGGTCTATTTTTAGGGATTTGGGGAGCAAAGGCAAAATACTTTTAGGGAGCAGAGGCAATTATTTTCAGGGATCTGGGGAGATCAATGCATTATTTTCAGGGATCAAGGGAGCACAGACCCCCCTTGGGGCCTCAGAAACCCAATGTAAAGGGGTAGGTTTAAATTGTTTGCGTATCATTTTCTTTCTTTTATGCAGTTCATCTACCATATAAACGAGAAAAGTTACAAACAAAATTAAAAGTTAAACTATAATGAATACCAGTCCGGATAATATATATCATTGGACCCGGGATTTATTACTTTGCCATAGGTGGACGAAAAATGGTCGCAAACTTTAAAGGACTGTTTTTCGTCACACTTTAATTGTTTGAAAAATTAATAAATTCTCCCTTGCCAAAAAAGAATTGTGACCATTTTTCGTCCCATTTTACGAAAACGGGAAAGGGACATGTTTTCGTCCATTTCAGTATACGAATGGGACGAAAAACGGTCCCATTCAAAAATAATCTTGTGTATACCGCTATTCTTTAAACCGCGTAACTTTGCTGAAATACTGGCGTAACTTAACATTTGCCGACGAATTTCATTAAAGAAAGGTTGAAACTACAAGGAAACGGACACTTGGGTTTCCGATACTTTTACAGTCTTGGTCAAAAATGTCTTTAAAACTCGCCCAAAATTTCGTTCACAGACATGTTTGAAGACACATTACCAGGATATGTGCCCGTATGTTGTCGGGTTATTGGTTTAAATCGCAAGGAGACATCATTAACTGTAATTATAAGCCGTTTTCTACACAATCATGGTGCTACTTGCAGAGAAAATTGATGATAAAGGCGAAAAGAAGGCACATTGGAAAATGGGACGTAAAAAGGTCCCAAAAAAGTGGGACGGTTTTTAGGGAATTCCCTAACTGGTGAGGAAGAGCCACACAACAATCACAAGACGCTAAGAAGACAAACTAAGCACAGCAACCAGCTCTCTCTTTCCCTCAAGATGATTGCAAAACTAGAATGGACATAAAGTAACGTACAACAAGACACATCAGTTCAGGTTCATGTGCACTAAATGTCTATACGCTGTCCATGGTTTATTTATCTGTCACTAATTGCATGTTAACCCTTTGCATACTTGCCAAAAACCTTTGCTTCACGCAGACACAAAGAAGAGAAGTAAATAAGTAAATGAAAGCCAGACCAGAATTTATGCCTACAAGGTAGCTGTGCACAAACTTTTAAAGCTTGACTTGTAGGCAAATATATTGTGATTGCCCTTTGGAATGATTGTTTAGGTCGGGTAAGAATCACAAGCAGTGTAATCCCTGATCATATTGCTCCTTGGGAAGCCCGCTTACTTGAGTTAACATTGTTTGAGCAGGCCTACCCAGAGCTCCAGATAGCGTCTGTACAAGCGCAAATTATGGGTACATTTTCCCCAAATATGGATAGAGTTGAAAATAAGGACGTAATGAATACGGGTGTGTTTTTGCTTTTTTGGTACATTTTCACAAGTAACATGTAATACCATGGAGCATTTCATCAGTTTCGAACCAGCAGACACTTGATATTTGAAATGATTTGTGAATCCACTAAATTTATGCGTTTCAGTAATATAAATCAACCTGCTAGACTGCATATCAATCTTTATTTTTTCTTGATACAAACTACCCTACAGTTGCATCCCTTAGCGATCCTTTTTTTCCTTGAAAAACATGTGTTTCAGAAGAATTTGTTCTTGGGGAGTTAATGCTATCCGTTTGGTCTGAGTGATTTCGTGTGAACCAGTCAGGGTAGAAACTGAAAGTATGAATTTCTCAGAAGACAGCATGTTTTATAAACTTTATATTTAACGAGGTAATTATAGTCTATATAAAATCAGATTGTATGTACAGAATGAAAATAGCTTGTACTGTCCAAGTTTCATTTGGACTTGTACTGGTACTGATGCCAGTAGAAATTATTTGAAGCCTTGCTTACCTGTCTGAAATTTTTGGATTGATAGAGTAAATGGTCTGGCATTTTAAATATTTTTTCTTCTGTGCCAAAGTCCATAGTTGAGGTTAAGTAAAAGTAATCATCAGCAAAGTCAAGGAGAAAACTCTAGACCATGATACAAAGGCATATTGGGTTATTTTCTATATATACATCAGAGAGTTCTGCTTTCAACAGCTCTTGATATCTTGATAGACCTTGTTGCACGTAACAGAACTAAATTACAATGCTGGGAATTAAGTGCATGGCATATAACATAAGTAGGTGCGTTCATAGATTCAAATAATTCATTAAATATATTATTATACCACTTTCAATACTCGGAACACCCGTACAGAATTCGACACAAAATACCCGCTCAGTGTAAAATATTTGCTCATAATACCTGTCCAGTACTGCTCGAATAAACTGAGCTGTTCTGCACGCGGTTTTAGAACTTTTAGTTTATGTACAGTGGTCAAATAAAGTGTTTAATTCCAATTTTATTCAATGTATCCTTTACCAGCTTTTGTTTTTGCTGAGTATGATACAATATAGGTGTTTGTGCAGAATATTTGAGCGAAAATGCTCTTTTGGTGATGTGTTTTCACTCTTTGAAGTTGACCAAGTGAATATAAAATACGTGAGCAGAGCCACGCAATCACGTTTCTTTGTAAATTATGTAACAAATACTAACCAAAAAGACAAAAATCGTATGCAATACCAAGGTCTGGACAATGACAGAGCTAAACATGTATCCAACTCGGTCCTTTGTGAGAACAAAAGCAACTTACACCAACAGAATGTCCAGTGGTGGTGTTTCTTATGCTCCCTTCCGCCATTTTCTTTTGCTAAAAAAATACATTGTATATGGTCAGGGTCCTATAGCGTGAGCATTATATGGGGTAATAAAATACATTTTATGTTTTCTCATTTTATTCAGACGAAACATAAATTATTTATTACCTAGACTTCTTAATTTTTGGAAACAAGATATACTACCTCGAACTATCAACTGTTATGATGTACATGCCGATATGCCACAACATCAGTATTTAGCGTCTTATTTGAACATCATAGCCGTCTATACTTTTTTGTACTATATCTTAAACGATAAGATATCAAACTTAACAGTATATACGTGTGTGATGGCAAGCACAGACCTGAGCGCTTTCTCTTTATTCATAGGACAAAATTTCATAATCATAAATTTACAGCCGGTCAGCATCCCTCCTTCCAAATGTAGTTCCTTGCTTAGGCTACATCAAGGCAGTTCAGGGTTCTAAACACAACATAGACTGTGCATCAGCTCATCCATAAAACCAATCTATCAATTTTACAGCCTATCTGAAAGAAACCGATAACCAATCAAATATCATGTAAAAGACAAAAATTCTTGCAACATTTTAAACCGTTTTAATTTGAAATATATCTTTCAAATCTACATAACCAACCATTTTTCGAACATTAATGAGGGTGGGTGGGTGGGTAATCACACATAAAACCAACAGAATTTCTTATTTTGGTCTCGCTAGCCTCGAATGACCATACACAATTATAAACGATAATTTATACTCTTGTTGAACAATCATTGCACCTAAATCACGAGTTTCTTGACCTTCCATAAGTTTAACTAAGGAAATTCCATGAATTTCTCGTGACTAACAAGTGAGTTCTTATAGACAGTATTGGCTCTAATGCAACGTATTAATTAAAACGAGTATACTCTCTATAAATGCCAACTTTCTTCAATACTTGAAGAATCCAAATTATTTTCGCATCGGTTAATAAATATACGCTGCTCAAAATATTTAAAGGAACACTGCGTATTTTGCCATTGATCACAATACAAATGCACTCATAATTTGACTCATAGCGAGAATTGGATTAATAAGACAAAAACATGTTTGTCCTGTGATTAGCTTGGTTATAGATCTAACACAGTAAGAGTATTGTCCGTCATGGATAGAGTCCAATAGAAAACAGGTGTAGCAGCTTAATACCGTTATTCATTCATTCAAGTTCATTCAGAAAAAATAATAACACTGCAGGTAAAACAATTGTACGGATTTAGCGATAAATAATGATCATGGCATGTAAATCCTCGGTGGCTCAGTAGGTAGAGAGGCAACTGTAATAATATGCACGTGAGCTATGTAAAAAGTTAAGGGTTCGAATCCCATTGTTTAGCATTTTATAGGCTTATTGATATGCTCTATTTTTTTTCCATTTGTTTCCATTGTGTATTTTCTTATTCTAGATATTTTCTTATTTTGTGTATTTTCTTTATATTTTTTAATATTTTATTTTTTCAATTTTTATATTTTAATTTTTTCAACGAATAGTATTTTATTTCAATATATATATGATATAAAAAGTTAAAAAAGTATGCCAGCATAGTGACATTTTGATCGCAATACTGAGCATCAAAAGATCAGGTAAGCATGCAGAAATACGCAAACTCACCAGAGCGTTTGCAGCTCGCATACACAACTTACTTTGTGTATGTAGATGAAGACTCATTTTAAATTTAATAATTGCATAAAAATCCGTGTCGCACGCTATTAACAGCCATGTTTTAACCGGCAAAAAACCCACTTATTAATAAGGCAATTTACGTGCTGTTGATGCACGGCTTTTCTACTTTACATATACGCATTCTAGGCCGTCACAAAAATTGACGTCATCAACAGTAGCGTGTATAGAAATGAACGTAATTCAGTGGCGTTAGGATGACGTAAGCTTTTGCTCTGGAACAGGCTTTTTCAAAACCTACGAATCCTTCATGCTTTTGCGCGCCATTATAGTAATGCAAAAATGAACTTTTCGAAGCTTTTTCCCAAAGTTTTCAAGTGACAATATGACTTTATACAATAATAACGATCAAACGTGGTTTTCTGATACACTAACGTCTGCTAGACCCTTCGTGGGTCGTTAAAACCCTCGCCTTTAACTGGTTTTCCTGTAAAGCCTAGAATATCGACATAAGCCTTTTTGTTCAAAGGCGGATCCACGACTCCAGGAAAGGGGATTCAGATAAATTAGGGAGGGGGTCGATTTGCAGATGATCTCTCATTTTTCTTGAAAATCCCTTTAAAAATGAAATAATCTGTTCCCAAGCCCCCTGAACCCCTTCTGGATCCGCCACTGTTTGTTACAGCGCTAGGTAATTCAAACTGCCCACTGAAGGAGTAAGAAAAAGAAAAAAAGGAAAAGAAAAACTCAGGGATTCGAACCCTCAGAAAAAAATACAGGTTCGAATATGTAAATATCGCTACTTAACCACTGGACCACTGGTCTGTGACACCCAATGATAGCTTTAATGCATTAGTTAGGATATAACAACCAATATCCTCGTTTGTTTACCTGTCTAAATATGCGGGATTACCTTTTATTGTCAATAGACCTCTCCGATTACAGTTATAATTACTGACGTCACTGTACTCTATACAAATTTTACCTCTACCTATCAAGGACGATGCTTGTTGATAAAAATGAAGTAGTCCCTTTCCAGAAATCTCCATGGAACGCTTTATGTAAAAATGGATTTTTGTTAAAATACCTCTTTTTTCAAAGCCAAATTTTAAGACGAATTTTTCAATCAAGGACCACACTAGCATCATTTCTGTACAGCCAATAGCCTTTTAATGTTGCAGATATCATTAGGTTACGCTATTAACAAATTCGGAAGATTCTACAGAGTTCCAGAAAAAATCGTTATTTACAAAATTTGAGCCATGAACTTAAGCAGCGATTGTTTTATCAAAATCTTTTATTGATCGCAAATTTTGACTATCTTAGCAAAAATGGCAAAAGAAACTGGGGTTCTGTCCTTTTGTCTAGTGAAATGCATTACTTGTCTATTGGACAGGGGTTAACATTATCACCTATGGAAAATTATCAGGTGTTCCTTTAAATATTTTAGCAGTGTATTTATTAGCTAAAGTTGGAAGTAAAATTTAGAGTACAAAGTGATCAGGCCAGAGGGCGTATTTCTGAATTGTTTTAAATACTTTCTGCCAAAAGATATGGAGAGGGCAGTGGCTCAGTGGTAGAGTGATTGACTCGAGACCGAGGGGCCGCGGGTTTGAGCCTCACCAGCGCGACTGCGTTGTGTCCTTGAGCAAGACCATTAATTCTAGCTTAGTACTGGTTCAACCCAGGAAGACCCCTCCCTTTATCACTGTATGATTGTTGATGGGACGTAAAGAATCAAATCAAAACAAAACCAAAATATGCTGTTGCTTCAAAATTGACTTCTACCTAAGAAAAGGTCCAGCTCTCCAAGAATTTAGCAGACGTATCATATATTAAAGAAAACTTTAAGCTGTGTCCAATAAGATATGTTTGACATTTATATACCGTGGCTGGAGGGGGGTGGGGGAGGGGTAGCAAAAGCGTTTTCAGCCACCAGTCTAAAAGGACTGTCCTTTTAAAGGCAGGAATCCTGGGCATTATGACAGGCTATCTATTATATATATGGCAGCAAACAAAGATAAAAGTAATACAATTAATGAATTAACCTTTTGTTAACACAGGAACAGTGCAATCAGAGAAGGCCCTGATGGTTTGCTGCATAACAAAGGATTCAACCGGATTTTTCACTGTTAGAAAAGACAAAACAATCACTAGGGTCATTTATAAATATAGAACAAAATCTATATATGACTCTTCTGCAACAAGGCATAGCAGAACCTGTATTTTATGGCAATTTAGTTTATAAATTTAAAAGAATTGTTGGAAAGCCTTCTAGTGCCCATTTTATAAAGATTATTTTACGTTACAAAAAAGTGGGATTCAGCATGGTTATCATGTTGTATTCAGCATGCCTGGTTGTGAACCCAATAACGGTTGATAGCTATGGTTTTCCTCTTTAATTGCACGATGGGGGTCCGGCCTCAGAATTAAAGATGGCCCTGGCGTAAACCTATAATCCGTTGGATAGTACCTGATGCTTGCCGATGGCTGGGCCCACCATAGCTCAACTTGAGGTTTTCTTTAGCTCTGACTATCTGTGAGTCATGAGCCATTTGTTCTATAATCATAGCGTGTTAATTATTGATTTGATAGTTTCTCTGTGGTGATACATTGCATTATTTAGGAAGCCTACATGCGAGCTAAACTATTTTGTGTTTTAATAACAACAGAATGTAGGGCAAAGATTTTGCGCTAGTTGCTTTACTATTATTGTCTTACAGATGTATTGTTGCTATAAATGTTCTGTGGCTCTTTCTCACGGTGCCGTGGGTCAGTCTGCAGTGTGTGATTGTGGTATATCATGATCATACTCACTCACTTTTTGTATCAAATCAACTGGCAGAATCATCAGTCAAGAAAGGGTTATCAAAACCACTCTGGCAAATTGTTCCAAATGACTGTCCCAGAATAGATTACACTTTGATTAAAGATTTCTTTTTATGGTCTTGGAATTTGAAGATTTGATGTATTCACTAAGGTGAGTGATAGAAGAAAGTAAGAAAGATGGCAAAGATCAGGAATCGATACTATCAAGTACCACACCTGACCCGAAAGTGATAAAAAAAATAAACATCACAAACAAGAGCCAAGAGGTCAATCCTTTCCCAGCAGGTGACCACAAGGCAGCAATGGACAGAAGCGAAAGCATGACAAACAGAAGACATAAATAACACAAATGATCCACAAAAGAAGTGCCGCCTTGGAACGGTCAGTAAAAATTTTTACTGGAGGGCTTAAACTGGATTCATGGCGCCAACCTCACCAAGAGTTTCATTTAATGTTCTGAGGGTGAGCATATTATTAATATAAGATGGGATGGTAGATCTTGAACTTTAATACATGAATTTTGCTTTCAGAAGTAATATTCTTTCAAAAATATTTTGATTTTTTTAGTTTATTCATACTGCATGCAATATCAGTATACTCATAGTCTAAAATGATATTAAAAGCCCTCTTTGTAATCTGTAAATTCTGTTGGGCTTGGAACGAGAAGTTCCTCCTCAAACTGTGGAGCAATAATCAATCTGAGGTTGAATGTATGTCTTATAAAATTTTACTTTATTCTCAAGTGAGAAAAACCCTTTCATAACCAAGCAGATGTTGTTGAAGCATTTAACTCTACCTCAAGATATCTAGATGACTTGCTTAATATTGATAATCCTAATTGTAATTCATATATATCCCACCGAACTTCACCTGAATAAGGCGAATTAGGCATATACTGAAGCCCCAGTTTTGGACTTAGACTGGTCCGTTACAAATATCATAGTCTCAAGCAAAATGTACGATAAACGGGGCGACTATAATTTTGAAATAGTGATTTTTTCCATGTGTTGATGGAGATGTTCCTCGCATCCCTTCCTATTGTGTAAACATTTAGCAACTGATTTGTTTTGCAAGAGTATGTTATCTGCAAAGGTTATGGATACCATACACTCCATAAAGATTTATTTTAATTTTATTACCAACACTCTGAGTTGCTTGTTCATACAATATTGGCTTTAAGACTCTTCTGCAACAAGGCATATCAGAACCGGTTTTATGGCGATTTGGTTTATAAACATAGCTCCAGATAAGGATTGGTGGAAATTGGGTACTTACCCACCTCTTTTTGACTCAATTGGGTATTTCAAATTTTAAATTGGGTATTTAAAGTTTTTGTATTGGGAATCCATCTGAAAGCAAATAAGCAATGAAACCGGACCTTGTTTCTCCTGATTTTTTGTTTACTTTCGGTTTCACTTTCAGAAAGCACACTGGCAATATTAGTATATCTGAGATCGCTATTTCCAACTTACTTCGAAAATCCAACGTATCTATCAAGTCATCTTTGATTCTTTAAACCACCATCGCGGTATTAGAGTTAGTTACGATATGATATCATTCAATTTCTCTGGGGCTTTTTCGCCCACGTTACGCCATTGTTATTGTAAAGCGAGACGAATGTCGTAATCGTGTAAATATTGGGTATAGCTAAACAGCGATAAGAATGTTCCTGGACTGGTTTACAATTTAATAAACTAGATTCAGCGCGACGCCGTGTATAAATTTGTACCCAACAACAGCTTGTGATGCGAAAAACGACAATCGCAAACAGAATACAATAGCGTCATAAGCTACGAAAAAGTTAGGAATTGAGTATCAAGGATTTTTATTGCGTTTTTGTACGCACAGAAATTAATTTAATTGCGTTTTCAGGTCCACGAAATTGCGTAAATATGCAATACGCAGCCTTATCTGGAGCTATGTTATAAATTTAAAAAGAATTGCTGGAAAGCCTAAATTTAGTGATCAATTAAAAAAGATAAACGTTATGAAAGAGTGGGATACAACCTGAATATAATGCGACAGTCTGCGTGCCTGGTTGTGAACCAAATCATGGAAATTGCTATGGTGTTCTCTTTAATTGCACGACGGAGGATAAGGCCCTCAGACTTATGACCGCCTTGACGTTAAACTTTAATCCGTTGCTTGGTGCCTGATGCTCGTCATTGGCTTGGCCCACCGTTGCTCAACTTAAAGTTTTCTTTAGATCTGACTATCTGTGAGTCATGAGCCATTTTCTTTGCAACATCAAAGTGTGTTAGTTTGATTTGATTGTATCTTTGTGATGATACATTTGCATTAGTAAGGAAGCCTTCATACAAGCTGAACACTTTTGTTTTTTAACAAAAGCAGAATCTAGGGTGAAGATTTGGCGCCAGTAAAATGCAATTGAGTCCCCTGATGGCTTTTGCTGCTGTCCGTCTAAGGCGGTAGTTCTGTTATTGCTGATCTATTCTTTAATGTACTTCCCATTGTTTGTGGCTGTTCTGTGTTTGTCTTGTTTTGTTATGCATTACTTTGTCTCCATTCTAGTTTTGCAATTATTTTGAAGAAGAAGTGAAAGCTGATTGCTTTACGTTTGTTTTGCTTACAAATGTATTGGTACTGTAAATGTTCTGTGGCTCATCCTCACGTCTAAAGTGTTTGATTGTAGTATATCCTGATCATACTAACTTACTTTTAATAGAAGCCAAACATTTGAAATTCTCTTTGCAATAGACTGTATAAGATTGACCATGTTAGATAATTATCTATAAAGACTCCAAGGCCTTTATCATTGTCAACACTCTTTAAAATATCACTATTGTAAGTTAGGTTTAAAAAATTATCACGTAAAACAAAGGTGTTTCTTTGAGGTGGCGATTAACATCATTTTGGTTTTATCAATGTTTAAAAGCTTTCCATTATGTTTACATCAAAGAGAAAGCATTTGTAAAGCAGCCAAGATTTTGTTCAATAAAATGTTGCTAGTTGCTTATCTGATATATTGTGGTATCACCAGCATAAAGATCTGTGAAGACATTTTTTCTTTATAAAGAGGCAAATCATTTATGAACATTAAAATATCATAGACCCCAAATTTGAGCCCTGAGGGACGCCAATCCTATTTTTTTTATATTCTGATTCGATATCATTTATGACAACTTTTTGTTTCCTGTTTAACAAATAAAAGGAAAACCAGAGATGTGCTTTATTTAAGATTTAATAATGCCTTAGGTTTTAAGCAAGAGTGTATGATTAACTAAATCAAAGGCCTTTCTGAAATACACCATGACCATAACAATGGTTTGTCCATCATTTATGGCTTCATGAAATAAATTGATCATCAGTTTCACAGGAATTATTAGGTATTAAACCAGCTTATGTTGAATGAAATGCATTATGAGAGATCAAAAAAGTCATTTGAGAGTCATGAACATGATATTCTAATAACTTGGATAAGACTGAAAGGGCTGAAATAGGCCTGTAGTTGCTTGTGTCAACCTTTGGGCCATTTATGTGTAAAATGCTTCATTTTTCCTTCTTCCCATTTATCTGGAAATGTTGAGTTGTTTATGGTTTGATTACAAATGTATGTCAAGCTTTTTGCAATAAGAGTTGCTGCTAGTTTTAACGATCTCCATCCAATATTATCAGAACCAGTGGCTTGAGTTAGGCCGATATTTCTGAGATATTTCACCATTTTTAACAGGATATTTCTGGTATTAAAAAGATGTAATTTGGAATTTTATCATTATAAAACTGTCACAGTTTATAAATATTAGAAGTCTTGATTGGTGATTCATCAGCAATGTCTTTAAAATTTTCGATGATACAGCCATTTATTTAAGAGAAAAATATCTGTACTGTTTTACGCTAAATTGCTCCTTTTTCCATAAACATTTCCTGGATTTTTAGCCTTTTCATTCAAACTTTCAAAGTACTGCTGCTTCTTTGATTATTTAATCATATTATATACTTTCATTTCCCCAAGACTGTTTAAGCCCTCCAGTAAATTATTTTTACTGACCGTTCGAAGGTGATACTTCTTTTGTGGATCATTTGTGTTAAATATGTCTTGTGCTTGTAATGCTTTCGCGTCTGTTCATTGCTGCCTTGTGGCCACCTGCTCAGAAAGGGCTGACCTCTTGGCTCTCGTTTGTGATGTTTAATTGTGTTTTTTATCACTTTCCCATATGGTATCCTTGGTCAGGTGTGGTACTTGATTTTATCGATTCCTGATCTTTTTCACCTTTATTACTTGTATTGTTCATTATTATTGATAGTTTATATCTTTGACGTGTTCTAATTGCATCTATAATTTCAACAGTAAGCCACTTTGGCTGTTGCTGACGTTTAATTGTATGCTGTTTCAAAAGTATATGCTTGTCAGCAATGTCAAAAACAATGATGACCAAATTTCATCTACATCATTTGTGTCCATAAACATCTTAAAAATGTCTTATGTGGTTGATTTTACATCATTATGAAATTCTCGTTCTTTGAAGTTCTTAGAATATCGATATGAGATGGTGAACTGAGACTTTTAACAGCAGATAGTGAATTAATTTTCCTTGTTGCAAAACATGTAAATGATCGCTTAAATCTAAAGTGGGTACATCTACTGAAATTATATTGTTGGAGTATTGTAAGGCGTCTCATTGCTCTGTTGATTGACCAAAGGGATTTTAATGATAGGTCTTTGATATAGCATAGCTCACTGGGGGTATCCAAAGACCACTTGGTATTATGGTGTCACTTAAATTATCACATGTTCAAACTATTTGTCCACTGTAAACATGTTTACTGGGTAAATTGAATGCCCCATTTCATCATTGGCCATGTTATACCAAATACCATATCATACCAATAGTCATTACCATCTCTACACAATTAAACATACCCCTCAATACCTTCTCCTATTTTTACCACACTTTACTTATTTCTTATAATACATGTAACATATCCAACCCATACTCATTATGTAACCATACCATGTCCCACTTTTCCATACTACTGCCCATATCACAACGGTATTGAATGAAAGGCCAGTGTAGGACCTGGAAGAAGTTTGGAGGAGATTATGGGTAAGATGGGTAAGGAAATGTGTTTGTGCCGATATGGTAAAGCAGTGCAGCAGTAGAGCGGATTGAGCTTGATTTGGAATAGAGTAGTATTTGACTAGGACGAGTAAAGATGGGTAGAATGCAATTAGGGCCTGCTTGGGTATGGTAGGGCAAGGTGCTTCATATTCTACCATACATACCCACTCGCACATACACCTACATATCTATGTGTTTTTTATACTGTGTGTGTGTGTATGTGTGTGTGTGTGTGTGTGTGTGTAACTGGGTATGGGTTAGGTGAGAACAGAGGTAGGGTAAGGAAAAGAATACTGGTAAAGTAGGCTACGCTACCCTTAGTCCTTTACTCGTACACAATTTTACACTTTATGCATGTATAACCCTACAAATAACCTACCTGACAGTTACTCGTATCTTCCAATGTAATTGAAGAGCATGGTGCAATTATAGATAAGAAAGGATTGGGTAGAAACTGTAAAAAACTTGGGTAGGGTCAAGGGTTGGAAAGCACATCCATTAGCATGACCCTACTGAAGCATATACTTAGAACCTACCCATTATTATAATCATAACCTACCATACCGTGGCCCAATGCAAACCATACACTGCACTAACGCAAACCCTACCCTAACCTCCACATATATCTATCTTACCCATATGCCAGGGTAGATGTAATGACTCCATATGGGTATGATTAGTGTATGGTAGGTACAGGTAGGGCATTAGTATGGAAGAGACACGAGTTGGGCTATACATATAAGTAAAGTTCCAAATACCTTTCTGCTGCCACCAATATGAGGGTATGAAAAATTGTTCTGCACTATATTAAAATCATGCACTTTGTTAAAAGCATAATATTAATGGAGAAAAGAAGAATTAATCAGAAAATTAGATATAATGGGGATCTAGATGATTTTAGGGTAATATTATTAATTATATTTGTCTTTGCCTTAGCTATTATTTCTTCATTGATTTTGTTAAATGATTTAGTAAATGTTTGAGGAGGAAACATCTTATTGCTAATAAAAAGAGCACTCAAAACAGATTAAAGGGGAAGTTATATAACAGTATTTGCATATTTTGAGCTACCTTTTCTGTTATAGTGTTATCCATTGTATAATAAAACATCGAGGAGACCACTCTTCATTCCTATTCATAAAATACCTAAAACTTATAAACTTTTTTGAATTTGGATTAGTCAATTGGTATTACGTACGAATACAGTGGTAGCGATCTGTTTTGTTGCCCTCTGGCTTAATTCTCCGCCACATGTCATTTGGTTAATTTTCTGATTTCTTAAATCCCTTGAAACATTTAAACACAAGAGGTAATTCATATCAATGGAATTTATTATTTGCTACACATTATTTCACATTCATATACCTTCGGTTTCTATCTTGTTTTTTTGACTTTTCAAGGGAGATCTTTCTTTGTTTTTTATAGTGCCACGAAGCTCCGCCAAAAATACATGAAAAATCACGATCTGTATGAAGTTTTCATATCTTTATACAGCATGTGAAATCTCTGCTGGTGCAAAAGAAGCAAAAACGGAGCAAAAGAGTATGGAAGGTTATCAAACCATACAAATATAATCACGTGCTTTGCAACACTGCCCCTAAAAAACAACAACCTAAAGTGTGTTGTTAGTTCCAATTTTCGAAATAGTCCCTCTCCATGGTTAATATTGCATTCACTTTATGTCCATCAACGTACTACGTCTCCCGTCTAATTGTAAAAACAAAGTGTGTGTTCTTGCCATTAATGCTGTGGGTACTATAGCAGCATCAACTTTACTGTCGATAACGATAACACTGTTATCTTCTTCGATTTCTGAGATATTTCAAGAATCATCTGCGGAAAAACAATCCTCGGAGATTTCGAAATAACTTTCTTCATCATACTTGTCCACAACTACGTCTTCAACATTATCCCCAATCATTGCATTATCACTATTGACCGAGTTTTCACTGACAATTGTTGCATCACTATTGCTAACAAAGTTTCCAGCATTCACCAAATCACCACCTATCCCTGCATCACCTGCATCACTGTCGCTAGGAGAAATTCCACCACTCACCAAATCACTGATAATCCCAGCATCTCTATCGCAAGGAAAATTTGCACCATTCACCAAAAATCACTGACAATTGCTGCATCACTATCGCCAGGAGAATCTCCACTATTCACCATATCATTACCTATACCTGCATTGCTGTCGCTAGCAGAATTTCCACCATTCACCAAATCATTGACAATCGCTGCATCACTTTCGCTAGCAGAATTTCCACAATTCACCATATCACTGGCAATCGCTGCATCACCAACATTTTCAAGCGTAATATCATCAAAATAATCCAGCTCAATTTCAGCAGTCGTCTCATCATGACTTCGAATCCTTTCCATGTTATCTATAAGCTCGAAAACGCTTTCATCTTCTCTAATGTCCTCGTAATAATTTTGATTAACTCTGTCGCTACGAGGTGCAGTACAGGCTTATTCTCTGCCGCTATGAGATGAGTACCAAAGCCTAGAAATTAAATGCTTAAAAAGATAAGACATTGCTGGACAGCTAGCTTCTATGCAGTTCCAGTTTTCCATGTTACTATGCTTTTCAGATTTATGTCTTTTAAAGTTACGTTTGTAACTCTAGGATCTTGAACACACTTCGCACACGTAAACTGACATTTTCTGCAGCAAAAAATTCTGCGTCAAAATTTCGATCACAACTAGCTATAACTCTGATAACGATTTAGCTGAGTTTACATTTATATTGTGCTGGTGCAACATATGCAATTTTGGTCCACTCCGCTGAACAGATATATGCTCCGCTGGCATTATACACTGTATTTTTTATATACTAGCATGTGCTTATCAACACCAAATATAGCAGTTTGCTCGGCTAGGTCGTTACCAAGGTAAGTATGCATAACTGGTAAACACACTCCTATAATAATAACACTGAAACTTTGCTCCTTCAAAGCACAATACAAAGATGAATTTACCGGGCCGTGTAGCGGTGTCAGTAACGTGTCTGCCAACAGATGCGAGTCTGCCTGCAGATCCAGGGGTCGGGAGTTCGATCCCAGCCTGGTCCCATTCTTTCGTGCAGATTGATCATGAAATAATTTCTACGGTCATTCTCCTCCCTTCCGATGAATCAGTCAAGAAGGGTTGTTGTCAGTACAAGCAAAAGTATGTGCAAGAAGTACTGGTTAAGTGCTTGTTCAAGCTTGCCCAGGAAAAAGTGTGGTTAGGTGAACTGACCGTCCCATCATAACCATAGCTGTTGACTTGGGACGTAAAGCAACAAAACAAACAAAGATGGATATTTGCATGAGTTGCTCGATGATAAAGATACACTCAAGAGTCTCATATACATGTCAAGTATTTATATGACGATAAAGATGGGTACTATTTTGACCTTAAAGACGCAAGTATGGTATGTAATAGTAGCAGCTATGCAAACACAAATGGTAGGTGGGCACACACACACACACACACACACACACACACACACACACACACACACACACACACACACACACACACACACACACACACACACACTAAATTGCACTGTTAATTTCCTTCTCCATCAGACCACATTACGAATGTAGATATTGATAGATGAGTTGTTCTACGATAAACATACACAGAGACTCATAACCGGTCGAGACGTAAATGACGATGAAGACGCATACTTTATGACCTTAAAAATGCAATTTTATTATAG
Source organism: Loripinus fragilis (assembly GCA_964019695.1). Taxonomy (NCBI): domain Eukaryota; kingdom Metazoa; phylum Mollusca; class Bivalvia; order Lucinida; family Lucinidae; genus Loripinus; species Loripinus fragilis. Next base: position 17,370,949 of record OZ026518.1, on the reverse strand, counting down.
CAGTAACTATGCACAAATCGGTAGGTAACGTTTTTTTAATGTTAAGTACAGAATTAGTTTTAGACAGTGTCAATTTTGTTTGCCTTAGTCCTCTTTTTACAAGGCTCGCTAATCTTTCATAGGACCCTCCCATCCAGAGAGCCAGCTCAACGACGAATAGCCATTTTACACCTGTATTTGAAACGGAATTTTGCACATTATCACATCTTGTTACCCTTTTCCAAAGGAAATCCAATGTTTGACTCGCTGTTTGAAATTGCAACGCGTTGTCACTATCGCTATTGGGGAGCCTCTTTGTGAAATAAACCTTCTAAATCCAAGAAGAAATATCCTGTGATAATTATATGTGTATAGCACGTGTAACCATACAAGTAAATAAATAAACCCATACTTTCATTTGTCGTTATGATGTTTTGATAATCATTGGTCCAAGATAGTCTAGACCTGTCCTTGTAAATGCTATTGCTCCAGTTACACGTGTTCCAGGTAAAGGAGCCATAGTAGGCATTCTATATGAACCACCTTCGTGACGACGACACACTATACATCCCTTCAACACTGATCTTACTGTTGCTCGTCCTTGGGGAATCCAGTATTTGTAATTTATCTCAATTAATATCTGGGACACAGCACTGTGAAACCCCTGCTTGTGCATCTTTTTTATCATGTGAACCTTTCATCTTTTGATAAAAGCACAGGTCTGTGTGCACTTTCAGTTAAATTGGCTTGATCAATCCATCTTATGCATCGTAGAATTCCTTCATCAATGTACAGCCCTTATTGCCTTTTTTCACAACTTGTGTTTTTCACTAAATATTGATCCCAAACATGAAAGAAATTCTTTCTTGGTATATACTTAATCCAAATTTGTTCTGCTTCGTTATTTTTGCGTATGTTAGAGTAACTCCTTTGTATTTTGGACTTTTTAAATTTACTACTTCTGTATGTTTGACTTGTTTTGATTTCTTTACTGCTGACTCATATTCTGAGTTTGTCTGTTCATCTTCACCCTTGTCAAAAGTTGGCCATTCTTTCTCTAGTTTCTTCAACCAAATCAGGCCTGTTCGCCATTACTGATTGCATGACAAACTGTGCATATCAGATCCACGGATCAGAATATCTGCTGGATTGTCTTTTGATGTGATATAATGAAATGTTATATTACCATGACTGCTGATTTCCTTGCCTTTGTTTCGTATGAACACTGATAAAACCTGTTTTGACTTTAGCCATTTAGCACCCATTGGGAATCCGTCCATATATTTATGCTTTCCACTGAAATTTTTAACTGTTCTTAGACAAATTTCACACATCTTACACATATGAGAACAGCCATTAATACAAGTCTTGGTATGGTCATTTCTTTCAGTGAAACAAATCTTGTTTTAGAAAATATAAGATCAGACATTGATTCAGATGTTTCACTTCTTTGAATCAGATAAACAGTAGAAGCATATGCACGCAATGACGCGTCACAGAAAAATAGCAGTCTAGACTTGATTTTCTTTGAACACTTTATAGCCACACATCGGTTAATTTGATAGTTGGATAGCTTTTAAAATTCTGAACGTATCGCTTGCCAGGTTTTCAATTCATCATTGCTGATAGCATTATCCCATTCAAGATGTTTGTCCCATAATGATTGAATGAAAATCTTTCATTTGAGCAAATTGGTGAAACTTATCCCATGGGTCAAACACTGATGCTTATTCTTTTAATACATTACGTTTTGTTGAACTTGCTGATTCCAGTATATTAGTTGACATTTTCAAGGCAAATGAGTCATTCACTAGATTCCAATTTTGACCTAAAACTTTCACCGAATCATAGCTTGCTCTTTCATTGAAGTCAATGATTCGATTCACTTGATGACCACTCACGAAGACTCATGGATGCCCCCTTAAATAAGATTTTGGCTCCATGATATAACTTTACAGCCTTTACAACATTGGTTGCACCAGTAATCAAATTGTCCACGTAATTATCTTTTTTTTAGTTTTGTGGCCAATGCACTTTCATATTGTTCTAAATGACTATCAATTGTCGCTCCAAGAAGGAAAGGGCTTGATATCACACCAAAAGGAACATGGCAGAATCTATATTCCTGCATGTCATCACTGTCTATTCTAGCTTTTGTTCAATATGTTAGTCAAATAAACAGTTTAACATCTCTCTGTTCTTGCTGTAAACCTATTTGAAGGAACGCTTTCTCTATATCAGCAACAATCGCAATGTTGTTTAGGCGAAATCTCATTAATAACCCACACAAATCATTTAACATAACTGGATGTTTGTATAAACACTCATTCAGACTCTGAATCTCCTTTCTTTTCCTTGCTGATGCATCATACACTATTCGAAGTTTGGTTGTAAGCTTCAATGGATTGATAACTGCATGGTGGGAAAGGTAATGCGTTGTTCTACCTTTAAAATGCACTGTTCACTTTTTTCTATAATCTCTTTATCAAGCTGGTCTTGTATTATGGCTTCATAATGTTTCATTAAGTCTGGCTTACTTCTCATCCTAGCTACAGTTGAACTTAATTTACCCATAGCTAACTCTCTATTGACTGGCAAATCAGGAAGGATGCCCTTCCAAGGCCATGTCACTTGATATCTTCCATTTTCAAATTTTATTGTTTTCTTAAAGTTCCTCATGACCATTCCATCATTTGACGTTCTGGGAATTATTATAAACGCCAATAGACTCGATGTTCCAAAAGTCCTCGAGATCTGGTTTGGATGGAGTAACACCATCTATACTTGCAAAAACCCATTTGTGTTTGAGACGATTGTCCCATAAGTCAGAATCAGCATATTGGTTTGATTGAACTCTAAGTCGACTTCACTTGTACGACCTGTCAGTATCCAACCCAATTTTGATGAAAGCAGATGAAGACCAGATTGGACTTCATTGTTTGGGAAAGGATTATGTCAAGGCAATAGTCGTTTCCTATGAGTAGCTCTGTAGTTGTTTCTGTTTCAGAAGGAATAGTGTCTGCCATGTCCAAACTTCGAACAAAATGATCCAAGTGCTCAAAGGAATGAAATTTGCACGCTTTCCTTAGGACAGTATCACTAATAACAATATCATTTACCCCACCCCTCTGAATCTGATAAATAAAAGTGCTTACCACTATTAATATCTTTTGAATGGTTAACACAACAGAAAATTTTATGGATAACGTAGAAATTGCACAACCGACAGGCGTTCACTATACTCACTATGTGAGTCCGTCTGTCTGTCCATCCGTTAGCAGTTAGTGAAAATCTCATAACTATTGAACCACATGGTGTATTTAGCTCAAATTTAGCATACTTATTTATTTCAACAGTGTCCTGCCACTGGTATGCAAAACATTTTCTGATATTTATAAATTAGCATTTTTGGAATGTCCATATTAGCTGAAGCTTAGCAGAACTTTATCAGTGTGCATGCTGCAAGAACCCTTTTAATTCAAACTCAGATTTCTTTTGAGAAATTCAACCATCTTATAAAATAAATCCAACAAGCTAAATCACTCTATTAAAGCTGCATACTCTGTAACTATGAACATTTTTCGAAAAAAAAATATTTTCTTTTTAAATCATTTGCAAAAGTAGAATAAAGTTATGTTGTCACAATAAATCTTATTTCTACAGCTGAAAACTGCATGGAAAAGTGAATTATCTTATAAAAACAGGTGTATTTTCTCTTGGTTGTAATTATTTGCGTCCCTCCAATAATTCTAGACAGTTAATCTTTAACATTAATGCTGTTGTTTTGGCACTAATAATTTGTTAATTATTACGAAAAAGTAAAATGTATACCTGAATTTTAGTATTTGTACTGTGTTCTTGAAAAATAGAAACATTATTTTTAAAATGAAAATATCAAAAGTTACAGATTATGCAGCTTTAAACATTTTAAAAGCCAATTCATCTTATAAACAGAAACATGTGTGAGTTTGTTTGTCCGTGGTAAGTTAGCGAAAATGCTCACAACTCTAGAGCAGCATGGTATACTTTGATCCAAATATGCATCATTCTGCAGGAAATTACCAATTTGCTTTCCACACATTCCTTCTTACACTTGATACTGATTAATCTACTTTCACCCCGGGAGTGAGCATTGTTAATTATAAGTGTAAAGGGAATCTGATATACCTTTGTATACGATGTTTGCTAGAAATCCTTAAAAGAAAGTTTGGTCAAACAGTAAAGAAAATAATGACAAAGAGGTAAATTATTGTCCAGTATTTTTCAATCTATTTTTGTGTGTTAGTTTGATCTGATTCTTTACGGCCCATCCACAATCTTTCAGTTATGTAGGGAAGGGTCTTCCTGGGTTGAACCAGTACTGAGCTAGGATTAATATGTCTTGCTCAAGGCCACAACGCAGTGACGCCGGTGAGGCTCGAACCCGCGGCACCTCGGTATCAAGTCAAGCTCTCTACCACTAAGCCACTGCGCTCTCATTTATCCATCTAAGCATAATAGAATGTATCCATTCATATCAATTGGAACAATCCATTTCCATTTTAAAGATTGCTGTGTTGTATTTCCATTTTTATTCAAATTTTAAGAGAACATTCTGTAAGCAATCAACGCAGACACTGATCAGACACCGCTGGGTATATACCGTTTGCTTCTGTTCCGACGCTAGGCTCATAGATTAAATTCAGCTTTATAAATGTGTCAACAGGTAATAAAAGTGTTAAAATCCCACTGTGGTGTTGTGGCATTTCTACAAAGCCACAACATTTTGAACCTCTTGACATTTGACACAAGATTCCAGTTGAAGTTAGTAAAGGCTCTAACTAAATTCGAGCATTCGAGCTCAATGATTTCTTTTTCAAGTGAAAAAGCATCTCGAGCACAATTCTAACTCAATAACAAAATAATGCATCCCTCTTTTTTTCTTCCCTTATTTTGGATAGTCCTAAAGTTAGTCTAACTAAGACATATGAGCCAGTGCATGAGATTTCCAACAATTTGGTATGTGCGACCAGCAAAGCCTCAGACCAGCCTGCGCATACGCGCAGTCTGATCAGAGCCTTTGCTTGTCGCTTGAGTATTCTATGATTGTTAAGCTACTGACCGAGCGTCATTTGGTGTTTCTAAGCGTAAAAGGAGGCTGCACAGGCTCATCTGAGTCTACACTTGTCAAAATGTCAAATTGTTGGAAATCTCATGCACTGGCTCATATGGAAGCAGTTTCTAACAAGATGGTCGGAATCCTGTCTTATATAAGAAATACTTGCTATCAGTGTCAACAACCCAGGCAGCAATACTGGCATGATTATATGTTTTCTTTCTCATGGCAAAATCCATCCTAATTATGTAAGTCAGTACAGTTAATCCCTGTGTTAAACAGGCACTATCAAAAGCACATAAAAGGGTTTTCAAGATCGATTATCACTTTTAAATGCAGATCAAATGTATTGCAGACTGCAGAACCTGCGCTGTCTAATCTTCATCGAACAAAAAGGGGGTATTCTGAAATACTTTCGACCTTCATTTAGCGTCAATTTGTCTTAACGGCCTTTGTTGTTTTGACGATGAATGGCTCTCTGTATTCACTACAAATACAATTTGGAATAATATTAATTAATAATTATCAAATGTTTATTTGCATATTTACGTAGTTGAACACGATTAAATTGTCTTAAAACGGACAGTATAAATGGAAGCTATTATTATTAAACCATGCGATCTGCCACAGACCCAATCGAAATACAATGAAAAATTAGAAAGTTACACATGTGTGTATTATATATGATTAAACGCTATGTAGGGTATCCGTTGTTATGTTGAGTGACGTCACACAGCCCTAATAAAATATGCATAAATAGAATATATAGAGGATATTTACTTTTTTTGAGGTGAATACCAAATATATTTCATCGAGTGCGGTGAAAAAAATCAGTATTTTTCACGAGTGCGTAGCACGAGTGAAAATGCTGATATTTTCACAGCACGAGATGAAATATATTTGGTATTTGCCGAAAAAAGGAAATTTTCTTTCTATTTTATACTCAACGGAAATACAGAAATCAAAACCTAACTTTTTACTTGGTCGTTTCTCGTTCGATTTGACTTTTGCAGTGTGTTTATTGGGTATAACATTAGGTGTAAACATAGTTTGTACATAGAAAATGGCTTAGAATCATATTTTAACGAATGAAACGCAAGTAATCAGCATTTGAAGAAAATCTATTGAGTGTGCCTTAGAAAAGGCGTCACGTGCAAACTGGCGCTACGCCAGGTCAAACAGTGACGTCATTATGTTTGATGTTGACGTCACAACATGCGTAGCGTTATTTTAGACAAATATACTTCACTTAAAACCTTTTGTTAAAAAATCCCAGTCCCAAAATTGCCAAGAAAGCCTTGTTTTGCTACTAGTTGGCAATCCGAATCGAAAAAAGATGCATATTTTTGGTTTTGTTGGCATTTTTGAGTACATTTGTTAGACCACTTTTAACATAATATTTAGCATGTGCACAAAGCCATAGGGGTGGATGCCAAGTCTGAATTTGCATATGAAGGCCAGAAATAAGGTCAAAGGTCATTGAGTGCAAAAATGAGAAAATATGTACTACTGTAAAACAACTTTATCTTTTTATATGTAAACATATTTCATTTCAAGCCAAATTTTGTATGCTTATAGTAATTAGTCTGAAAAACATTGAGAAAATGTTTTTTTATAACTAAATGTTCATATGTTGACTTTAAAATGGGGTCAAAGGTCATCAAGTGCAATAATCGGAGCATTTTTACAAACTGTGTTCCTTTTTTTCTCTGGTCCAACAAAAACATGTTTTCAAACTCTAAAAAGGGTAGAAGTCTTTCAGAAGGCTTAAGTTAACATGTTTATCATTAAAGAAACCCCTTTGGAAGCATCCTGTTATGGATTCTACAAAGACAAACATCGTAAGTTTTGTGCATTTCTGACGGAAATTCTCCCTCAATTGGGCTAAACTGAGATATATGGGCTACTTTGAGAGTTTGCTGCACCTCTCAGAAAGTAAAACTATTTTCAGTTTTGGACATGTCTTGGGGCCTGAGAAACCCATAATTAAATAACTTTTCTGTGGTCATTTTTCTTTAAATCACCTGTAATCAACGTTACCCTACTGGCATTGAAAAAAAACAGCACACACAGTACAAGACTAATGTTGATTTATTTTAATAGTATTAGTGAAAAAAAGTTGAAGCATTAAATTTTTAAACTAGACAAAAAATCAATTGCATACATCTGTGATATGTATTTCTGCTCGTCAGCGATACGTATGTTACATTTATACTAAACTGCAGATAATGAATTTACAAATTAGATGTATTAGAATAAACCATGATACCTGACCTGAAATATACATGATAATGATCTATATTCTATTTGAAAATGTTCAGTTTCATATATTTTGAAGTTGCTTATAACTTTTAACTTGCAGTGAAGTAAAATCAAGTAAATATTTAAATATGCTGATTAGTATGTAATTTGTACTGGTTCCAGCATGTAACGCATAGCTGCTTACAGATTCATTTTTCTATAATTTACATTGCATTGGAATTGGCAAAATACCTTTCATAATGAAATTAAATTATAACTATATTAACAATAATGGATCTTAAATTGCTGCACATATATTAATGAGGTCACGTAGGTAACAAAGGGTGCCTTACATAAATGGATAAAGGTAGTAAATTGTTGTTTGGCTTATATGAAATTTAGGTCTGCTCTCCACAATTCACTTACATATACTACACACATTTTATTCTATATAAGACTTAATTTAAAATAGTGCCATGGGTTGGTCTGCAATATGTGAATGTGGCATTTTCTGGTCTTACTCAATTACTTTTTGTAATTTGCTTGGTTCTTTTACATTCATATTGCAGTTTTCAGATTTCTACCAATGGTACATAACGATAAACATGCAATCTACATCATGATTTAAATATTGACTTAATATCAATAATTTACTTAAAATAGCATTACAATATTTCATACATCTAGTGGCAAGACAGGAATTAAGGCAGGGGTAGAGCTGAGTGTCTTCTATAGCAGGTATAGGTCTTTGAAGATTGCAAATAAAACACCATAGTACAGAACCAGCATGGTTTAAGTCCTAATACAAGAGGTGTTTCATGTTTATTTGAACAAATTTGAAAATGCCGTTACTTATTTATTTCTCGTTATATTGGGTAATATCTGATTTCCATGGGTCAGTCTGATCTTCATGAATACGCGGTCATCGAGAAAAAGTTCTTGATTTTTACTATCTGGTTTGAAACAGTCTCTGAAGATGAGTAGTCAAAATTTAAGCGTTTAAAAATGCTGCCTGAAACGAAATGTACTAAACCTTTCTCGAACAATTTCTGTAAAATATATGAAGTTTATTCTCTTGGAACCTTTTATATATTGTACATAGATAATTAAAGTATGTTCTGTTAGAAAATAAAGCATTCCAGTTGGATATTTACTTTTTTGGAAGCGACTTGAACGTCAAATTTTAGGGTTTACAGTTTCCGTAACAACACTAAATTGTATGCAAAATACTCAAATGCAATATTTGGTGATCAGTTTTATCGGTAATATATACTTAAAATATCTAAGAAATGAGTCGGCTGTGAGTTTTGAGGATTTGCTTTTCAAACTTTTTCCAAGACAAATTTTATACATGAGATACCCATTTGGGCTCTTTAATGGAAGAACTTATTAAGCCCAGTTTCCAAGCAAAATCAAGCACACATAGGCTGTTTCTCATTTTAATAATAGACTGAGTGTGCCTCTAAACTTAAAAGAAAATTTGACACTTAATTACGAATTTTCTTAGAAGATACACCCATTTTAGCTCTTAAAATCAGTAAAGAGGGGGTGGGGATGTATCTAGGGCCACCATGTTAAAGCTATGCTTTAAATTGCCATCTTGTCTATTTGGCAATACCGCGGACACGTCCGTTATGCATGAAAAAACAAACTTTATTTGTTTTAATTATATGCAACCGCAAAAAGTGATATTCAAATTTGTTCAAATAAACATGAAACAGGTCTCGTATAGGATGTTACATAGATCTTGTATTAAAGATTTTCCTTGTATGCTGAATTCTTTTAAGTTTCACTTTTCACTGTTGACAATCACATTATAAAATTAATTTATCATCTGTCCCCATTATAATCTTCTATGTTTTGTTGAACTCGAGTTCATATCATATTGACTAAGATTGGTTGAGGTAAGGTTACCTGAGCCATGTAGCAGTTTTTTTAAAACATCTGAACATATTTCATGGTAATATAAACAACATATCATTCGAGTGTTAGTGATACTTTATTTTAAAGATCAGTTAACTGTTTTATTCTTAAGCATAAAACAAAAACATGACTCCCAAAATTCACTAGTATGGTTTGCATCTCTGAAACTCACAGATTAAACTGAATGTTGAAAAATTTGTGTCACGCGCAGCTGATTTCTTTGCTTTTCTTATTCACAAGGTAGTTTGTTTTTAGTTTTGTTTATGCCCTTTTTGATTTTCTGAGCTATTTGTAACCCTAGTACATGTTTTATATATGTCCTATGAAAAGTGAGTTATGGTCTGTTTGTTGGTTTTAAAAGGTTTACTAAATTAGGCTTAGTGTGATAGTCTTAAATATATATGCAAAACCATTGAAAATGTGAACAACATTGCTGACAACAGCTTGCAGAAAGCATTTTAAGCATAAACTTGCTCACTCTTGTTCAAATATCCTTGTAGATATTTGTGAAGACTAACACTGATTGAGGACTGTCTTGTATATAGTGAAAGGAAAGTAGTCATGTTTTATTTCAAGAGCAATGTCATATTAAAACTACACATTTCGAGTATGTTATCAGTAACAAATTCTATCCAATCTGATATATTGCACTTGTAACTATGAGCAGTAGATGTACACATTAATGTAAGTCACCTACCTTATATGCAATCAATCCCTATCTTAGCAAATTGTCATGGTTAACAGCCAGATTCTACACTAGAACAGGCGAGTTAACTACCTAAGGATCTTATATACATCAAGCGAATCAGAGATGTTAAATCAATGGATTATGCTAGTAAATGTACATATTAGATAACCATTTCAGGACACATTTACTCTAAATACTAAGAAATGATCCCAAACTGATGGAAAATTATGAACACAATCAAATCATCAGGTGCTCCAATATGGTGAATGCCTGTGTTCCCAAGAAGTTACCAGACATCTGTTTTGGGGAAATTTAATTTGGAATAAAACTTGCATTAGCATTTTACAGTTAATAAGAATAACATAAAGAAACACATGCCAATAAACTCATAGCATTTTATCTCTATCATCATTACAAAAAATAGTAAGCAAAATTTGTTAAATAATGATACTTAGAATTGAATTTATCGACACTGAAACAATTACAATGTATAAAAAGTTGCGCTGTGAAAGACATAGATACATATTTATGGTATCTTAAAATTAGATGTTACCTTTAATATCATATCTATACTGCTTCTATATATGGATGAATACGTTTGCACAAGCAGCCTTATTTCAAAGAAATGCTGTTTTGGAATCCACATCATTTCATTAATGTGTGCAAATGTTTAAAGTTATATGGAGGATTACCCTTAATGTCAGGCCTATTTCCATGATATACCCCACAAAAGTTAACAATGTTTTCACTGGATGGTCATTATTAGGAATGTACCTGTATATTAGCTTAAGGTCGATGTGAAGACTAATGTGAGGATATATTCCTTCCAGTATATGGTATTTACCATATTCTATCAAAGTTTCAACACGCCTGATGTTTTATGAAAGGAGGCTTGGTCTGTGTGTTTTCATGAAGCTTTGCTTAGCATATGCCATTAGCAGGTAGTGGCCTTGTTAAAAGTGTTTTACAATTACTCATAGATGGGAACAAACACAACAAATGTGTGAAATGAGATAAAAGAAATATATTTTAGTCCTATAAGCATGAGATCATGGCCAAGTCCTTCATGAAAGCTGTAGCTAGGAACATATACCTTTGAGAAATGACTCAATTTCAGATGGTAAAATGTAACGTAAATAACAACTTAACACATCTTATGTATTAAAGGATAGGTTATTGCATAAAATGACGTATTCATACAAAGCATTAAGCAAAAAAAATATTTCTTTAAAATGAAATGGTTACTCTTAGCTGTATTACATTTTAATTGATATTATACAGTAACGTACTTTACATGCCTATTATGAATATTTGACCGCAAGAAACTTGGTAAATCATTGCTTTCCAAACATGATAGACACACACCTAGCAGGATAGCAATAAAAATATTCTTCCATTAGGAAAGAAGGGAACTTTAAATTTGATTTTTGCCCCTATATAAAAAAAATATTGCTACAATTTTCACCGATTTTGCACTTAAATGACCTTTGATCCAAACACACATCATGCCTTGATGATGCTGTTTGTTTATATAGCATGGCTGTATTATCCCAAAGAGATTTTGCATTACTTTGAATCATAATTTTGGATAGCTAATTGATAAAAACGCTAAAACTTGACGTATATACAAGAATTTGCACTCAGTTGACCTTTGACCTAGTTCTGGGACTTTGGGGCATTTCCAGACTTGGCATCCACCCCTATCCTTCTTAAAACACATCAAGATATACTTTGAGCATGGATGCCAAAATGTACTCAAAAATGCCAACAGAATTTTTTTTCAGGCTCTGGATGGCCAACTATACAGTTCTGTTCTATTCTACAGTGAAAATATAAATCGTATCAGTCACTAGTGAAAAAATACGATATTTTTTCACTGTAGAAAAATACCAATTTTACTCACATTAGATATGCGATGAATTCACTGCTTGTGATAAAATAAAACTGTTTCCCTGCTTCTCATTTTATATTTGTTTGCATTTTTATTGATTCTTCTGTTAAAAAACAATTGATTTTGAAAAAAAACTGTACATTTTGCCATGGAATTGGGAATTTTATTTTTTTTTAAAGATTTACAGGAAGTTATTTAGATATTCAAAATAGCGGCCTCCATTGGCTTATTTGAAGTCAGAATTATGATTTTCTGATTACTTTAACTTTCTTGCTTTACATCCGATTTTAATTGGATTTGCGGCAGATTGCATGGTTTAATAATGGTTTGCAGTTTTCTATGTTGCCGTTCCACTTAAATCCATATAAGCCTAGCCCCCTGTATATGGGATATCAGCAAACGATGAAGATAAGACGTCACAGGTTCTGCACTGCTTGCTTATAGAATATACTTTTAATATTTGAATGAAATTGTCATCATTATACATGTATTACCCAACAACCCTGAAATTCGAAATTGATAAGGTAGGGAAATTCCAATAGGCATAAACGGGTTATAATCATTGATATATCTTCACGAATAGTACCGACGCATCTCTTAACATGTTTAGCTCAATTCATATACTAGACCAAATAAGAAACGCCGCATACAATCATAGTTAAAATATTGTGTGTTAAATGAGAGTGGCAAAAGTTAATCATCTGTCTATGTTTTGCTATTTTTTCTTCCGCACATTTTTTCCCATTGATTTATTAAGGTGAGTCAGTCAAAACAAGTGTACTGACGGATTTTCCATTTTCCTGTTTTTCACGTGCACACCCAGTCCATTCAGATTTACATGTGTACTAACTACTGAAATCTCTAGTCGAACATCCCAAACGTCTAAAACATTTAAAAACTTTGGAATTTAAGATTGCACATTGCTAATTTACGGTGACAAAATTGGCACATGTGGAACGTGAATGTGCAATATATAAATATGAATGTTAAAAGCTAACGTGACGCCATTATTAGTAGTCAAACGATTTCTGTGCCATGTTAGGACGATTAGACATCTTAAGAATCGATTCCAACACGTTGGGTCAACGTCCACCGTCCGCGTCCAGGGCGTCGAGGTGGGTCAACGCGGCGTCGAGGTGGGTCAACGCGACGTCAAGATCGAGACATCCAGACGTCTCATTTGTGCAATCGATTTCATCTGGAGTAGTCACAGCTAGGACATCCCAAGGAACTCGCAATCCAAAAATCAGGGCCAAAACTGTGAGAAATCGTTTCAAGAGATTTGTTTAAGCCCCATCTCTCAACGTTTGACGGAACTTTACTTTGGCGCAGTATTTACGTCAAATTAAGAAACCCGCGGTAGTACCACCGTCTTAACTGGCACAGAACATTATCTAGCATCATTTTGCTTTTTTTTCTAAATACTGCATGTTCCTTTTAATGAAATACATAACTGGTACGGTTAGCACATTTCATACATAGCGGCGTTTCTTTTTTGGCCTAGTATATGCGTTAGACAGAAACCATTATAGTTTTTTGATGACTTAGGCATTTACCAATAATTAATTACAGTCAGCTTCTTATCAGCTTCAGTCTTTCCTTATTGTAAATCAGATCACAAGAAAAATATCTTAGAAGCGAAGCGGACAATCTAGAGCAGAAAACACACATATACCAACAGAATCAAACTTGAACTATAAATGATGCTAACGTACGCGGCCCTAAAGTCGTCACTTTGACGCATTTAAGCGATTGCCCCGGATTAGAGACACTCACTGGCTAAGAATAGACTTTAGCAGATGGTAGTTTAATCATCCAGCTAGTCGATAAACTAAAGAAAATGGTTTGAAACCACCCGAAAATATCTTTAAAAGACCGATTTTGTCAAGAGGGGTCTGTCTGACGACTTTAGGACCACCAAGACCTAAAGTCGTCAGTGACTAGGCCCTAAGGTCGTCAACGATGTGTGGTGTTTTTTGTGGTCCTATAAGCGCAGTATATGTCTGAGTGGTGGCGCTTATTTATCGAACAGGGTGTGTGTTTGGTCCATGAGACGCCCTGGTGGTCTTAGCGCTGGTGTTATGGTGTATGGGCGTTTTAGGCATGAGTGATAACGTTTGTAGTCGTAGGCGTGTACTATTTGTTTAAGTGGTGGTGGAGGTCATCTTAGGGATACATTGGTGGTCTGAGAGTCAGTGTTGATGGTCCCAGGAACGTACTGAAGGTCTCAGTGGTGGTGTTGGTGGTCCTATGGACGAACTGAAGGTATGGGTGGCAATTCTCGCGGTCGTAGGCGTGTTTTTTAATTGAGTGACGTTGTAGATTGTCGAAGGGACGTATTGAAGTTCTAAGTGCCTTATTGGTGGTCCAAGAAACGTATTGAATGTACTAGTGGCGGTATTGGTGGGGTTACAAGACATATTTAAGGTCTTAATGGGTATGCTGCTGGTCGTTAGGGTATTTTGTTGCCCTCAGTATCGAAATTGGCAGTCCTTGGTGGGTAATGAAGCTCTAAATGATGGTGGTTGTTTGGATGTATACTTGGGGGCGATGATCCTATAAACATACATGAGCATACATTTATATATAGTTCGGCGCCAGTGTGCTTAAACTGAATATCTGAGAGAAAGTGTTGGTCGGGTACATGTAGAAAATTGAATGTCTTAATTAAGGTATAATAGTCCCGTAGGCGTAGATCTACTGAATGTCGTTACTCTACATGAGCCACTTTATAAGTAACAATGCCTTTGGAGTTTGCAACCTATACTGATTCAAACTGGCCTGCTCAGCTACAGAGACTTGAAATTTAGGAATTGACAATTATGAGCATTTAATATACTATTTAGACAACGAAAACAAGAGCTGACCAGACCGTACAGGCTATTATAGCGGAAAAAGAAAACCCTGGCACATCTACGGCACTGCCCTGATGCATCAGAGGTTAAGCCCCGGCACTAAAGCCCCACTATGTCCCCGGTATCCATGGCCCCTAAGGGGTCGGTGATACAAATGACTGTTGCATAAAACGAGTTAAAATCATCGTTTTAGAAGAGACGAAGTGAGTAAACAGGCAGAAAAATCACTCATTTTCTTGAAGCCCAAAAGTCGGCAGGCCGGACCTGAAGTCGTCATCTCACTTTCAACCTATTATTTCTGTTAGAGGTTGTCATATCGGCCAAAATGACGTAATTATTGCTAATTCGATATCTTCTGTACATGTAAAAACGCATGTGTTTATGTGGGACAGATGTACAGTATAGTTATTTTGTTTCGCCGGATCGATATCAATATCGCCTTCAACTCTCGACAGACTCCAAATGTTGCATGCAATTGGGTACCCCCATTTCAATGACTACCACTCGGACACCTTTCATAGGGCGGCTGTACTTTATATATCAATCTCTAGGGCAGATAATTTCCTTTCAAATGATGCCCCCTCTAAGAAGTTTCGATGATTTGAACGGAAAAGAGCGAGGCCAAAAGAAAACTGACGACCTTAGGACTATGACGACTTTAGGGCCGCGTACGTTAACAAATATGTATATCTGATAGTAGAATTGAAGTTTTCTACAGAAAGAAAGCCCTGCTAGTAATATTAAGTAAGCAAAATATATTAGGAATATTTAGAAAGCCGCGGTTTGTAAGTGAAATCGATACAAGAAATAAAACAGATAACAACGTTATTTCTACGACGTTTAGCTGTAAATCATTGTGCCATTGCCGCGAAAAATCATGTCCTTTGGATTGTAGAGGAGGCATGCCTCTAAGCTAAATAGAGTAGCTAGAATATGGAGAACATGCGTATAGCGATTTTGGCTTTTTAAATTAAAAGAGAGCGAGAACAAAATATGCTGATCAGACTGCGTGGATGCGGTCTGATCTGCGCATTGGTTGTGCGCATGAACCAAAATAAGGGTTTTGTCGCGGCATGGCTCCTTTCATAATGAAGACAAAACCTTGGTTTACTAGGTCTTCAAGTCAACAATAATTTATTTGGGCCACGACGCGAGAAAACCTGTCTTCGGGGGTTTGCGAACAACACAGGCGCAGACCAGCCTGCGCATCCGCGCAGACTGATCAGCGCCTTTGTTATTCGCTTTTTGAAAAGAACCATATTTAACCTTGCTACACGTAAAATTTCAAGTTTCTAGCTAGTTTCTGTAGCCGAGGAGACCAGTTTGAAACTCGCTTTGACGGAAACCCCGAAGACAGGTTTTCTTGTGACGTGGCCCATTTGTCTGAAGAATCGCTGTTCCGAGCACTAAGGATTCTAATTAAGTTGACAATGTCTGTGGTTATATCAACCTGTTGGTCGCTGATTCCAATAACACCACTTAATTTCTGTAGCTAAACACGAGGTCGAAAAACAAGCCTAAAGCATCCCGGAAATATATGCACTTTTGTTCTGATTTACAGTGTTTCTCTGACTACATTAGCCTAAATCAACACCTGAACTTTTCATGTGCCTTACAAAGTCATGTATCGGTACGTGGTGGTCCGTAATATGATTTGATTTTTTTCCACGGGTCTTTCAAACATTACCATGGCTTTGTCTATAAATATGAAAATAAAACTACTCTGCTATGCCTCTGACTGAAATGGTCATGAATTGGTGAGTATTAACCCTTTATGCTCTAAAGGATTGTTCCTTCTGGTTTAATACAATACACTCCGGATGGTTCATTGTATATATGGAGGAATCACATGTGACAGTTTCCAAATAAAAAACCCCACAACAACAACATTTAACTGAATATTCTTGTTGTCTAACAAACAGTGTACATCAGCCGGCAGTTCGTCAGGAGCTTCTCTGTTTGCCTTAGGTACACATTCAAGAGTTACTAGTATTTCGATAGTCAAGCTGTGCAATCGTCGTGTGTTTTAACATCGCCATTTCCCTGTCTATAAGACAAATTAAAAAAATACGTGTTTCTGGGTTCACCCTGAAAATAATAGGGTATGTAGGTAGAATGCTATTATTTTATAACTTTTTCTTGGAATATTCAGACCTGCTTGGAAATGATATAAGACACAACTGATATAAAAATGGTCTATGTTTTGATGATATGACCTTGTTTTAATCCTTTTACTTCCCACACGAAAGACTGAATGCAAAGAAATTATGATTTCAATTTCAGATGGTCATTTTGATATGTATTTTTATCCAAATTCTGAAGTTGGAAGTGAATAGCAGAACAAAATTGAAGGGGTCACAGCAACAAGGTGCTTTAGACCATTTTTAATTATTTCGAGAAAAACGCGAAAAATATAATTTTTGGCAATTCTCAAAATATGTAGATATTTCTTGCAAAAATGAACAAGATATGTTTGAAAATAGTGAATTCAGGGGATTTTGCAATGATTTTACTGCTTAAAGTGAGAAAAACTTGATTTTTGCGATTTCGTTTCTGCAACAAGGGACCTAAGTCCAAATTTCATAAAACTTAAAAATTGCATACAGAAAGATTTTGACAGTCCATCTATACTAAAAAAATGCATGATAGTGTGCGGAAAGCTTATTTCTTACAAGTACAACAGCGAACACCTGGATAAAAGGGTTGATTTACCTAAATTCCATAAATATGAATAGATTTTAATGACACAAAGGTTCTAAGTCCATAGTCTAGGTTTTATGTTGTATAAAATTAGTTTAGCGATTCCATTTGACGGGAAATAATGTCTAGCAAGCGAAATATTGCTATTTGAGCCTCTATGTGTGATAATAATAATTATAAGGCAATAAAACTTTGAAATAAATCTGAAACAAAAAATTATGGAGTTAGGCCCTTTTATGCATTAAAATCCAATTTTGGACTTAGGACCTTTGTGAAAATGATATAATCCTATTTATTTCAATTTTTTATAGTAATTTAATGATCAAAGGGAGTTAATACGATGCGGAAATGTTTTCATACGTGACAAAGAGGCTAACTCAATTTTTACAAAAAGTGGACTAAATCACCTTGTTGCCGTGACCCCTTCAATTTTTTTGTTCTGCTATTCTCTTCCAACATCAGAAATTGGAGAAAAAGGTTTAGCGTGGGGGTAAAAATTTAGGGTAAGTCGGGTTACCTGAACTACACATATTTTTTCTTGGCTTTATGGTCATTATAATGATCTGGGCCAGAATTACAATGCCTCCTTTAAGTTAAAGCTGCATAGTCTGTAACTTTTGATCTTTTAATTTTAGAACTAATGTTTCTATTTTTCAAGAACACAGTAAAATAACTAAAATTCAGGTAAATATTTTACCAATTTCATTAATCTTAACAAATTATCAGTATCAAAACAACAGCATTTATGTTAAAATTAACTGTCTATAATTATTGGAGGGACGCAAATCATTACCAACAAGAGAAAACACACCTGTTTTATAAGATAATTCACTTTTCCGTGCAGTTTTCAGCTAAAGTGAACAGATTTATTGTGAAAACATATCTTAATTCTACTTTTACAAATGATTTAAAAAGAAAATAAAAAAATTCGAAAAATATCAAAAGTTACAGACTATGCAGCTTTAAAATATACTTCAGTTAAGTATTGATGTTTCAATGCTAAATAAATTGTCTGGATCGATGCAGTACTTGTGGTCAAATATATAGTTAAAGCCAAAAGAAACTTTACACTTTGAACAACCGAATATATCTTTACTGTTTTTGAGTTTAACCAAATTATATATTGCAATGAGTTGCTGGTACCCGCCCTAACCTAATTCACGAAAAACAACTTAGGTAAACAAATCTTCTTTCGAGTTATCTGTGCTTTCAATAAATCATAAAATCGGCAATTCCTAGCAAAATCCAAAGTAAACCTAGGATTTGAACACGCTATTTTAAGGGCCATTGATTGCACATTAAAAATACTGCAATACATATTGTCTCGTGCGAATAGTTTGTTTTTGGCAGCATCTTAAAGATTGTGCATGTTAAAATTATCTCCCTTTGAATTAAAACAATAGTAAATTTTAGCCCCTCTTAAAAGCTTTATCTCAGATGGGATTTGGATTTTTTTATTAGCGATTTGTTGAGACTTCTGCCCTGAGTATGTGACGAGATAATCTGATAAAAATTCCCATCGGTTTGAAAGAAAAATTGCAAACAATTTCTTATGGGAAATTCCATTGAAAGCATTGTAAAGTTCACAAAAATGGGTATGTACGTAAAAACACAACTCTAATTTGTGTTACTCGAAGGGTGATCCAGGCTGATTTGAACTTTAAACAACAATTCAATAGCCTGTCTTTTAGACTGGTTCTTTAAAATTAAAAAGTGTCCAATTGCAAAGCTTAAGCAACACATCAAAAGTGATGCGTTTTGGAAAAGTTTATTTTGCCCCCCTTGCTTCTTTCATTAGGGCATTGTGGTTGCATTAATGACAGCGAAAACATGAAATTTAAAAGGTCATATGAATAATTGATTGAACTTCAATATGAATTAAACACATTTAAAATACCACTCACCAATACCCAGAAAAGGTATATATAATAACAGTGTAAAGTTACTTTTGGTCTTAAGTATATTATTGTGATCTATCGAAAAATGAAACTATTTTTATTTTTATGAGTTTGAAACGTTATTTGTCGCATTCTGAAAAATCAATACTTAACTTAGGTCTTCCTTAACTTTAAGAGGGCATTGTAATTCTGGGCCCTGAACTCTTCTTGGTTCTCTAAATCTTAGTATTCTGACGGATTTCCCCATGCAAATTAATACAATAAGTATTGGATCCAGAGGGGGTTCACTCGAACCCACTCTAAGCCCCCCATTTTTTTTAAAATATCCTATGAAAATGAAATAATTTGGTCTCAGTGAGACCAAATTACTTCATTTTCATGGGATATGTTTAATATCCTATGAAAGTGAAATAAGTTGGTCTCAGTGAGACCAAATTATTTCATTTTCATGGGATATTTATAAAAAAATCCGATAAAATCAGCAAAATGAACCACTTTTCGAGAAATCCTGGATCTGCCCCTGCATTGTGTCCTTTAAGGCGTCACATGTAGAATTATCTAAAGTATGATGTATTTCTGCCCCCTAAGGCTGTTTTAATCTTAGCAAGCAATGCAGACCCTGATGAAATGCAACATTATTCTGTATTTTATCAGGGTCTTCACTGTTTGCTAAAGTGCCTGTTTAAGGCTTTCCAGAATACGAAGGGTTAAGCATAGTCATGTCTTCGTTACAACCGAACCCCATGTGCATCTTCAGACCTTGACAAAAACATCTGCAGTTTCAAAAAGATCCAGCTATAATTGCAGGAGTGGTTGCCTTCACCAGCTATACAGTGTCTATATGGTTTAGTAGAAGTTGAGTTATAGAATGACTAAGTTGAAACAACGAAAAAAGTGACAAAATTAATCTGAGGATCACAACCAAAACTCATGCACATGTTCACACCTTAACAAAAACACCTGCAAAGTTTCATGTGATACGGCTATTTGTAGGTGGAGTTGCGTTCACAAGATACCCGTTCACAAGATACCAAATGTCTATATGCTTTGGTAGAAGTTGAGCCAAAATTGCCAAAGTTCAAACTGCCAAAAAATTAACAAATATTAATCTGAGGATTACAGCCAACCACATGCGCATTTTAAGACCTTGGCAGAAACACCTGCAAAGTTTCTAAAAAGATCTGGCTCAAATTATAGGAGGAGTTGCATTCATAAATTACCCAAGGTCTATATGCTTTGGTAGAAGTTGAGCACAAAAATAATTCGTAAGTTCAAACTCTGAAAAACAAACAATCTGAGGATTAAAGCCAAACCTCAAGCGCATCTTCAGACCTGCTCAAAAACACCTGCAAAGATTCAAAAAGATCCAACTAAAATTGACGGGAGCAGTTGTGTTCACAAGATACCCAGTTGCGTTCACAGGAGTGGACATGTTTTGAGACGACCAGTCAAACGGGCGGGCGAACGAACAGACAGGCAGGCGTCCTCGGGACAGATTTCTCAATCTCACCCTCACACTCATGATGAATTCTGATTGTCGTAAGAACGTTTTTGCTAGTCCCATTGAATATATGTAGGCTTGCATGGACAATTAAAGAATGACTTTTTGCATATTCCACAAGTAACATTATATCATTGGGTGTAATGTCCTAAATAATGCTTTACATTCTAGATTCACCTTTGTGGTTTTGATCTTCAAGATTTCCTCGAGTCAAATCTTATGAGCAGACTAAATCAAACCGAGTCTTCTGTTGTCTCTCTTCCTACGTACACGACAAGCTGTATGTCTAGTTAGAAACCCAATCAATGTTTATAGCTTTAAATGCACAACGGAGTTTAGCTGCTTTTAAAATATTGACCATCCCTCAGGTTACATTCTTTGGTACGCCAGACTTTTCATTTCCAGTTCACTCTTTACAGAAAGAATATCCATGCCGTTGTCTGGGTTAGTCTGGTTACGTATCAGTCTGTTCTGAAAAATGGAGTGCTAATGAATGACGTCATTTGGGTCTCGCGATCATGAGACAATCATAGTAAAAGAATAAACAACTGATAGATTAATTTCCTTGATGCAAATTTGGTACTTTGAGTCACTTTTTGAACGTAATATAGACCTAGAGCCTCGACGTTTCACATCCATGTTTATTGAAATAACCAAATCTATATAACCTTGACCTTTGATCTATTTTTTGAAAATAGATAAATAATATTAAAACGGAAAAGGACTGTTCAAATTGATAACAGTGGGAAATTACATTCGGCTTAGATGGGTTAAAAGGCAGAAAATGGATTACAACTGGCAAAATAAGCTTCTGTTTTATCATTTTCTCGATTGCCATCAAGCTGTAAACATCTACAGGAGCTCCTGAGGCTTCATCTATTATTTGATTGGCTCTCTGAAAAATACCTGAGAAATAATTTGCAGATCTTATTAGATCAGTAATTATGCTGCTTATCAGCTAGATCGGGCCCCCCGGTTATAAAACTTTTACGCTGAACTCAGTTGAGCACAAAATGTATCCTGCTCATAAATGTTAAAATGCCAACAATTGTTAGCTTGATAAATACCACATCTGAGAGTCTCAGACTTAAAGCAAGAAACTTTACCACCTTTCGGTATTTTGTTTTTTATGAGCGGTTGAAATTTCGTGCTCAGTTGAGTTAAGCATAAACAAGTTTTATAACCTCGGGGCCAGGCCAGTGGTCTAATCGCATCTAATAGTATGTAAGCTCTGTTCACTTACTGACTCATATAGGATCAACTCCCCTGCAGAAGGGGGGGGGGAGTGTTCAGGAATCCTGCATTTATTATGTATAAACAAATTTGAATAAAACATGAATATTCCAAATAAACAGAGAATATTAGGTGAGTGCCTTTTGATATCAAGTTTACCAGGCAAGGCTTTGAGAGAACGCGAGGCTTGCTGAGCGATTCAACACCCGTCCTCAAAGCCGAGCCTGGTAAACTTGATATTAAAAGACACGAATTTGTCAGTTTATCCATTGTTTCACTCGTCGTACTAGCGATTATGACGTAATTTCTGATTTTTTTTTGTTGATTCAGCGTCATTAGCGGCGTCATTCAAAAGTGCAACGTCATCATGACCTGATAAAGGCACATGCCGTGAGATAGACAACGTTTATCAGGCAACGTACAACAATGCAGTTTATTTGCGAGGTAACTGATAAAATCACCTCTTAGATCTAAATAATTTAGATACTGTGCACTTCGTTAAGATAATATTATATAGCACCATTCGTGCTCACAAATTCATTTTTTGAGAAAAATAATGCCAGGAAAATAATATAATCTGCACACCTTTTTCAATGCATATTCTTCATATTACAACCAGAAAACAGCAAAAATACAATCTCAGATCGCGTAAAGTTCTTTAGAACCTTTAATGACTGGAAAAGTGACCGATAATGACAATGTGTACAGACAATGACCTTCCGCCTTAAGATGATTTGTTGCTGCTAGCACGAGCCATTGGAGACCCTCTAATTGGGTATATTATCTAGAGTTTACGTTGTTATGTCTCGACACTTATTTCATTTTATATGTCGGTCTTGGCTTCATTATTAGAGTACGTGAAGTTTATGATAGTGGTATTTGAAACTCGTCCTTGCGTCCATGTGTTACGTAATAGTTATACCATGGGTTGTCCGCCTGTACGTGGAGATAATCCACGAGCTTTAGCGAGTGGATTATCTTACGTACATGTGGACAAACATGGTATAACTATTTTATACCACCTACATCCTAGTAGACCTTGCACATCACGAGATATTTCGTGCTAAAGTTGGTAAGGGCGGTATAAAAGTACTTATCCAAGGTATTTTTAAAAACAATCTGAAAAAGACCTCCCATAAAAAGACAAATTAAAACATAAACAAACAAAAGCATAGAAAAACAGCAACTACAAATAAGAAAGCAAATAAAAAAAAACAAAACAGAAAAACAACAATAAACAACAACAAAAAACAACAACACACACGCAAAACGAAGATATACAAAGTAAATAAAAAGGGAACCCTATCTGAAATAACCTACTCAAAGATAACATCGAGCTTGGTGAGAAAGACAGAGGTGGCTGGCTGCTTTGTTTTAATTGTATTCTTTTTTCCAGGCCTAGGGCTTATAGATTGAATCGATTTTGAGTGTGAGATATAAAAAAAACCGTCACGAGGATCACCGTTTGGCGTCCATCTCGTGATCACCGTTGCCAATCGGTGATCCTCGGGATGGATTTTTCTATCCCACCCTCTCACTCATGATGATTTCTTATAATCTGAGATTTAAGCCTTGGATAGAAAATCTTATCTTACGCATGTTATCTTACCCAGGTTATACATTGGATGTATATAAACTCACGCAAATGGTCGTCAAGTGACGACAAGTTAGTCAAAGTGACGTCATCATGTGATATTGCATCTCAGCGTATTCAGGGACTTCTGGAAGCTTATTTTGAAATAAAAATCATTGTTGCGCAAGAATCCATTATTTGTGTGAGGGTGGCAATGACAAATTCGTCCCTCTTGATCACCATTTGTCAGACAGAAAAGGGCCACCAAAATAGACTAAAGGTAGAGGAGTAGTAATTTTGGACCAAATCAGTACAGCTAAATACCAAACATTCTTTTAATATGTTGTGTGTCGTCGTACTTCTTATCATCTATTAAAATATATTCTTCTACCTAAACTTTAATTCAAATTTAGAAAATTGAAAGAGGTCCAGGAATTTCATAGGAAGTTTGCTTTGGCGCCTGCAGAGTAAGGCTGCTAGCAATGTTGTGGTCGTTTGAAAAATGTACTACATTAACACCTTAATAAAGCAAGAACTTAACACTGCTAAAACATATGCGCATAATTTGTTGATGAGAGGTCTGTCATTGATAGGCGTACTAGTTTGGTGTGTTTGTTGATAAGGATCATTGCAAGCTTCCTACGTATAACTGGTTACCTAAACTTCATAAAAGACACTACAAGTCACGTTTTGTTGCTAATTCTATACTGAGGGGTATAAAAAACGCCACAGTAAAATTTTGTTATGTATTGCATGTGGCTCACAGACACGAGCTGCGCAAGCTTAACATGACCAGATCTTTAGTCCGGGGTTATTTAAATTTGTCGATCTTGTTGTTGATTCGTTGTTTATTATTACTCCCATTGTGCGTTGTTTGTGTTTGTTCCTTGTTTTTTATGCAATACTTTGTGTCATTTTTATTTTTTTTAAAGTGAGAGATTGTATCTTTACGTTTATTGTCTTTCTGATTTCGTGTGACTGTTATTGTTTTGTAGCTCTTCCTCACGTTGCCATGTGTTGGTCTGCAGTGTTGATTGTGATATTTTCTGATCATATTCGCTTAATCTCTGATAACAATATATTCTAGAATTATTTATATAACCAGTTCATCATCTTTTCCCAAATTGTTTATTAATTTTGCAATCATCACACCACAATCAATCAATAAATCAATCAATAAATCAACCATCAATCAAACAATCAATCTCGATCGATCCTTCAATCCATCTTATAATCAAGCAAACAATCAATCAATCAAGCAAGCAAGCAAAGCAAGCGTAAGAATAAAATATTCTCCATGTGCTTTGCTTTTATTTTTCTGTTACAACATAGGTTTATTACTTTTCATAAATCCTATTTTTCTACTATGATTTACGGCAATATAGAGGCATTAACTAAATAGTAAACCAATTGTAAAGAATAACATCTTTGATTAACGGCTTTTTGAAGAAAAACAATGTCAAATTGTAAGTTAATGTGTGTATTATGATGTCACATCTCCAGACAATCAGTTTTCGCTGAATCATAACACATGATTTTCAGATCCATAGTTTGCGTATACTTTATGCAAAACAAAACTTGAGTACACAAATGTCAACCCAAACCAAAACACGCACGCACGCACGCACGCACGCACGCACACACACACAAACACACAAGAACAACAAGCTAAATGAGATTACTTTACCTTGTTTGTATCATTTAGAAATAAAGCAAGTTATTTACAGGAAGAAGGTTATATTGGGTCTCCAGTAACTGTTTTGGCAGTTCGAAAAGTTTAAAGACCCTTGGGTCTGCACTATAATCATTATGTGAGTATGTCCATCTGTCCGTGGACTGTTAGTGAAAAAGCTCATAACTCTTGAACCACATGGAATATTTTGATCCAATTTTGAATACATTATGCATGTCAACAGTCCCTAATCACTGGCATGCGAAACCACCTTTTTCACAGACGAGGATTTGATGAGCATCAGTCCAGTCTGTTGTGGTCAGTAAATGAATGTTACGACATAATGCCGGTCAGGAAGGAAGAGGGGAAATCTTATTGGAAAATTCCTTTATGCGATGACGATGCTACCAGGGAAAAATAATGCACACAACTAGCAAAAACTTTTCAGTACTTTATGTACTAAGAAAACATCAACAACACATTAATATACAATGACACCACCTACGCTGTTATTTCTGGCTAATTGACCATCCTATACTAGAGCAAGTTGCCACTCCAAGATCGTTTCAATTAGAACCAATCTTGGACTGTCCTGTTCTAGATGTACGTCAACTAGTCAGAAATAAGAGACGTAAAGAATATGATTAACATATAGCTTAAGTTCTCATAAACGAAAAAAAAAACAATTGGATCCTTTAATATTTTAGTTCTCGTATTGACGAGAAATCTCGAGATTATACGCGTCTCGCGAACACTATGTCTTCTAAGCTGCACGTGTGTCTACTTCAGACCATCGGCGCTGAGGTGATCGAACCTGTACTTTGGTCGTCACTGGATTAACGTAATCGTGTTATCTGTTACGCGTACTGCTGATCGTCACTCAAGACGTCAGTATTAATATATGTCCTCCTGATCATATCCCCGCGTTGGGACGTCAGATTTTTCATATAACCATTCGAGCCGGTTGGCTTCCCATTTGGTTGTACTACGTTGTAACGATTGGGGCTTTGATCCACGCTGGTCGTGGCCTAAGGGGGACAACTATTATGTGCCCTCAGGTACTAATCAACGGCTCACCAACTTTCAGCCTCCAACTTAGGAGGGGACACAAGAGACGATTCTGCAAAAAACAATCTATATTTAGAATCTCAGAATCACTCTTTTGCGTCGATAATGGGGTTGTTCGTTCGAAGTTCACAAAAAAAGAAATAATTTCAGTGGTCTTACTCTTTTAAATTACAGCCTAACCCTATAAGCGCGCGATTAGCCCACACCCGTGGGTGTATGGCTAACGGCTCCCATGCGGTTAGGATGGATTGGCTCTTCTAAATACCCACACTTAAACTTATATCATAGAGAAGTATTTTTTTAGTGACTGGCCTATGTCAGCGCTAAACAATACCTCTTATGCCAAACGAACAAACCCATACGTAACAAACTCTTCTATACACTGTCGTAACGTCACCCTGGTTGAGACGCTATCGCAGCCGAAACATCAAGATCCTGTGGCCCTTTTTCCCTTCAAGGTCACGTTATCTAGATAGTTTCGAGGTTTACACATACTGATACCAATTCTCTTAAAATTCCAGGAAAAAGGTTGAACAGTGTGGTGTCGACGTAACGTTTGGACGTTTACGTCGGACATCACCCTGCCCACGCACTAATTTCGTACATGTTTAACGTATCAGTTGTAAACAACTAATTATGACCTCTCGGCAAAACATATACATCAATATTGAGAGATTACATTCTGCTGTTTTATGTGTGTAAAACCGTACAATGCTTTCTTACATTTATTTTGGTGTAACACAAAATGCTTTACATTTACTTTGGTGTAACGAAAATATCTTACATTTACTTTGGTGTAACAAAAAATATCTTACATTTACTTTGGTGTAACATTACACCTACCTAATCTCTAAACATACATGTCAGCTATCACCTTATTTATGTAAGTGTGTTGTAGTGTATGCACCTAACCCTTATTCTTATATGCGTCAGATATAACTCGAGGTGACACATACAGGTCGCTACAGAAAGTCGATTATCACTGGCAGTTAAATCGTCTTTCCAACAACGCCGTACAAATCACAACAATTTAAAATCTAGCTGCTAAAATCGTTTTTCACCTATCGGTCCCTGGTAAATCTTCCAGCATGCCATTATAGTTTTAGGTGCAGGCCCGACATGGCCTGTGACTACTTTTGTCCGAAATAACCCGACGAGTCCATCCGGACAGCTTTTACTATAGCCGCAAGAATGGTCCCAGCAGATTTTTAGGCAATACGCATGTGCGTAACTTCATACGCAAGTGCGTAACAATCGCTATTTTCACCAAAAAAACGGGACGTTATTGATAACACCCGAAAGAACACATACACGGAATGCTGGCCGATTCAACAGACGACAAAATAGAAAACGAGTGACTTATTATTTCAATACAATGTGACATGCTAGAGACATCGCGATTCAATGCAATTACACGGATCGCCATCGCCCTGTCATGTACAATATCAATACAGTAACAATATATATAACTTCACGTACCTTTTATAATAATGAATAGCATCTCTATATCGAACCTTTCATCGGTATGATTAAAATGTCCCCTAACAAGAATGGGAAATTCCATCCTTTATATATTGAAAAACGCACAAGATTTCCGAGATATTCAAGAAGAATAAGGAAAACGTGCAAGCGTTGATAAATATAGATACAATGAATTCCATCTCAGACAAACCGACCTTTTATTGGGACTATCAAAAGAAAGAGTACCGTATCATGGTTCGAATAGGTGCCCAGGTGCATACCTAAACCACTGCGTATTTGTGCGTATACGCAACCATAGCTGATTCTGTTATTCCAGCCATTCTGTATCGTAACATAGGCCCTTCCTTTTGGGAGAAAAAGGAATGACTTTTTCTTACGATACACGATGCAGAAAAGAAGGAATAATACAGAATAAATATATAATACAACATATATACACGTGCGACGTAAATGGCGGACTACCTGGAAAGATAGTCTGCCCCCACATTGTCTTGTCCTCGGATTGCCACAATCCTAAATCTGTATGGTTGGAGCTTTAATGCTCAACACATAAATATGGGCTGTACCCCTTTAACTTTTCCACATATGGGGTTGTACCTCTTTAACTTCCTATGAAGTTTTATGTCTTATGACATTTATTATATAAGGCTTAATAGCCAATACCTTTTCAAAGATCCACAGGTTACGCATTTTTATGCCAAGTATCCCTATTAATAACACCCTCCATAATACAATCTTTGCTCAAATTAATTAACGTGACTCTTCACGTTGAAGCCAACCTCTGTTACAAAATTTTATTATCGTGACTTGCTCACGTCAACCGTCTACCGTCATACGTCATGACTTAATTAAATTCCGTGACTCCTCACGTCAAAAGTACACCTATGTGACTACTACTATGCTATCATAGCTAAAATATAGGTCAACAATCCGAGACAATTGGGTCATTACACTGTCGCACACCTTTAACACTAATGCTGACTACTGCTTTCAGTATCAGTCATATTGCGCCAATAATATGGTATTGGGCAACGTCTACCACTACCATATGACCGTCGTCGTTCTGTCTGGCTTCCAGTCCGTCTTGTACGGCTAACTACTGCCTCCTTAGAGGATATGTTTCTCTGGGGTACACTACAACAATGAGTCATTGCGACCTTTATATTGTGAGTTGTCCTTTGACAAATGGCACAAGATCTACAAAATTGAGTTACCTCCCTACAAACACCGGGCCAAAAAAATTCATCTAAGACCTTAGATATAGTTTCCTTTCTGCCTCTATGATTTACCACCTTTCGTGATTCATGGGCTAAATCCATAACGCTATGCGTTAAACTAGAAGGAACTACTAACTGAAGTGAAACATTTGCATTTTTCTTAAAATGTCTATAAATCAAACCATTCCTACGAATGTACTTAGTTTCACCACTAGAGAAACTGCGACTTTTAGTCACACTACCAGACTCTACCCTTCTTCTAATATCTGCTAACTTAGCATCTGACGCTTGCTTCAATACTAATACTTGCCTGTTCTGCCTAATAAACTTATCTGCCACCTTGACCTTTCTATTCTTTCTACTTTTCTTTGACCTCTTCTTATTGACTACCCCTGATGAAAAATGGGTCATATCGGGAAATTTAGACCCCTCAATATTTCCAATGACTAAGTCATGTGCTGGGTCATCAATGCACAATGCATCCGTACTACCTCTAAAAAATGGACAATTAATATTGATACGGGCTACTGGACATTTTTGCTGGGAATCATTAATAAGGGTTACACCACACTCCTTACCTATGAACTGATTTTCTGAAACTAAGTTTCTATTAACAATTACCCCAGTACACCCCGTATCTCTTAACACCCTGACCTCTTGACCATTTACGGTACCTACCGCTGTAGGCAACCTTGATCTGGGAAAATAACAAGCGCCCTCTTTGTCTTGGTGGGGTGATTCTTCCTTGGAAGAATGAGGGGATTCTAACTTAGTTTGATATTCCCTACTACAAGTAATGTCCTCAGCAAAATGAACCCTCTTAACTTTGGCTACGTGTTTACCCGATTGTGCATTCTTAATTTTGCAAAAGTTGACCTGATGTTCGGTCACATTGTTCGATTGTACACCTTTAAGTACACCCTTAATTTTACCATCATAATTCTCACAAGTTTTACCATGCCTGTTTGAATTATCTCCCTTATACTGGGGCTTAACAATGGCAACATCAACATTCGATGTCGCCTTATGATCCGGATTATACCAACACTCATGCGTGGAATGAGCTTTACCACAAATATTACAGGACAATTTAGGCCTCTTAACTGATGTTGACTCAATATGAGTCTGCCCTGAACTTTTTGAATCACGTTGCCCGCTTGCGAGACAATAGGACACACCCCCTGATGCGTCTGCAAATAAATCTGCATCCCTGGCCATATCTCCTAAAGTTTTAAATGATTTGGGTTTCAGGAAAACATACATATCTTGATTAGCAATTTCAAGAAACTGATCACGGGCCAAAAAATCGCAAACGGCTTCAAAAGTTTTTTCAACTTTGGCCATAGCCAACCACTTTTCCAAATAACTCGCCATTCTACTGCTAAACTGCCTAAATGTTTCTGATTTTTCAGGCCTACTCTCCCTAAACTTTCTCTTAAACTGCCTTTCTGTAAGGTTGAAATTATTAAGAAGGGCATCCCTTATTTGCTCATAATCAGACTGATCGTCTTTGGAAAGTCTCACAAAGACCTCCAAAGCACGCCCCTTTAATAAAGCACTTAAATACAAAGCCCACATGGCAGGATCCCATTTACATGCAGTGGCATAGCTCTCGAACCTGGTCAAGTAACTATCCATCTGATCCGTTTTTTCATCAAAATATGGTAACTTGGGAAAACGGGCATTTGACTCCGTACTCTTGGGACCTCCCGAATGTGACAACGATTCTAACTCCAACTTTTTCATGGCAATCTCCCTTTCAGCCTCAATTTTAAATTTTTCAAAATCCCTATCTTGCTGCCTTTTAATGAAATCTCTCAATTCTTGGCCCTCATAACCTAATTCCCTCGCCATATCAATGATTTTATCCATTTTAGCCTATTGTTGGGAATGGTATAAGTCAACTATACTGTTGAAAATAAATAAGGGTTCGCTTTGTCCCTTTTAAATAGGTATGGGCTAACCAACGTTCGCGCTGGTAAACTAATAATTTTACTAGGGATTTAAATGACGTTACATATGAGTAACGTAAAGTACAACGTATAAGAGATCACCACGGAAAGGTGCCTAGGATATATATCAACTTTAAATAGGCCTTCACTGAACGTATTTGACTAAAAAACGTCATTCATTTTCTCGCATTTACGTCAAGAAATGTATACCTACGCGATATTAATATAAACGCGTTACAGTCAAGTCAACAGTCACTTGTCATAGCAAGACATAATAATTGACTAAAATAATCTTTCTATGGACTTCTTCTAATAATAGAAATCAGTTGAGTGGCGTCACACACTATGACGTCACTGAGGTGATTTAAATTATTAGTACCCTCAAACGATATGAAATTTTCCACATCAGTATCCTTAATTAATAGGAATACAGGGCATAAGCCAATACACAATGATATGGGTAAAGTAAAGGTGGACAAGTCTAATAATTAAACTCTGTCAAATTTTCCTTGGGTTTTATACCCTAATGGCAATCCACAGAACAAG
Source organism: Loripinus fragilis (assembly GCA_964019695.1). NCBI lineage: Eukaryota > Metazoa > Mollusca > Bivalvia > Lucinida > Lucinidae > Loripinus > Loripinus fragilis. The sequence goes on along the minus strand of OZ026518.1, from coordinate 17,339,435 downwards.
AAAGTATGGGTCCCCTCAGAATGTTATGTGATGACTTATTTACATGTGTCGCACTTCATCACAGGGGAACGCATGCAATCGGTACTGTGTGTTGACACTCACAACCTTTCTTGTAAAGGAAAACTACTAGTGTGCGCCCGTAGCAACGTCACAGCAGAGAAATTTGCCAATAAAACCTCAAAAATCCCACTCTTCTGACACCATTGTTACGACATAATGCCGGTCAGGAAGGAAGAGGGGAAATCTTATTGGAAAATTCCTTTATGCGATGACGATGCTACCAGGGAAAAATAATGCACACAACTAGCAAAAACTTTTCAGTACTTTATGTACTAAGAAAACATCAACAACACATTAATATACAATGACACCACCTACGCTGTTATTTCTGGCTAATTGACCATCCTATACTAGAGCAAGTTGCCACTCCAAGATCGTTTCAATTAGAACCAATCTTGGACTGTCCTGTTCTAGATGTACGTCAACTAGTCAGAAATAAGAGACGTAAAGAATATGATTAACATATAGCTTAAGTTCTCATAAACGAAAAAAAAAACAATTGGATCCTTTAATATTTTAGTTCTCGTATTGACGAGAAATCTCGAGATTATACGCGTCTCGCGAACACTATGTCTTCTAAGCTGCACGTGTGTCTACTTCAGACCATCGGCGCTGAGGTGATCGAACCTGTACTTTGGTCGTCACTGGATTAACGTAATCGTGTTATCTGTTACGCGTACTGCTGATCGTCACTCAAGACGTCAGTATTAATATATGTCCTCCTGATCATATCCCCGCGTTGGGACGTCAGATTTTTCATATAACCATTCGAGCCGGTTGGCTTCCCATTTGGTTGTACTACGTTGTAACGATTGGGGCTTTGATCCACGCTGGTCGTGGCCTAAGGGGGACAACTATTATGTGCCCTCAGGTACTAATCAACGGCTCACCAACTTTCAGCCTCCAACGTAGGAGGGGACACAAGAGACGATTCTGCAAAAAACAATCTATATTTAGAATCTCAGAATCACTCTTTTGCGTCGATAATGGGGTTGTTCGTTCGAAGTTCACAAAAATAGAAATAATTTCAGTGGTCTTACTCTTTTAAATTACAGCCTAACCCTATAAGCGCGCGATTAGCCCACACCCGTGGGTGTATGGCTAACGGCTCCCATGCGGTTAGGATGGATTGGCTCTTCTAAATACCCACACTTAAACTTATATCATAGAGAAGTATTTTTTTAGTGACTGGCCTATGTCAGCGCTAAACAATACCTCTTATGCCAAACGAACAAACCCATACGTAACAAACTCTTCTATACACTGTCGTAACGTCACCCTGGTTGAGACGCTATCGCAGCCGAAACATCAAGATCCTGTGGCCCTTTTTCCCTTCAAGGTCACGTTATCTAGATAGTTTCGAGGTTTACACATACTGATACCAATTCTCTTAAAATTCCAGGAAAAAGGTTGAACAGTGTGGTGTCGACGTAACGTTTGGACGTTTACGTCGGACATCACCCTGCCCACGCACTAATTTCGTACATGTATAACGTATCAGTTGTAAACAACTAATAACAGCCACCAGTTTTTTTTTGCCGCACCAGAATTTGGCAAAATCACATCACCTTTCTAGTGGTACAAAATACTCAAAACCACTTTAATACATAAATACAGTCTTAAATTAGTAAAACATATGCATTTAGACCCCAAAATAAAAATTCTGTCATAGTGAAAAAAAAGGTCAAAGTTAAAAACCCCGCGGGGTTTTTCAAAAACCCCGCGGGGTTTTCAAAACCCCGCGGGTTTTTTAAAACCCTGCGCGGGGTTTTTCCCCCACATTTTCAAATGGGGGAAAAAACCCGCAGGGTTTTTTCAAAAAAATTAATATCAAAATAAGTTCAAGAAATAAGTTTGTTTGATTGTAATTATTTCAGAAAATGATTGGTATGGCTTAATTCCAACCTTTAATTTCCCCCGCGGGGTTTTTCTCCCATTTCAGATTGTGGGGGAAAAACCCCGCAGGGTTTTTTAAAAAAATAAAAAGGTTTGTTTTTAATTGTATTGCTTTACAAAACAATATAGAAGCTGAATTGAAGTTTTTCTCATCATTTGAAGCCTTTCAAGCAAAATATAAAAAAACCCGCGGGGGAAAACCCCCGCGGGGTTTTTCCCCCACAAAATGAAATGGGAGAAAAACCCTGCGGGGTTTTCACCAAAGAGTAATTATCAGTTTTATTAATGATTGAGATCAGTTATACAGTTAGAGCTCATATAATTTAAGTTTTTACAGTAATTAAAGGCCATAAAACAATTCCCTCGATGCCCCCCCCCCCCCCTCGTCCGTCCTCCCCCCCCCCCCCATGATCACTACCAAGTTTGCACCACCGAACTGCCCAAAAAATATTGTTCAGGTAGCACTGATATTATTTGTTTAGCATGATTCATTACATCCCAGTCACCATTTATCCGTCATGTTAGGATGCGTCTTATGGGTTGAAACAGTTCTAACAGCAGATAAAGGCAATAAAATTAATAACAGCCATTGCAGTACGGGTCATACATAACTGCAATCTTATAAACTAGCTAATATGTAGTACATTGACAGACAGTGCAGACCAGGATCAGATGCAGCAGAATGTAGCATCTGATCACGGTCTACATTGATTGTTTAGAAATCATAGAATGGGTTGGGCATCTTGTCTTGTGCGGAAGACAAGATACCCAACCCATTCTATGATTCAAGAAATTTGGGTCTTTTCTACAACCCTGTGAGTATCCTATAGAAAGATCCTGGTCTAAAGCACGCCAATTTCACAGATCTTGATGTACCAATTCCGGCTCCGCGCAGTGTCTTCCATGCATCCAACGGTCCATGACGTGGGTCGCGCCTATAGCAATGCACCAGACTCCTGGGGAGTACGGATTGGGAATAAAAAAAAAAACTAAGATGGCAGACCAGTTAGGGAATTCCCTAAAAACCGTCCCACTTTTTTTGGGACCTTTTTATGTCCCATTTTCCAATGTGCCTTCTTTTCGCCTTTATCATCAATTTTCTCTGCAAGTAGCATCATGATTGTGTAGAAAACGGCTTATAAACACAGTTAATGATGTCTCCTTGCGATTTAAACCAATAACTCGACAACATACGGGTACATATCCTGGTAATGTGTCTTCAAACATGTCTGTGAACGAAATTTTGGGCGAGTTTTAAAGACATTTTTGACCAAGAATGTATAAACATTGGAAACCCAAATGACCGTTTTCTTGTAGTTTTAACCTTTCTTGAATGAAATTCGTCCTCAAATGTTAAGTTACGCCAGTATTTCAGCAAAGTTACGCGGTTTAAAGAATAGTGGTATACACAAGATTATTTTTGAATGGGACCGTTTTTCGTCCCATTCGTATACTGAAATGGACGAAAACATATCCCTTTCCAGTTGTCGTAAAATGGGACGAAAAATGGTCACAATTCTTTTTTGGCAAGGGAGAATTTATTAATTTTTCAAACAATTAAAGTGTGACGAAAAACAGTCCTTTAAAGTTTGCGACCATTTGCGTCCACCTATCGCAAAGTAATAAATCCCGGGTCCAATGATATATATTATCCGGACTGGTATTCATTATAGTTTAACTTTTAATTTTGTTTGTAACTTTTCTCGTTTATATAGTAGATGAACTGCATAAAAGAAAGAAAATGATACACAATCGATTTAAACCTACCCCTTTACATTGGGTTTCTGTTTAGTTCAGTCGCGTGGCTACTATCTCTGGGGATTGGGGGTAACTACCTATATATGACAAACTAACCACAAGTTACGGATGTGCGTGCCGAATTTCCCCCATTTTTAGCGCTGCCAGGTATATGATAAGCCCAAAAGTATATGACTGGTGCAGTTTTTCACCATGGTCATGTTTTTTGATTTCCCTGTTTGAAAATACTCGTATTTTTGCTCAGATATTCAGCTCAGAAACCATAATTGTAATATTTATTTGCAAAGAGGGTATATAAAAATCAAAGAACAGTATATGAATATGTAAGCATTTTGTTCAATCAAGTATATGAATAGGTCATTTTTTCGAGCTACTACTAACCAGGGTCATAATAAATCCATTCTGGCCTTTCTATGAAATTACGACGTTTGATTCTTCTATCTTCAATAAATAAAGGCGACAAAAACTGTATTCGGGGTTTTCAAAAAAGCAAGTTGCAAACCAGTCTCCTTAGCCACAGAGACTAGCTAGAAAATGGAAGTTTCACCTGTAGCAAGTTTACATATTGTACTTTCAAAAAGCCAATAACGAAGGCGCTGATCAGACTGCGGAAAACGAGCATAAAACAAAAAGGAAGCGGAAATTTGTGTACAAGAGAAAAAATCGCGAAACAAAGTCTCTTGAAATTATAAAGTGCAGTTTTGTCACAAAATAATTCGTGATATATCCAAATAAATTTTAAAAATGTGATGTAAAGAATATTTAAGGATATCACAAAGTAGAATTTATGATATCAGAAGATATAATTTGTAATATAAAAAAATCTACTTTGTGATATAAAACAATCATTACTATTTATTGATATCACAAAATACATTTTTATATCACATATATGATTTTTGATATCACATATCCCATTTATAATATCACAAAATCATAGGAATTTTTTGATAACACAAAATCAATTAATCAAAGGATTAGTGATATCACAACTTATATTTTGTGACATCATGTTGAAACTTCTTATTGTAATGATCAGATTAAGCTCCTTAAATAATATCATTTCTCCTTCTGACTCTTATATGTGTTTACTTAATTAAATACATGAAATTATATATGCAAGGCATTTTTCCACACTGTCTACAGCTCAGTTTGGACAAAACCTGATATTAAGCATGTAGTAGCATAATTAGATCTATTGGCCATAGTGTAAGTTTACAAAATACATATATAGCTTATTAGCTATTGATTGCATCGACTATATTGATAGAAAGTAAGGACGAAAGCTAACTCATAATTTCTAAAATATGTCCTTTCAAGTATGGTCAAAATCGAGAAATGAAGTAATACAGGCGTTACCCTGGTAATCTGAACAAAAATAGTGAGTATCATCAGGAAATACCACAAGCACAAACTGCTGACAAACCCATGGCACCGGGAGGAGGAGCCACACAACAATCACGAGACACCAGAAATACAAACTAAGCGAAGCAACCAGCTCTCTCTTCCCCATTAAGATGTTTGAACTAGAAAAAAAAAACTAGAATGCACATAAATACTTAACGGTCAAAATATAGAACAATCACAGTCTCGCACAATGGGAGTCACAATAAACAACGAATCAACAAGAACAGAACCACCACCTTAGAACGGACAGTAGCATAAGGCACGGGGGTTGGGCTTAATTGCATTTTACTGGTACCAAATATTCGCCCTATATTCTGCTGTTGTTGAAGTACAAGAAATTGTCCGCTCGCAGGGAGGCCTTCTAACTATTGCAATATATCATGAGAAACACTCTACTCATAATAACACACTATGATGAAATAAAGAAAAGGGCTCACGACTCATAGATAGTCACAGCTAAAGAAAACCTCAAGTTGAGCCATGGTGGGCCCAGCTACAGATACGCATCAAGCACCAACCCACGGATTAGTTTTACGTCAGAGCCGTCATAGAGTCCAAGGCCTGACCCATTGCTGTGCTATTAAAGAAGAGGAAACCATAGCTATAAACCTTGAGTTGGTTTAAAACCAGACATACAGACTGTCACATGACATCCAAGTTATATCCAACCTTTATCTAACGTTTGATAATCTTTTTGAATTGATCACTAAAATTAGGTTTTCCAACAATTCTTGGGAATTTAAAAACTAAATCACCACAAAAATATAGGTTCTGATATGCCCTTTTGCCGAAGAGTCTTTAACCCATTATTGTATTAAACAATTAACTTAGAATTTAGAAAATGCTTTTCGAATTTTATGATACCTATAACCTTGTTTAAATGAATTAAAACAAGTTTCTGTTGTTGATGTCATCAACATTAGAACACATTTTTGCAAACTGAATAAGCTGAGAAATATATACATGTAAACCATAAGGGGTAGAAAGCGAGGAACATCTCCATCAAGAAATGGGAAATTTACTATTTCAAAATAAAAAACACACTGTTTATCATAAATCTTAGAAGAAACTATGCCATTTGTTATGGACAAGTTCAAGTCGAAAATTGTAGCTTTAGTATCAGATGAATTTGCTCAAAATAAGGATTAACAATATTAAGTAAGTCATCTTAATATCTGGAGGAAGACTTAAAAGCTTCAATAATATCAGTTTGATATTGTCTGACAGAGACAACATGCAGTCTTTCTCATAACAAAAACAAAACAAATCTGCAACAAGAGGAGCACAATTAGTACCCATTTGAATATCTACAATTTGTCTATATAATTTCGAGCCGAATCTTATAAATATACTGTGACAAAAGATAATGGAGAGCATCACACATTTTCTGACACGACCACAACTTATATGGTCTAGGTTGTTCAGAAGTAAAAATAAAAAGGCATTTTTATTGTTACATGAGTGTTCAATTAATTCTGTTAGTCTTTCTTTGATTAGATTATGAGGCAATGTAGTATAGAGAGAAGGGGAGTCATATGTAGACAAACTAGATGCTAGAAAACCTCTAGACTTTAATTTATTAAGAATTTCACCTGAATTTTTAATAGACCAAAATAAATCTTTACCATTCCTTTCATAAACTGTTGTACAATATTTAATGACATGGTTTTCAATCGCAGTGAGGCAAGAAGTCAAAAGTATAGACAACTCGGTAGTTGTACGTGAACAAGTATTAGCAATAAACTGATTTTTTTTAATAACAGTGATTTATACCCTACACATGATACCCAATATGCATATCCCCAGTTACAATCCATGTGGTAGAAATATATCTATATCTAAAAGCATGTCTAGTTTGGTGAAAAAGAATACTATTAATCTTGGTAACATATAATGGGTTTTAAGAAAGTTCGTTCCAAAGCAAAATTATGTTCCTATTATTTTAGAAATAATGTGTCTAATGACATTAATATCACTGGAGTTCTTTAAAGTCGACACACTTGATTAAAATAAACAAAGCAATGCTTAAATCAAATATTTTGTTAAGGAAAAAAAGATCTTTAAAATCAAGTACCCCTCAGAAATTTTAGGGCTCGAGGAGCAAAATGTAGGTATATAACAAAAAATCATTGCCATGCAATGGCCATAGTGATAAGAATAGTCCCTACTTGCTTAAGAAACCGTAAATGTAGTTGTTATTCATCTTATATAAACCTTTAGTACATTGACTAAACTGTAAGGCAGTGACAACCAAACACAATAGGAAATGTCACATTTTTTGGAAATATATAAGATTTTTCTAGAACAATTGAAAAACAGTACCGAAAGTAAATATACTTGTGTGAAGACATTCGATGCCAGACATGCTGCCAAACACTATGGGGTATCACATGGAAAATGCATTTTTTCGCCATCAGTTACTTTTTAGATGATTCGAAAGTTAATGATGAGCAGCGGAACAAATTTTCTTAACACCCTTTATAACAAAATATTAAGGAGGATATTACACTTATCACCTACTTTGCCTGGTTCTACAATTTTGTTAAGCATTGAAACAGATAGTTAGGCTTAGGGCTGCATTTTGTCTAAAGGTTTATTATGGTCATATGTTTAAAAGTTGTTAATACTTGGAAAGGCTCGCTTGCATTGTTAGTATTGTGTTGTAGACATGACTAAATGTAAGGAATTCAATAGTTTATTTGGATTTTTTTGTTTTAATTATTTATGTCAAAAAGACCTTGCTAACTATTTAGCATGCCAACTTGAAACATGCTCATTGATATAAAATTCATCCTATCATTTTTTGCATATCTTAAATCAAGCCAAATAGAATCAAACTTGTAACACTTAGAATAAATCAAATGAGCCAGCACATTTGATTTTGGTACTAGCGCTCATTGCAGTGTCAAAAAATGAAGCTCAGGCGAGCCTTGTAGTTTCGCCAGATCCTAAGTATGGAAAAAGATAAAGAATCAGACCAGAATTAGAACGGCTAGCTCCACTGCATCAGCATGGAGGCATTTACCAATGAGATAAGTACCAAAATCTCATATGCTGGTCAAATCTTCACTTGAGCTCTTTATAAATTGCAATAAAGGAGACCAACGTATATTTTTATCTAAAGGCAACACTTTTCATACTTTTGCTACTGTCTAAACATATCTAGTATAAGGTTTCAATATTTTGTAAACTATATCATACACACATGTACATGTAACATAAATAACAACAGAGGCACTGTATTGTCAACATCTGAACTTTATGATATCCTTTTTTCAGTTTGAAAGAAATATGATTTGTTTAGGAGATGTTAAGTTAGAAAAGACACATGGTAATTGGAAAAACGTTTGATACTGATATCAAAATCATGTATTCTTTGTTCACATTGCATTGATGTCTATCGTTGGTATAAATGTTTGTTCTTAGTAGATTGACTGTTCTTTCAATACTAAAGTGACCATTTGCATTTGTCTTGAATACAAACCCTGATGTGTATGCAACTCATTCTTATTGTCAATATCCATATGTTGTTATTTTAACACTAATAAGGATCCATGCGATAATTTGGTCATGTCACTTTCTGTTTAGTGGCAATTAGCATCAGCTATTGTTGCATTAACCAGTAAGTAAGATTTCATCACTGCAGTCTTTAATTAAATATTTTACTTTTCCAACCAAAATCCTAAAAGAACATTTTAACATCTTATTTACATCAGCCTGAATGACAAATTCGGACTGACCTCATTCTGGCTGTCAAAGTCCCTTACATTAAATTCGGTATTGTAAGTAGCAAACAACCTTTTTCCTTGGATATGATTTTGTTTGTTTTGATTCTTGAAAACAAAGCTGTTGTATTGTAAAACCAAAGCTCACATATGATATGAAGCTTTAAAAGACCAACGTGTTCAGATATTGTCTTCTGAAATAAAGATATATACTTCACCCCAACAAACGGCGGTGTTCTGACATAGTGTTTAAAGTATGTCTTGTAAAGCACTTCTAATCGACTTTAAACTTTTACATACATTACATGTAGTTGAGAACTATGAAAAAACATGCTTAGTTTTGTCAGCGACATGACGTAATGTCATCGTTGATCCGACGTTGATTAGACGTTGATACTAGTCGCAGAACGCAGTCATGTATTATTCTTTGACCTTAAAATTCAAATAACTAATCAATGCTTCTGTATATTAATCCTCAAGGCGATACTAAAATCCGAGAATATACCAGCACAATTATAAAATAAACTAAAACTTAGGCGCATTATGCTGGGTATGAGACCTCCCACCCTGTGAGGGTTACCGAGAGTGGGGTAAAATGAGACCTTTGTTTTGTGTCAGACAACCACAATCCCCCATCTAGGACAATGTTGAGATGACTATAAGTGTGTAACTTTCTTATTCATGATTTGTTTGTTTGATTTGATTCTTTACGTCCCGTCAACAATCTTTCAGTTAAACAGGGACGAGTCTTCCTGGGTTGAACCAGTACTAAGCTAGGATAAATGTGTCTTGCTCAAGGACCACAACGCAGTGAGGCCGGTGAGGCTCGAACCCGCGGCCCCTCGGCCTCGAGTCAAGTACTCTACCACTGAGCCACTGCGCTCCATTTCTTATTCATGAACAAAAGCGTATTTTGGTTCTCAAAAAGCTGTCTCAATTAGACTGCCCTTTTGAGCATCCAAAACAGGTGTTCATATTGACGGATGGAAGCGTTTCCCAACTTTACGAAAAAAGGTGTCAAATGGGTGGACAGGAGAATTTTATTTGCTAGTCTATTTGAGTAATTGAAGGGTAGTTTTCATAAATTGGTGAATGAAAACATATGTTGTGGGTGCTCAAGGGAACCATTTCAATGAAAGTTTTTTTAGCTCACAAAACAGGTGTTAAAATTGAGGGAATGCGAGAATATTACAACTTTGACGCTAAAGGGAAGAAAATGAAAAAAAAAACATGACTCAGCTAGCTTACATGTTGTGGATGGACGACAAAATGCTTCCAATTTGCGTAATTGAAATTTAGTTTTGCTATTTATGAGTAAAAACATGTCGTGGATGTTCATATAAGCCGTTTCCTTAGAGACGGTTCTTTTGAAAACCAAAGACAAATGTTAAAATGGATGGATCTTAGAATTTTCCCAATATTATGCTCATTATTTGATCTTTCACGGGTCTGATTAAATGATGTGATATTTAAAACCTATGTACATAAATATGCACTTCTCATGCCATTTTAAATGTTTGTAAATCATGATGTTGTTTCATGTTCTATTTCGAATGGGCCTGGAGTAAATAAAAACTTGTTCTTTTAAAAATGGGACTAAAAATGAGGACATATTATATAGTGGACGAAAAATGGTCACAAACAATAAAGGACGGGTTTTCGTCACACTTTTACTGTTTTCAAAGAACGATTGATCCCCTCTCTTAAATAAGCTATTTTTATTACTGTTTTTGAACGGACGAAAACCCGTCCCGAAAAATGGGACGGATATTTGTCCCAAAAAAGTGGGACGGTTTTTAAGGAATTCCCCAACTGCAGACGGTGTCAAACCGGTGAGTTAATTACTTCCGAGGTCGTAGGGTGCTTAAATAGTTCTTTAAAAAAACAAACTTGCCCTTTTGCCATATGTTATGTCTGCATTGAGGACAGTTGGAGACACAAACTGGGCATCTTCTAAAGATTTGGTGTGTTTACTCAAGTTTGAGTAGAATTTTCTGCTTCTTTTTGGGACTATATTTTGTCTGGAGATGGTGACAAAATACTTGCAGTAGTGCATCGGCCCTGTGTTTACTGCTGTAATTTTCGACCATTAAAGTGATCGACAGTGATTTATGAAAAACTGAATCGGTGATGTTAGGGTCATTCATTGTCATTTCAAGTGAGAAATGGATTATGTTTTCAAATTATTTACTACTGGAAGCCAACGAGTGTTGTGGAACATGTGACATTCTCTTGAAAAAGTGCATTTTACATTGTTTAGATGGGCCAAAATTTCACCGGTTTGACACCAGACACGATTACTAAATCTGCCTGGCAATCTATTTTCAACTTGTTACAAAAGTATGGAGATTTACAAGAAAAGTATTACCGGAATGTGTTCACTTTGACAACTAGCTGATGAAAGGTAAATTGATTTTGCCTTGTTAATTAGTTTTTAGCTTCTTTCATTTTGCATAAAAGCTGACAAGTTCCCCACCCCCTGACCCTGCCTCTGTACACAGAAAATAACCAGTGATTAACTGTGATTTGCAAATAAATTTGTGTTGAGTTGAGTTGAGTGAAAGAGTTGACTACTTGCGAGACAATACAGTCAAAGGGCTGTTAATAACTTTTGAGCACCCAGGACAAGTATTAAATTGGATGGAATTGTGGTAAATTGGAGAATAGCTAAGGAGAATGGTCTCACTGTTTGAGTAATTGAAATTTAGCTTTAATATTTGTGATTGAAAACATGTTGTGGATGCTCAGGGGGGATCACCTCATTGAGATGGTTCTTTTGAGCACCCAAAACAGGTGTTAAAATTGAAATTGATGGATGGGATCATAGTTTCTCCAGTTTGCCTAGTTGGAGGGCGGTTTTCTTGTTTACAATGGAAAAAAATGTCATGGATGCTCACGAGGGCCATCTCCTTGGAGACGGTACTTTTGAGCATCCAGGACAAATGTTATGTCCAGGTCACACATTCACGGATTTGACGCAGGATTAGCCAAGGATACGATCCTGCATCATCCTTGGCAATCCGTATTTAGAGATTATCTCATGGCGTTTTGGTTATCGCCTGAAGTATCGACCCGAGACCCCATTATCAGCCTGAGAGCTTTAGCTGGAGGGCTGATAATGGTCGAGGGTTGATACTGAGGGTGAATACCAAAACCCCATGTTATAATCTGTTTATCACATATTCTATTTCAACGCGTTTGGCGTTAAAAAGTGTAAGTAGAACAGAGGAATGGCGTAATTTTTGCGTTACGTCACACCACTTGTTTACATCTGACGTCATCAAATGATCAACGTTACGTGCCGGGCATGATAACCTCTCTCCATTCAAAATACATGACTTCCGGTTATCATAACGGCAGGCTGATAACCAGTTGGCGGGAAAGGGCTTATCGCATATGCAGACTTTGGGTTATCAAGGCAAAATGTGTCTTAAAAATGTGATAATAGTCTGTATATTTCCATATTGCATCCGTAATCACACGTAGTAGTACTTGTGTTGTGCATCAATATCGGACTACGAGGTGATCCGTGAATGTGTGACCTGGGCATTAAATAGATGGATTTGAGAGTTTCTTCATGGTCATGTTGCATATCAAATTAATTGGAGTCAAGACTGCATCAACATGGTCCCAAATATTTTGACTGCAGTCCCCCTCCCATGACTCTGGGGATGGGATCAATAGGTCAAAGTTCAAGCTTTTTCAGAACTTGGTCATTGTTACATATCAAATAAAGGGAATCACGAAATGCAGCAACACAGTAGCAAATATTTTGGCTGCAGACCCCCTCCCCCCTTCCCCTGGGGATTGGGTCAGTAGGTCAAATTCAACTTTTTCAGAACATATCAAATTAAGAAAGAGAATCGCAAATGCAGCAACTCGGTAGTAAATATTTTGCTCTCCGACCCTAGGGGTCAAAAGGTCAAACTTTAACTCTTTCAGATCAATGTCATGTTGCATATCTAATTAAAGGGAATCTCTAATGCAGCAACATGGTCGCATATATTTTGTCTGCAGACCTCCCCCTACACTCCCATCTCGACCCTGGGGGTGGGGTCAATAGGTCTAAATTCAACTTTTTTAGAACATGGTCATGTTGCATAACAAATTACAGGGAATGGAGCATAGAGCACCATTTCGCAAGCACATATTCTCTCCTTACACACAGACCCTCAACCTGCGGTTTGGATTAAAGGGTAAAAATTCTGAATGTGGTCATGTTGCATATCAAATTTAGGGTAAAGCAGTATAGACTAACATAGAAGCAAACACTTTGACCTTACACACAACCCTGACCTCTGGGTCAGGTTGAAGTCAGATATTGAAATTATACAGATTAGTTTATTTTTTATTGAACTAACCGCTGAAAACTAGTTGATAGGCTTATAACTTTGATCTGTATGATACCCAAGGTGAACTTAGGGGTTGGAGAAATGGGATTTATATTTTGTCATTTATAAGTTTCTCTAAAGTAACCCTTCGCCCGGGATATAAATTCGACAAATTTGCCTTGATTGACAGCTGTTTGGCAAGGCGACACATCCGATTCTCGGAATTCAAGTGCTCATATCCTTATCTTATTGTTTCAAGCTGTATATACCATGTACAAATTAATTTGAATAAAATATAATATTTAATCCAATTGAAACTGCCGAATCATTTAAGATTCATAGCTGGATGTTGGGCCTAATAATACTTTTCCAGTCTTCAATCTTGGAAATCTGGGTGATATTCATTCGATTTCACGTGATAATATAACTCAATATTTCCCCATTCACATATATTTGTTAAAGATGGCCCACCTTAGCTTTTCAGCAAGGGGTCAATGGCTTTAGATTAAACACTGTTTAGCCTGACCTAATATAGAGCCTTGTATATTTTCAGTCAGACTGAAAAACAGTAAGGATTCTGGTCAGATAGCTCCACAGACACCAGCTGATCTTAATTGACAGTACATGTATTTGAAAAAAAAGGATAAATCCAGACTCAGCAGGACTTGGTTTATATTTAAATGTTCTTCAGAGCATCAACATGCAGCAGCTGCCATCCAGCAGCCTATGTCAGAAATGCAGGATTAACATGGTTTTCAGTAGCCAGGAGGCTGTAGAGGCTTCTATGGTGAACACATACTTCACTGACAAGAGGGACATCAGGCAGGCAGTTTGGTCCCTCAGCTGAACATGCTGAATGGTGATAAATGAGGTAAGATTTTGACCTTAGTACTGTAGTAAATATTTTTGAGCTGATTGGATTACTGCAATACATTAAGAGACTGACCCAGAATCTATGTTGCTGTACAATTATCTAAATAAGTAAGACAGATGTGTTTAGCACAAATCCCCCACCCACATTCTTCCAGAGCACTGCAAGTCACCACTGGTTATGTACTAAGTACTACTAGTCAATTGTATAGGCTCAAGATGAGCTATTGTGATCATAAGATGCCCGTCGTCCGTCATTAATTTCCTTTAAATAACGTCTCCTATACCAATTGGTGGTATTTCACCAAACTTCACAGAAATCCCGCTTCAAAGCACTTAATGAGCTATTGTGATCGTTAGAAGTCTGTCGTCGTCTGTGGTCAACATTTGCATCAAAGGACATCTCCTAAACTACTTTCTGGAATTTGGCCAAACTTGGCAGGAATGATCTTTATATAGCCCTCTTTGATAATTTTTCAAATGATTTTGGTCAACACAAGATGTAAAATTTAAAAAATGTTTTTGTCTGTACCACAAGACATACAGATTTGATATTTGGTTTGTAGCATCATCTAGTCAACCTCTACCAAACTTGTTCAAATTATGCCCATTATGCCCATGGGCCATAAATGGGCCTGTCCCTGGTGTTACATGTGATACATAGGCTTCTATAGGGAAAACATAAAAAATCTTCTTGTCTAAAACCACAAGGCATAGAGCTTTGATATTTGGTATGTAGGATCACCAAGACTAGTGGACCTCTGCCAAGTTTGTTCAAATTATGATCCTGGGGCCGAAAATGGTCCTGTCCCAAGGGGCCACATGTTTTACACAGGCTTATTGAAAACATGAAAAAATCTTCTTGTATGAAACCACAAATCATAGAGCCTCGATACATCTAGGGATGACAGGATATGCAGGGCTGTGGAAATACCATGCCCAACTTGTCTGACCTGGTCCCATTTCATTCAGGAGAAGTTGAAAATTTCAATTTACTTGTCCTTGGACAAGTGCAAAATTTGTCATCAAGTTAATAAAATTTTGTATTTCATATTTAGATTAATCATTATGAGTTCACATGTTGCATTGAAAACATGTGTGGATCCTGAACAGCTGGCTTCTTCAGAAGCCAGCTGATCTGGATCTACACTTTTTACAAGAGAGTTGATATCTGCATGGTTTCATACTGTTTTCGAAAGTGTAAATTGTTTAAGCACAGATAGGAATAAGGCTTAAATGAAATATATGTGTGGTTCCTGTTGCCTACCTACCCTATTTTTTTTCAACCCCCTAAACATTAAAATGGTCTTCTGAGAAAAATACCTAAAATGGGCACTTTTTCAGATTTTGTCACTATTTTCTTTGTTAAATGTTACAACAAAATTTAATAATTTCCCTACCTACCTACCCTAAATTTTGTTGGTATGCAACAGGAACCACACATATATTTCATTTAGGCCTAAGCTAATCTGACACTATCGGACAAGTAAAATTTTCTTTGGACAAGTACATTATGGCCATTTACTTGACCCTGGACAAGTAGAAAATTTTACTATTTCCACACCCCTGCAGGATATGTGAATTATGTTTTCATAACAAAATTGGTGATGAATATCATTATTTAATTGAGTGTTCTTACTTAAGTGATGCTAGAAGGGTTTATCTGCCAAGGAACTTGCTTGCTAGACCAAATACTTTTAGGTGCCTTATGTGTTCAGGTGATACTCAGGAACTATTCAAGATAGCAAAATACTGTAAAATAGTGCTAAAGACATTTCAAGAAATTTTCAGGAATATATAAGTGTTTGTTACACCATTTCGTATAGATCTCATTGACATATTATGGATCTCACAGCCATTATAATACATGTTAATGAATTTTTTTGCGTCTAGTCATCATGGAACTAGTCAAGATACTCTGATGAGTATTGAAACCATATACATTCTGCATGATCTCTCAGGGTTTCTTCATGTTTTGCACTGAAGTATTGCTATTCATAGATCCAGATAAGGAAATTTTAATTGCGTAAACTTTTAATTATTCTCTTACCTATTAATTTGAACATGTGATTTGGGTGCTCGAGGGGACCGTCTCATTGAGACGGTTTTTTTGAGTACCCACACCATATGTTTTGGATGAGAAATGAAGAGGATAATATTCCAATATGCACTCTTATCTGGAGGCCTGGCTGTTTTATTTACGTAAACTTTTAATTAATTTCTTACCCATTAATTTAAACATGTGTTTTGGGTACTCAAGGCGACCGTCTCAATGAGACGGTTCTTTTGAGTACCCACACCATATGTTTTGGATGAGAAATAAAGAGGATAATATTCTAATATGCACTCTTATCTGGTGGCCTGGCTGTTTTATTTGGGTAAACTTTTAATTAATTTCTTACCCATTCATTTAAACATGTGTTTTGGGTGCTGAAGGGGACCGTCTCATTGAGACAGTTCTTTTGAGTACCCACACCATATGTTTTGTAAATGCTATTCATAGATCCAGATAAGGAAATTTTATTTGCGTAAACTTTTAATTGTTTTCTTACCCATTAATTTGAACATGTGTTTTGGGTGCTCGAGGGACCGTCTCATTGAGACGGTTCTTTTGAGTACCCACACCATATGTTTTGGATGAGAAATGAAGAAAATAATATTCCAATACACACTTTTATCTGGATGCCTGGCCGTTTTATTTGCATAAACTTTTAATTAATTTCTTACCCATTAATTTAAACATGTGTTTTGGGTGCTGAAGGGGACCGTCTCATTGAGACAGTTCTTTTGAGTACCCACACCATATGTTTTGTATTGCTATTCATAGATCCAGATAAGGAAATTTTATTTGCGTAAACTTTTAATTGTTTTCTTACCCATTAATTTGAACATGTGTTTTGGGTGCTCGAGGGACCGTCTCATTGAGACGGTTCTTTTGAGTACCCACACCATATGTTTTGGATGAGAAATAAAGAAAATAATATTCCAATACACACTTTTATCTGGAGGCCTGGCTGTTTTATTTGCATAAACTTTTAATTAATTTCTTACCCATTCATTTAAACATGTGTTTTGGGTGCTGAAGGGGACCGTCTCATTGAGACGGTTCTTTTGAGTACCCACACCATATGTTTTGTATTGCTATTCATAGATCCAGATAAGGAAATTTTATTTGCGCAAACTTTAAATTTTCTTACCCATTAATTTGAATATGTGTTTTGGGTGCTCAAGGGGGCCGTCTCATTGAGACGGTTCTTTTGAGTACCCACACCATATGTTTTGAATAAGAAATAAAGAAAATAATATTCCAATACGCACTCTTATCTGGAGGCCTGGCTATTCTCATCTAAAGTGGTGTTTAATTGCTTGGAGGTCTCACTGTGTTTGCTTCAAGTAGACATGAATACCCACTGAGGAGAAAATGCTGATTCTCGTAATCATATTTTAAACTTTCCTCAAATTTTTATTTGTTAGTATGTTTTGACTTGCACCCCGGTTAGGAGTTTTGGTCAATGAATAAAACTCTCAAAGCTCTCAAACTCTCGATATTTGATATGATGTATAACCTAGTAGATCTCTACCAACTTTGTTTAAGTTATACATACCCCTGGGGCCAAAAATGTTCCCGCCTCAGTGGTCACATGATTTACATAGGCTTTAAAAAGGAAAACTTGAAAAAATCTTCTTGTCTGAAACCACAAGGCTTAGATATTTGGTATGTAGCATCACCTCTAAGGGGATCGGGAACTAATTATATCAACATATCCTAGGAGTCAAAAGCTGAGAGGAACTCCGAGGCTATCATCTGGCAAATGGATGCATCTGATTGGATGATGAGGCTAAAGTAAAAATATATTTTATTCTCTAGCAGATGCAAAAATTAATTTTCTTCAAATTGGTACATAGATTACTACCAGATGCATTTATATTTTGTTTTTTTAGAGCAAAAAGTAAAAATAGTGATTTCTAATAGGAACTGGGACGGGGTTTTCCAAAAATATGGCAGCCATTAATCAACATGCAACAGTTGAAAAAAAAGCAGGTGAATGTATGTTTTCTCAATTCTTATTCCCCTTATTCATGGTTTGGCTTGAATTTAAGGCATATGGTGATGCCCCACATGTATTGTGAGATGCAGAATAAACTGTCGAATACTAGGGGTTCACCATTGGGGTCTATGGGAGAAATAATTAGTTCACTGTGCCCTATACTATTTCTTCAAGTGGATGAATTTTGTTGCTTTTGAGGTAAATTGTCCATTTCTAGGAATGCTTTGAGCATGCTGCTGATAAATTAATACCTAAACATGGAACACATGTACATATTTTGGGAAAAAATTGAAAGGAGCCTTCAAAAGTACTCTGTAAAGGGGGGTGGGGGCTGCATATTGTGGTCGGGTAGCTCTGACCGCCATGGATATGGTCGAAAGACAGTAACCTGGTGCACAACAGGCAAGCAAAAAGTTGAACTGGCTCACAGAGTGGCCTATATGCTACATAAAAAGGTAACAGAGCTTCCCCGTACCAATGATGCTGGTGAATTAATGGACGTCAGCCACCTGTGCCATGAGAAACTGTGCATAAACCCAGATCACCTGGTTATTGAACGTCATTCAGAAAATATGTCACGTGATGCTTGTTTTAGACTTGGAAGCTGCACGACGGAGCATTCTCCATCTTGCATTTTGGGATAGGATGATTGCTTTTTGTTGTTATACTGTAAGTGTGATCCTGTTTAGTTGTTTTTTTAGTTGTTTGTCTCAATGTGCAGCTCTTCAAAGTGTAACAATGGTCCTTGCTTACTTTGGCTCTCAATTGCCTTGTTTTGGCCTTTTTAAGAAGCAATTGGCCTTTTCAATAAGATATTTTTTCTTGGTGCTTTTCATATAACTTGTAAAGATTATTTCTCCTAAATTTACGCTAGATTTTTCTTTTTGCGGACCCACAACGCACTTGGTTGTTTTCAAAACATTTCTGTTCGGCCAAAAGTCCAGCCGACACTTTACTATTTGAAGGGATAGAACAGCCAATTGCTTCACAAAGCTTCAATATTGCCTCTCCGGGACCATTGTTGCATTTGAAGACTGCACAATGAGCCCTTCCTGAAAAATTCCTGGCAAATGTCACATTTTTAGGCAATGCATGTCTAATAACATTATTCACAGATTCAACTTTTTGTGAGTTTGAATTAAGTTTGGCTTTTTCCACAATGCTCGCCCCAAGACAATAGTCAATACAGTCTCGTAATACTTTTTCCGAACCTATTTTCACCTTCAATTTGAAAAAGTAAGGTAAACATTCACTTTTAACAAGCCAATTGTTGTCACTGTCTCCCATGCAGACAGTAGACTGTGACAGACATAGCCTGTGGTCACCCTGATAGCATGCTATGATGGCGTCAGAAGTCATATTGATGTGTTTTTAAAGCATAAGCGCGTCACCGTTTACTTTTCTATGAATGTTTTGAAACTCCGATTGGCAGCGCATGCTTAGATCAACAGCAAAGCTGTTTAATTTCTTCTCTCTACATCTTTTTGTCACCCCAGGCATCATGTTAAGAAGAGTTCTTCTACTCTTTATATGCTTTCGATGATTCTGTGAAAGATGTCGTGTATCAATTTGGTGCACTGGGGCAACAGACGACATATTTGCAAGATGGAGGTCTTCTGCGGCTTTAAACGCACTGGTGTCTGGATCCATAGTGATGTATTGTACTTGTTGCTGATCCTCTTTTAGCTGGAGTAAACAGGATTTCGCCCACTGTCTCTCATCCCCAATACTCTGCTCCATTGGGATGGTTGCACTACATTTTTCTGACTTGATGTCACACTGTATCTCATCTGTTGAAGAGTGGTAACCATGTTTACTGCACAATTTGCTTACATTCTCCATGGCGATAACTTGCTTCTTTCTCGTCACATTTTCAACAACCGAGTAGCTGCACTGTGTTGCAGGCTGGAATGGAGTCTTCCCTATCCCTGAATATAGAGGGTTGTTAAACATTCCATCAGACTGAATGGCTATATCTGTTTCTGGCTGTCATCTTAATAAATTTATGGTCTTCAGAGACTTTCTCCTTGCTTTCATGTCACTCTTGTTGACATTTTCAATAATTTTGCATACTGCATTTGCACATTTTTGCAGACCTCTTCTAGAAGGAGCAGGAATATTTGTACTTAGAAATATCTTTCTGACATTGCTGGGACCAATGGGTGTATTACTAAGCCCAATATTTAGTCCGACATTGTCCGTGGCAGGTTTTCTTCCGGGCTTTCCGGTTTTTATCTCTTCATACAGGTTATACATCTGCGATTCGTACTGACAGCGATCACAGATTACTTTTTCTTTCCAACATAGCATTCTCTGTTGTTCACTTGCATAATCGAAATCTAACCGTCCACCACAGGAAGGGCTTGTTTGCTGGTGTTGGTGAAAAACCTCATTCAACATGTCCCATAGCCTTCTAGTATGAAGGAGTCTGTAGCAATCAGAGTCTCCACTGAAACCTTAAGAAAAGACATGCTCATTTTTAGGTGCAAAAACCCGAACACACGATCTGACATGTGCCATTATAGCAGCCAGCAGCGTGAAATTGCAATTATTTTTTATCCATCAGTAAAAGTGTGTGTTTTGGGGTCACTCAAAAGAACCGTCTCATTGACCGTCTCATTGAGGCGGTCTTTTTGAGTACCCACAGTATATGTTGTGGTTCAGAAATAAGATAAATAATCTTCAGCTGCTACAGGCTCTTATCTGGGGGCCTGCAGCAGTGTGTTTTGGTTGCTCAAAAGAACCGTCTCATTGAGACGGCTCTGAAAAAGTATTAAAAGACTGTATTGACTACCCACAACATATGGTTTGATTGAGAGAGAAGATAAATAATTTTCAGTTACCCGCTCATATCAGTGGTTCTCAAAAGAACAGTCTCATTGAGACGGTACTTTTGAGTACCCACAATATATGTTTTGGTTGAGATATAAGATAAATAATTTTCAGCTACAAGCTCCTACCTGGGGTGCTCAAAAGAACCGTCTCATTGAGACGGTTCTTTTGCGTACCCACAACATATGTTTGGGTCGCGAAATAAGATAAATAATTTTCAGTTGGGGGGCCTGCAGCCCATATTGTATGATGATAGTGTGATGCATTTTAGCAATGAGTTGTTTCCCTTGCATTGTAGAAATTTTGGCTGACAGTAATTTTTTACTGAAATTTAATGATTTTTAACCCCTCCCCGGGCCCCAGGGACCTGGGCATTTTTTTTTCGCTGTTGCACGCCCCATTCATGTGAATGAAAAGTTAAAATCGTATGAAGTATACGCATGTCACTACATTCAATGGGGTCCACTGGGTCTGGGACCCAAATTACTGCCTTTGGGTCCAAAATAATGCATTAAAGCTTATTTTAGGACATTTTGGCTATTTTAATGTTTAGTTCATCGATTGCTATGAGCAGCGTTCACCAATTGAAAATGAATTTTTGAAAAGGTGTTTTCGATTGCCATTTTGATTCACCTCTCCGTTTTTAAATCATATGTAGCTCAATTAAAATTGCACATTGCATGGTGAAATTTGTCTGGTATTTAGGGAAGACATTCAAATTGTTCACCGACCAGCCACTTGTGTATTACCCCTGTTCAAAAAGAGAAAAAACATCACTAAACTGAATTTTCATCTTGAAAAACATTGTAAAAAATGATCAGTTAATATCACGACATTTATAATTGGAAATCAGAAACAACACCTGCATAGAACAAATCACGATTCATTTCAGAATAGATAGGCGAAACCAATTTTATTAAAATTCTGCTATAAATTATAAAAAAAAAACAAAAAACAGATAAACTGACTTATTTATAACAGCGGCTGTACATATTGATCGCAGTTCCTCGATTGTGTTCAGCGTTCGATGTTGCCGCCTACCCAGTGTGAATTAGTTGTGTTGCATATCAAATTAAAGGGAATGAAACAGGGTAGATAATCCTTATGTCTACCAAAGTTGAAGTCAATAACTGTTTTGTTGTATGGCGTTTCAACTAAGAATGAAACTTTTCTATTTTTTGTTTTGTTGTTTTAGTTATGTTCAACCTTCAGCCTAAGGACTTTCTCACAAGTTTTATCAACTGTTATTAAATTTTTAAACATATAGTATTTTGCATGTTGAAAAGTATACTATAGTGTTTCCAGGACTTGAGTGACCCCCGTTATTTGCTAATTATTCTTTAATGGTGATTTTAATTGAAAAATTAATTAGAGAAATGAATTTAGATATATACCGCGTAATTGAATTTATTTTTTCCACATAAATATGAGTTTTCGTATAGGCTGGGATTAGATGGAATTTTGGTGTGTTTTAGCTGCTCTTCTTTGAATTAGTCCCCAAGTGAACCTAGCGATATAAATAAAACATGGCTTATACAGGTCAGTGGAGGTAATTCGTCAGTCCCACAGATAAGAGTGCGTAACAGAGAATTGTTTTTCCTATTTCTCAACCAAAAAATATGTTTTGTGTACTCAAAACAACCGTCTCGATGATATGGTTCTTTTGAGCACCCAAAACACGTGTTTAAACTGATAAAAACAATCGCAATTTCACGCTAAAATTGCTTAACTGGCCCAATCTTAGTGCATTAAGCTATATTTCACTGTTGATACTGACTCATAAACTTCACTGTACATCTTAAGGCGATGTATTGAAATGGCCTGTGTTAAAAAAAAAAAAAAAGATTCAAGTAATAGTATTGTCTGACCTTTAAATAATGGCTGGATTTTCTTTCGAGATCATTGTTTCCTAAAAATATGTCTTTCAGGAATACAAGTAGGTTATCAAACAGTATGGATCCAGATAATGCCCAACATTTTAACCTGAACTTGCCTTTGGCTGTTGACAAAGTTTATCAGCGAAATAACTTTAGCAGGCAAATATTTGATGCTCTTTAAATTTAATGTATATCCCTAATTCGCTATTTCTCGTCAACTCTCTAATTTGCTTGAATTGTGTCATAAACTCATTACTTACTAGTGTCGTCTGCTGATTACCTTTGCAAACAATTTGGACCCAGATCAGGCCCAACAAAACGACGGGCATAATTTGGATCCAAACTGCTTGGCATTCTACTGATATTCCCGAAAGATCATTTTAGAAAAAGCAACAACAAGAAACAAACTGGTTTTGAAAAAAAAATCAGCAGACGACAAAATCATGACAAATTACCTCGTAGACAAAAAGAGTCATTGAGTGCTACATGTACATGCATGTTTCATGCTAAAGCCTTATATTCGCCTGCTTTCAATACGGCACGGTCTAGGAACCCTATAGACTTTTACAATTGCGTGTGTGCGTGCGTGTGTGTGTCAAAATGGTGACGAGTGAGGTTTGCGGAATAGATTTTCGTTGAATCATCGGATATAGATAGTCCTGTAGGCTAGTACATATCATCATAGCAATGCAAATATACCATGTGTATCTATTGGGGTACACATGGGTATATTCACAGGGAAAAACAACTAAGTTATTCTTTTGTACAGGGGACTGGGGCTTCAGGTACAAATAAGGGCGTCTCCCAAAAATAAGTTTTAGTTACGCGGTGTGCATTTAAATCCACATGCTAAGTGCCGTTCTTCTAAGTTCAATTTAGAGCTGTTTAAAAAAAGAAAAACGGGGGTCACTTATAACCTGGAAACACATTAATTCTCTGAGTGTGGAATGTAAAATTTAATTGCTATAAAACTTTTTTTTTTATACTTTTTGTTTTTTCAAAACAAAGATATAAATTAACAAACAAGATAATACAAAACTTTTTTTAAAAAAATCATGAAAGTCTTTAATTTACCTGTTGGGATGTGAAACAGCAAATCATGTCAATTTCATGCAGCACATGTTAATTTTATATTAATCATGCTATTTTTAGCTCTACAAAAAGTGTCAAAATATTAACTTCTGGAAACTAGTTTGAGCTGGTTTTCATGCAATATTAACTTGTAGGCCAGTTTAGACCGGTTTTCAGGTAGACATAGAGATTTATGAAGACAAATTGAGTCAATCAGGAGGGTCCGAGGATTAACCGAAATCAGCAGAAATCACCAAGAAATCACCAGATAAAAATAAGAAAAGCTACCATTTTATTGTTAGTTTAATGTCATAATATAATAAGAATTAGTATGATAAGCTTATTTCTACTTTGATTTTAAAAAGAAATGAAAAAATGTTATGATTTCACTTTCAAATTCAGTGCACCGAAATCACCAGATAAAAATTGGAAATCACAATTTTATTATTAATTTAATGCCATAATAGGATAACAATTTGTATAATAAGCTTATTTCTACTTTGATTAAAATATGAAAAAAAATGTACATTTCAATTTCCAATTCAAGGCATGGCAAAATCACCAAAATCACCAGAAAAAAAGGAAATATCCATTTTAATGTTAATTTTATACCTTTAATATGATATAAATAATAGTAGAATAATTGATAAGTTTACAAAAGGCTTATATTTTAATGTGCCAGCAAATAAATATTTCAATACAAAATATAGCATCACATTATAGCAATTTGAAAGTGATTTTTTTTATCAACATATTTTTAAAAACGGACTAGAAATAAGCATATTATACTAATTCTTATCATATTGCTGCATTAAGTTAACAATAAAAAGGTGATTTCTTACTTTTATCTGGTGATTTCGGTGATTTTCTGGTGATTTTGGTGATTTCTGTTGATTTTGGTTAATGATAGCACTGAATCAGGAGACGGGATTCTCTCTAGTCATATAACAATATGTCATTGGTTTGTGCAATAATTTTTTTCAGGGTGAACAGCATCTCGCAGATAAGATAGTTTGGTCTCAGAGAAAGTCCAGTTCTAAGGAGTCCATTGGCCACAGTTATCAACATACAGCAATATCTGATGTGATATCAAGGGAATTATAACTCTTTCATTTTAATGTTTGATAACAGTACAGATTTGTTACTCACTGAGCCAAATTTTAATTACTCAGTATGGTCTCAGCAAGAGTTGAACCTATAACATTTTACTTGGCCATTAGGATTGAATCCCTAACCCATGATTTCTGGATGTGTTAAATAAGAAACAAGTTCTGCTGGACAAACTGATTGACAAGTCGAATGATGGCCAGCTTCAATGTCAGCAGGAAATCAGGAGTGGTACTGAGACTGCTTGGTACTTGTTCAACAAAGGAAGACCCATCCGGACATGACTGAAAAATTGTTCACTGGTTGAAGAAACAAATCATCCATAAACAAACATTTTGGATCCAGATTTTGGACCGACAGCAGTGTTAAATCTACGAAATTTTCGGTGGTCATTTTCATGTGATTTCAGGTGGAAATTAAACACTGTCCAATATTTGCCCATTTGCATGATGTTGAACCTTTAACAAGGGGCCATTTGATACAAAAGTGGGTTGGTGGCACCCTCTAGATTTTGCAGAGGCGATCAGCAGACAACATTAGTAGGCAAAAAGTTAACTCATAAAGCGCCACCTACAATTTGCAGCAGACGACAATTTCAAATTTTGCTGCTTTTAAGGCATGATATTTCATGAGATTCTCATGAAATATCATACCTTATTTTTTCAAAATTTAGGAAATTTGTCACCATATTTGTCGTCTGCTGCAGTTGTAATTGGCGCTTTAAGGGTTAAATAGAAAACTGATATAATCAAATGTCTTCTGTTATAATAAAATGCATAATTTTAAGTTGTATAATTTTTCAAAGTGGAGTTTGGTATAACATAGGTCCAGATAAGTGAACTTTTATAGACAAAATTGTGAGTACACTTGCAATTTTTCATCCATTTTAACCCTTGTTTTGGGTGCTCAAAAGAACCGTCTCAATGAGACTGCTCTTTTGAGCATCAAGAAAATTGTTTTTTGGTTGAGAAATAACAAAATGATTTTTAAGCACTTTCACCTGGATACTTAAAGTGTATTTAGCCATTCCCTTTCAACTGATAAGAGACTGCCTGCAGCCAAATCAAGGAAATCAGATCAATTGACAGGGGCCCCATACTGGGAATTTAGTCATATAGTACACATGTATAGGTAAACCTCTCAATAGCCTCTATATGACCCAATGCAAATGATATGGCACATTGATTTCTGTTTCCAGCCAGTTCATTTGTATGATTGCAATATAATACAGATGAATCTTATGCTGTCTGGAAAGCAGTGCAGATCTAGATTTCCTGTCGACAGATGGATTCACTAGATTTAGCCAGCTGATTCTTCATCTACACTCTTTTCTAAAGATGACATATCCTGGTTCAACAGGACAAGGGTTCACTCATAGAAGCATAGTTTGTTTTTTGTTCGTTTGATTTGATTCTTTACATCCCATCAACAATCTTTCAGTTAAACAGGGACCTGTCTTCCTGGGTTGAACCAGTACCAAGCTAGGATACTATAAGCATAGAGTTCATTTAATGGGACATTGGCCAGATCAGATATGACAGAATGTGGCCCTCATAAGGTTTTGCATTGTTTCCTTACATTAGGTACTTTTAATATTTGAGTGAAATTATAATCCTAACAGGAGATGGATGGGTTCAATTGATAAGCATTGGAAATTGGAGGATCATTGACACCTGCTATGGGTAAATGCCTATGGTTTTTAGTAAGAATTAAAGTTTGTCAATTGTTCCTTTCGGCGCTGTGAAGCTACCCTGACCTGTGTACTTTGACAGTGAAATCCATTTTCCATATTAAATGCTTCAAAGACATTAAGCAGCCGCAAAAACCAGGGCTTAAGCCCTAAAAGTGCCTTTTCTAGCGAATAGGAAATAATGACAGCACTGAAGTTCTCTAGCACCAACCTCCTAAATTGATTTGTATTCTGTGCTAGTTTAATTTGAAGTAAATAAAGTGTAAAAGTAGAATTAGTAAGGTTTATGCATTTTTCATAAGAAAAAAGTTCACTGTTATTTAATAAAACATTGTGTACTAATCTATTTGCATGCTGGGTAATTGTTCATGCTTTCATTTTCTGCTGGCTTTTTTCAAAATCAAGATTTTTTACAAATAAATCACCTAGGAGTACTATCGGACTGTCAAACAGTTGGGATTCAGATCAAGCTTGACATTCTGTTGGTCTCCAAACTGTTTCCAAAGGCTATCAGCAGACGACAAAATTCTCTGCTGGCATGCTAAGAGTTTTAAAACTGCTAAGTGTATTATCTCATTTAGGTAGCTTTCGTGAATATGTAAACCATAAATATTCAGACACTTTATGCTATGCCCTTCAAAGGATCTAGCTATTGAATCAGTTTTACTTCCCAATGCTAAATGGGACACTTTTATTCCTTCATTATTTGTCTACGGCTGAGACATGAATATTCTATGACCTTTCTTCCAATCTTCGGTAATCTTCGTAAAATGGGTGCTTTAGATTGTGGCATGATTTCTTTTATGAATGAAAAAATCAAAATTTCTCGATAGCCTAATGGATAAAGATGTGGGTTCGAGTCCAGTAGCATTTCATTTCTTTTCTTCTTTCTTTTAAATTTGCTAATTTCTTCGTCTTTATTCTTGCTTTTGTGTACACATGGATATATTTTTTTGAATCTGGCATATGTTTATTCAACAAATACACACACATAGAAACGTATATAATTTCAATAAGCCAAAATAACTCCTTGCACGCTGGGTGAGTTTAATTCTTTTTTGTCATCTGCTGATTTTTTTTTTCAAAATAAACTTTTTCAAAGCATCTTTCAGGAACACTATCAGAGTGTCAAACGGTCTGTATCAAGATCAGGACCGATGTTCTGTCGGCATTTTAACAATCTAACTTTCCTTATTAGCAGAGACTTTTTTCATGTGCTTTTAACCTTTGCAAAAACAGTAAGGACCCAGATCAGGACCAGAAAGAATGTCACTCCTGATCTTGATCCAAACCGATTGACACTCTGATAGTGTGTTCCTAAAAGAATTTATGGAAAAAGGTTATATTTGAAAAAAATAGTCAGCAGATGACAAAAAGATAATAGAAAAAATCTTTCTGGTTTAATTGTATTGTATTTAACCCTTAAAGCGCCAATCACTACTGCAGCAGACTACAAATTTCGCTACACCTTTCCCAATTTTTGACAAAAATATGGTATGGTATTACATGAGAATCGTCTGCCAGCAGACGATTCTCATGAAATAAAATGCCTCATTTGAAATTTTTGAAAAAGTGGCAAAATTTGCAATTGTCCTCTGCTGCAAGTTATAGGTGCTGCTTTAAGGGATGAAATTAAGGTGGAGCTTGCATTTAATAATTCTATACAGATAATGTCAGAAATGTGTTGAAAGACCCTGGTCCAACATTTTATTAGACATACAATGAAGGTCTAGATCAAGTCCATTTTATCTGACAATGTCGTCTGCTGATAACCTTGCAAACAGTTAGGACCCAGATCAGCACTGATTAAAAGTCAGTCCTGATCTGTGTCCAAAATGTTTGACATTCTAATAGTGTTCCTGGAAGAATTTTTGAAAAAAGCTCATTTAAAGAAGTCAGCAGACGACAAAAAGCAAGAAAAAATTCAACTGGTTAAAAGAATCTTTCTGGTTTAAATGGTCAAGCAGTTGCCGATCCAGAGAGTGTTCAGGGTGTTTCGCTGGATTCCACCTCCCTGCCCCCCTGTTTTTAAATATCGTATGAAAATGAAATAATTTGGTCTCGGTGAGACCAAATTATTTCATTTTCATGGGATATTTAGGAAAAATGAGATGGATTCAAACCATTTGACAATCTGAAAGTGTTCCTAAAAGATATTTTTTGAAAAAATCAATTTCTAAAAAGTCAGCAGTCCTCAAAACAATAATGTGGTCTGGACATTTATTGTTCATCTAAATTGAAGGATGTTCTTGTTACCTTGACAACATATTGCATGCGTTTGACCACATGGTGAGAAGCGGTCACCTGGTCGCTTACTAATAAACAGCTAACAAGGAAAGAGTTAAATTCTTTAAGAAAGCCTCCTGTAATTAAAATTATTGAATAAATTATTTTGTTCACAGAACCGAAAAAAAGTCCCTGATCAGGCTGCTCTTCTTGAAGCATGCTGATCTCAAGCCAATCTGAGAAATTAGCTTACCTATCTCACTTGTTTAATTCCTTGTGGCAAATAGTTTGGATCCAGATCAGGTTGGAGGTTAATTTTTTTTTCAAAAACTGAACTGGGGATGAAATTCAACAATATATGGCAAAAAAAATTATTGGTTACTTTTCATTTTTTTAACATGAGCATGATAAATTACATGCTAAGTTGATTTGAGCATGAATCAGGACCAGGCTGGACATTTTGTCTAAACTGTTTACAAGGTGTAAAATTACATGGTCGTGGATTTCATTTAAAACCCTGAAATGTGTGATCCCTATGGTGGTATTCAGTTGCAAATCCAGAGGGTTTGGCTCGACCCCCTCTCCGCTCCCCCGCTTTTAAATATCATTTGAATGTATTTTTCATTGAGACCAAATTATTTCGTTTTCACAGGATATTTAATAAAAATGAAATAAAATCAGCAAAGCAAACCCCCTCCCTCAAATCTTTATACATACTAGCCTCCTTTCCAGAAAGCCTGGATCTGCACCTGCAGGTATTACACATTTTACATATCAAATCCTTTGAACAGGACTTAACTGTGACCAAATTCAGTGAATGTAAAATCCTGGGCAGCCGGACAAAACATCCCGGGACAAAACATCCCATGCCATTTTTTGACACCCCGACAAAACATCCCACAAAGATTTGCCACCCCGGACAAAACATCCCATGCTGTTTTTGTCACCCCGGACATAACATCCCATGCTGTTTTTGTCACCCCAGACATAACATCCCATGCCATTTTCGCCACTCCGGGGTGACAAAATCTGCATGGGATGTTTTGTCCGGGGTGGCAAATCCATGCGGGATGTTTTGTCCGGGGTGGCAAAAAATGGCATGGGATGTTTTGTCCCGGGATGTTTTGTCCTACATTCAAATTCCTGTAAAGTCTGACCAGACTTCTGTTTTATGGATAGTCTGATCTTGGTTAACATAATATGCTAATGCTCATTTCTTTGAATCCTTAAAATGACTGGGACACAAGCTGGAACAAAAGCACAAAAGAGGAGAAATTGTTGACACAAGTTGGGACAAAAGCACAAAAGAGGAGGAATTGTTAGCATTTTATATTTTTATTTATACTTTACATGCTGGATACTTCTTCATGATTTTGTTGCAGTCTGCTGACTTCTTTTCAAAAAATCTTTCAGGAACAAAACCAAGGTGATTAACTGTTTGGATCCAGATCAAGCCCAACATTCTTTTGGTCCTGATCTGGCTCCAAACTGTTTGCAAATGTCATCAGATGACAAAAGTTGCTGCTAGTACAGAAAAACCTGACCATGGTTTACCCTTGTCCTGCTGAAAAATCTACTTTACAGGCTTGATTTCAAGATATTTTCAACCTTTTCCTATTGTAAATTAACAGGACCTTTATTTACAGGACCCAAAAACCCTTGATAGTATCATTCTGAGAATATAATCTTAGATTAATCTAAGTATAAGTAGTTTCTTATCTATGCTCTGCAGTATCTGCACATTCATGCAACCAAAAGTACAGATTGGTTAATTTACAGATGTCCTGAATTATAGCTCATTATGGCCAGGTGACTTATTATATGTCCACTTTCAAATTTTATTATACCTATCAAGTATTAGCTGTATTCCACCCTATAAGCGCACTGTGTCCACAGTCTAACTATTCAGAGCTAACTATGATGTTTATATGGAGTTAATCATACTACCTCTAATAATAATGGAAATGTCCAGTTATTTTTTAAAAAGAAGTCTATTTTTCAATTGTTAACCCTTAATGCGCCAATCGCAACAAAAGTCATCTGCTTTTCTCATCTGCTGAAATGTTTAAGAAGCCTCTATGGCTAACAGTGTGGACCCAGATCAGACTGCTCCTATAGGAGCAGTCTGTTCTAGGTCCATGCTGTTTGCTTCTATACTTAATTTGTCAGTAATGTTAGACAATTATTTGCAGCAGACGACTTCAGCAGACAACATTTTCAGATGCATTTTTTTTCTTGGACGCTTTAAGGGTTAAAATGAAGTGGTTAAATAAAATGTGCATTTCTCTTTGTGGAATGAATATATTGTTTCTTCAGCGGTACTTAGAATGAGACATTTTTCCGTGTTTCACCCCTTTAAATCCAAAATATCTAAAATGGAATCTTCCATCTGGTGAACTGACTTAATCCATACTCAATATCTAACCGTTAGGTGGCATGACTATCGCATACCGACCTATCTGATTAGAGCATTGTGGGTGCGTGCGACATACTTGTTTACCAATAGCGTCATCAGATCATGTGATTCGCTCGATTGGTCGATTCAAACTTGTTATTGATCTGCGTCATCACGCGTCACCGAAACCTTTTTTTGACCTGGCCATGTGGGACATGTTTCAAAATATATTCTACTGCAGAAAGTATTATTATTGTATCGCTAAATACTGTAATACCAAACATTGTTATTGTTAAGCTAGGAAAGGTTACTTGATGTCTCCATAAACGGATTATTTACAGCCATCCAGTGCTTGCTACTTTTTTAACGTAGTGTTTTGGGTAATGAACACCGCGTATTGACACAAATCCGTCTTTTCCGTCGTGATGTGCCTTAGCAGACAGGTCGATTCTTTAGTATCGCGCCTGCGCAAAGACAATGAATCCATACTAGCTGCAAATAAATGAAAGAAAAAAATTATTGGTCCCTGAATAGACTGCTCATTTAGCAGCCTTCACTAGTTTCTCCACTTAAGATCCTGAATTTCTACATACGAGCTATCAATAAATGAAATATAAAAAGAATAATTGTCCCATAGTAGATTGCTCCTTGCAGGCTGGTCTAGGACTATTCAAGCTGGTCTTGTATTTAACTGAGCAATGTAGTTATGGAATCCATTGAGTTAATATTTCGAAATTGCAGTGACTAAATCAATCACCGGGCCGCGTAGCGCAGTCAGTAACGTGTCTGGCAACAGATGAGAGTCTGACTGCAGACCCAGGGATTGCGAGTTCGATCCCGGCCCGGCTACATACTTTCATGGAGATTGATCTAAGGTCATTCTCCTCCCTTCCACTGAATCATTCAAGAAGGGTTGTTGTCAGTTACAAGCGAAAGTATGTGCAAGAAGTACTGGTTAACTGCTTTTTCAAGCCTGCCCAGGAAAAAAGTGTGTTTAGGTGAACTGACCGTCCCGCCATGACTATAGCTGTTGACTTGGGACGTAAAGCAACAAAACAAACAAAAACATAAATCAATCATTCTTCAGGGACAATTAGTAACACTTTAGCTTGATGTCATATGCTGTTAACCTTTGCAAACAGTTTGGATCCAGATCAGGACTGAGATTTTGTCAGTCCTGACTGGGATCCAAACTGATAAAATGTTGGTCCTGATCTGAATTCAAACAGTTTGACACTCTGTCAGTGTTCCTGAAAGAATTATTTGGGGAAAAATGAAATAAGTCAGTAGAAGACAACAAAATAATAAGAATATTCAATTACACAGAATGCAAATAGTTAAAATACAGAAATTTCTACCTGTGACACCTTTCAGATACAAAATGGGCATATCCATGTATATTGTATCAATATGTATGTAAAAATCTATCCTAATGAAAGTGGTTATAATTATTAAAACAATGAATTTTTTTTTTCATATCAGAAATTCGAATAAACTTAAGGAAACTGATTGCGAGTTTGCTTGGGTTTTTTTTGTTTTAATAGTAATCTATTAGGTTTTCACTATTATTGAAAGATTCTTTTTGATGCTGAGTTATTATAATAATAATGATGGAAATGTCCAGAGTTATTTTCATATATTCAAATGGTTCAATAAAATAGGTTATTAACCAAAATTGCAAACAGTTTAGATCCAGACCAGGACTGACATTTTGTCGGTCCTGACCTGAATCTAAACTAATAAAATGTCGGTCCTGATCTGAATTCAAAATGTTTGACATTCTGTTAGTGTTCCTGAAAGATATTAAAATGAAAAAAATGAAATAAGTCAGCAGACTACAACTAAGAATAAGAATAAAACAATTAGCAAGAATGCAAAGATTTAAAATATAGAAATTTTAACCTGTGACCCTTTCAGATACAAAATGGGCAAATCATTGTTTATTGTATCGATATGTATGTGTAAGTCTAGAATGAAATTGGCGATTATTACAAGGAATGTGTTACAAGGAATGTGTTTATACAAACTTAACGAAACCTATTGCGAGTTTGCTGGGTTTTTTTTGTTGTTGTTTTTTGTGTGTGTTTTTTATAAACTTTTAGGTTTTCTCTATTATTGAAAGATTCTTTATGATGCTAAGTTATTATTATGATAATAATAATAATGATGGAAATGCATGTCCAGAGTTATTTTTAAATGAAATTTAATGCTCATATGTTCAATTGAAGTGGTTAAATAAAATGTGTGTTTCCCCTTGTGGAATGGATATATTGTTTCTTTAGTGGATCTTAGAATGAGATCATGTTTCCATGTTTCACCACATTAGATCCAAAATTTCTAAAATGGAATCTTCCCTTTGGTAAACTGGCTTAATCCATACTAGCTGCCAAAAAATGAAAAAATATTGTCCCTGAGTAGACTGCTCATTTAGCAATACTAGCCTAGAAAGAGAACATTAGTTTCCATCATTCACCCCTTAAGATTCTAATTTCTTAAATGGAATCTTCCAATTGGGGAATTGGTCTTATATTATTGAGCTATTCAGTCACTGTAAAGAGGGCAACTTTAATAATATTCATATCTGGGTGTGGTTTGGCTATTTCATCTGTTCAAGAAGGGAAATCATGTTCTATCTATTTGGTTAAGAGTTTAAGTTGTTTGAGCCAGTAAACGTGCGTGCGTTTCATGAAAATCCTAACAGTTTATACACTGAACTCACATTTATTAACCCCTAGAGCGCCAATGCAAAAATATTGTTGAAGCGATGTTGACAAACAGTGTAGACCCAAATTAGATGGCTCCTTTGGAAGCTGTCTATACTGGGTCCACACTGTTTGTCTCTATACTAATCGTTAACCAATAATGAGACATTTTCGGATGAAGTCACAAAGCTGGATTAAATTATGTTTTGCGTCTCAACTGAGGTAATGGCGCAAGATGATAGTCACTTTTGAAGAAAACCACGCCTCATTTTCAGCTTTTACTTATGTCTAAGGTAGACAAGGCCTAATTTCGCATTCATGAGGTGCCGCCTTTACAGAGATCAAAAAGTTCTATAATACATATTAGCTATCAATAGATAAAATACAAAAAGAAAGAATACTTGTCCCTGAATAGATTGCTTCTTTAAAAAAAGTGATCTCAGTGAGAGGGTTCTTTTGAGTACCCACAACATGTTCTGTAGTTTGGTAAAAGGAAAGGTGATTATGCATCTGGCACTCTTATCTGGATGTCTGGTGGATGTTTACTCGATTTACTTAAAAGTTGTTTAAGGCACACATAATATGTTTTAGGTGCTCAAAACATTTGTCTCTGTGAGACAGTTATTTTGAGTACCCAAAACATGTGTTGTGGTTTGGTAAAAGGAAAAATGATTTTACAACACACAATCTTATCTGGAGGTCTGGTTAATGTTTACTCAATTTACTTGCAATGGGAATTTTAATAGCCATACATCATATGTTTTGGTTGTTCAAGAGTCAAATGTCTCATTGAGACGGCCCTTTTGAGAACCCAGAACATGTGTTGTGGTTTGGTTAAAGGTGGTCTGGATGATGTTTACTCCATTTACTTGGAAGTTTTCTAAGCCGCACATCATATGTTTTGGGTGCTCAAAAGAATGGTCTCAGTGAGATGGTTCTTTTAAGTACCCACTATACTATAACTGAAAGATTATTGATAGGAAGTTAAGAATCAAATCTAACAAACAAACAAACCCACTACATGTGTTGTGGTTTGGTTAAAGGAAAAAAAAATGTTGATTTTTTTTACATTTTAATACCCCCAAAGGAACTTAGGAAGGCATATAGTAATCGCACTGTTCGTCCGTCCCGCTTCGTGTCCGGTGCATATCTCCTAAATTCTTTGAGGTAGGAATTCCAAATTTGGTGTGTTGATTCATCCTGGCATGGCGGAGTGTCACATACCATTTTTGGGTCGTTGCGACCTTGACATCTAACCTAGGTTCTAGAATAATTGTGTCCGGAGCATATCTCTAATATTATTTGAGGTAGGAATCTCAAATTTGGTGTGTGGGTGCATCTTGGGATGACATAGTGTCACGTACCATAATTAGGTCATTTTGACCTTGAACTTGACCTCTGACCTTGTTTCTAGAAACTGCATTGAGTCTGGTGCATATCTCCTATGTTCTTTGAAAGAGGAATTCCAAATGTGGTATGCAAATGTATCTTGGGATGACCGAGTCTCAAATACCATTTTCGGTTCGCTGTGACCTTGATCTCGACCTCTGACCTAGTTTTAAGAATTATTGTGCCTGGAGCATATCTCTTACATGCTTTGAGGTAGGAAATCTAAATTTGGTGTGTGGATGCATCCTCAGATGGTGGAGTGTCTCGTACCATTTCCGGATCACTGTGACCTTGACCTCTGACCTAGTTTTAGAATAATCATGCCCGTAGCATGTATTTCATATTATTTCAGGTAGGAATCTCAAATTTGGTGTGAGGATGCATCTGGGGATGAAGAAGTGTCACATACCATAATTGGGTCACTGTAACCTTGAACTTGACCTCTGACCTAGTTTCTAGAAACTGTATTGAGTCTGGTGCATATCTCCTGTATTCTTTGAGATAGGAATTCCAATTTTGGTGTGTAAATGCATCTTGGGTTGATGGAGTGTCACATACCATTTTTGGGTCACCTTGACCTTGATCTCTGACCTAGTTTTAAGAATTATTGTGCCCATAGCATATCTTTTATATTCTTTGAGATAGGAATTCCAAATTTGGTATGTGTATGAATCTTGGGATGGCGGAGTGCTGCGTACCATGTTTGGGTCACTGTGACCTTAAACTTGACCTTTGACCTGGTTTTTAGAATAATAATATATGGAGCATATCTCTTTTATCATTTGAGGTAGGAATCCCAAATTTGATGTGTGAATGCATCTTAGAATGGCGGATTGTCCCTTCCTATTTTCCGGTCACTGTGACCTTGAACTCTGACCTAGTTTCTAGAATTGGCATAACTTCTTTATTCTTTGAGGTAGGAATTCCAAATTTAGTGTGTGGATGCATTTTGGGATGGCCAAGTCTTGTATACACTTTTCGGGTCACTGTGACTTTTTCCTTTGGCCTAGTTTTAGAATAACCGTGTTCTGAGCATTTTTTCCATATTGTATGAGCTAGGAATCCTAAATTTGGTATGTGGTTGCATCTTGGGCTGGCAGATTGTCATGTTTCAGTTTTGTGACCTTGACCTTATATCTAAAATAATCCTGTCAGGAGCATATCTCGTATATTATTTGAGGGAGGAATCCCAAATTTGCTGTATGGATATATCTTTGGATGCTGATGTGTGGCATACCATTTTTAGGTCACTGCGATCTTGAACTATGACCTAGTTTCTAGAATAATCCTGTCTGGATCTTATCTCCTATATTATTTGATGTATGAATCCCAAATTTGGTGTTTTGATTCCTCTTGGGATGGCGGAGTGGTGAATATCATTTTGATAAGGGTCACTTTGATAAGGATATATATTGTATATGACTTGGATAAGGATTAGTTTAGATATTTACATTTAACCAAAACAAATACTTAATTGTCATGTTAAAATATAAACTATTATTTTTCACGTCCCTCTATCTATATTTTAGTATTATGCACACAAGGAATATTGAAAAAGTTGATATATATAACATCTGTAAAAAGGTCTTGATAATCAGTAATGATTTAATTCCTAAGATTAATGCACCAAAACCTAGAGATTTATAGGAAACTATGTGAAAAATATTCATTTCGCCCTGAAATATCATCTCTTACACCAAGTCTATGTCCTTGCTTATTTATAATGTTATGTAACATCAGTAACAACCTGTAACAAGTTCTCCTATCTTGTTGTTGAACTTGCAAAATTTATCATTCTTTATTATATTAGCACGACTATCAAATAATGGAAGATTTCATATATTTTTACTTGAATAATACCTACCGAATTGGGCTCCTTAAAACTTAGGGTAGTGTTGTTTAATTGCTCATATAATGCACCATATTTAAGATAGATTAACACACTTTGTTTTTTCTATGAGCCAAATGAGTGTGTAAGTACAACTAGATCAAAAGCATTTTAAAAAAGCACAAATCAGCTGTAAAAGCAAATAATATTGGTCACAATTACCATTTTTAAGGGTAGTTTAATTTAAGTAACGCACATAACACATTAGGATGCCGTTATTTTGCTTTAAAACTTTTATATGTATTCTAGGTATCCAGTAGGCAAACTATATGCGTAATTTAAATAGTGAGTTTAATCGGGAGTTTAATGCCTTCTTATTGCACAGACTTTTACTTTTCATTTTCTGAATTTTATATGGTAACATATGTAACAGACTGTCAGAGGCAAACACCCAATCGTACACATGCAAACATCTCTTGTTCTACGCAGCTTGAAATGCTCTTTTAAGATATGATGTGTCTGCAAAATTCTTTAACGGGGAGCAAAACATTCTCAGCCATCAGTCTAACAATGATACATTGCCATTTTGGTAACGTATATTTTAGGATTTCTCACCAAGGGAGAAATTGAAATCTCTCTGTTTTGATATAAAACTCTCACAACTTGAACACAAAGTGTAAAATGCTTCTTTGAGCTAAAAACTGAAACTATTATTTTTGGATAAAAAACCCCGCAGGGTTTTTCTCCCATTTTATTTTGTGGGGGAAAAACCCCGCGGGGGAAAAACCCTGCGGGGGAATTTTCTTTTTCCTCTAGAGGCACAATATAATGCTGAAAGTTTTTGATATACCTTTTATTATGCATTGTGATGAATAATAATTCAAAAAAGTCAATTTGAATTTTTCAAAAAACCCTGCGGGGTTTTTCCCCCAAAATGTGAAATGGGAGAAAAAACCCGCGGGGGAAATCAAAGTTTGGAATTAAGCCATATCAATCATTTTCTGCAATAATTACAATCAAACAAACTTGTTTCTTGAACAAATTTTAATATTTATTTTTTTGAAAAAACCCTGCGGGTTTTTTCCCCCATTTGAAAATGTGGGGGAAAAACCCCGCGCGGGGTTGAAAAAACCCCGCGGGGTTTTTGAAAAACCCCGCGGGGTTTTTAACTTTGACCATTTTTTTCACCATGATGGCATATATTTTTTTAGTCATAATTATATATGTTTTGCTTCCTTATGTCTGTATTTATGTAATTTAGTGGTTTTGAGCCTTTTGCATCACTAGAAAGATGATGTGATTTTGCCAAATTCTGGTGTGGCAAAAAAAAACTGGTGGCTGTTTAATTATGACCTCTCGGCAAAACATATACATCAATATTGAGAGATTACATTCTGCTGTTTTATGTGTGTAAAACCGTACAATGCTTTCTTACATTTATTTTGGTGTAACACAAAATGCTTTACATTTACTTTGGAGTAACGAAAATATCTTACATTTACTTTGGTGTAACAAAAAATATCTTACATTTACTTTGGTGTAACATTACACCTACCTAATCTCTAAACATACATGTCAGCTATCACCTTATTTATGTAAGTGTGTTGTAGTGTATGCACCTAACCCTTATTCTTATATGCGTCAGATATAACTCGAGGTGACACATACAGGTCGCTACAGAAAGTCGATTATCACTGGCAGTTAAATCGTCTTTCCAACAACGCCGTACAAATCACAACAATTTTTAAAAAATCTAGCTGCTAAAATCGTTTTTCACCTATCGGTCCCTGGTAAATCTTCCAGCATGCCATTATAGTTTTAGGTGCAGGCCCGACATGGCCTGTGACTACTTTTGTCCGAAATAACCCGACGAGTCCATCCGGACAGCTTTTACTATAGCCGCAAGAATGGTCCCAGCAGATTTTTAGGCAATACGCATGTGCGTAACTTCATACGCAAGTGCGTAACAATCGCTATTTTCACCAAAAAAACGGGACGTTATTGATAACACCCGAAAGAACACATACACGGAATGCTGGCCGATTCAACAGACGACAAAATAGAAAACGAGTGACTTATTATTTCAATACAATGTGACATGCTAGAGACATCGCGATTCAATGCAATTACACGGATCGCCATCGCCCTGTCATGTACAATATCAATACAGTAACAATATATATAACTTCACGTACCTTTTATAATAATGAATAGCATCTCTATATCGAACCTTTCATCGGTATGATTAAAATGTCCCCTAACAAGAATGGGAAATTCCATCCTTTATATATTGAAAAACGCACAAGATTTCCGAGATATTCAAGAAGAATAAGGAAAACGTGCAAGCGTTGATAAATATAGATACAATGAATTCCATCTCAGACAAACCGACCTTTTATTGGGACTATCAAAAGAAAGAGTACCGTATCATGGTTCGAATAGGTGCCCAGGTGCATACCTAAACCACTGCGTATTTGTGCGTATACGCAACCATAGCTGATTCTGTTATTCCAGCCATTCTGTATCGTAACAATGAAATTGCTCATAACTCTT
Source organism: Loripinus fragilis (assembly GCA_964019695.1). NCBI lineage: Eukaryota > Metazoa > Mollusca > Bivalvia > Lucinida > Lucinidae > Loripinus > Loripinus fragilis. The sequence continues at coordinate 17,299,669 of OZ026518.1, read as the reverse complement.
GAACATATCACATACTTGGATCAAATTCATCCCGTCGAGTTCGAATTCTAGAGGTAGAGCTGTGTCAAAGTCAATGCCTGTATCTAGGCATAATTCTAGGCCTCTTTCTGTCCTCAATAAATGTCACTACCAACGGTTTAAAATCTCTCCTGTTGTAAATTCTTAATTATCCACGTCAACGTTGCAAAAACATGCCACCATGAATCAAGGCCTGTATTTTTCTTAATATTGTTCAGCCACTGGTATGCAAAATGGTAACAAGGTTTTGCCGAGCATTATTTTGACCGGTCAATGTATTTGAGTGAAAATGCTTATAACTCTTTAACCAGATGATATAGTTTTATCAAATTTTGCATGCTTATACATTTTAACATTATCGAAACTGTGGTATGCAAAATGGTGACTAAGCTTCGCCAAGAATAATGTCTATCTGAACATTTTTTTCCATTAATCCCAAGAAACCTAAAGTCAGGGCCCTCTAAAATAATAGTAACATTTTTATGGGTCAGCAGAATTGGTCATCTTATAAGCAAATGAAGGTTTGCCTTTCACGGATTAAGGCTCTATTTTGGCTTTAAATGTTGTCCTGCCAGTGATTTAGCTCCCTTGCATACGTTGGGATTATAGTGCACACAATTTCCTTGACAAGCTTGACTTGGCATTTAACCAATGCTTCGTGCACTTAATTTCCCTTGTAAATGGCACCAATCCTAATGAGGCGAATGAGCCGAGCGCAACAAATTTTTATGATCAATCTCCACGAAAGTATGGAACTGGGCAGGGATTTAACTCATGGCTCCTAGATCTGCAGTCGGACTCGCTACCAATTGCGCTATGGGGACCATATTCCTTATTCTATCGTTTAAGGTTTTATCTATCAGTATCATAAGTGTATAAAGTAAAGAGAATTGTTGGCACTTATATACTTAAGGAATAAAGAAACGCAACAGACAAAAATTTAATTTTTGCGTTTTTAAATGACGGTCTGGTAAAATCTCTTTTGAAAATTTCTTATTGAGTATTAATAGCATGTGATGAAATACCAAAACGTCATTTTAACGCTACATTTTACGCTACAAGATGAAAACATATGAAAACGTAAAATGTGACGTTAACGTCAGAATAAAGATCAAGAACCCCCGTCGTTTTCATTTTTTCGTTATTTGACGTCGACTTGACAATGTGCAAATTAAACAAACGTCCAATCATATTCGTAATGCAGTCAAATATTGCGTCAAAACACGCTACTTGAATGGCAAGATACACAATGGTAGTGAATAAACGATAAACGTCACTTAGAGCCGTCGGGTTTGGGTCGCTGGTGAATATACGTGATAAGATAAACCTAGAGACATCAGAACATGCTTTCTTGGGAAAAACTGACTTTTCAGATACCGTAGAAATACGCTGGCAGGGTGTTTACATTGACGTTAGCCAAACAAAACACGACATAATGGAAAACAAAACATCTGATTACATGCGGAGAGTGAACACCAAACCTGTTAACTGTAACCTAAACTTTGTCACTGGACCATTTAATCATTAGAAAAACACATAAACATCATGGAAACCATCAAAACGTAGGCTATCGAATTTTGACGTCAGAATTGAGGTTTTTTGACGTCTGAAGATCTCAAGTCATAATTCTTGAACAAAACGTCCTTAAAATAAATAAATCTCAAGCAGAAAAGAAAAATTACGCGTTTCACGCAGTATTCAGAGTTGACGTTAATGACGTAAAGCCGTTTCAGAATCTTACAGAAACGTCGCAATTTGATCATTTCCTAGATCCGCAATCTATTCCAAGACTTTTTAAAACAATAAACCAATGGTTGATTCAAACTTTGCTTTTATTGACCCTGTTTCAGCAGTTTACTACGGGGGTCAGGTTGGTTACGCGCATACCAAAAAGATTACGTAATCGATAATTACGTTGAACCTGCTGCAATTTGACGGACACATACTGCTCCTATGGTTTAGTATCATTTGTAATAAAAACTTGCATTATAGTGTATGCTTACAATGACTCGAAGTGCTTGTTGCGTTTCTTTATTCCTTAAGTATAATTTTTCAGCGCAGTATATTAAAATAGTTTCTCTTTATAAAAAAGATTGGTTACAACATGAATGCAATGCATCAAATTACATGCTTGGTGGTCAACCCAATTGCGGTTGGCAACTTTGCTTTCCTCTTTAATTGCACGCCGACGAGTCCGACCTCGGATTATTTGATGGTTCCGACTTAGAGACTTATCTATGGATAAGATGGTTGGTGCCTGATGCTGCATCTGTTGTTGGGCCCACCAGGGTTTAACTATTGGATTTCTTTGGCTCCGCTATTCAGTTTAATGTACTGATGTGTCCTTATCTTTGTTTTATCTCCTTTTTGTATCTGGATTTCTATGTACTAGGAGATGAATCATGGATAAGTTAGGGATCTTTCATGCAACCAAACATCTATGTTTCTTAATCCACACTGGAATTAAGGGTGAGGTTGGTACTGTGAAAGTATTTTAGCCCTCTAGTAATATTCTTACTGAACGTTCAAATCTGGTGCTTCTTTTGTGGATCTTTTGTTATATGTGTTTGTCTTTGTCATACTTCCATGTCTCTTTCTTGCAGCCTTGTGGTCACTTGTTGGGAAAGGGCTGACCTCTTGGCTCTCTTGTATGTGATGTCTTGTGTTTTTGTCACTTTCCCATACAGTGTCCTGGGTCAGGCGTGGTACTTGATCATATCGATTCCTTATCTTTGCCATCTTCCTTACTTTAGATAGATATTATTTTGGCAAATACACGATATTTAGGCACTTATCGCATCAGTGAATATTTCGTTGCTCGCATACTCAAATAATGGATATATATATATATTAAGGATCGGCTTTGGTTTTGCTGGATATTTCAGCTTTGGCCTTTAAGAGTCATTTACGCATATGTGATTTGCATCGAAATCCCGTGCAATGACTATACGTTCAAATGGTAGGTGTTTAACCCTTTCCTTCAAGAACATGTGCTCTGTTTGCAAACGCTTTAAAACGCGTTTCTATGAGGTAACAGTGACTGGCCCGGTTATCGAAATTTGAATGTTTTGAACAAGATTTAACAATGATAATATCACTGCTGAACCCTGAAAGAACGACAATGAGATGGGGCAAGCTGCCCCATCTCATTGCCGTTCTATCAGGTTTCAGGTCTATGGTAAGACGTAAATCGAAAAGTAGGTGAGTCAATCAGTAGATATGATTTTATCACGTCACTAATAACGAAGGCATTTAAGTAGGCAAATGATTCTTTAAAGAGATAAGGTTCATTTATGAAAACCGATTCAAAGTGAAAACATATTCTAACACGCCTCGCCTATAGAGCCAATGGTTAAACTCAGTGATTTATTGGTTGATAAATCACTGCACGTACTGACGTGACGTCATTCAGCCGCCAGTTTGATTTCTAATGACGTCATCTATCACGTACATCATACTTAGACGGCGTAACGTCGTATTTACAACTAATGGGCGTCGAAAACGTACGTAAAAATACGTGTTTCAGTCCAAAAAAGTTTTGCGGGAAATTCTAATGCTCTATTAAGATGGCGAAATCTGTATAGAATCTGAAGGAATCGTTCATATTTTCAATCTTTTTGTGTGTTAGAATCGAAATAGATTCTTGCTGGCAGTGATTTGTTGCTTAATATATCACTGTCTGTCGGTCAGTCGTAAGTTTATAAATCATTCGCGCTTCGCGCTCATGATTTATCCACTTTAACGACTGACCTCCAGCCAGTGATATATTAAGCAACAAATCACTGCGAGCGCGAATCTATTTCTTAAACAATGCAAACATTTAAACCAGAACCCTTGATTTTGGTACTTATTGCACAGAAAAGATCAAAGGTTTAGGCACACAGCTTCGACAAAATCATTGGTGTACACCTGCACAAACTATCGCTTGTCATTGGAACGCTTTTAAGACATGACTGTGTACAAAACTTTTTATTATCATAAGACGTCGCGTCTCTGAGTTTTAAACCGATAAACCACTGATGGTTTACAGATTTTGTAGCGTTACGTACATGTAATGGCGTCCATTATAACGTTGCATAAATGATGGCACAATCTTGATGTTTTCAGAACAACTGCGATGTTTACGTAAGTTTAATGTAACGTGATAAATAGAATCTAACATTTGTGCTCCTGTATTATTGAATTTATTAAACTCGTTGCGAAAAAGCGATAAAATGCTCGACAAGCCTCGCATTTGATCGTTTTCCCCCAACTTTTTTTAATAAATTACATAAAACATGAACACTCATCTTAGATCTTCTATTTATATCACATCATAAAGCAGGATCAAACGCGAAAATAATTTAAGTCTATTAAAACATTTCTAATTAAATGCATGACGTCAACTGGTCTTTGGTTTTGCGTAATGTTGCACAATTTGAGGGTATGTGTTACGGGCGATGATAGACGTACAGTTTTCCGTCCGTTCATCTGTGCATTCGTAGTGAAGAGCTTGTCATCACAACTGCTCATACAGTTTAGTACTTATCTTCCTGAAACAAAACATACATGTATATTGTTTTAATGGCAGATAGGTCTGCATGAGGTATGCATATTACGAACATTTTTTATTTTATTTTATGTCATATTTTCCTCAACAGGAGCTCTCTCAAGGATAAAAAACTACAGGGGGTGGGTAGGTGTTCGGAACGCAACATGTTGGATTTTTCTCATAGTTTGGACGTGAAGCAGGTATGATCTCTAAATAGCTTTTAGTTTCAGTATGGCACCCCGTTATCATGGTAACCAGGGCGTTTGATGTCCTGCTGAACAGGGTAGAAAATAAAAGGGGAAAAGCATACTTAGCTGTCCATTTCTTTAAGATATGTTTCTGAAATTACTAAACATGTATGCTGTATTGCTGTACCAACTTCACTTTATATGCTAGGATTAGAAAAAAACAGGTATATCACACACATGTGTAGTACGTGACTGTTAAATTATGCAGACTTTGGCAATTTTCAAAATGTGGGATTTTTACATTCTTTGAAGTAGTGTTCAATAATTGTAGCGGAAGTGTTCAAAAAAACACTGCTATGCATATAAAGAGCTATATACCTTCTGCTACAAACCATAAAAAAATGGATGGAGAAATTAAATTTTGAAGGTTAAGATACGGTCATGAAATGCCATTTTTATAAATTTCTAAAACTAGGATTTTCACATATTTTGGAACAATATCTGGATGGGAATATGAAAGTTAATACAAAAGACAATGTCCCATGCGTTAAGACAATGTCTCATGCGTTAAGAAGTACACATCAGTTAACAAACACAATGGTAAAATGGATGACGTTAAATCAATGTGGAGGTCATGGTCAAGGTCATCAAGTGTAGATTTCAAAAGGAAGAAAAACTGGGGTTTACACATGATTGTGAACACTACTTAGATGGATACATGAAAAAAAGTCTGAAAGCCATTTGTCTACGTATAAAGAACGGGGCCCTGAATTACAAAGCCCCCTTAAAGTTAAGCAAGACTTAAGTTAAGTTATGATATTTCAACATGCTATATTAAATGATAAATTAATTGTTTGGTTCGATGTGGCCTTTGTGGTTAAAGGTATCCGTGTGATCTTTAGAAACAATAAAACTATTTTGATTTTAATCACTTTTAAACTTTATTTTTCGCATCCTGAAAAATCAATACTTAACTTAAGTCTTCCTTAACTCTAAGGAGGCATTGTATCTCGGGGCCCAGAGCATCAGTTTACAAAATCAATACTCGAAATTTATAACGAAATTTAAATGCAAACGTCAGGCCATAAAATGTATAAATTCAAAATGCAGAAAAAACGGTGATTTCACATGTTTTGGAACACTATATATAGATAGGTACTCGTCCATGAATGATCATAAGAAAACAACTGGCCTATGTATTAAGAACAACGCATTAGTTAACAAAAGCAATACTCAAATAGATAAAGATATTCAAATGTGAAGGTCAAGGTTATCAAATGTAGAAATGAAATCCAAACTGAGGACAACCTGAGATTATCCCATATTTTAGAACAATATTTGGAAAGGTACACGTAGGAAAATAAGAAAAACACTGGTCTGTGCACTAAGAACAAAAAATCAGTTAATACACATAATACTTAAATGGATGGATATGACAAAGTGTGACAGTCATAAGAAAGCAATTAGTCTATGGATTATCAACAACGTATAGGTTCACAATAACAATGTTCAAATGGATGAAAATATTTGAATGTGAAGGTCATGGTCAAAATTCAAAATGCAGAAATAGTAAGTGAGTATGATCAGGAAATACCACAATCACAAACCGCAGACAACCCCGTGGCACCGCGAGGAAGAACCACTCTACCACCACGAGACACCAGGAAGACAAATTAAGCAAAGCAACCAGCTCTCTCTTCCCCATCAAGATGATTGCAATACTAGAATGGACATAAAGTAACGTACAACAAAACATAGAACAATTACAGACTCCCTAAATGGGAGTAACAATAAACAAAAGTCAACAACAACAGAACCACCGCCTTAGAACAGACAGCAGCCTAAGCCACTGGGGGTCTTAAATGCATTCTACTGGTACCAATCTTCGCCCTAGATTCTGCTGTTGCTGTAGTACAAGAAATGTTCAGCTCGCATGGAAGCCCCTCTTACTAATGCAATGCATCATCATGGAGAAACACTCTAATCAAATTAACACACCATGATGAAACAAAGCAAAGGGCTCATGACTCACAGATAGTCAGAGCTAAAGAAATCCTCAAGTTGAGCCACGGTGGGTCCGGCTACAGATAAGCATCAGGCACCAGCCCACCGATTAAAGTTTTACGTCAGAGCCAACATAGAGTCTGGGGCCTGACCCACCGTCGTGCAATTAAAGAGGAAACCATAGCTATTACCTGTGATTGGGTTTAAAACCAGGCATGCAGACTGTCGCATGACATCCAAATTATATCCAACCTTTATACAACGTTTAACAATCTTTTTGAATTGGTCACTAAAATTAGGCTTTCCAACACTTCGCTTGAATTCATAAACTAAATCACCATAAAATATAGGTCCTGATATGCCTTGTTGCAGAAGAGTTTTTAACCCAATGTTGTCTTTAATAATTAACTCTGAGTGTCTGTGGTAGAATTTAGAAAATGCTTTTCTAATTTTATGATATCTATAACCTTGTTTTAATAACTTAGCAAAATTTAGAAAAACTGAGATTTTGAAATGTTAGAGAAAATTACATGAAAGAAAATAAGAAAACCATCGGTCTTTGTACTAAGAACAACAAATCAGTTAACAAAAACAACACTTAAATGGATGAAGATATGTAAGTGTGAAGGTCAAGATCAAGATCATCAATTGTAGCATTTCAAAATCTGGACAAAATGGGATTTTCATATGCTTTGGAACAGTACTATCTCCAGTTATAAAGCCTGACTGAAGAGTAGTTAGGACTTCATGGCCCATAAGAAAATTAAAGACATATTTGTGAACAAATTTTCAAGTACTTTGCCAACTGTGCTTAAAAGTGATGTTGGTCTGTAGTTTGTGATGTCTGAAGGGTCATTCTTCTTATGAATTGGAGTTACACTTGCTTGCTTCCATAAAGCTGGAATTTGTCCTTTAATAAGGGAGGCATTGAAAAGATCAGACAGAGGAAAGGATAAGGGCTTGGCTAGCTCTTTTAGAATTCTGTTATTGGTAGCAACAAGACCAGAGGCTTTACAAGTTTGAAGAGCTTTTAGGACGGATTCAACTTCGTTAGCTGTTCTAGATATGGAGTTTAAGCTGAACTCTGGAATACTTAGATCTACAGGGAGATTTGCATTACTGTCATCAAGTGATGATTGCTCTGTGAAATAATCATTTAGTATATTTGCCTCATCTGTTTTATCAGAGTATATGTCGTTATTTACATTGATTGGAGGAATTGATGAAGTTTGGTTAGGTTTGATAAAAGTCTTTATTTGATGTCACGACTCTTGTGTATTGTGCTGAGTGGTTGGTTACTGCAAAAAGTTTCACCGTACTTGCATTTAATGTCGTTATTATTACTTTAGTCAGGATTTACTTCATTCATTGTCTGCGGTTTCTGATTGTGGTATTTCCTGGTCATACTCACTTACTATTTTAGTGTCTTCCACCAATCTTTAGAACAATTTGTATTATTTTTAATCTTTTCAGTGAGTTTGTCAATCTGCTCCTTTTTTGACGTACATTTTTCACTAGTGACCATGTTTCTAAATGTTTTGCAATTCTGTTTTGTAATTATCGAAATCGTTAGCATTTTGAGATTTTTTGAACTCATTGAAGGGTCGTTTTCTTTTTCTTATTAGTTTTCTTATATATGTAGTCAGCCAAGGTAGATCCGATGGCCTGCAAATTATTGTTTTGTTTGGAACGTGCTTTTTAGCTAACTCTGTTAAGCGAGTAGTTACATTTTCAACGTATGTGTCAATGGTATCATGCTTTAATAAATGCCAATCTGTTTGCTGGATTTCATCGCGAAATAAAGTCGCATCTATCATATAGCCAGATGTGTCGTCGAAATGTTGACTTCGCACTGTTATCAAACTTAAGTAAACAAAATATTGGGCAATGGTAACGTATGTTAAGCTCTAAAAAGGGATCTCAAATAGTAGGGTTATTCAATATTTGTTCAATATTTTGGGTTATTGACGCCTTCAAAAGGCCTATTTTAATGATTTTTTTCTCTCAAAATGTAAAGTCAAGGGCATTAACTCACGTTTGATGCAAAATTTTATATTATTTTAGTTACCAATTGTAGAGATTCATTTTTTGTTTGTTTTGATTCTTTACGTCCCATCAACAATCTTTCAGTTATATAGGGACGGATCTTCCTGGGTTGAACCAGTACTAAGCTAGGATGAATGTGTCTTGCTCAAGGACCACAACGCAGTGACGCCGGTGAGGCTCGAACCCACGGCCCTTCGGTCTTGAGTCAAGCACTCTACCACTGAGCCACTGTGCTCCCTGTAGAGATTCATCAAACCAAATATATACTATATGTGCTTTTACTGAAGTTTTTTTCCCTAATAAGCAATTTATACGTAAAAATTGATTTTTGATACATTTTCTATGTAAAAGTAAGCATTAAGGGGCAATAACTCGTGTTTGAAAAAATAGAAAAGTGTTAAGAACACATTTTGACCTACAGTTTGACATAGTAATGGTTCATAACAACTTTCATCTAATTTAGTTAATACGTTTTTCAAGTTATCGAGCTTTTACTCATTTTACTGCTGTTTTCCCATATAAAACAATGGTAAAATAATAAACAGGTGCAGTAACTCTTACTGATATATGTAGATAGTTTAATGCTTTATAATTGCTTCTGGCATACCAAGTCCGTTTATCCCCGGTAAGTCATAGGTAAATACTTTTATTTATTTATTTATTTATTTATTTATACAATATAAATACAGAAACAAATATTGAAGTTATTTGGAAAAATATGTTTAGTCATGCAAAAGTTGTGGTTATTGGTGTCATTAAACTAGCAAAATTTGTTGCAATTATTTTGGAAAAGTTATCTGAGTAGACTGTTTTACCAAATGGTCGAAACAAATTATATTCCTACTTGCATGAAGATAAACCATATGTTCTTATTAAAGGTCAATTTTCTGCCATTTACTATATTTCTAAAACAATAATATTGGTTTTCATAGTACACTGCATTTATGTATTATGTCTATTTTCTGCATGACATGCATGCGTTAATCTCTTACGCCACCTGTCAGTGGCCTGAGATGTATAGTTTTTAATAAAGTTCTGTTCTGTTTTGTTCTTTTCTGAGTATACTATAGAGCACCTTAGCTAATAGTTCTAAAAACTAAGGCAATTAAGACATAGTTTAAAGTGTTTATTCCTGTCTTTCAAACAAAGATGTTTTGAATATGTCTATACTATGTGTTGGCAGGTAGATAAAGCCGCTCGCTACCACAAGCTACCTTATGCTTTGTTCGACACTCAAGGACCAATCTCATATAGTACCTGCAGGAATATCTGTTACTAGTGCATGCTAGGTATTGTGGCAGATTTTTCAATCGAAAATTCTGCAGCCACGGATCAGACAAAGCTGTTTGCATATTTTATCCGAGGGTAAAGCGGAGAAAGAGTAGAAATACCTTAAATGGGTGCCTGGACGTACATCTTATAATCGGTTTTCTTCTGTATAAATATCGAATGTCATACATTTAACCCTACGTATAATAGGCCAAATAAAAACGTGTTTTGGGGTATAAGGTCTGAAAATTTTAGGCAGGGTACCACACATAGTTTTTTGATTATTGTTTCTCTGGAAAAAATATAATTTTATGCATTTTGAAAGGCATTTCGCCATTGAATTTAGGTAGGGTCGGGTTACCCTAAAGACATTTTTATATTTAGTGAATCCTAAATGCCTTCTTTGGCAAACAGTGAAGAATCAGATGAAATGCCACATATCTTCAGATTTACAAGGTTTGCGACTTAAGCGAACAAAGCTACAATTTTATTTAGAAATCATAACATGTGACCCCTCGATATATACAATGGACTGTCCAAAGTTTATTGTATCAAAGCAGAAGGAACAATCCTTTATTACATAAAGGGTTAACTCTCAGCCTACTAGTGTCGTTTGCTGATAACCTTTGCAAAACAGCGTGGACCCAGATCAGGCCCGACGAGACGTCGGGCCTGATCTGGATCCAAACTGTTTGGCACTCTGGTGACATTCCTGAAAGAATTTTTCGGAAAAGTAAATTTTGAAAAAATCAGCAGACGACAAAACAAAACAGGCAAAGAGTTGACTGAATCTTGTATCGTAAGTGCTGCCTGTCTCCGATTGTGACAAGTTAATCATTTGTACGCTAGTAGCTACTCGGTGTCGGCTCCGTGATCATTTACTATCGGGTATTGCGGGTGAACAGTCAAAATAATCCACCCTTTGACTCGTTGAATTTCAAACTGTATGACTGACTATCTATTGATATTCAATTAAATCCAAGGGTCGAATATCTCTCTAAAATTGGACTTGATATACCTTTCAAAACGAATTTGAAAGCGCAGTATCAAACCCAATTTTAATACAAAAACCGAAACAATTCTTAATTGTGTTTTTTTCATTAAGCGGAAAATTGTCGATGGCTAATACAGCGCATGATTTGGTATTTCGACCAAATACTAACTTAGTAGTAGAATAAAAGTCTTCATAGGAAGAGAATAACTGTTTGTCGAAGGAAAATAATTAGTGAACAAGAGCATATAGTATTGGAATTAAAAACCTAGCACAACATAAATGAACGGATATAAATTAATAAACAATAGCATATTACATAATAAAAAATGTAATATTGCTTTTGGGGTATATATTTAAAGTTCTATTTTTTTCAAACTTTGAGACTAGTTTCAGTTCTTCGGTGCCTTCTTTGCTCCCAAAGGATAACATATAAGAACATATTAGAAGTTATTTAATGTGCTATATTTACGACATAAATGAATACTTACACTAGCAATAATTAATCAAATTTATGGTATATGTTAATAATTGTATATATACTCTTTGCCTTTTGGGTAATTTTGCATGTTTCTTGGCATCTGCTGATTTTTTTTTTCAAAGTCAACTTTTTCGAAAAATCATTTCAGGAATACAATCAGAGTGTCAAACCGGTTGGATCCAGATCAGGCCTGACGATACGTCAGGCCTGATCTGGGTCCAAACTTTTTGCAAAGGTTATCAGCAGATGACACTAGAAGGCAAAGAGTCAAGGTATAATTGTATTCGTTTTGTTCTGTGACATGGGGTTATAACAGCTAGGCATCAAGATATATGTTGGTGGAACCAAATCTTAAAATATGAAGATGTTCAGTAACAGTGTGATACAGATGATTATTATCTTGACTTTTATTGTTACCTTGGACTTCTGTACTGCGACGGACTATACCATTAGATCAACAAAATATGGAAGTGTTAAGGGTATCGTGGAACGCATGCACGGACACCATCGGATTGAGAAATTTTTCGGGATTCCATATGCAAGTGCTCCAATCGGAAGGCTTCGATTAGAGGTAAGACCATTTTTATCTGGGCCCGGAATTACAATGCCTCCTTAAAGTTAAGCAAGACTTGAGTAAAGTATTGATAGTTCAACATGCTTTATTAAATGCTAAATACATTGCCTGGATCAATGTGGTATTTGTGGTCAAAGATATCATTGTGATTTTCAGAAAAATTAAAACTATCTTGATTTTAATCAGTTTTAAACGTTATTTTTAGCATCCTGAAAAATCAATACTTAACTTTAAGTCTTCCTTAACTCGAAGGAGGCATTGTAATTCCGGGCCCTGGTGTTCAAATAGGGATATCTATATATGTATAAAAGGTGGACAATATTTTTCTTACTGACATGTTTGTCTATGTCTTATAAAAATTCAAATCAGCCAGTGCATGAGATTTCCAACAATGTGGTATGTGCGACCAGCAAAGCCTCAGATCAGCCTGCGCATACGCGCAGTCTGATCAGAGCCTTTGCTTGTCGCTCGAATATCCTATGAGTGTTAATCTACTGACCGAACACCATTTGAGGTTTCTAAGCATAAAAGGAGGATACACGGGTTCGTCTGAGTCGACACTTGTCAAAATGCCACATTTTTGGAAATCACGTGTCACGTGTCACGGCTCAAATCAGAGAAGAAGGAGGAGATTCCACAAAATGTACGCATGCACTTTGAGCGATTATAAAAGTTGCTTTCTAAACCAGTCGCATTTTAATGAAGTACATATAGATTCCTTCACGTTACAAATGTTCGAGAATTAAAGAGATTAAGTCTGCAACTATGAACAATTTTCGAAAAATTTACTTTTCTAAAAATGGTGTTTGTAAAAGTAGAAATAAGCTATGTTTTCACAATAAATTTGTTCACTATAGCTGAAAACTGCATGGAAAAGTGAATCTTATAAAGTGAATCTTATACAAACTGGTGTTTTTTTCTCTTGTTGGTAATTATTTGCGTCCCTCCAATAATTATAGACAGTCAATTTTCAACATAAATGCTGTTATTTTGATACTGATAATTTGTTAAGATTTACGAAATTGGTAAAATGTATACCTGAATTTTAGTTTTTTACTGTGTTCTTGAAAAATAGAAACATTATTTCTAAAATTAAGAGATCAAAAGTTACAGACTATGCAGCTTTAACAATATTTGGTAGAAAATAAAATACATTTGCAATTACAAACACATCAATTAAGTTGTGCATACTGCTTTGAACTGACGTCTCATCATCGCCTGCTCTGCTTTATCGTAAAGACAACATCTTCAAGAAAACGGGGTATTTTATTAATAGGAAAATGACTTACTGCAATTTAAGACGCAATTTGCTGATCATGGATATATACATATATGATGTTTTTAAAAAATGAAAAATCAGATGGAATGGCTTTTGAAATGCCAGCTAATCAGAATCAAAGCTTTCTTCCGCATTGATCGTAAATAACATGCTAATAACTGGAATTTTGAAAGTAAATTGGGCTGCACTATATAAAGATAAATTGGCGTAGAGCATATGTATATTGGCAACAATGCCGCAACATTAACCCTTTGAAGACCGCACCCCCTAAACGGGTACTTTCGCAAACAGTAAAGACCCAGATGAAATGCCGCATACTGCGGCATTTCATCAGCGTCTGCACTGTTTGCAAATACAAAATCGATTTTTAGAGAAGAAATACATTACGTTTTTGTATTTTTTTTTAAATTTTAACCAATGACCCCCCTCAATATATACAATGGACCATCCTGACTTTAAAATATTTTACTGACCGTTCTAAGGCGGTTCTTCTTTTGTGGATCTTTTATGTGTTTTTTCTGTCTTGTGTTTGCTATGCCTTTGTGCGCGTTTGTTTATATGCGCCTTGTGGTTACCTGCTGTGAAAGGGCTGACCACTTGGCTCTCTTTTGTGGTGTCCAACTGTGAGTTTGTCACTTTCCCATTGGTATCCTGGGTCAGGTGTGGTACTTATTGTATCGATTCCTGATCTTTGCACCCTTATGGTAAACTCCACGGGTCTTAAAGGGTCTCGCCCTGGATAATTATGATTTAACAGAATCCTGCTGATCCTGTCATTTGCAAAATACATGCATACTGGCTTGATATTATGCCATGGTTAAGTATCATTATTTGATGTACAGTGGCTCAGTTTTCTTTCCATCATAAACTTTAAATAATGATGTCAGTGGCTTCCTTCTGTTGGTCTCAAAACTAGTCGAATTGTTAGATAAACGCAGTTATTGACTTCGCATCGTCTTATCTTAATATTTGTTCTGATCGCAGGAAAATTACAATAACTATTACCAGCCACTTAATACACCGATACTTCCATATACACTTCGTTTTCACATTATTTGTTTGGGTTGAAACTTTAAGCCCCAGTCACTGATTTTTCAATCATGTTAGGAAGTTTGGGAGTTTGATAAATTCAATAATACAATAACACAAATGTTAGATTCCATTTATCATACATGTATGACTAAGATTACTTTGAAATCTCATTTCTGCCGTAAAAAAGCTTTAATTTTGTCATTATGTACACACCGTTGTTATACACGTCATAACGTTTAACCCACTAGTGGTTTATCGATTTTATTTTCTCCCAGACGCGACGCCATATGATAAGCCCATTTAAGCATAAGAGAATTTCCGCCCTTTACAATTCGTCTTGAGGGTTGTTGGTTGGTATTTTTTCATTTCTATTCATATTTTAAACGAGAGCATCTATAAACACAATGGAGACCCTGATCAGACATCGCATTGTGCTTTGCCTGCCTGATCTTGGTCTACAATGTCCCAAAAAGAGAATGCTTGACATATAATATGGGTTAGCCTGTGCTATTAAGGCCGAAGAGCGATCGTGATATATGCATTTGTCATGTTGTTGCTTGTATCAGCACGCTTACCCGATATCATATCCGCAAGCTTTATTTTGGATGCTTTCACACGTTTCTATTGTATGACACTGTTCTAGAAAACGCCATGCGTCCAAAGACGACGCAAAAATGCTCTTATATGTGTTTTAAATCTGACAAACAAGCACTTGTTGAATTTCTAAACAAGCAAAAATGAAAGAATATATATATGAGGGTCAATATGGAGAAGTCTCTATTTCCTTTATTAGTAAAACATATTTCATTGTTTGTTTTTTTTGCCTGAAAAAAAAAACCCATTTAAATAATATTTTCCTTGAAGCATTTTCTTCAATACCCAAGAAAGTTGAGTGTCAGTTTCCTTTTTTCTGTAGTTTTCTTTGAACATTTTTAAACTTTCGCTAACTTTTAAGGCCATATTTCCTTTTGCTAACTATCTTATAACACTATATTTAGCCATTTTTCTCTACCCCTATATAATCACATGGGCTTTTTCACACGCTAGGGATCTGCTAGTTTTACCACATTCCTGCTGACATTTAGTTGAAAAGTTAATCTTCGTACTGGTTTTATCAGACACGGTAATAAAATACCCATTCATCAATACTATCGTACATAAACATGCTATCTTCGCTCTTTTCAAACCTTCCTTTTAAAGTCCCGTACTTAAATGAGTGATCATGAATTGATGAATAAAAGAAACATTATAGTAACAAATTGAGGAAACAAGTCATTCAAACTGTTTAATAAACTGTTAAATTCATTTTTGAATTTTTGAAATAGTTTAATAACATTTTTATTTGTGATGTAGTCTGTGGACAGCCTGCTAGGAGACTTAAACAGTAGCACAAATTAGTTATTGCTCAGTAACGAGGCTACTTTATCTTCCTGTTGATTATTGCAGAGATTTTTCTAACGCCAATGATCCGGATCAGAATCATTGAAAATGTATTTAGACTTCGCAGTAAAACAGTAAAACCTGTGTAAAACGACCACATTCTGCAATACTTTCGACCTTCATTAAGCTACCATTTGTCATATATTTGTTTTGTCAATTTTTGATTGGCCGTTTTACACAGGTTCTACTGTATACTGAAAGGCATATGGAGACTGGACACATTGTACACCACATATGCGATGCCAGAATATATATCTTTAATTCACTCAATTCATACATAATATGGCATAAGAGGTACAAAGATTAGACAAAATAACAACAAAAAAGATGCATGCACGTTGATTCAATAGTGATAGTACCCTTAGTTTCTTATATGTGACATCTCGTCGGGTTCTGCTTGGTTTCTTTTGTGACCAAAGGTTGAGAGAAGCAAAATTTTTCGGTATAAAATTACGATTATTTACTTATCCATAATTTTAAGTATATGCTTTGTGTGCTCCGAAGAACCGCCTCATTGAGACTGCTCTGTTGAGTACTCACTGTTGAGAAATAAGAAAATGCATTCTTATCTTACGGCCTTCATGAGAAACAAAACTACAATAATTACTAGTAACAACCTACATTTTATTATAACAAACTCAAATAATTAATTAAATAAATCGGACACCATGGTCATCACATATATTTTTTAGTATATTTTAATTTGATCTGCATTTTGCATTTGAACCGTGACATGAGATTTCCAACAATGTGGTATGTGCAACAAGCAAAGGCTCAGACCAGCCTGCGCATACGCGCAGTCTGATCAGAGCCTTTCCTAGTCCCTTGAATATTCTAGGGGTGTTTAGCTACTGACCGATCATAATTTGGAGCTTATAAGCTTAAAAGAAGGCTGCATAGGCTCGTCTGATTCTACACTTGTCAAAATGCTACATTGTTGGAAATCACATGTCATGGCTCATATGGTCCTGATATTGGTAGGTGTTTGATATTGGTCTTCAGCGATTCTCTCAAGTGATTTTTGCTGACCGTTCCCAGACGGTGCTTCTTTTGTGGATCCTTTTTGTTAGTTGTTTTTCATGTTTGTCCTTATTTTGCTGTCTTGTCTGTCCTTGCAGCCTTATGGTCACCTGCTGTAAAACTTTGACCTCTTGGCTCTCTTGTATGCTGTTTTCTTCTGGTTTTGTTACATTCCCATATGTGTCTTGATCCACACCAGAACTAATGGTGCGGTTGGTACCGTTACTACAGTATTTATTTTAACTGACCGTCCAAGGCGATGCTTCTTTTGTGGGTTCTTTTTGTTATTTATGTTTCATATTTGTCTTTGTTATGTTGTCTTGTCTGTTCATTGCAACCTTGTGATCACCTACTGGCAAAGGGCTGACTTCTTGGCTCTTTTGTGTGTAATGTTTTCTTGTATTTTTGGATGTCCTGAATCAGGTATGGAACTTGATTGTATTGATTATTCGAATTTGCCGTTTGGGCCCAGCTTAAATCAATTAGTTTATTTGGCTCTGGTTGTATGTGATTTTAAACACTTTCCCTTGTTTCATCACCCTCATTTTATTGATTTGATTCTTCTGCTGTGATATAGAGGATCTTACATAAGTGCTCATGTTTTATTGAATTTATTAAATGAGTTGGGGAAAAGAGATAAAATGCGAGGCTTGCCGAGCATTTTATCTCTTTTTCGCAACGAGTTTAATAAATTCAATAATACAAGAGCACGAATATTAGATTCTATTTATCATATGACAAATACTTTGAAATCTGATTTCTGGCGTAAAAACGTTATAATTTTGTCATTATGTACGCAACGTTGTTATGGACGTCATAACGTTTCCCGTAAATCTGTAAACCACTAGTGGTTTATCGATTTTATTGCATGGCGTTATTTCACTCCCAGACGCGACGTCATATGATAAGATACATTAATTACACCAGATAGTCTCTATGCCTCTATGCGAGTTCGCCAATTCGTGTATTTAAAAACACAACAGAATCTAGGGACAAATTAAGTCAGTTAAATAACTTGAAGTTATCCTATATCTCATAGTAGCTGTTGCTGCTTGTCATTCTAAGGTGGAGGTTATTTCTTATTTTTGTTGTTCAGCTTTTCTCAGTCTATGTGCGGATATGTGTTAAGTATTGGTTTTGTGGTGTTGTCCTTTATGTCCTTTAAATTTGAAAGTCATCTCCCAGAGAGAGAGAGAGAGAGAGAGAGAGAGAGAGAGAGAGAGAGAGAGAGAGAGAGATATATTATTAGGTTATATTGTCTATTGAACATATTGACATATTTCTTTAATAATTTCTGATACCAAGCCCTTAAAGTTTTGGTGTTGTTTAAATATAAATGCAATTATATTTGCGTATTTGGAACACTTGGTGGCATGCGATGTGCGGTCGTTGTATTTTGGTTACAGATACATGTATTTATTTGTGTTCAAATCAAATATCCTCAATGCAATTTGTGAGATACATGTAAACATCAGCCACTTGCGTCAGGATATAATTGAGGGTATATTATTTATACTAATAATATACTATTTCAATATGCCTATCGCATTATAGGCCTTGCCTGGTATCCGTGTTTCCTTCCTCCTACTCCAACCATCATTTGCACATCCTCTTTTTCATTTATTATCAAAGCTTATGTATTGTCATTGCTAACAAATATGCTTAAATCTGAGTCCTGCTAAATACATTGGATAGCTTAAGAGTCTTATTTAAGACTTGATCCATTTAATCATAAATTCACCACATGCTGAATGGGACATACTCAATAAGCACCTATATTTGTTAGCATTGGAGTAGGGTGTAAAGCCGGCTCTCCTTCGTGGGCACCTCCGTCGTCAGAACAGTTTCCTCCGCCGTGGGAACGCTGTCTAAACGGGTTACTTTTTGTAACATTTTGTGCGGTTCCGTTAAAGTTTAACAAGTATTATGTTATTAAAAAGCTGGCCGATATTTTCGTTCTTTCGTTACTGGCCTCGCTCATACATGTACTTGAGCATTACGCCACTTATTCATTTTATTAAGCTAATGAATACGTAGCCAAAACAATCTGGAACAAGGGCTTCTAGGAATAATTTACAATCGGGCGACAAACGGCAATCAAAAACTCTGTTTCTAACGATCTTAGATCTACATTCGTCGATAGTATTATCGTTTTCGATTGCCCCCTATGTGAAGTGTTTATTGAATATAGGCCTACTGAATACATAGCCAAAACAGTCCGAAACAAGGGCTACTAGGAATAATTTACATTTTTCATGATCCTGTTATAAAAAAAAAATATGCTTCCATACCGGATATGCGGCAATCGAAAATTCTTGGCGAACAATCGATGAACGCGAGTCAGATCTCGCTACAACCACTGTTTTCGATTGCCAATTTTCGCCAGTCGGGCGACTAATGGCAATCAAAAACTCTGTGAGTTTTTTACTATTTTTGGTCTACGTTCGTCGATAATATTGACGTTTTAGATTGCAGCCCATCTGTGTGAATTCGTTGTACGCCTCATGATGTTACGGTGGACAGTTTTTGCATACAATTGAATAAAATAATTTTGGACTGCTTGTGCTTGAAAGGAAGGTATAAAAGAGGGACTGGATGGGGTATACTGATTAGTGAATAATGGCCCTTTTTATAATGAATGGTGAATAATGAGCCCAAAAAAATAAATCATAGTGAATAATAATGAATAATCCTATCTTTTAATGAATTGGAGAAAGAATTAATGAATGGTAAATAATCAGATTCCTTTGCCATCTTTGTCAGTTGTAATGAATAATTGGTCTCATTCTAATGAATAACCCAAAATTTTAATGAGATGAATAATGGGCTAAATTTCTAATGAATAGTGTATACCAGACCCCCCCCCCATCCAGACCCCCATATAACAATGACGATATAACATTCCTTTCCGTATATTAACGTTTGCCAAGCCCTCGTGTAATAATGTGTTGCAGCCCTCACCGCTTCGCGGTTCGGGCTGCAGTACACATCATAACACTCGAGCCTGGCAAACGTTAATATACGGAAAAGAATGTTTTATCCTCTTACTGTTCCCACCAAGAAGATAGCTTTATACAGGGTAGTAACTGTCACTGTTCCCACCACGGAGATAGCTTTATACAGCGTAGTAACTGTCACTGTTCCCACCACGGAGAAAGCTTTATACAGGGTAGTAACTGTCACTGTTCCCACCACGGAGATAGCTTTATACAGGGTAGTAACTGTCACTGTTCCCACCACGGAGATAGCTTTATACAGGGTAGTAACTGTCACCGTTCCCACCACGGAGATAGCTTTATACAGCGTAGTAACTGTCACTCTTCCCACCACGGAGATAGATTTATACAGGGTAGTAACGGCCACTCTTCCCACCACGGAGATAGAATTATACAGGGCAGTAACGGCCACTGTTCCCACCACGGAGATAGCTTTATACAGGGTAGTAACTGTCACTGTTCCCACCATGGAGATAGATTTATACAGGCCAGTAACGGCCACTGTTCCCACCACGGAGATAGCTTTATACATGGTAGTAAAGGCCACTGTTCCCACCACGAAGATAGCTTTATACATGGTAGTAACTGTCACTGTTCCCACCACGGAGATAGATTTATACAGGCCAGTAACTGTCACTGTTCCCACCACGGAGATAGCATTATACAGGGCAGTAACGACCACTGTTCCCACCACGGAGGTAGATTTATAAATGGTAGTAACTGTCACTGTTCCCACCACGGAGATAGCATTATACAGGGTAGTAACTGCCACTGTTCCCACTACGGAGAAAGATTTATACACGGTAGTAACTGTCACTGTTCCCACCACGGAGATAGCTTTATACAGGCTAGTAACTGTCACTATTCCGACCACGGAGATAGATTTATACAGGGTAGTAACTGTCACTGTTCCCACCACGGAGATAGATTTATACAGGGTAGTAACTGTCACTGTTCCCACCACGGTGATAGCTTTATACAGTGTAGTTACTGTCACTGTTCCCACCACGGAGATAGATTTATATAGGGTAGTAACTGTCACTGTTCCCACCATGGAGATAGTTTTATACAGGGTAGTAACTGTCACTGTTCCCACCACGGAGATAGCTTTATACAGGGTAGTGACTGTCACTGTTCACACCACGGAGATAGATTTATACAGGGTAGTAACTGTCACTGTTCCCACCACGGAGATAGCATTATACAGGGTAGAAACTGTCACTGTTCCCACCACGGAGATAGCTTTATACAGGGTAGTAACTGTCACTGTTCCCACCACGGAGATAGATTTATACATGGTAGTAACTGTCACTGTTCCCACCACGGAGATAGAATTATACAGGGTAGTAACTGTCACTGTTCCCACCACGGAGATAGCTTTATACAGGCTAGTAACTGTCACTGTTCCCACCACGGAGATAAATTTACACAGGGTAGTAAGTGTCACTGTTCCCACCACAGAGATAAATTTATACAGGGTAGTAACTGTCACTGTTCCCACCACGGAGATAGCATTATACAGGGTTGTAACTGTCACTGTTCCCACCACGGAGATAGCATTATACAGGGTAGTAACTGCCAATGTTCCCACCACGGAGATAGAATTATACAGGGTATTAACTGTCACTGTTCCCACCACGGAGATAGATTTACACAGGGTAGTAACTGTCAATGTTCCCACCACTGAGATAGCATTATACAGGGTAGTAACTGTCACTGTTCCCACCACGGAGATAGATTTACACAGGGTAGCAAGTGTCACTGTTCCCACCACAGAGATAAATTTATACAGGGTAGTAACTGTCACTGTTCCCACCACGGAGATAGCTTTATACAGGGTAATAACTGTCACTGTTCCCACCACGGAGATCGATTTATACAGGGTAGTTACTGTCACTGTTCCCACCACGGAGATAGATTTATACAGGGTAGTAACGACCACTGTTCCCACCTCGGAGGTAGATTTATACAGGGTAGAAACTGTCACTGCTCCCACCACGGAGGTAGATTTATACAGGCTAGTAACTGTTAATGTTCCCTCCACGGAGATAGCTTTATACAGGGTAGTAACTGTCACTGTTCCCACCACGGAGATAGCTTTATACAGGGTAGTAACTATCACTGTTCCCACCACGGAGGTAGATTTATACAGGGTAGTAACTGTCACTGTTCCCATCACGGAGATAGCATTATACAGGGTAGTAACGACCACTTTTCCCACCACGGAGGTAGATTTATACAGGGTAGTAACTGTCACTGTTCCCACCAAGGAGATAGCATTATACTGGGTAGTAACTGTCACTATTCCCACCACGGAGATAGCTTTATACAGGCTAGTAACTGTCAATGTTCCCTCCACGGAGATAGCTTTATACAGGGTAGTAACTGTCACTGTTCCCACCACGGAGATAGCTTTATACAGGGTAGTAACTATCACTGTTCCCACCACGGAGGTAGATTTATACAGGGTAGTAACTGTCACTGTTCCCATCACGGAGATAGCATTATACAGGGTAGTAACGACCACTTTTCCCACCACGGAGGTAGATTTATACAGGGTAGTAACTGTCACTGTTCCCACCACGGAGATAGCATTATACTGGGTAGTAACTGTCACTATTCCCACCACGGAGATAGCTTTATACAGGGCAGTACTTATCACTGTTCCCACCATGTAAATAGATTTATACAGGGTAGTAATTATCACTGTTCCCACCACAGAGATAGCTTTATACAGGGCAGTAACTGTCACTGTTCCCACCATGGAAATAGCTTTATACAGGGCAGCACTGGCCACTGTTCCCACCACGGAGATAGCTTTTTACAGGGCAGCACTGGCCACTGTTCCCACCACGGAGATAGCTTTATACAGGGTAGTAACTGTCACTGTTCCCACCATGGAGATAGATTAATAAAGGGCAGTAACGGCCACTGTTCCCACCACGGAGATAGCTTTATACAGGGTAGTAACTGTCTCTGTTCCCACCATGCAGATAGATTTATACAGGGCTGTAACGGCCACTGTTTCCACCACGGAAATAGCTTTATACAGGGTAGTAACTGTCACTGTTCCCACCATGGAGATAGATTTATGCAGGGCAGTAACGGCCACTATTCCCACCACGGAGATAGCTTTATACAGGGTAGTAACTGTCACTGTTCCCACCACGGAGATAGCTTTATACAGGGAAGTAACTATCACTGTTCCCACCACGGAGGTAGATTTATACAGGGTAGTAACTGTCACTGTTCCCACTCCGGAGATAGCTTTACACAGGGTAGTTACTGTCACTGTTCCCACCACGGAGATAGCTTTATACAGGGTAGTAACTGTCACTGTTCCCACCACGGAGATAGCTTTATACAGGGTAGTAACTGTCACTGTTCCCACCACGGAGATAGCTTTATACAGGGTAGTAACTGTCACTGTTCCCACCACGGAGATAGCTTTAAACAGGGTAGTAACTGTCACAGTTCCCACCACGGAGACAGTTTAATACAGGGTAGTTACTGTCACTGTTCCCACCACAGAGATAGCTTTATTCAGGGTAGTAACTGTCACTGTTCCCACCACGGAGATAGATTTATACAGGGCAGTTCTGACCACTGTTCCCACAACGGAGATAGATTTATACAGGGTAGTAACGGACACTGTTCCCACCACGGAGGTAGATTTATACAGGGTAGTAACTGTCACTGTTCCCACCACGGAGATAGATTTATACATGGTAGTAGCGGCCACTGTTCCCACCACGGAGATAGATTTATACAGGGTAGCAACTGTCACTGTTCCCACCATGGAGATCGATTTATACTGGGTAGTAACTGTCACTGTTCCCACCACGGAGATAGCTTTATACAGGGTAGTTACTGTCACTGTTCCCACCACGGAGATAGCTTTATACAGGGTAGTAACTGTCACTGTTCCCACCACGGAGATAGCTTTATACAGGGTAGTAACTGTCACTGTTCCCACCACGGAGATAGCTTTACACAGGGTAGTAACTGTCACTGTTCCCACCACGGAGATAGCTTTATACAAGGTAGTAACTGTCACTGTTTCCACCACGGAGATAGCTTTATACATGATAGTAACTGTCACTGTTCCCACCATGGAGATAGCTTTAAACAGGGTAGTAACTGTCACTGTTCCCACCACGGAGACAGTTTAATACAGGGTAGTAACTGTCTTTGTTCCCACCACGGAGATAGCTTTATACAGGGTAGTAACTGTCACTGTTCCCACCACGGAGATAGATTTATACAGGGCAGTAACTGTCACTGTTCCCACCACGGAGATAGCTTTAAACAGGGTAGTAACTGTCACTGTACCCACCACGGAGACAGTTTAATACAGGGTAGTTACTGTCACTGTTCCCACCACGGAGATAGCTTTATTTAGGGTAGTAACTGTCACTGTTCCCACCACGGAGATAGCTTTATACAGGGTAGTAACTGTCACTGTTCCCACCACGGAGATAGCTTTAAACAGGGTAGTAACTGTCACTGTTCCCACCACGGAGACAGTTTAATACAGGGTAGTTACTGTCACTGTTCCCACCACGGAGATAGCTTTATACGGGGTAGTAACTGTCACTGTTCCCACTACGGAGATAGCTTTATACAGGGTAGTAACTGTCACTGTTCCCACCACGGAGATAGCTTTAAACAGGGTAGTAACTGTCACTGTTCCCACCACGGAGACAGTTTAATACAGGGTAGTTACTGTCACTGTTCCCACCACGGAGATAGCTTTATACAGGGTAGTAACTGTCAATGTTCCCACCACGGAGGTAGATTTATACAGGGCAGTTCTGACCACTGTTCCCACAACGGAGATAGATTTATACAGGGTAGTAACGGACACTGTTCCCACCACGGAGGTAGATTTATACAGGGTAGTAACTGTCACTGTTCCCACCACGGAGATAGCTTTAAACAGGGTAGTAACTGTCACTGTTCCCACCACGGAGACAGTTTAATACAGGGTAATTACTTTCACTATTCCCACCACGGAGATAGCTTTATACAGGGTAGTAACTGTCACTGTTCCCACCACGGAGGTAGATTTATACAGGGCAGTTCTGACCACTGTTCCCACAACGGAGATAGCTTTATACAGGGTAGTAACGGACACTGTTCCCACCACGGAGGTAGATTTATACAGGGTAGTAACTGTCACTGTTCCCACCAAGGAGATAGCTTTATACAGGATAGTAACTGTCACTGTTCCCACCACGGAGACAGTTTAATACAGGGTAGTTACTGTCACTGTTCCCACAACGGAGATAGCTTTATACAGGGTAGTAACTGTCACTGTTCCCACCACGGAGATAGCTTTAAACAGGGTAGTAACTGTCACTGTTCCCACCACGGAGACAGTTTAATACAGGGTAGTTACTGTCACTGTTCCCACCACGGAGATAGCTTTATACAGGGTAGTAACTGTATCTGTTCCCACCACGGAGATAGCTTTACACAGGGTAGTGACTGTCACTGTTCCCACCACGGAGATAGCTTTATACAGGTTAGTAACTGTCACTGTTCCCACCACGGAGATGGCTTTAAACAGGGTAGTAACTGTCACTGTTCCCACCACGGAGATAGCATTTAACAGGGTAGTAACTGTCACTGTTCCCACCACGGAGCCAGTTTAATACAGGGTAATTACTGTCACTGTTCCCACCACGGAGATAGCTTTATACAGGGTAGTAACTGTCACTGTTCCCACCACGGAGGTAGATTTATACAGGGCAGTTCTGACCACTGTTCCCACAACGGAGATAGATTTATACAGGGTAGTAACGGACACTGTTCCCACCACGGAGGTAGATTTATACAGGGTAGTAACTGTCACTGTTCCCACCACGGAGATAGCTTTAAACAGGGTAGTAACTGTCACTGTTCCCACCACGGAGACAGTTTAATACAGGGTAGTTACTGTCACTGTTCCCACCACGGAGATAGCTTTAAACAGGGTAGTAACTGTCACTGTTCCCACAACGGAGATAGCTTTAAACAGGGTAGTAACTGTCACTGTTCCCACCACGGAGACAGTTTAATACAGGGTAGTTACTGTCACTGTTCCCACCACGGAGACAGTTTAATACATGGTAGTTACTGTCACTGTTCCCACCACGGAGATAGCTTTATACAGGGTAGTAACTGTCACTGTTCCCACCACGGAGACAGTTTAGTACAGGGTAGTTACTGTCACTGTTCCCACCACGGAGATAGCTTTATACAGGGTAGTAACTGTCACTGTTCCCACCACGGAGATAGCTTTATACAGTGTAGTTACTGTCACTGTTCCCACCACGGAGACAGTTTTATACAGGGTAGTAACTATCACTGTTCCCACCACGGAGGTAGATTTATACAGGGTAGTAACTGTCACTGTTCCCACCACGGAGATAGCTTTATACAGTGTAGTTACTGTCACTGTTCCCACCACGGAGACAGTTTTATACAGGGTAGTAACTGTCACTGTTCCCACCACGGAGATAGCTTTAAACAGGGTAGTAACTGTCACTGTTCCCACCACGGAGACAGTTTTATACAGGGTAGTAACTGTCACTGTTCCCACCACGGAGATAGCTTTAAACAGGGTAGTAACTGTCACTGTTCCCACCACGGAGACAGTTTAATACAGGGTAGTAACTGTCACTGCTCCCACCACGGAGACAGTTTAATACATGGTAGTTACTGTCACTGTTCCCACCACGGAGATAGATTTATACAGGGTAGTAACTGTCACTGTTCCCACCACGGAGATAGCTTTAAACTGGGAAGTAACTGTCACTGTTCCCACCACGGAGACAGTTTAATACAGGGTAGTAACTGTCACTGCTCCCACCACGGAGACAGTTTAATACATCGTAGTTACTGTCACTGTTCCTACCACGGAGATAGCTTTAAACAGGGTAGTAACTGGCACTGTTCCCACCACGGAGATAGCTTTATACAGGGTAGTTACTGTCACTGTTCCCACCACGGAGATAGCTTTATACAGGGTAGTAACTGTCACTGTTCCCACCACGGAGATAGCTTTATACAGGGTAGTAATTGTCACTGTTCCCACCACGGAGATAGCTTTATACAGGGTAGTAACTGTCACTGTTCCCACCACGGAGGTAGATTTATACAGGGCAGTTCTGACCACTGTTCCCACAACGGAGATAGATTTATACAGGGTAGTAACGGACACTGTTCCCACCACGGAGGTAGATTTATACAGGGTAGTAACTGTCACTGTTCCCACCACGGAGATAGCTTTAAACAGGGTAGTAACTGTCACTGTTCCCACCACGGAGACAGTTTAATACAGGGTAATTACTTTCACTGTTCCCACCACGGAAGTAGATTTATACAGGGCAGTTCTGACCACTGTTCCCACAACGGAGATAGCTTTATACAGGGTAGTAACGACCACTTTTCCCACCACGGAGGTAGATTTATACAGGGTAGTAACTGTCACTGTTCCCACCACGGAGATAGCTTTAAACAGGGTAGTAACTGTCACTGTTCCCACCACGGAGACAGTTTAATACAGGGTAGTTACTGTCACTGTTCCCACCACGGAGATAGCTTTATACAGGGTAGTAACTGTCACTGTTCCCACCACGGAGATAGCTTTATACAGGGTAGTAAATGTCACTGTTCCCACCACGGAGATAGCTTTAAACAGGGTAGTAACTGTCACTGTTCCCACCACGGAGACAGTTTAATACAGGGTAGTTACTGTCACTGTTCCCACCACGGAGATAGCTTTATACAGGGTAGTAACTGTATCTGTTCCCACCACGGAGATAGCTTTACACTGGGTAGTGACTGTCACTGTTCCCACCACGGAGATAGCTTTATACAGGGTAGTAACTGTCACTGTTCCCACCACGGAGATAGAATTTAACAGGGTAGTAACTGTCACTGTTCCCACCACGGAGACAGTTTAATACAGGGTAGTAACTGTCACTGTTCCCACCACGGAGGTAGATTTATACAGAGCAGTTCTGACCACTGTTCCCACCACGGAGATAGCTTTATACAGGGTAGTAACTGTCACTGTTCCCACCACGGAGATAGATTTATATAGGGTAGGAACTGTCACTGTTCCCACCACGGAGATAGCTTTAAACAGGGTAGTAACTGTCACTGCTCCCACCACGGAGACAGTTTAATACAGGGTAGTAACTGTCACTGTTCCCACCACGGAGACAGTTTAATACATGGTAGTTACTGTCACTGTTCCCACCACGGAGATAGCTTTAAACAGGGTAGTAACTGTAACTGTTCCCACCACGGAGATAGCTTTATACAGGGTAGTAACGGCCACTTTTCCCACCACGGAGATAGCTTTATACAGGGTAGTAACTGTCACTGTTCCCACCACGGAGATAGCTTTATACAGGGAAGTAACTATCACTGTTCCCACCACGGAGGTAGATTTATACAGGGAAGTAACTGTCACTGTTCCCACCACGGAGATAGCTTTACACAGGGTAGTTACTGTCACTGTTCCCACCACGGAGATAGCTTTATACAGGGTAGTAACTGTCACTGTTCCCACCACGGAGATAGCTTTATACAGGGTAGTAACTGTCACTGTTCCCACCACGGAGATAGCTTTATACAGGGTAGTAACTGTCACTGTTCCCACCACGGAGATAGCTTTAAACAGGGTAGTAACTGTCACAGTTCCCACCACGGAGACAGTTTAATACAGGGTAGTTACTGTCACTGTTCCCACCACAGAGATAGCTTTATTCAGGGTAGTAACTGTCACTGTTCCCACCACGGAGATAGATTTATACAGGGCAGTTCTGACCACTGTTCCCACAACGGAGATAGATTTATATAGGGTAGTAACGGACACTGTTCCCACCACGGAGGTAGATTTATACAGGGTAGTAACTGTCACTGTTCCCACCACGGAGATTGATTTATACATGGTAGTAGCGGCCACTGTTCCCACCACGGAGATAGATTTATACAGGGTAGCAACTGTCACTGTTCCCACCATGGAGATCGATTTATACTGGGTAGTAACTGTCACTGTTCCCACCACGGAGATAGCTTTATACAGGGTAGTTACTGTCACTGTTCCCACCACGGAGATAGCTTTATACAGGGTAGTAACTGTCACTGTTCCCACCACGGAGATAGCTTTATACAGGGTAGTAACTGTCACTGTTCCCACCACGGAGATAGCTTTACACAGGGTAGTAACTGTCACTGTTCCCACCACGGAGATAGCTTTATACAAGGTAGTAACTGTCACTGTTTCCACCACGGAGATAGCTTTATACATGATAGTAACTGTCACTGTTCCCACCATGGAGATAGCTTTAAACAGGGTAGTAACTGTCACTGTTCCCACCACGGAGACAGTTTAATACAGGGTAGTAACTGTCGTTGTTCCCACCACGGAGATAGCTTTATACAGGGTAGTAACTGTCACTGTTCCCACCACGGAGATAGATTTATACAGGGCAGTAACTGTCACTGTTCCCACCACGGAGATAGCTTTAAACAGGGTAGTAACTGTCACTGTACCCACCACGGAGACAGTTTAATACAGGGTAGTTACTGTCACTGTTCCCACCACAGAGATAGCTTTATTTAGGGTAGTAACTGTCACTGTTCCCACCACGGAGATAGCTTTATACAGGGTAGTAACTGTCACTGTTCCCACCACGGAGATAGCTTTAAACAGGGTAGTAACTGTCACTGTTCCCACCACGGAGACAGTTTAATACAGGGTAGTTACTGTCACTGTTCCCACCACGGAGATAGCTTTATACGGGGTAGTAACTGTCACTGTTCCCACTACGGAGATAGCTTTATACAGGGTAGTAACTGTCACTGTTCCCACCACGGAGATAGCTTTAAACAGGGTAGTAACTGTCACTGTTCCCACCACGGAGACAGTTTAATACAGGGTAGTTACTGTCACTGTTCCCACCACGGAGATAGCTTTATACAGGGTAGTAACTGTCAATGTTTCCACCACGGAGGTAGATTTATACAGGGCAGTTCTGACCACTGTTCCCACAACGGAGATAGATTTATACAGGGTAGTAACGGACACTGTTCCCACCACGGAGGTAGATTTATACAGGGTAGTAACTGTCACTGTTCCCACCACGGAGATAGCTTTAAACAGGGTAGTAACTGTCACTGTTCCCACCACGGAGACAGTTTAATACAGGGTAATTACTTTCACTATTCCCACCACGGAGATAGCTTTATACAGGGTAGTAACTGTCACTGTTCCCACCACGGAGGTAGATTTATACAGGGCAGTTCTGACCACTGTTCCCACAACGGAGATAGCTTTATACAGGGTAGTAACGGACACTGTTCCCACCACGGAGGTAGATTTATACAGGGTAGTAACTGTCACTGTTCCCACCACGGAGATAGCTTTATACAGGATAGTAACTGTCACTGTTCCCACCACGGAGACAGTTTAATACAGGGTAGTTACTGTCACTGTTCCCACAACGGAGATAGCTTTATACAGGGTAGTAACTGTCACTGTTCCCACCACGGAGATAGCTTTATACAGGGTAGTAACTGTCACTGTTCCCACCACGGAGATAGCTTTATACAGGGTAGTAACTGTCACTGTTCCCACCACGGAGATAGCTTTAAACAGGGTAGTAACTGTCACAGTTCCCACCACGGAGACAGTTTAATACAGGGTAGTTACTGTCACTGTTCCCACCACAGAGATAGCTTTATTCAAGGTAGTAACTGTCACTGTTCCCACCACGGAGACAGTTTAATACAGGGTAGTAACTGTCACTGCTCCCACCACGGAGACAGTTTAATACATGGTAGTTACTGTCACTGTTCCTACCACGGAGATAGCTTTAAACAGGGTAGTAACTGGCACTGTTCCCACCACGGAGATAGCTTTATACAGGGTAGTTACTGTCACTGTTCCCACCACGGAGATAGCTTTATACAGGGTAGTAACTGTCACTGTTCCCACCACGGAGATAGCTTTATACAGGGTAGTAACTGTCACTGTTCCCACCACGGAGATAGCTTTATACAGGGTAGTAACTGTCACTGTTCCCACCACGGAGGTAGATTTATACAGGGCAGTTCTGACCACTGTTCCCACAACGGAGATAGATTTATACAGGGTAGTAACGGACACTGTTCCCACCACGGAGGTAGATTTATACAGGGTAGTAACTGTCACTGTTCCCACCACGGAGATAGCTTTAAACAGGGTAGTAACTGTCACTGTTCCCACCACGGAGACAGTTTAATACAGGGTAATTACTTTCACTGTTCCCACCACGGAAGTAGATTTATACAGGGCAGTTCTGACCACTGTTCCCACAACGGAGATAGCTTTATACAGGGTAGTAACGACCACTTTTCCCACCACGGAGGTAGATTTATACAGGGTAGTAACTGTCACTGTTCCCACCACGGAGATAGCTTTAAACAGGGTAGTAACTGTCACTGTTCCCACCACGGAGACAGTTTAATACAGGGTAGTTACTGTCACTGTTCCCACCACGGAGATAGCTTTATACAGGGTAGTAACTGTCACTGTTCCCACCACGGAGATAGCTTTACACAGGGTAGTAACTGTCACTGTTCCCACCACGGAGATAGCTTTATACAAGGTAGTAACTGTCACTGTTTCCACCACGGAGATAGCTTTATACATGATAGTAACTGTCACTGTTCCCACCATGGAGATAGCTTTAAACAGGGTAGTAACTGTCACTGTTCCCACCACGGAGACAGTTTAATACAGGGTAGTAACTGTCGTTGTTCCCACCACGGAGATAGCTTTATACAGGGTAGTAACTGTCACTGTTCCCACCACGGAGATAGATTTATACAGGGCAGTAACTGTCACTGTTCCCACCACGGAGATAGCTTTAAACAGGGTAGTAACTGTCACTGTACCCACCACGGAGACAGTTTAATACAGGGTAGTTACTGTCACTGTTCCCACCACAGAGATAGCTTTATTTAGGGTAGTAACTGTCACTGTTCCCACCACGGAGATAGCTTTATACAGGGTAGTAACTGTCACTGTTCCCACCACGGAGATAGCTTTAAACAGGGTAGTAACTGTCACTGTTCCCACCACGGAGACAGTTTAATACAGGGTAGTTACTGTCACTGTTCCCACCACGGAGATAGCTTTATACGGGGTAGTAACTGTCACTGTTCCCACTACGGAGATAGCTTTATACAGGGTAGTAACTGTCACTGTTCCCACCACGGAGATAGCTTTAAACAGGGTAGTAACTGTCACTGTTCCCACCACGGAGACAGTTTAATACAGGGTAGTTACTGTCACTGTTCCCACCACGGAGATAGCTTTATACAGGGTAGTAACTGTCAATGTTCCCACCACGGAGGTAGATTTATACAGGGCAGTTCTGACCACTGTTCCCACAACGGAGATAGATTTATACAGGGTAGTAACGGACACTGTTCCCACCACGGAGGTAGATTTATACAGGGTAGTAACTGTCACTGTTCCCACCACGGAGATAGCTTTAAACAGGGTAGTAACTGTCACTGTTCCCACCACGGAGACAGTTTAATACAGGGTAATTACTTTCACTATTCCCACCACGGAGATAGCTTTATACAGGGTAGTAACTGTCACTGTTCCCACCACGGAGGTAGATTTATACAGGGCAGTTCTGACCACTGTTCCCACAACGGAGATAGCTTTATACAGGGTAGTAACGGACACTGTTCCCACCACGGAGGTAGATTTATACAGGGTAGTAACTGTCACTGTTCCCACCACGGAGATAGCTTTATACAGGATAGTAACTGTCACTGTTCCCACCACGGAGACAGTTTAATACAGGGTAGTTACTGTCACTGTTCCCACAACGGAGATAGCTTTATACAGGGTAGTAACTGTCACTGTTCCCACCACGGAGATAGCTTTATACAGGGTAGTAACTGTCACTGTTCCCACCACGGAGATAGCTTTATACAGGGTAGTAACTGTCACTGTTCCCACCACGGAGATAGCTTTAAACAGGGTAGTAACTGTCACAGTTCCCACCACGGAGACAGTTTAATACAGGGTAGTTACTGTCACTGTTCCCACCACAGAGATAGCTTTATTCAAGGTAGTAACTGTCACTGTTCCCACCACGGAGACAGTTTAATACAGGGTAGTAACTGTCACTGCTCCCACCACGGAGACAGTTTAATACATGGTAGTTACTGTCACTGTTCCTACCACGGAGATAGCTTTAAACAGGGTAGTAACTGGCACTGTTCCCACCACGGAGATAGCTTTATACAGGGTAGTTACTGTCACTGTTCCCACCACGGAGATAGCTTTATACAGGGTAGTAACTGTCACTGTTCCCACCACGGAGATAGCTTTATACAGGGTAGTAACTGTCACTGTTCCCACCACGGAGATAGCTTTATACAGGGTAGTAACTGTCACTGTTCCCACCACGGAGGTAGATTTATACAGGGCAGTTCTGACCACTGTTCCCACAACGGAGATAGATTTATACAGGGTAGTAACGGACACTGTTCCCACCACGGAGGTAGATTTATACAGGGTAGTAACTGTCACTGTTCCCACCACGGAGATAGCTTTAAACAGGGTAGTAACTGTCACTGTTCCCACCACGGAGACAGTTTAATACAGGGTAATTACTTTCACTGTTCCCACCACGGAAGTAGATTTATACAGGGCAGTTCTGACCACTGTTCCCACAACGGAGATAGCTTTATACAGGGTAGTAACGACCACTTTTCCCACCACGGAGGTAGATTTATACAGGGTAGTAACTGTCACTGTTCCCACCACGGAGATAGCTTTAAACAGGGTAGTAACTGTCACTGTTCCCACCACGGAGACAGTTTAATACAGGGTAGTTACTGTCACTGTTCCCACCACGGAGATAGCTTTATACAGGGTAGTAACTGTCACTGTTCCCACCACGGAGATAGCTTTATACAGGGTAGTAACTGTCACTGTTCCCACCACGGAGATAGCTTTAAACAGGGTAGTAACTGTCACTGTTCCCACCACGGAGACAGTTTAATACAGGGTAGTTACTGTCACTGTTCCCACCACGGAGATAGCTTTATACAGGGTAGTAACTGTATCTGTTCCCACCACGGAGATAGCTTTACACAGGGTAGTGACTGTCACTGTTCCCACCACGGAGATAGCTTTATACAGGGTAGTAACTGTCACTGTTCCCACCACGGAGATAGAATTTAACAGGGTAGTAACTGTCACTGTTCCCACCACGGAGACAGTTTAATACAGGGTAGTAACTGTCACTGTTCCCACCACGGAGGTAGATTTATACAGGGCAGTTCTGACCACTGTTCCCACCACGGAGATAGCTTTATACAGGGTAGTAACTGTCACTGTTCCCACCACGGAGATAGATTTATATAGGGTAGGAACTGTCACTGTTCCCACCACGGAGATAGCTTTAAACAGGGTAGTAACTGTCACTGCTCCCACCACGGAGACAGTTTAATACAGGGTAGTAACTGTCACTGTTCCCACCACGGAGACAGTTTAATACATGGTAGTTACTGTCACTGTTCCCACCACGGAGATAGCTTTAAACAGGGTAGTAACTGTCACTGTTCCCACCACGGAGATAGCTTTATACAGGGTAGTAACTGTCACTGTTCCCACCACGGAGATAGCTTTAAACAGGGTAGTAACTGTCACTGTTCCCACCACGGAGACAGTTTAATACAGGGTAGTAACTGTCACTGTTCCCACCACGGAGATAGCTTTATACAGGGTAGTAACTGGCACTGTTCCCACCACGGAGATAGCTTTATACAGGGTAGTAACTGTCACTGTTCCCACCACGGAGATAGCTTTAAACAGGGTAGTAACTGTCACTGTTCCCACCACGGAGACAGTTTAATACAGGGTAGTTACTGTCACTGTTCCCACCACGGAGAAAGCTTTAAACAGGGTAGTAACTGTCACTGTTCCCACAACGGAGATAGCTTTACACAGGATAGTGACTGTCTCTGTTCCCACCACGGAGATAGCTTTATACAGGGTAGTAACTGTCACAGTTCCCACCATGGAGATAGCTTTATACAGGGTAGTAACTGTCACTGTTCCCACCACGGAGATAGCTTTATACAGGGTAGTAACTGTCACTGTTCCCACCACGGAGATAGCTTTATACAGGGTAGTAACTGTCACTGTTCCCACCACGGAGATAGCTTTACACAGGGTAGTGACTGTCACTGTTCCCACCACGGAGATTGCTTTATACAGGGTAGTAACTGTCACTGTTCCCACCACGGAGATAGCTTTATACAGGGTAGTAACTTTCACTGTTCCCACCACGGAGATAGCTTTATACAGGGTAGTAACTGTCACTGTTCCCACCACGAGACAGTTTAATACAGGGTAATTACTGTCACTGTTCCCACCACGGAGATAGCTTTATACAGGGTAGTAACTGTCACTGTTCCCACCACGGAGGTAGATTTATACAGGGCAGTTCTGACTACTGTTCCCACAACGGAGATATATTTATACAGGGTAGTAACGGACACTGTTCCCACCACGGAGGTAGATTTATACAGCGTAGTAACTGTCACTGTTCCCACCACGGAGATAGCTTTTAACAGTGTAGTAACTGTCACTGTTCCCACCACGGAGACAGTTTAATACAGGGTAGTTACTGTCACTGTTCCCACCACGGAGATAGCTTTATACAGGGTAGTAACTGTATCTGTTCCCACCACGGAGATAGCTTTACACAGGGTAGTGACTGTCACTGTTCCCACCACGGAGATAGCTTTATACAGGGTAGTAACTGTCACTGTTCCCACCACGGAGATAGAATTTAACAGGGTAGTAACTGTCACTGTTCCCACCACGGAGACAGTTTAATACAGGGTAGTAACTGTCACTGTTCCCACCACGGAGGTAGATTTATACAGGGCAGTTCTGACCACTGTTCCCACCACGGAGATAGCTTTATACAGGGTAGTAACTGTCACTGTTCCCACCACGGAGATAGATTTATATAGGGTAGGAACTGTCACTGTTCCCACCACGGAGATAGCTTTAAACAGGGTATTTACTGTCACTGCTCCCACCAAGGGAGACAGTTTAATACAGGGTAGTAACTGTCACTGTTCCCACCACGGAGACAGTTTAATACATGATAGTTACTGTCACTGTTCCCACCACGGAGATAGCTTTAAACAGGGTAGTAACTGTCACTGTTCCCACCACGGAGATAGCTTTATACAGGGTAGTAACTGTCACTGTTCCCACCACGGAGATAGCTTTAAACAGGGTAGTAACTGTCACTGTTCCCACCACGGAGACAGTTTAATACAGGGTAGTAACTGTCACTGTTCCCACCACGGAGATAGCTTTAAACAGGGTAGTAACTGTCACTGTTCCCACAACGGAGATAGCTTTACACAGGATAGTGACTGTCTCTGTTCCCACCACGGAGATAGCTTTATACAGGGTAGTAACTGTCACAGTTCCCACCATGGAGATAGCTTTATACAGGGTAGTAACTGTCACTGTTCCCACCACGGAGATAGCTTTATACAGGGTAGTAACTGTCACTGTTCCCACCACGGAGATAGCTTTATACAGGGTAGTAACTGTCACTGTTCCCACCACGGAGATAGCTTTACACAGGGTAGTGACTGTCACTGTTCCCACCACGGAGATTGCTTTATACAGGGTAGTAACTGTCACTGTTCCCACCACGGAGATAGCTTTATACAGGGTAGTAACTGTCACTGTTCCCACCACGGAGATAGCTTTATACAGGGTAGTAACTGTCACTGTTCCCACCACGAGACAGTTTAATACAGGGTAATTACTGTCACTGTTCCCACCACGGAGATAGCTTTATACAGGGTAGTAACTGTCATTGTTCCCACCACGGAGGTAGATTTATACAGGGCAGTTCTGACTACTGTTCCCACAACGGAGATATATTTATACAGGGTAGTAACGGACACTGTTCCCACCACGGAGGTAGATTTATACAGGGTAGTAACTGTCACTGTTCCAGCCACGGAGATAGCTTTTAACAGTGTAGTAACTGTCACTGTTCCCACCACGGAGACAGTTTAATACAGGGTAGTTACTGTCACTGTTCCCACCACGGAGATAGCTTTATACAGGGTAGTAACTGTCACTGTTCCCACCACGGAGATAGCTTTATACAGGGTAGTAACTGTCACTGTTCCCACCACGGAGATAGCTTTAAACAGGGTAGTAACTGTCACTGTTCCCACCACGGAGACAGTTTAATACAGGGTAGTTACTGTCACTGTTCCCACCACGGAGATAGCTTTATACAGTGTAGGAACTGTCACTGTTCCCACCACGGAGATAGCTTTACACAGGGTAGTGACTGTCACTGTTCCCACCATGGAGATAGCTTTATACAGCGTAGTAACTGTCACTGTTCCCACCACGGAGATAGCTTTTAACAGGATAGTAACTGTCACTGTTCCCACCACGGAGACAGTTTAATACAGTGTGATTACTGTCACTGTTCCCACCACGGAGATAGCTTTATACAGGGTAGTAACTGTCACTGTTCCCACCACGGAGGTAGATTTATACAGGGCAGTTTTGACAATTGTTCCCACAACGGAGATAGATTTATACAGGGTAGTAACGGACACTGTTCCCACCACGGAGGTAGATTTATACAGGGTAGTAACTGTCACTGTTCCCACCACGGAGATAGCTTTAAACAGGGTAGTAACTGTCACTGTTCCCACCACGGAGACAGTTTAATACAGGGTAGTTACTGTCACTGTTCCTACCACGGAGATAGCTTTATACAGGGTAGTAACTGTCACTGTTCCCACCACGGAGAAAGATTTATACAGGGTAGTAACTGTCACTGTTCCCACCACGGAGATAGCTTTACACAGGGTAGTAACTGTCACTGTTCCCACCACGGAGATAGCTTTATACAGGGTAGTAACTGTCACTGTTCTCACCACGGAGATAGCTTTATACAGGGTAGTAACTGTCACTGTTCCCACCACGGAGATGGCTTTAAACAGGGTAGTAACTGTCACTGTTCCCACCACGGAGATAGCTTTATACAGGGTAGTAACTGTTACTGTTCCCACCACGGAGATAGCTTTATACAGGGTAGTAACTGTCACTGTTCCCACCACGGAGATGGCTTTAAACAGGGTAGTAACTATCACTGTTCCCACCACGGAGGTAGATTTATACAGGGTAGTATCTGTCACTGTTCCCATCACGGAGATAGCATTATACAGGGTAGTAACGACCACTTTTCCCACCACGGAGGTAGATTTATACAGGGTAGTAACTGTCACTGTTCCCACCACGGAGATAGCATTATACTGGGTAGTAACTGTCACTATTCCCACCACGGAGATAGCTTTATACAGGGCAGTACTTATCACTGTTCCCACCATGTAAATAGATTTATACAGGGTAGTAATTGTCACTGTTCCCACCACAGAGATAGCTTTATACAGGGCAGTAATTGTCACTGTTCCCACCATGGAAATAGCTTTATACAGGGCAGCACTGGCCACTGTTCCCACCACGGAGATAGCTTTTTACAGGGCAGCACTGGCCACTGTTCCCACCACGGAGATAGCTTTATACAGGGTAGTAACTGTCACTGTTCTTACCACGAGACAGTTTAATACAGGGTAATTACTGTCACTGTTCCCACCACGGAGATAGCTTTATACAGGGTAGTAACTGTCATTGTTCCCACCACGGAGGTAGATTTATACAGGGCAGTTCTGACTACTGTTCCCACAACGGAGATATATTTATACAGGGTAGTAACGGACACTGTTCCCACCACGGAGGTAGATTTATACAGGGTAGTAACTGTCACTGTTCCCACCACGGAGATAGCTTTTAACAGTGTAGTAACTGTCACTGTTCCCACCACGGAGACAGTTTAATACAGGGTAGTTACTGTCACTGTTCCCACCACGGAGATAGCTTTATACAGGGTAGTAACTGTCACTGTTCCCACCACGGAGATAGCTTTATACAGGGTAGTAACTGTCACTGTTCCCACCACGGAGATAGCTTTAAACAGGGTAGTAACTGTCACTGTTCCCACCACGGAGACAGTTTAATACAGGGTAGTTACTGTCACTGTTCCCACCACGGAGATAGCTTTATACAGTGTAGGAACTGTCACTGTTCCCACCACGGAGATAGCTTTACACAGGGTAGTGACTGTCACTGTTCCCACCATGGAGATAGCTTTATACAGCGTAGTAACTGTCACTGTTCCCACCACGGAGATAGCTTTTAACAGGATAGTAACTGTCACTGTTCCCACCACGGAGACAGTTTAATACAGTGTGATTACTGTCACTGTTCCCACCACGGAGATAGCTTTATACAGGGTTGTAACTGTCACTGTTCCCACCACGGAGGTAGATTTATACAGGGCAGTTTTGACAACTGTTCCCACAACGGAGATAGATTTATACAGGGTAGTAACGGACACTGTTCCCACCACGGAGGTAGATTTATACAGGGTAGTAACTGTCACTGTTCCCACCACGGAGATAGCTTTAAACAGGGTAGTAACTGTCACTGTTCCCACCACGGAGACAGTTTAATACAGGGTAGTTACTGTCACTGTTCCTACCACGGAGATAGCTTTATACAGGGTAGTAACTGTCACTGTTCCCACCACGGAGAAAGATTTATACAGGGTAGTAACTGTCACTGTTCCCACCACGGAGATAGCTTTACACAGGGTAGTAACTGTCACTGTTCCCACCACGGAGATAGCTTTATACAGGGTAGTAACTGTCACTGTTCTCACCACGGAGATAGCTTTATACAGGGTAGTAACTGTCACTGTTCCCACCACGGAGATGGCTTTAAACAGGGTAGTAACTGTCACTGTTCCCACCACGGAGATAGCTTTATACAGGGTAGTAACTGTTACTGTTCCCACCACGGAGATAGCTTTATACAGGGTAGTAACTGTCACTGTTCCCACCACGGAGATGGCTTTAAACAGGGTAGTAACTATCACTGTTCCCACCACGGAGGTAGATTTATACAGGGTAGTATCTGTCACTGTTCCCATCACGGAGATAGCATTATACAGGGTAGTAACGACCACTTTTCCCACCACGGAGGTAGATTTATACAGGGTAGTAACTGTCACTGTTCCCACCACGGAGATAGCATTATACTGGGTAGTAACTGTCACTATTCCCACCACGGAGATAGCTTTATACAGGGCAGTACTTATCACTGTTCCCACCATGTAAATAGATTTATACAGGGTAGTAATTGTCACTGTTCCCACCACAGAGATAGCTTTATACAGGGCAGTAATTGTCACTGTTCCCACCATGGAAATAGCTTTATACAGGGCAGCACTGGCCACTGTTCCCACCACGGAGATAGCTTTTTACAGGGCAGCACTGGCCACTGTTCCCACCACGGAGATAGCTTTATACAGGGTAGTAACTGTCACTGTTCCCACCACGGAGATAGCTTTATACAGGACAGTATTGACCACTGTTCCCACCACGGAGGTAGCTTTATACAGGGCTTTAATGGCCACTGTTCCCACCAGAATGAAGTTGTGTTTCATTTGTGGTATCATTCTTTTTCTGTAAGTCATATACTTGTTGTTCTATGTAAGGGAAGTAAATCAATCATGTTTTAAATCCCTTTCTTTACATTTTATCGTTAATTCTACTATGTATGCTAAATAAGTGTTAATTATTTGGTTTTAGATATATTTTTTGTTCTAATTAATAGTAGATAAATAATTTAGCTGTATATTTTACCGAAAAATTTAGTTTAAAAAATTTAATAAGTTTGACTATATAGTCTGAAAATAGTGAAACTATCCATCGACGGCGGTTACAAGCCGTGGTACAAAAACTATGCCTTATCATTAACCAACCGGGCGGAACTGGTTTATACCCAAGAAAGCCAAAAAAGTTTTTGGGTCGCAGGTTCGATTCCCGGCTTCTCCATAAAACCGCTTTTGGTTGAGCCGTCGGGAGTTCCCGTCATATACTAAAAAACACACAAATCATAAACCCTCGCGGCCCAGTACTGAAAAGCCACAAAAAAGTTTTTTTTTAAAAAAAATAATAAATAAATAAAAACTTTTTTGTGTTTTTTCCATATTAGGGGTAGTAACCAGTACTTGGATATAATTTACTTGAATTTTGCCCGTTTTTTGTATAAGGGATAAGCATATGCATTGTAAACCAGGCGCAGGTTCGATTCCCGGCTTCTCCATAAAAAATAGTAAGTGAGTATGATCAGGAAATACCACAATCATCACAAACTGCAGACAACCCCGTGGCATTGCGAGGAAGAGCCGCTTAACCATCACGAGACACCAGGAAGACAAATTAAGGAAAGCAATCAGCTCTCTCTTCCCCATCAAGATGATTGCAATACAAGAATGGACATAAAGTAACGTACAACAAAACATAGAACAATTACAGATTCCCACAATGGGAGTAACAATAAACAAAAAGTCAACAACAGAACCACCGCCTTAGAACGGACAGCAGCCTAAGCCACCGGGGGGGGGGGGGGACTTAAATGCAGAAGTACAAGAAATGTTCAGCTAGCATGGAGGCCATCTAACTAATGCAATGTATCATCATGGAAACACTCTAATCAAATTAACACTCCATGATGAAACAAAGAAAAGGGCTCATGACTCACAGAAAGTCAGAGCTAAAGAAAACCTCAAGTTGAGCCACGGTGGGTCTAGCTACAGATAAGCATCAGGCACCAACCCACCGATTAAAGCTTTACGTCAGAGCCGTCATAGAGTCTGAGGCCTGACCCACCGTTCCATAAAACCACTTTCGGTGAGCTTTTGGGTGTTCCCTAGAAATGATGTCGATACGTCAACTTAATTTGGTCTTAACATGTTCCTCTTGTCGTAACTAAGAAAATAAGCACCCACTGACCTTAAGCAACAAAGTTATTGGGAAATCATGCCTCCTATCTGCCATTGCTGTTGAAAGTCTCCCGACGTGAACAAACAGTATGCGCATCTGTGTTGCAAATCATGTGACCCTACTGATATTTTCTACTGTCACCGGCTGCTATGGCAAACAAGTGCCAGTATTCTATGTCACTATAGCAGCAGGTGATAGTATAAAATAT
The DNA here is from genome assembly GCA_964019695.1 of Loripinus fragilis. Taxonomy (NCBI): domain Eukaryota; kingdom Metazoa; phylum Mollusca; class Bivalvia; order Lucinida; family Lucinidae; genus Loripinus; species Loripinus fragilis. The sequence goes on along the minus strand of OZ026518.1, from coordinate 17,257,605 downwards.
CAGCTGTTAGTCTATAAAAGTTTTGTATTTATAAAATCACGTAAGGTATAATAATATAATATACCTATATATGATGTAATTTCTTGTCATCTGATGCAAAAAGCTAGATTGACAAATTTACCTTTTCGGATTGTGTATTAGAGTCCTTTAAATTAAGGCTAACTTAGGTTACGTCAAGAAAAGATATATGTAAAGGCAAACATTCTGGAAATTTTTCTTTAATAAAGAGCATAACAATTTATAAAAAAAAATAAAAAGGTATAATAAGCGCATTATTATAATAGTAACTTTATCTGGCATAAAGTATCTCATCCTGATGACATGCTTAGTGATTCAGGTGATTATATGTTATGACCCCATCGACTTAATCTGATACAGTATCCAAGATCAAGTTACTCTTATAATAATGTGTATTTATCAGTCTTCTTATTCTAACTAGAATATGAGCCAGTATGTGACAAAAAAGAACAAATAATAAATGTATCAGATTGACCCATGCGGTTCAATTCCTCTACACTGTGCTCAGTGTCAGGTTGCTTCATCTGTACAGATCTAACTTGGTTTGATATCTAGTCTTTGTTGGGTGTACAAATTATTTTGTTGGTTTTAGGCCAGATTTTTTTTATTAGTCGATTTACGAACCCTCCTACTGTAATTTTCCGGAAAGTAGGGGAAAAAAAAATAATTTCTATTTTTTTTTTATTTCATCCGCGGACTCTAAGTGTTATTTGTTTCGTTGAAAAAAAAATGAGATTCTGTCTGTGTATTTTTGAGAGTGACACTGTAAAAAGTGATTGTCCTGTCCAGATTTTTAGGAAAATGATAAAACATTTAAAAATTTAATACAGACTGTTGGTTTGCCTTACTAGTTTTACTGTTTTTTCTGGAGATATTAAAAAAAAGCTTTGAAAATGACCAGTTAAATGGTCATTTAAATGACCAGTTAAATGGTCATTTTCAGAGCTTTTTTATTTATTTTTTTTCGTCCCCCTGACCCTAAATCTGAAAAAAAATTCCCATAAATCAACTAATAAAAAAATTCTGGCCTTATCATGCGCTGAATTATATAGACCATACAGCACACATGATTTTGGTACATTGCAAATCACTCTAATAAATGATCATGGTGATGTATGCAAAGAAACCTTCAGTTTCAATTTATATGTTTTCATGCTTTTAGTATGTTAGCAGCTAAGGCTCCAGTGCCTTTTCATATATGTGCACATTTGCTTGAACCTATATTGCAGGATGATATATTAAGTAGCAAAACACGGTGTGGCTTTATAGATAGTTATAATTTCTTTATATTTCTATTGAATTTGTTTTGATTGCTGATTTTACTGTTATCTGAGCCAGTATCAGAGAGGTTCCTGCTACAAAAACACATTTAGAATGTTTGACTGGTTGCACTAATTTTGGTGCCAATCCGGTTGATTGAAGTATGAATGTAGGAATAACAGTAGTGCCAAATTTTTACCCCCTAAGGAACTTGGTGAGGCATATAGTAATTGCACGGTAATTTCACCTGCTGGGAAAGGGCTGACCTCTTGGCTCTCGTTTGTGGTGTCTTCTGTGAGTTTGTCACTTTCCCATTGGTATCCTGGGTCAGGTGTGGTACTTGATTGTATCGATTCCTGATCTTTGCAACCTTACTTACTTTGTTAGTTTGTCTGTCCCGCTTCGTGTCCAGTGCATATTTTCTATATTCTTTGAGGTAGGAATCCCAAATTTGGTGTGTTGATGCATCTTGGGATGGAGGAGTCTCGCATACCATTTTTCGGGTCACAGTGATCTTGACCTTTGACCTAGTTTTTAGAATATTCTTGTCTTGGGCATATCTCATTAGGAATCCTAAATTTGGTGTGTGAGCATGCATCTTGGAATGACGAAGTGTCGCCTACCGTCCTTGGGTCACTGTGACATTGACCTTGGCCTCTGACATAGTTTCTAGAAAATTTATTTGTGTCCAGAGGATATCCCTTATATTATTTGAGGTAGGAATCCCAATTTTGGTATGTGCATGCATCTTGCGATAACAAAGTGTTGCGTACCATTCTAGGGACACTGTCAAATTGATCTATCTTTGTCAAAGAGGGACATTAGTCTCTTTTAAATACAAGCATTAACATTATCATTCAAAAATTCAGTTGGAGACATGACGTGGGAGGGCCAATGCATACTGGATGGTAGCACCAGTGGCGATGAATAGTATGTGTGCTCACGCAGCCTATATCTTGTCATTGTTGCTTATTTTCCAGGGGCTGGTCCTTTCCCGACACGGGTCATGTTTCACATTAGTCCTACACAAAGGGTCTTTTGTTTCGTTTCGAAAAGGCTCTTGATAACGGACTGTCCTTTAAATGCATGTCTGCTGAATCGTGGGCTTATCATCCCCGACGAACTCGTAGGGATATAGTTTTGGCTCCGTCCATTCCGTCCGTGCTAATTTTTTGTCTGTCCGGAACCATATCTCAGTACCTATTGGTCAGATTTGATTCATTCTTTTTACAAATGATTTGTATCATAAACTCTCTTTATACTATAAGTTTCATCAAAATCGACCCCTTAACACTGAGTTATTACCCTTGGTTTAGTATAGGCAATTATAATTCAAAAACAATTTTAGCTTTTTGTGCGATAATCTTCACATGTCATCTATTATATTTAACAACTTCTATCTATATTCCATGATTCACCAGTGCCTGTAGATAAGCATTTAGTGTCAAATTTTTACCCCACCCCCTTTGACCCCACCTAAGGGGTCAAAGGTCGAATATTTAAATTTCGCAATAACTAGGGGCAATTTTGTCATTTTTTTTTTTTGCTGAATAGATATGAAACATAACAAACAGGATTTTAGGTTGAAGGCATGGGTCCGAGCACTTAGGGTGGACTTCAACAACAGCAGAATCTAGGGCGAAGATTTGGTACCAGTAAGATGCATTTAAGCCCCCCCCCCCCCCCCCCCCCCCCCGGTGGCTTAGGCGGCTGTCCGTTCTAAGGCGGTGGTTCTGTTGTTATTGACTTTTTGTTTATTGTTACTCCCATTGTGGGAGTCTGTAATTATTCTATGTTTTGTTGTACGTTACTTTATGTCCATTCTAGTATTGCAATCATCTTGATGTGGAAGAGAGAGCTGGTTGCTTTACTTAATTTGTCTTCCTGGTGTCTCGTGATGGTTGAGCGGCTCTTCCTGGCGGTGCCACGGGGGTTGTCTGTGGTTTGTGATTGTGGTATTTCCTGATCATACTCACTTACTTACATTGGGGGCTGATGCCAAAATAAAACTTTTTCAGAATATCGTCATGTTGCATATCAAATTAAAGCTGACGACGTTTGCAACAACATGGTAGCAATTACTTTTTCCATAGACACACCCTCGACCCAGGTGGTGGGGTCAAAAGGTCAAACCATATCTTTTTGTAAAAGTAGTCATGTTGCATATCAAATTAAAGGGAATTGAGCACAGAGCAATATGAAAGCAAATATTCTGTCATTACACACACCAACGACCCCTGAGGTGGAGTCAAAAGGTCATCTTTTTTTTCGAAAAGTGGTCATGTTGCATATCGAATTTAAGTGGAAGAAGTGTAGACCTACATGTAAGGTAACACTTTGAATTAACACACACACTTGACCTCTGGGGTTGGGTAGAAAGGTCATATATTGAAATTGTGTAGATGTAAGTATATATTTTTTTATTAAACTGAGCACAAAAACATACTTTACATGTATTTGTTATGATCTGAATGATACCGAAGGTGAACTTCATGTTTAGATGAATGGGATTTGTGTTCTGTTATTTACATGTTTCTCAAATAACCCTTCGCCGGGGGATATAAATTCGGTAAATTTGTCTTGTTAAAAATAAGCTTGCGAAACCAGCAGACCTGTGATAATAGTATTAAAACAATAATAGTCATGTACGGAAACGGTAAAGCCACAACTGCGACACCGCTAATGGGTACATCTTATCTGGGTCTTCAGGACTGGATGAAAATCTTTATATATCCTTTCACAATACATGTAACTAAATACCCTGCTATACAGTGGTTCCAAATCTGTATTGATCACAACATATGAAAACAAATAGCTATCTTTTCTAAATAAAACTAAGAAATAATCCAGACTGTTACTATTGTCTTTCACAAGAAGAAACGTTAACACTTGTTTTGGCATCACCAAATATACAACACTTCTTAAAAAGCCTGGAAAACTGGCGTAAACTACAATGTATAGAATGTTATATGAATGAAGATAGTTTCATACTTGGAATAAACAAAAATTAAGCATTTTGGGAAATATTCAGCTTCATCCTGTTATATTCAAAATGCTACATACATTCTACTTGGTGCAACAGGCAAAATTTTTGGGCAAATTCAAGAAAAATTTATTGTCAATGTACAAAATACACCTGGAAATTTCTACATCTTAAAACTCCTATCAAAAGCTCATAAACAGTATAAGTTGATAAAAAATCAAAGTTTTCTTTTTTATCATTACATGTAATGCCCCCATCAGCTTAATTACCATTATGATCAAATAGATGTATAAATGTGTTGCCAGACCAATGTAAGAGGGACCTCTTTTTAGCACACCTGAGCCAAAGGCTCAAGGTGAGATATGTCCATGGTGCGTCCGTAAACTTTTTCTTTAAACGACATCTTTTCCTGAACCACTTGACCAAATTTCATGTAACTTCACATGAATGTTCCCCTTGATGCCCTCTTTCAAAAATGCATAAATGGTTCCACTCCACCGAATAGGAGGGCCGCCAGAGTTCCAGATAAGAAATCTTCTAAACAACATCTCTTGAACCACTGGCCCAAATTCAAATTAATTTACAGAAATGTTCCTCATAATACCCTCTACCAAAAATAGCACAAATGGTTCCACTCCGCTGAACAAAGGGCTGCCAGGGCTCCACATTTGAAATACATTTAAATGGCATTTCCTCCTGAACCATTGGTCCAAATTTACAGAATGTTTCCTCAAGATGCCTTCTACATAAATTGCACAAATGCATCTGGTACGCTGAACAAAGGGGCCACTAGAGCTATAGATAACTGTGGTTAAATGGCATCTCCTCCTGGACCAAAATTTCACAGAATTTTTAGCTCACCTGAGCTGAAGGCTCATGGGTGAGATAATAGTATACCAATGACTCCAGCGTCCATCCATCAACATTTTCAAACATCTCCTCTGAAACCACTGGGCCAATTGAGCTCAAATTTCAGGTGAATTGAAGTTTGTTCAAATGGTACTTATCACATGACCATAATAGCAGCCGTGCCCATATATGGTAAAAATCTTCTCCAGAACCAGAAAGCTGATGACCTTGGTATGTAGCATTGAGGTTGTGGGGCCTACCAAGTTTGTTCAAATGATGATCATAGGTAGACCTTGACCTACTTAACATCAAGGTCAAATTTGCATCCTAATGCATTTAAATGGAAGATTTTTTTGAAAGGTTTATTTTTGAAAACCGTTGAAGACAAAGTCATTGTTCTCACTTGATATATTTAACGTAATGAGGCAATGGCTATAGAAAAGTTCCAAAGGTCACGGTTGACCTTTCAGCCAAGGTCGCTCATATTTGAGTCCCATCAATATATTAAAACATAGTAATCTCAGAAACCACTAAGCCAATTGAACTCAAATTTCGTATGGCGACTCTTTAGGATGCAGAAACGAAAGTTTGTTCAAATGGTCTTGGTCACATGACTTAGATTGCTCCCATGCCCATATATGGTAAAAACCCTTTAAAATCTTCTCCAGAACCAGAAGGCCAATGACCTTAGGACATGGTATGTAGCATTGGGGATGTGGGGCCTACCAAGTTTGTCCAAACGATGATCCTAGGTTAACCTTGATCTATTTAACTTCAAAGTCAAATTTGCATCCAAATGCAATTAAATGGGTACATTTTTGAAAAGGTGATTTTTTGAATACATTTGAAGCCTAAGTCATTATTCTTACTTGATATGTTTAACTAAATGAGACAATGGCTATAAATAAGTTTGACCTTTCAGCCAAGGTCGCTCATAATGGAGTCCCATCAATTTAATACATGTATTTAAACCGTTTTCTCAGAAACCACATGGCCAATTGAACTCAAATTTCATATGGAGACTCCTTATGACAGTTAGCCAAAATTTATGCAAATTGTTTCGGTCACATGACCAAGATGGCCACCACACCCATATATGTTAAAAACCCCTTTAATTTTTTTTTCAAGAAACAGAAGGTCGATGACCTTGGGACTTGGCAATAGCATTGGGGATGTGTATTCTACCAAGTTTGCTCATATTATTATTCTAGGTTGACCTTGACCTACTTTACAGCAAGGTCAAACTTGATTCCTAATGCATTTATATGGTAAAAATCTTGACATGTTAATTTTTCATAAACTTTTTAAACCAAAATCATAATACTTGAGAGAAATGTTAAACCTTATGAGACAATGGCATCACCTAGTGGACCTCTACCAAATTTGTTCAAATTATGCCCCTGTGGCCAAAAGTGGTCCAGCCCCAGGTGTCACCAGGGACAAGGCCAGCTTTCTGTAAGCTTTAAATAAAACTCAGGTGAATGATTTAGGGCCTCTTGGCCCTAAGAGACACACAATTTTGCTCTAGTTTATTGGAGCATCCACTGTCCTCCTTTACCCCGGAAATGTTATTTCATCCATATACAAATCAGTGATATTTTCCTCCAATTAAAGGGAAACGCACAGAAAATATTAATGTAACTTTAGCTGAAAGTTTTTTTACAAACCATGATGCTTGGTAAAAATTTCATGAAAATTGGACCAACAGTTTGGAATATACATGTATACAGACGAAACGTCGGTAGCAGTGGAGATGGCTGTGGCTTCTGCAAGATTCGGTAATCATGTCAATAGTCCATTATAGCGTGAGCATAAGAAAGGGAGTAACAATTATTTGCTGTTTGCCTCCAATTTATTTATCAAAGGTATATAAGATATCTTATACACTAAACCGACGTTATAAGTAGCCACTTTACAATTTCATCTTTCTGACTAACCGCTAATGATTTTGAAATGAACTTTTGCCCAAATATGTGCATTTCAATGGACTAAAGTTAAGTGGTGCTTTGGAAGAGTGTTCTATCGCTTCATGATTTTTGGGTTCAAAAATGCAAAAACCAACTTTTTGAAGAAAATAAGCACTTTGATTGCAGTTTTTACAGGTGATTACAAACCTGTCTAGCTGACTTGAAAAAACAACAACTATTTGGATTTTTGCTTATTACAGATTTTTTTTTAATTTTCCGAGATTTCGAAAATCATCAGCTGCACATACTGATATCTTTTTATGTGTTTTATTTCATGTGAACATGCGACCAAACAAACGACAGCTTGATCAGCCAATTTTCTAACAATATTTTTTCAAGACTAGTGCCCACTTCCGGTTTTAATGTGAAGCCTTAAAGTTCATTCAAATGGTATTTGTAAAAGATTTTTCAAGTAGAACTGTGACTCCTATTCATAATGAGTAATCACTGAAAATGTTAATGTTGTACAATAAAACGTACAGAGCAATGTAGAGTTTGTATGCAAATTGCATGGCTAAAGCTGCTGGTAGTGGCTGTCTTCAAGTTCATGTTAATGTAGAAGAGAATGTCACAAAACCTGTTATTCTTTTTTTCATCTTGTATCACAGCTGCAAACTCATTAAAATATAAATGGATGACAGATTGGAGGAATATTTTATATCATACGTAAAGGTGTGACTTTTTGAAATGAGGGTACCTTTACTAGGACTTGGCTGTGCCAGTCATTTTGAAATGATATAATTTACAGAGTCTGGACAAAGCCTTGGGTTTTTTTTTATAAAATTAAAATTTTGTAGGAGCGATTTATTCTCTCTGAACGGGCGCAAAAAATGTAAGGTGGCCACTTATAACTTGGGTTCAGTGTATAGCATATAAGATATCTAATATATTATATGAGACATCTTATATAATATATTAGATATCTTATTTATGAAAATATTTAAGATATATTAAATGCTATAGAAGATATCTCATATATTATATAATGTTATAATGTTAGATAAGATATTTTATCACATATTTAAGACACATTTTGCCGTGATAACCCAAATTCTGCATATGCGATAACCTCTTTCCCGCCAACTGGTTATCAGTCTGCAGTGATGATAACCGGAAGTCATGTATTTTGAACGGAGAGAGGTTATCATGCAGGGCACATAACGTTGATCATTTGATGACGTCAGATGTATACAAGCAACGCAAAACTGACGCCATTCCTCTGTTTTACTTACATTTTTTTCGTCAAACACGTTGAAATAGTGAATTGGACTATGTGATAAACAGATTATAACATGGGGTTTTGGTTATCGCCCTCAGTATCAACCCTGGACCATTATAAGCCCTCGAGCTACAGCTGATAATGGGGTATAGGGTTGATACTTAGGGCGATAACCAAAACGCCATGAGATAATCTCTAATTATTTAACATATAAGATATCTGATATAACATATTTGATATCTGAATTATCTTATTTAACATATAAGATATCTGATATAACATATTAGATATCTGAATTGCAGAATTAAGATATCTTATATAGGATAAAAGATACCTGCTTAAGGATATAAGATATCTTATTTGTGATAAAAGATATTTCATATCCTATATCAGATATCTTATATCCTATATCAGACATCTTATATCGGATATCTACATTCCAAAATGAATAGTAAAATGGCTTGCCATATTAGTGTGTTATTGGCTCCAACTTACAAATCTAAAGATAGTAGATTTCTAAAAACAGATTATTTCAAAAAGAGGTTATATGATGAAAAAGTGGCTCTAATAACTTGTGCAATCAAACACAATTTACTATAATTTGTTTTACATTTGTATTGATTACTGTAGTAATATATATAAACATATATATGTCTAATAAATTATAAAAAGTAATAAATTTGGTTGTCTTTTGTGACTTTCATCCACTGTTACAAAATACATGTGACTAGCTTCAGTTGTTCAGTTTGTTTGGCCCCTGATAAAACAGTACTGATTTCATGTTTGCGTTGTCATGTTTCAAACATACATAGGGCTGGATAAGCACATTTTTCAAGCATAAAATTGAGCATAATAATTAACATATGTTATGGTCCTCAAAATAATAGTATCATTGAGATGTTTATTTTGAGTACCCTGAAGATATGTTGGATTGAGAAATAAGGAAAAAATTATTTTTAATTACGCTCCGATCTATGCAAATAATCAAGGGTCACTGGTTGGGAGCGTAAGGTACGCATGACCCAATGTACCGATCTGTATAGTGGACAAAGCATTGTGCCAAATATGTCTAGGTAAGTTTCAGATTGTTTATCTGTTTTAAAGTTATTTGGCATGAGAATTGCAACTTCATACCAGTAGTTCGGGAGGTATAACTAAAGGTCTTTTTGACGTGTTGCCCTGTTTTTCTGTTTATTGCTGTGATGTCTTTTATTTTAGTTATTCTCACAAAATCATTATGGGAGCGCAGTGGCTCAGTGGTAGAGTGCTTGACTCGAGACCGAGGGGCCGCGGGTTCTAGCCTCACCGGCGTCACTGCTTTGTGGTCCTTGAGCAAGACACATTTATCCTAGCTTAGTACTGGTTCAACCCAGGAAGACCCGTCCCTGTTTAACTGAAAGATTGTTGATGGGACGTAAAGAACCAAATAAAACAAAACAAACAAAATCATTATTTCACTTTGGATTTTAAAAGCTACACTAGTACCATTTCATAAAAAAAAGCCATAAACCTTAATTAAAATGACTGAAGTTGCATTATAAATATTGAATGACAAATTTCTTTAAGTTTTTATAAACAAGTGAGGGGGTATGAAGTGTTTTTCAGCTTTGTATATGAATTACAGATGCCACTGTAGTAGAGCCATTTTTATGCCCCTAAGTCGAATACTTTTGATAAGAATTTTATGAAACTTGGTCACATTGTTTAGTACCACAATGTCTTCAAGTTCGATAATGGTCCATATCGGACCATGCCTTCAGTAGTTATGGCCCTTTGTTTTTGAAAATTCACCTTTTGAAACAACGTCTGTAAAACTTTTACTGTTATGCATTATTCAGTATTTGAACATTAAGATACACTTTCAATTGCATTCTTGGTTTGCATAATTTTGTATACAGATGGCAAACAATTCAGATGTAGCGTTTACACTTTTGTTCAGTATATATGTACAGAAAAAATGCTCATAACATGAGCTATATGATCATAAATGATCAACACAAATTCTTGGCAAAGGACCCAACAAAACAAATCAGCTATGGTCGCCACGCCAGCAAGATGGCTTGAGGTACTCTCAGCTTTACAATAGCGCCAAGCAATTCCTAAACCCCTGGTTTGAAACCCGTTCCGGCCGTTGCTCAACTTATAAACGTTATGCTCAAAGCATATAACGTTATGAAGCACCAACTTATAAGGACTTTAGTTTGCCTGTCTGAGAAAATAGCTCCAAACCTCCTCAGACGTTCAGCCTGGCTCAATCTATAAACGTTAATAGTGTTTCCCACAGCCTGAAAAAAGGGCAGGGTGCTGGCCAGAAAAAAGGGCACTTTTGATGCATGAAATTCACCCAAAAGGCCACTTTTGTTAGAACAGACTTTTCAACTGTGAGTTAGATAAAGGATTTTATGTCTGTTAAAAGGTTAGAATAGCTTCTAGTAGAGCATAGGATTCATTGGGTTAACAAAAAGTTATTTTATACAGTAAAAATTAAAATATGACTAATTTTAATATTAAAATGAAAATAAGGCCAGGAGGGGGAGCTTTAGGGAAGCAGGGGGGAGCTTTAGACCCTGCTTTTCCTCTTTATAGGAAACACTAGTTAATGATCCAATGCATGGGCTTCAGCCTGCCTGTCTGAACGTTAACAGCATGCTAAAATATACTGGCGTCGAACGATCTGAACCAGATTGGAGATATAGCGTTTCAATATGATATTTCAGCCCAGCTGAATCTTCTACACGAGTTCGTTCGTCTTTGATTATCATTTATCAACTTGTATTCGGTTATGATGTCGGTGTGCCGCGGTTCCTCCGCACTAGACATATACATAAAAACCCTGACTTCATAATTATTTTCAGCTTATATATAGTCAAAATTTATTAATTTTTTTTGAAATATTACTCCTTTGAAATATAACTCCTTATCTTCTTGCATAACCCTTCGGTTAAATATACAAATAAATGATTGATCTATAAAATAAGAAAGAAAAATGTATTTAAAACCTTTATAAAAACACTTAAATAGCATAAATGGTAGAATAAACGATAAAATGCGAAGACAGGGATTTAAAACATAACTGAATTATTTCCCTTAAATAGCCAAAACAAGTATAGGACTTTAATAAAAAGTAATATACCACAAATACAACACAACTTCATATTTTCAGCGCAAGTTATCCAGACAGGATTGCCCTTTATAAAACAACCTCAGTCGTGGTGGGAACAGTGGTCAGTACTGCCCTGTATAAAATTAACTCCGTCTTTGGAACAGTGGTTAGTACTACCCTGTATAAATCTGCCTCTGTCTGGGGAACAGTGATCAATACTGCCCTGTATAAAACTGCCTCCGTCTGGGGAATAGTGGTAAGTACTACCCTGTATATACTAACCTCTGTCGTGGGAACAGTGGCCAGTACTACCCTGTATAAAGCAACCTCCTTTGTAGGAACAGTGGTCAGTACTGCCCTGTATAAATCTATCTCCGTGGTGGGAACAGTGACAGTTACTACCCTGTATAGATCTACCTCCCTGGAGGGAACAGTGACAGTTTATACCCTGTATAAAGATATGTCTGTGGTGGGAACAGTGACATTTACTACCCTGTATAAATCTATCTCCGTGGTGGGAACAGTGACAGTTACTATACCTGTATAAAACTATCTCCGTGGTGGGAACAGTGACAGTTACTACCCTGTATAAAGCTATCTCCGTCGTGGGAACAGTGTCCGTTACTACCCTGTATAAATCTATCTCCGTTGTGGGAACAGTAATCAGAACTGCCCTGTATAAATCTACCTCCCTGGTGGGAACAGTGACAGTTACTACCCTGTATAAAGCTATCTCCGTGGTGGGAACAGTGACAGTAACTACCCTGTATTAAACTGTCTCCGTGGTGGGAACAGTGACAGTTACTACCCTGTTTAAAGCTATATCCGTGGTGGGAACAGTGACAGTTACTACCCTGTATAAAGCTATCTCCGTGGTGGGAACAGTGACAGTTACTACCCTGTATAAAGCTATCTCCGTGGTGGGAACAGTGACAGTTACTACCCTGTATAAAGCTATCTCCGTCGTGGGAACAGTGTCCGTTACTACCCTGTATAAATCTATCTCCGTTGTGGGAACAGTGGTCAGAACTGCCCTGTATAAATCTACCTCCTTGGTGGGAACAGTGACAGTTACTACCCTGTATAAAGCTATCTCCGTGGTGGGAACAGTGACAGTAACTACCCTGTATTAAACTGTCTCCGTGGTGGGAACAGTGACAGTTACTACCCTGTTTAAAGCTATCTCCGTGGTGGGAACAGTGACAGTTACTACCCTGTATAAAGCTATCTCCGTGGTGGGAACAGTGACAGTTACTACCCTGTATAAAGCTATCTCCGTGGTGGGAACAGTGACAGTTACTACCCTGTGTAAAGCTATCTCCGTGGTGGGAACAGTGACAGTTACTACCCTGTTTAAAGCTATCTCCATGGTGGGAATAGTGACAGTTACTACCCTGCATAAAGCTTTCTCCGTGGTGGGAGCAGTGGCCGTTACTACCCTGTATAAATCTACATCCGTTGTGGGAATTTGACGGTTAGTACCCTGTATAAAATTATCTGCATGGTGGGAACAGTGACAGTTACTACCATGTATAAAGCTACCTCCCTGGTGGGAACAGTGACAGTTACTACCCTGTATAAATCTATCTCCGTGGTGGAAACAGTGACAGTTACTACCCTGTATAAAGCTATCTCCGTGGTGGGAACAGTGACAGTAACTACCCTGTATTAAACTGTCTCCGTGGTGGGAACATTGACAGTTACTACCCTGTATAAAGCTATCTCCGTGGTGGGAACAGTGACAGTTACTACCCTGTATAATGCTATCTCCGTGGTGGGAACAGTGACAGTTACTACCCTGTATAAAGCTATCTCCGTGGTGGGAACAGTGATAGTTACTACCCTGTATAAAGCTATCTCCGTGATGGGAACAGTGACAGTTACTACCCTGTATAAAGCTATCTCCATGGTGGGAACAGTGACAGTAACTACCCTGTATTAAACTGTCTCCGTGGTGGGAACAGTGACAGTTACTACCCTGTTTAAAGCTATCTCCGTGGTTGGAACAGTGACAGTTACTACCCTGTATAAAGCTATCTCCGTGGTGGGAACAGTAACAGTAACTACCCTGTATTAAACTGTCTCCGTGGTGGGAAAAGTGACAGTTACTACCCTGTTTAAAGCTATCTCCGTGGTGGGAACAGTGACAGTTACTACCCTGTATAAATCTATCTCCGTGGTGGGAACAGTGACAGTTACTACCCTGTATAAAGCTATCTCCGTGGTGGGAACAGTGACAGTAACTACCCTGTATTAAACTGTCTCAGTGATGGGAACAGTGACAGTTACTACCCTGTATAAATCGATCTCCATGGTGGGAACAGTGACAGTTGCTACCCTGTATAAATCTATCTCCGTGGTGGGAACAGTGGCCGTTAATACCATGTATAAATAAATCTCCGTTGTTAGGAACAGTGACAGTTACTACCCTGTATAAATCTACGTCCGTGGTGGGAACAGTGTCCGTTACTACCCTGTATAAATCTATCTCCGTTGTGGGAACAGTGGTCAGAATTGCCCTGTATAAATCTACCTCCGTGGTGGGAACAGTGACAGTTACTACCCTGTATAAAGCTATCTCCGTGGTGGGAACAGTGACAGTAACTACCCTGTATTAAGCTATCTCCGTGGTGGGAACAGTGACAGTTACTACCCTGTATAAAGCTATCTCCGTGGTGGGAACAGTGACAGTAACTACCCTATATTAAACTGTCTCCGTGGTGGGAACAGTGACAGTTACTACCCTGTTTAAAGCTATCTCCGTGGTGGGAACAGTGACAGCTACTACCCTGTATAAACCTATCCCTGTGGTGGGAACAGTGACAGTTACTACCCTGTATAAAGCTATCTCCGTGGTGGGAACAGTGACAGTCACTATCCTGTGTAAAGCTATCTCCGTGGTGGGAACAGTGACAGTTACTACCCTGTATAAATCTATCTCCGTGGTGGGAACAGTGACAGTAACTACCCTGTATTAAACTGTCTCCGTGGTGGGAACAGTGACAGTTACTAACCTGTTTAAAGCTATCTCCGTGGTGGGAACAGTGACAGTTACTACCCTGTATAAAGCTATCTCCGTGGTGGGAACAGTGACAGTTACTACCCTGTATAAAGCTATCTCCGTGGCGGGAACAGTGACTGTAACTACCCTGTATTAAACTGTCTCCGTGGTGGGAACAGTGACAGTTACTACCCTGTTTAAAGCTATCTCCGTGGTGGGAACAGTGACAGTTACTACCCTGTATAAAGCTATCTCCGTGGTGGGAACAGTGACAGTTACTACCCTGTATAAAGCTATATCCGTGGTGGGAACAGTGACAGTTACTACCCTGTATTAAACTGTCTCCGTGGTGGGAACAGTGACAGTTACTACCCTGTATAAAGCTATCTCCGTGGTGGGAACAGTGACAGTTACTACCCTGTATAAAGCTATCTCCGTGGTGGGAACAGTGACAGTAACTACCCTGTATTAAACTGTCTCCGTGGTGGGAACAGTGACAGTTACTACCCTGTTTAAAGCTATCTCCGCGGTGGGAACAGTGACAGTTACTACCCTGTATAAATCTACCTCCGTGGTGGGAACAGTGTCCGTTACTACCCTGTATAAATCTATCTCCGTTGTGGGAACAGTAACAGTTACTACCCTGTATAAAGCTATCTCCGTGGTGGGAACAGTGACAGTTACTTCCCTGTATAAAGCTATCTCCGTGGTGGGAACAGTGACAGTAATTACCCTGTATTAAACTGTCTCCGTGGTGGGAACAGTGACAGTTACTACCCTGTTAAAAGCTATCTCCGTGGTGGGAACAGTGACAGTTACTACCCTGTATAAAGCTATCTCCGTGGTGGGAACAGTGACAGTTACTACCCTGTATAAAGCTATCTCCGTGGTGGGAACAGTGACAGTCACTACCCTGTGTAAAGCTATCTCCGTGGTGGGAACAGTGACAGTTACTACCCTGTATAAAGCTATCTCCGTGGTGGGAACAGTGGCAGTAACTACCCTGTATTAAACTGTCTCCGTGGTGGGAACAGTGACAGTTACTACCCTGTTTAAAGCTATCTCCTAGTGGGAACAGTGACAGCTACTACCCTGTGTAAAGCTATCTCCGTGGTGGGAACAGTGACAGTTACTACCCTGTATAAATCTATCTCCGTGGTGGGAACAGTGACAGTAACTACCCTGTATTAAACTGTCTCCGTGGTGGGAACAGTGACAGTTACTAACCTGTTTAAAGCTATCTCCGTGGTGGGAACAGTGACAGTTACTACCCTGTATAAAGCTATCTCCGTGGTGGGAACAGTGACAGTTACTACCCTGTATAAAGCTATCTCCGTGGCGGGAACAGTGACTGTTACTACCCTGTATTAAACTGTCTCCGTGGTGGGAACAGTGACAGTTACTACCCTGTTTAAAGCTATCTCCGTGGTGGGAACAGTGACAGTTACTACTCTGTATAAAGCTATCTCCGTGATGGGAACAGTGACAGTTACTACCCTGTATAAAGCTATATCCGTGGTGGGAACAGTGACAGTTACTACCCTGTATTAAACTGTCTCCGTGGTGGGAACAGTGACAGTTACTACCCTGTATAAAGCTATCTCCGTGGTGGGAACAGTGACAGTTACTACCCTGTATAAAGCTATCTCCGTGGTGGGAACAGTGACAGTAACTACCCTGTATTAAACTGTCTCCGTGGTGGGATCAGTGACAGTTACTACCCTGTTTAAAGCTATCTCCGCGGTGGGAACAGTGACAGTTACTACCCTGTATAAATCTACCTCCGTGGTGGGAACAGTGACAGTAATTACCCTGTATTAAACTGTCTCCGTGGTGGGAACAGTGACAGTTACTACCCTGTTAAAAGCTATCTCCGTGGTGGGAACAGTGACAGTTACTACCCTGTATAAAGCTATCTCCGTGGTGGGAACAGTGACAGTTACTACCCTGTATAAAGCTATCTCCGTGGTGGGAACAGTGACAGTCACTACCCTGTGTAAAGCTATCTCCGTGGTGGGAACAGTGACAGTTACTACCCTGTATAAAGCTATCTCCGTGGTGGGAACAGTGACAGTAACTACCCTGTATTAAACTGTCTCCGTGGTGGGAACAGTGACAGTTACTACCCTGTTTAAAGCTATCTCCTAGTGGGAACAGTGACAGTTACTACCCTGTGTAAAGCTATCTCCGTGGTGGGAACAGTGACAGTTACTACCCTGTATAAAGCTATCTCCGTGGTGGGAACAGTGACAGTAAATACCCTGTATTAAACTGTCTCCGTGGTGGGAACAGTAGCAGTTACTACCCTGTTTAAAGCTATCTCCAGGGTGGGAACAGTGACAGCTACTACCCTGTATAAAGTTATCTCCGTGGTGGGAACAGTGACAGTTACTACCCTGTGTAAAGCTATCTCCGTGGTGGGAACAGTGACAGTTACTACCCTGTATAAAGCTATCTCCGTGGTGGGAACAGTGACAGTAAATACCCTGTATTAAACTGTCTCCGTGGTGGGAACAGTAACAGTTACTACCCTGTTTAAAGCTGTCTCCATGGTGGGAACAGTGACAGCTACTACCCTGTATAAAGTTATCTCCGTGGTGGGAACAGTGACAGTTACTACCCTAAACAAAGCTATCTCCGTGGTGGGAACAGTGACAGTAACTACCCTGTATTAAACTGTCTCCGTGGTGGGAACAGTGACAGTTACTACCCTGTTTAAAGCTATCTCCGTGGTGGGAACATTGACAGTTACTAGCCTGTATAAATCTACCTCCGTGGTGGGAACAGTGACAGTTACTACCCTGTATAAATCTACCTCCGTGGTGGGAACAGTGGTCGTTACTACCCTGTATAAATCTATCTCCTGGTGGGAACAGTGCCAGTAACTACCCTGTATAAAGCTACCTCCCTGGTGGGAACAGTGACAGTTACTACCCTGTATAAATCTATTTCCGTGGTGGGAACAGTGGTCAGTACTGCCCTGTATAAATGAGGTATAAATCTGCCTCCGTCTGGGAAACAGTGATCAGTACTGCCCTGTATAAAGCTACCTCAGTGGTGGGAACAGTGGGCAATGCTACCCTGTATAAAACTGCCTCCGTCTGGGGAACAGTGGTAAAAACTGCCCTGTATAAAGCTGTCTCTGTCTGGGGAAAAGTGTTCGGTACTGTCCTGTCTTTGGCTACCTCCTTCGTGGGAACAGTGGTCAATACTTCCCTTAACAAAGTTTTCAATATTGGGAACGTTGGTCAATAGTCCCCTGTATACAACTTTCTTCGTCTGATGAACTGTTGTACATATGCCTTATCTATTGTTGGTTACCACTATAAATTGGGACTCGATGGTAGAGGGAAATGTTTATCTAGTCTGTCAGATCTATCATACAATTCCATTTATTAAGTCTGCTGAATGCAACACTAATGATGTATACAATCGGGATAGCTTTATTAACTTTATTAACATCTTAACGTGTTTGTTGTTATACTTCTTGAACTGAGCCACATATGATCTTTCTAAAAGGAACCCGTCAAAATTACAGCCCCATGGCTAAGATAACGGTTTTGCCCAAGACAGAGGGAAGTCCTTATCGTTTGCTACCACTGTAACTACTGGCACTTGGTTGCCGTGCGAAAAATCGAGAAAAGTATATGATGTAATCACACTTCAGATGTATATTACCAGAAATAATAACACATGAACATGGACAACCCTAAGAGGACAAAAAAACACAATAAAAACAACCAAAAAAACATACAGTGTGCAAAAAAAATACGATAATATAGGCCTAAACTTCAGCCAGCTATTTTTTAAAGCTATGACTTGTTAAAAATATAAACATATTACTCTACCATACGAAACCGCACCGAATGTTACTACGTTCCCACGGCGGAGGAAACTGTTCTGGCGACGGAGGTGCCCACGAAGGAGGGCCGGATTTACACCCTACAGTAGCATTGACTGATTTCTATATTATAATGTACAATATTCGATATTATCTGCCTTCCACTTACATCTTATTTCGCATTGGAGAAGAACTATATAAGCTACATGCTACCTTTCTTATCCTCATCTCATTGTTTCAAAGTAAGAAAGAGGGCAAAGATCAGGAGTCGATTCAATCAAGTACCACACCACACCTGACTCAGTATACCAATGGAAAAGTAGCAAACTCACAATTAGACATCACAAACGAGAGCCAAGAGGCCAGCCCTTTCTAGCAGCTGACCTCAAGGCATCAACAAACAGACGCACATGAAAGCAAAACAAACACAAGACAGAAACCACATGAATGATCCACAAAAGAAGTACCCTCTTGGAACGGTCAGTAAAACTATTTTACAGGAGGACTTAAACCAGTTTCAAGTTGCATTTACCATGTACAAATAAATTTGAATAAAATGTGTTTAAACCAAACAGTGCTTTCAAAAACAGAACCCTACGTGATCTAAAATAATTTACTGCCTGTTTCTTCGCGTGGTGAATATATATATATATATATTGGTGATCAATAGTAGCAAAAATCTTCGATATTGCTTTATATTCTACGGAAAAATAAGACCGCCAATTTGATTAGAATCATCCGAAATGCCACATTCTCTGGCGTTCAGTGCACAAAGTCGTTTTTGCGTTAACGATTACATTGCAAAAATGTATACGAAAATCCCTTGTAACATTTCTTCTGATCTCTAGGGTGTTCGTTTGCAAGTAAAACAGCCGTTTTTTAAATTTCCGTAATTGTGTACACTCATTAAGTACATCTAACAACGTCATTTGAATTGTGAAAATCACTTTAAAATTTTCAATCCCTGGTTTACACTGTTACAGTAATGAATCAGATAAAACACGGATTTTTCATCAATGTTTGCATTCGTGTGCATTATTTAGACATTGTGACACGTATTGACATATAAATTATCTGGCTGGCCAATTTCAGACTATAGAATTATAAGAAACGAAAATTGCAACCCCTTGATATTGGTCACAGTTGAACTGGTATGTTGTCTTTACGTTGTGCGTATTCAAACTTCGATACAGTGAAAATTGTCCTTCCCTGATCCAAAGCCAAAATGCTAATTTCAAAGAACCGTCCATATTTTAGTGTTGCGTCTCTTTAAATGACGTCAGCGTAAGAGGGGGTCACGTAATAAAATCGTCACACGAGAAATAGGTACTGATGCAAAGTTGACAGCGTTTAAGCTTAATAAATGGATATGGCATTCATGCTTGTAAAATGTTTGTTTAAGAAAAAAAAACGCGTACTTGTCTAACTTTTTTAATGCTTCTTTGCAACCTGGAGGAAAATATGTACAGTGTATATGAGTGTAATTTTTAAATGTCTGTAACTTAATAAGTAAGAATGATAAAATAAAGTTTTAGGCTTCATTTGAAAGGTCAATTTTGAGCTTTTGTTTATGCTTATTTTAATAACAAGACATTCGAAAGTATTCTTTGAAAAATATATATTTATCAAATATAGAACATGACGTCACGACGTCAAAAATACCGTTTTTATCACTTTTGCCTCGGGAGTGTATGTCTATATATTTTTTTGAAAACTTGTTTTCATGATGCAAGGCCAATACCACTACAAACAAAAGCGCATTTTAAAAGTTTGCAATTTCTCGCTGTGACGTATGATATAGGGGTTTTAAGTTGTGCTTTCGACGTTTTCTAACCGGCAGCGTTGTTTCCCTTTGTTTAACCAATTTCTAGAAACTGAAATGACTTGGATTCAACCAAGCATTGTAAGAGAATGCATTCTCAAGAATCAGCACTTATGTTCAGCGTCACGTTAAAGGGTAAAAGCGAAATGAACCAAATTTAATGGCAATTAAGAAACAACGTAAACTTTAGATTATAACCATTCTTTCTTTGTCAACGTATGTCGCCGTTTAATGTGAGCTGTCTTCTTTGTTATAAGTACACTTTACTTTAATTGCGTATGAATTTCAAGCTCTGCAGTATACACATATCAGTATGTCATTGTAACGCTTGACGTCGCTAAATGGACGTTGGCGGTAGCTAAGGAGTTCAAAAGGACTGAAGCATTGTCCAGATGCATTCCAAATATCATACAAAGTGAAAAAAGTAGATAAAAAAGCAGTGCTTTTTAAAAGCTCATAAAATGCTGATAACGTTATCACTCTTAAGCGGTTTCTGGTCAATATTGCGTGATTTCTTTGTTCCTGCGAAAATTGATTTTAGGGGTTGAGTGACGTTTTAATAGCTGACGTCTGAAATTAGTTCATCTTTTCAAATTATCTCCGTGCATCTTCGTCTACCTTTGTTCAACTTTACGCATTGGAAAGACAAGTGTGCATAGTATTCATTTACAACAAAAAATTGGCACACAGTATGTGTCAGGTTTCCTTAGTAGTTAAGTAAATATGGGGTTATGAAAATGCTTTTTCATTACATATTGAACGCCCCTCGTATGTTTGATAAATAACGTTTTGCGAACTTGTATTATGCAGGGCCCAAACATAGCCCTTTTAAAGCTGCGTTATGCCACGTTTCTAAAACTGAACAAATGTGTCATGTACATGACTGGGTAATCAGAACCTAAACTTCTGTGTTTGACAGGATTGATAAGATGTCATTCTGTCTTGATAGATATATCTAGGTTAGTAGCGCAAGTTGTGTGCATAATTAACCAGTGCTGAACATGCAATCAGCTCTGTGGTCTCGTAACTAGTACAGTCACCTAATTATAGCACTGACTACAGATGGGGCTTTAATTTAGTGGAAATATCTAGTCTAATGAAGATATTATTTTTCTAAACCATGTACTAATACCAAGTTTTTACGTACTATACTTTGACATCAAAGCAATATACACAGCAATGCGCGGTTATTAGAACAATAGTATGGTTAATTAACATGATATGATTTTACAAGCACAGTAGCTTGCTTTTACAGTTTCTCACGTTTGCCTTCCTTTGCTAACACACCATGAGATTCTATTTCTAATTCATGTCATAAATGCAACCACATTTTATTCTATTTCTCAATACTGCTAGAAAGAGGGTCGGTTATATATAGATAGATAGATATATACTCAAAACCAAAAGTAAGTTTACACTGTTAATATATATATATACATTTTTCTGGGTATTTGTGAGTGGTATATTAAAAGTGTTCAATTCATATTAAAGTATGATCAATTATTCATATGACTGTTTAATTTAATGTAATAAATGCAACCACAAGGCCCCATGAAAGAGGCAAGGGTGCAAAATATAATTTTTCAAAACGTGTTACTGTAGCTTTGATATTGGACAATTTTCAACGTTAAAGAGCCAGTCTGAAAGACAGGCCATCGAATTGCTGTTTGAAGTTCAAATTAGTCCGGATCACCCTTCGAGTTACACAAATTAGAGTGGTGTTTTACGTCCATATCCGTTTTTGTGAACTTTACAGTGCTTTCTATGGAATTTCCCATTACAAAGTATCTGCCATTTTTCTTCCAAACTTTTGGAAATTTTATCAGATTATCTTGTCACACACTCTGCGCAGAAGTCCAAACAAATCACTGGTTAAAAATTCAAATGTCATCTGAGATAAAGCTTTTAGCAAGTACTAAAGTTTACTATTGTTTTAATTCAAAGGGAGATAATTTCAAAGTAAACCAACTTTAAGACGTTGCCAAAAACTAACTATACTTAAAAAACAAAATGTATGGCAGTATTTAATGAGAAATCAATGTGCCTTAAGATAGCGTGTTCGAATCCGAGGTTTACCCAGAATTTTGTAAGAAAAGGATGATTTTGTGCATTTGATGAAAGCACAGATAACTCGAAAAAAGATTAATTTACCTAAGTTGTTTTTCGTGAATTATGTTAGGACGAATACCAGCAGTTCATTGCAAGATTGTATTTGGTTCAAATCAAAAGCAGTAAATATATATTCGGTAGTTCAATATGTAAAGTTACTTTTGGTTTTAAGTGTAAATGCATTTAACGTATGATGTAAACTGACTTTGAAAATAGTAACGAAATTGGTTAGCAAACATATTTATTGTTAAAATCGGAGGATAAATAACGAAAGAAGGGTGATATAACGTGAATCATAGAAAGACGTGACTACAAGTAAATAAGACCAATAAAAGCAATCACATGTCAATGACCATTCTATGGCATCAAGAGAAAGAGACACAAAACAACGTGTAAATTTAAAACTCACATGTATAAGCAAGAACACAATAAGCAATGAATCTCTCTCTCTCTCTCTCTCTGCGAGATGATTGCCAGACAACAACTAAATACTTCATCACAAAACCTGTATGACCAAACAAAATTGTTCGAGATCGTGGTAGTTCGAGCCAGTGAGAGTAAATTTTAGGACCAGATCAGGAGGTATAATGAGGATACAGTAAACCTGTGTTAAAACGCCACTCAAAATTAGACAAACAGAGATCTTAATGACAAATGGTAGCTTAACGAAGGTCAATCTCCCCTGGGAGCATTCTGTAATACTTTTGACCTGCATTAAGCGATAATTGGTCTTGAAAACCAATTATTGGGTCTTTAGCGTTTTACACAGGTTTTGGCCAACCGGGGTTTACCTGTTGGATTTCTTTTGCTCTGGTATTCAGTTTTATTTACTGTTGAGTCCTTATCTTTGCTTTATCTCCTTGTTATATCTTGATTTATATGTTTTAGGAGATGATGCATTGATAAGTTAGGGTCTTTCATGCAAACCAAATATCTATGTGTCTTGATCCACATCTGAATTAAGGGTGAGGTTGGCGCCGTTAAACTGGTTTAAGCCCTCCAGTAAAATATTTTACTGACCGTTCAAAGGCGGTACTTCTTTTGTGGATCTTTTATGTTTTTGTTCTGTCTTGTGTTTGCTATGTCTTTGTGCGCGTCTGTTTATATGTGCTTTGTGGTCACCTGCTGGGAAAGGGCTGACCTCTTGGCTCTCGTTTGTGGTGTCTGTTGTGAGTTTGTCACTTTCCCATTGGTATCCTGGGTCAGGTGTGGTACTTGATTGTATCGATTCCTGATCTTTGCATCCTTACTTACTTTTATTGTACTATTTTGTTTCCGGAAAATATACGTTATTTGTGAGTAACCATTAGACTCGCCTACATGATGCGATTAAAATGATTACATAAAACATCTCAAAAGAACATATGTGTATATTGGCTTCGAGAAAACATGAATCATCTTAGATACGGGGGTTAGTCCAAAATAACTGAGCCCTACCTCATTATTTCTTAGCCTCACATTGTAGACAAGAAATGTGATTATCTTTTATAAGTATAATATGTCATAGACGTTTTGACCCCAAATGATTACCCCGGTGAAGCTTCTGTTGTGGTTGCTAGGCAACTAAAGATCGTCAGTCAGAGTGATGCGTTCATGATCTCCGCCATCAGGAATATACAGTATGTTTTAAAAAAGCTTGTGGGCTTGATAGTTTTTGAGAAAGACATATTTGACATTTATTTGAATAACATATGCCATATTGTCTTTTCATGATAATTGGTTCGCAAATGATTAGGTGAACACTGATTGCATGCGTTGCCTAGCAACAAAATAAGTCAAAATTTCACTAATTTTCAAATACATGAGGATTGTGTTGCCATGGAAACAGAATCATTTATACCAAACGAGGAATTTAATATTTCTGAGGGTTTGTTTGTGTATGCAGAGTTGCAAAAGCATTATAAGGCCATTATTTCATGTTTTCTATTAAAATTGTGTTAATATGAATGTGGGTGGGATAAATTAAAGGACTTGAGACACGTAAAAAATTGTTAAATTCTGAAATCAAACTACCGCAGCATCTATAATTTGGGGTCAGTTGTTTTTTTTTTTCTGTGGCACTGAGTAGGTACATGTTATAGATATCAAACGACAGTGAATGCAGCATTACATTGCCATTATCGTTTCCATGGCAACACTTAGATATTGATGCATTTCAGCGTGAACGCACCCGTTCGACAGGTCATGCTCGGTTGCCTAGCAACCAGTATATAAAGCCTTCCAACAGATATAATTTAGGTTATTGAATAGATGACATATAACTGCGATGAAACATCATTTAAATATGTGTCCATTTTACTTGAATTAAATGTTATGAGGTAGGGCTCAGCTATTTTTGACTAACCCTCGTATATGTTTGGAAAAGCAGATGTCCTCAATTGTTTGACATGAGGGAGTTCAGGAAGTAGGGCCTGATTGTTTTACTTGCTGTCGTGGTGCTGCCTGTGTTCTGTGTCTTTTCCCCGCGGTGTCGTGGGCTAGTCTGCTGTCTGTGATTGTGATATTTCCTGGTCATCACTTCTTTTGTGTCTCACGCCTCGACGTGCTAATTAAAGTCAACCAATTGCGATTTATTATCGTAAAATAATAGCGAAATGTTCGCACCTTAAACTAGTCTCTGCAGGGTTGGATCCAGGATTTCTGGAATGGGGGTTCATATAAATAAAGGTGTGGGGGTTCGCTTTGCGGATTTTATCTCATTTTTCTTCAATATCCCATAAATATGAAATAATTTGGTCTAACTGAGACCAAATTATTTCTTTTTCATAGTATATTTTAAAACGGGGGCGGGGAGGGGGTTCAATCGAATCCCCAGCACTCCCTCTGGATCCGCCACTGCTATGCTGCGTTGAAGTGCTACATTATTGATAATTTTTATTGATAAGTACAGTTCTATCTGATGATAATGAAGCACACGCATTAGCTTAATTAACCCATTTAAAGGCGTATATTTCTGTCCATATTAGGGCATTAATGGATCAACTGATAAGGGACAGCTTAAACCAGTTTCAACACCTCACAGGTAAGTAAGTAAGTAAGTAAGTAGTTTATTCACAACTTAAGCATGTACAGCTCATCGTTATTGTGACATATAATAACAATACATATACATATATATGGAGAATGACAGAAAGTGAATTGATGAATGGTTAACATTGGTAGGTAGGTAAGTAGGTAGGTAGGTAGGTAGGTATTGAATAGGTAGGTAGGTAGGTAGGTAGGTAGGTAGGTAGGTAGGTAGGTAGGTAGGTAGGTAGGTAGGTAGGTAGGTAGGTAGGTAGGTAGATATTGAGTAGGTAGGTAGGTAGGTAGGTAGGTATTGAGTAGGTAGGTAGGTAGGTAGGTATTGAATAGGTAGGTAGGTAGGTAGGTATTGAATAGGTAGGTAGGTAGGTAGGTAGGTAGGTATTGAATAGGTAGGTAGGTAGTTAGGTAGGTAGGTAGGTACGTACGTAGATAGGTAGGTAGGTAGGTAGGTATTGAGTAGGTAGGTAGGTAGGTAGGTAGGTAGGTAGGTAGGTATGTAGGTACGTACGTACGTACGTACGTAGATAGGTGGTTAGGTAGGTAGGTAGGTAGGTAGATATTGAGTAGGTAGGTAGGTAGGTAGGTAGGTAGGTAGGTAGGCAGGATTAAAGGGGTCTCAAGAGAGGACTTACCTGTATAAAATAAAATTTCATTCACTAAGATAAATATCAATATGTTATCAGAAAATACCTTAACCCTTTATTGGACCACTTTATTACCCCATATAATGAGGTCATAATCACCCCCTAAAGAGGTGCTCTGTCTTGAATAGCCCTCAAGCAGTGATACCACTTTTATTGTTTAAAAAAAAATAGGTGTTTAAGCATAGCGTTCTTTTTATGGATCTTATGCAAACTGCGAAGAACCAGTTCAGACGCCAAAAAACGCGGCGTCTGATCTGGATCTCTACTGCTTGCTTACATAATGTTCTTTTAAAATTTGAACGACATTGACATTTTCTACCCATCCTCCCTTAAAGTCGAAATGGACTCGTCCAATTGGCAAGAGTGGGAAATTCCATTAGGCATAAACGGGTTTAAGAACTGAACTTTTTAACTATCAATTCATTGTCACTTGTGAAGTACACATAAAACAGCCTCATGTGTCAAACTGCATAAAATAGCCTTACTGGTATATGTTTATGTTGTCTACAAAGCCATTGATCTGCATGCACATGTGTATATGATCGATCAGCAGCGTCGTTACATATCAACAAAAAGTTGACTAGTTTGTGAATGAGAACATCTACATCTAAATAAATACGTTGAACCGTCACAATTTGACTATTACTCAACGGGATGACTTCTGGTGGTAATGATAGGCAAGATAGTGCTGTTAGCTCTTTGCCAGCTGGGTAGTTTTGGATGCTTTTTGTGTCGTCTGCTTGTATTGCGACAGACTGTATGCTTGGTGGTCAACCCAATCAAGGTTGACAACTTTGCTTTCCTCTTTAATTGCACGCCGGCGGGTCAGACCTCAGACTCTATGATGGTTCCGATTGTCCGCAGTGTAGATGAAAGGGTTGGGGCCTGATGTCATGTCTTTGGTCAGGCCCACAGGGGTTTAACGGTTGGATTTCATTTGCTCCGGTATTCAGTTGTATGTACTGTTGAGTCATTATCTCTGTTTTATCTTGATTTGTATGTACTAGGAGATGATGCTTCAAAAAGTTAGGGATCTTTCATGGGTACCAAACATCTATGCGTCTTGATACACATCAGAATTAAGGGTGGGGTTGAAGCTGTTAAACACGTTTAAGCCTTTCAATGATTTTTACTGACCGTTCCAATGCGGCTTCTTTTGTGGATCCTTTTTATTATTTATGTTTCACGTTTTTCTTTATTAAACTCATGTTCCTTACAGCCTTGTGATTACCTGCTGGGAAAGAGCTGACCTCTTGGCTCTCTTGTGTGTGATGTTTCCTTGTGTTTTTGTCACTTTTCCATATGGTGTCTCGGGTAATGTGTGATACTTAATTGTATCGATTCCTGATATTTGCCTTCTTCTGTACTTTTTTTTCAAAATCAGCTATTTCGAAAATTATTTCAGGAATACCATCATTATTAAACAGTTTAGATCCAGGTCACGACGTGTCGGCCCTGATCTGGGTCCAAACTGTTTGCAAAGGTTACCAGCAGACGGCAATAAGTTAAAGAGATTGCTGAGTCAGCCAAGTGGGAGGATATTTTGCTACATCGCAGAGGCATGATGTTTTTTGCACGCTTGAAGACTCATTTTTTTCTGGCGACCAAATGGCAATCATATTATCTTGATAGATATCTGTTTCTGACAGTTACATAATTGTTCCGAAGTCGCGTTGGCAAAGCCCACTGTTAGAAATCATTGTATAAATTAAAAAAAGTATTTTTGCATGACAGAGCATGTGCGTCCAAACTCGAATACTACTGCCAGTTTAAAATGGAGAAGTATATTGAGTGTATCTCAGACGGAGCTCGCTTCTTTCAGACTAAGTACTCCTAACTGAGAGAACAGGGTCTGCCGTCTCTGCCCAATGTCAATGGTAGAGTCAAAATTGTATTTTCTATTAGTATGTCCGCGATATAATGATATAAGATGGATTTCTTTTACCAAGGACAGCTTGGCCATCAGTGGCTAAACTTATTTCTATTATATCTTCAAATTCCCAAATACTTCTTCTTAAATTGTCAAAATTCATCATGTCTGCAAACACCTTGAGATCTCAAGCTCTTGAAGAATAAGCTGTCTTTTGAAAAAATATACATGTACATGTAGTTATTAGATGCGGATAGTTGCAAAGACGACCCATCTTATCCCGGACCTATACATATATTTGCGTAAGAACATGCGTGTATGTATTGGTAACGGATGGAGTGGTGACGTTTGTGTGGTTTTATATAAGGGACTAACTTGATGTATGCCATATTGCTTTGTATTGTATATAGCCAAAGGCATTGTATTTTGCTGACATGCTAATAGATAAAGCGTAACTAAAATTATTTTCTTATTTCTCAACCCAAACATATGTTGTGGGTACTCAAAAGAACCGTATCGACGAGACGCCTTTTTGCACATCCAAAACAAATGTTAAAAATGATTCTTAAGAAAATACTAAAATGTTGTGTTTATCTTGAGTCTATGCCTTATAATTATTGCATATTGAATTTGATGTTCAATACACATATTTATCCAAATTCTTCCAAAACCAGAGTGAAAAAAATCATCATTTTTATATAAAGCTTTTCAAAACAAAAAACAACAGTTAAGTAATTTTCAGAAAGTCCGCATCGTTGTTGCTATGACAACAACATTTGGATGTACAATATTAAGTATTCACAGATATTTTACTTAAATGTTATGTATGCCTGGAAGTCTATAGTATAATTTGAAGTGCATACGCCACTTATCCACATGTAAAAGGTCATATCTGGCCCCCACACTCCGATTTTAAAGGGTTGGATTCATAAGATATATTATTATATTTGTTTGCTTCTAACAAACTTCTATTTTAGAAGAAAAAAAATCTAAAATAACGTTTCGAGGCTCATTAAATCAATATAAGGCATGTGGCTACCATTTAAAATTAAATCAGAAAAACATTCCTTGCAACCATAGTTACCACCAGAATGTACGTAGTAGTGACCTTTCGGCTATTTTATCTGCTGCCTAGTAACATTACGCCACATAGAATGTAACGATATAATATTGTAAATATTTCAAGGCTTGCTTTTGTCTTCCCATAAATGTATTTGTCAAGTATGTATGATATTGTATAGTGAAGAGATGTGGGGTTGATGGCGTTAATTTCTGATGAAAGTACATTAATGTAATTTATGTGATTGCTCAATTATGCATTTTTGAAAGTAAAGTAATGCCTACTTGTAATTAGGTCTTCCAAGAGCACAGATCAAGCCAAATCTTACTGTATGCGTGTATTCATTTGTTTGATATTATTTTACTGTTTGGAAATTCACATGTCTTGAAACCCTGATGAAGGCGTACGTCAAATCGCTACGTTAACTAATTCTCTTTCCCCTTATTTTTTAATAAGACACACTGAAATATAGTTTTGAAAAGGATGGGGCGAAGATGGACGACAAAACACAAGTTACTTGTGTCCTCAACTTCTTAACCTTTATCCCACCACTACTTGTTGTCCTGAAAATGTCGTCTGCTGCATACATATATTCAAGTTCACGTTTTCATGGCAGCAAACAGTATGAACCCGGATCAGACTGCTCCTAAGGGAGCAGTCTGATCTGGGTCCATATTGTTTGCAAAACAGGCTACCTAAGAAGATATTCAGCAGATAAGAGAGTAGACGACCAAAGTCGTGACTGGCGGGAACAGGTTTAAAATATCATGGTAGTACCAGTCTAATTACTTTTGAAGTGAGAGAAAGGACTTTGACAGGAGTGATTAAAATGAAATTAATATTGTAATGAGTCCGCTTGAAATAATAAATACTTCTTTCATGTATAGAAAATCAGACGACATAATCTGGAAAACAGAATAGAGTTGTTATGTAAAGAAATTGAGAGAGAGAGAGAGAGAGAGAGAGACAGACAGACAGACAGACAGACAGACAGACAGACAGACAGACAGACAGACAGACAGACAGACAGACAGACAGACAGAGAGAGAGAGAGAGAGAGAGACAGCGAGAGAGAGAGAGAATTGATTAGCTGAATAGTTAGATATCAACTCCCCTGTCCTCAACATAGCCTTTATTCAGTGGGGTGGTCGCCTTACTGTGTGCAAAAAGGCTACAGAGGACTATGTATCCAACGTATTGGATTGATACAATGCCATCGAGGTCAAAAATGCTTACAGACATGAT
Organism: Loripinus fragilis; assembly: GCA_964019695.1. Lineage (NCBI taxonomy): Eukaryota > Metazoa > Mollusca > Bivalvia > Lucinida > Lucinidae > Loripinus > Loripinus fragilis. The sequence continues at coordinate 17,227,587 of OZ026518.1, read as the reverse complement.
GGCATATAAATAACTAGTTCTATTAATTTTGAAGTAGGCTGTAGTACACTTTTTTGTATTAACATAATCAGCGTGTATATCATTTAAATTCCTATGTCTTTATTTGCCCATATAAGCCGAGTTGTATCTGCTAACCTAATTAACTGGATGAGTCTATTCAATATTTTAGAAGTGTCATTTATATTTTAAATTTATCATTTTTTAAAACATAATTTCATTCAAGCATATAAGGAAAATACAAGTGAGTTTGACCAGGAAAATCCACAACCAAATATCACAGGCCAATGAATGTTAGGGTTAGGGTTTAGGATTGCTGCCACCCAGATAAGAGTGCGTTACTTTTTTTTCAACCAAAACATTTGTTATAAAGAACCGCCCCAATGTAACGATTCTTTTAAGCACACTAAACACATGTTTTAACTGATAGATATTGAGAATTAAAAGCAAAAACAACAACAAAATAAAAAAAAACAACAGCAACAAAACTCCCATGTGTAATATCGTATTAGCTAACTATATCATGGACTTCGATGGATTAATTTTAATATGTAGGCATTGGCAGACATGTCAAGACACTTGAGACAAGGGTTCAGATTCCACAACTTTAACGACCTTGCTAATGCGACCATAGGGCGTTCTTTATAATAGGGTTAAACACGTAATAGAAACATCTATATGAAATGTCTTAAACCATCTGCACTTGGCATATTTTAAAGGTACAGTAAAACCTATGTAAAACGGCCACTTAAAACTAGACAAAACAAAGATCTTATGACAAATGGTAGTTTAATAAAGGTCGAAAATATAGGAATAAAAAGGAGCATTCTGCGATACTTTTGACCTGCAGTAAGCGATAATAGGTCTTGAAAACTAGTATTCGGTCTTTGTGAGAGTGGCCGTTTTGCACAGATTTAACTGTATAGTGAAACAGAAAGGAAATTGCAACTATTTGTTGTGCAAATCAGTCATATATTACTGAAAGTGTCAACTAGTGTTATTGAGACGTTAACTTTTAACGTCAATGTGTCGTGCTGAATAACCATTTAATATCTGACAATTTCGACAAAAAGCACAGACGGTACTCTAAACATTTTTCAGGAGTGTCACAATAGGTGGGATAGTTAGTTTGTATCGGTCAAAAGATATATCATATAGACTGCTGCTTTGCATATCTTTCTCAACCAGGAGCTTTACTGTGTCCAGGAAAACTGGCAATAAACCAGATGGGAGTCAAATTGTAAAGTCAAATAAAAGTTTTTTTTTAAATTTATTTTGTTCTCACACAGGATTGATCTGTGCATAATAATCGTCTCCGTGAACATATAGGTACTCAGACACTTATTCTTTGAGAATATTATCTTTCTTATTTTACGCGGTTATTGACTACCTGGAAGCCCTTGCCTGGGTAAGACTAACATACTGACGATAAACCTAAAATAGTGAATAGATTATCATTTAATCAATTTTACACGAAAGAACAACAAACATAACAAAAACTTCAGAGATGTCACAAATGTCAAATTGCATGACCATTTGCTATAGGTGCATTATAATTATTGCGTGAGTCAGTCCGTCCGGGGTCAGTTAGTGAAAATGCTCATAACTCTTGAACCACATGGTATATTTGATCAAATGTTGCATACATATGCATGTAAACATTCTCTAATCACTGGCATGCGTAACCACTTTTTTTGATGGACGAGTATCAGTCCAGCCTGCTGTGGACAGTGAGTGAAAATGCTCATAACTCTTGAACCACATGAGATATTTGGATCAAATATTGCATACGTATTTATTTAACTATTGTCAAGCCAATGGTATGCAAAACGGTGATGGGGTTTACCGAGCATTATTTTGGCCAGTCGAGGAGGTCTTTTTGAAAATGCTCATAACTCTTGAATCGCACGGTATGTTTTAATCAAATTTGGCATACTAATACATTTTAACATTATCGAGACACAGGTATGCAAAACGACGATGACTAGGCTTTGCCAAGAAAAATGTCGCTCTGAATAATGTAGTGTTTCTAAATTAATTCCAAGAAATCTTTAGTCAGAACCCTCCAAAATAATATTGACTTTTTTTATAGGTCAGCAGAATTGGCCAACTTATAAGGAAATAAATATTTGTAGACAATTGAAGATTTCAGCTATTTATCCTGGCTACCCATAAAGTGGCACTTTGGCAAACAGTAGAGACCCAGATAATATAACTTAGCATTTCATCAGGACCCGTAAGAGTTCTTTGTTTGGTCCTTGTTATGTTATTCAATACTTTGTGTCCTTCTCGTTTTGCAATCATCTTGATAGGGAACAGAGAGAGAGAGAGAGAGAGAGAGAGAGAGAGAGAGCTGATTGCTTTACGTTAACAGTCTTCCTGGTGTATTGTGACTGTAAGTGTTCTGTAGCTGTTCCTCACGGTGCTGTGGGTTGGTCTGCAGTTTACGATAGTTATATTTCCTGTTCATACTCACTTACTTTTTGTATATAATATTCTGTAAGCAAACAATAAAGACCCTGATCTGAGCCAGCATTGTTTTTCTTTGTCCATTATAAAAAGGACACCACTAGGCTAATATTGGTTAGAATAGCAGTGTTTAGCAGTGAAAACACGACACAATATTATATTTCTATAATGACTACTTAGGGTGAGCAATCTCTTTAAAATAGTGTCATTTATCAACTGGTTTAGCAAGACAGTCTGGTGTGTACGGACACAGTCACTGAAAACTCCGATCAGCCCCCGTACTCTGTTGACTACCAAGTGTATGGACATCTCGTGCGCTCCCTTACAGAATAACATTTTTAAAGTCCAGTCTGCAATATTTGTCAATTAATCTTATTCTTCGCTGTTTGTGGCTTTATTCCAGATCGGCTAATTTGTTTGGCTCACTTGTAACCTTAATGGGTATGTTTAGGTATGTCTTGATTCAAATTCTCGTGTATCACGCGAAGAAATAGTTATAGGGTCAAATGTCAAAGATGTTAGACGACAATGATCCCTGTTGGTGAGTTCATTCAGTTCAAGGAACGGTCCTTGCCAGATTAAAGGATTGTTTGACTTGCATATTCAATTAGTTATGATCCGATTACACGTAGTCCTAGATAAAACGACGTTTTAATCGACTTACTCATAAAAAATTCAATATTTTCCATAAAACACGTGCTCGGATCCAGAAAGTTTTGTCAGAGGGGATCCAACTTTGACAACTTTTTTGTGCCACTATAAGCGGGTCATCATCGGCTCGCCAGCGAAACGCCATTAAATGGCGTTTCGCTGGCGTGTCGATGATGGCCAAACATTGAATACTGGCTTGGTAGCTGCCATTTTTCAGGAGATCTGGACCTGTATTGCTAGAAAACCCTATATTTTTGTGATTTTTCAGGGGGTCCGGACCCCCTGTCCCCTCTCTGGATCCGCACATGAAGCACACAATAGAAGCGCAACGACCCGTTCACGCCCAGCGCCCCAGAATTAAGACACCAGTAACGAAGAGATGTGGCATGGTGTAGATGGTGCGACCTCTCCCAGGGTCTACATTAAGTTACAAATGACCTTAAAGGCCTCAAGTTTTACACTATTAAGTTTTATTGCTGTCTGAGGACTATTCCAGGAAGATCAAAGGATAATCTTTATGAGGTGATTATGACCTCTTTACAAGGGGTAATTAAGTGGCCCCATGTAGGGTTTTGGTATTTTTTTTTTATAAAATATGGATATTTATTTTTAGTGAAATTTGGGTTTATACTGGTAAGTGCCCTCTTGGGTCTCTTTAATCCATTGAGGTACTGAAATTGATTTGATATGTCCCTTATCAGTTAATAATGACTTATCATGGACAGAAAAATATGCTTTTAAATGAATTTGGAAAGTTCGACCAGTTTATGCATAGTGTAAGTAAGTAAGGGTACAAAGATCAGGAATCGATACAATCAAGTACCACACCTGACCCAGGATACAAATGCGAAAGTGACAAACCAACAGTTAGACACCACAAACGAGATCCAAGAGGTCAGCCCTTTCCCAGCAGGTGACCGCAATGCACATATAAACAGACGCGCATAAAGGCATAACAAACGCAAGACAGAAAAAAACCCACATAAAATATCCACAAAAGAACGGACAGTAAAATATTTTAATGGAGGGTTTAAACCGGTTTTACGGCGCTATCCTCACCCTTAATTCAAATGTGGATCCAGACATATAGATATTTGGTTTGCATGAAAGTCCCCTAACTTATCAATGCATCATCTCCTAGAACATATAAATCAAGATATAACAAGGAGATAAAGCAAAGATAAGGACTCAACAGTAAATAAAACTGAATACCGGAGCAAAAGAAATCCATCAGGTAAACCCCGGTGGGCCCCACAAATAGCCAAAGCATCAGGCCCCTACCATCTCATCAGTAGGTAAGTCTTAAGGTCGGAACCGTCATGGAGTCTGAAGTCCCATTAATTGGACATTATGACAAGTGAAGACTCTGCCGCCATTCCAACGTTTTGTTCATAACTACGAAACCACAGAGGGGACAATTCTTTCTTTTATATACGAGAAAAGAACACACACACACACACACACACACACACACACACACGCACGCACGCACGCACGCACGCACGCACGCACGCATATGAAATTCTTACCAGATGACAAAATGTCATGATTAATATGGCTGAGAAATTATCCAACCAGATTTAAAGTTTTAGCTCTAAAGTACTACTCTGCTAAGTAGAAAAAACTGTCATTATACAGCCTCTCACAATACTCTCAGAGCCTTTTCACCTGAAGATTCCAATACGATGTCAACCTTGTAATAGGATTGTATAGACATCCGTTTACCACTTGTATGTACTCTTTACAATTTTTATTAAGTCGTGAAACAGAAAAGAGGATCATTCGCAAAAGGTTTATGAATTGACACATTTAGACTGCAACTTCTTCTCATCAAGTTATGGGAGGTAACTTGGTGGCGTAAGTTTAGCTGTTCTTTGAGACGCTTCTTATGAGTTTCCATAATATAAGTTTCATAGACTATGAGCACAGCGGTCCTTGTGGGTTGCTGGATTATTTTTTCACGTTTTGTCTTCGTCTGCTGGTTGTTTTCAAAATATCTTTATCGAAACACTCTTTCAGAAATGGCATCATAGTGTCATATTTGAAATTTGTACTTACTTGTGATCAGCCAGGAAATGTTTATCGCTCGTTACCTCAGAGAACGTCATTGACAACATTTCAGAGTCGGATCAGATTATTTCAATCTGGCGATGAGGTAGTCAAATGAGGGTATTCACAACTTGCTATTATGATTGCTATACATATTCAGTGATAGCCAAACCAAAGTCTTAAAAAGTAAGCGCAAGCAACTTTCGTCAGAATTTTGTTTTCGCAAATAGCGATAAAATACAGTCTTGCTACATTAAAGTTTCGCTACAAGGGCAGGATTCACACACATCAGAAAACGAATGAGTGTTTTTGGCATTTCGCAAGGGTTTTATTTTCACGAAACTTACACGAAGTTTCGCGAAAATAAAAACCCTCGCGAAGATTTTCGAATTTACAGTACTTCCTCATGGCTTCTTAAAATGTGATGCAGCTTATTTTATAGTTAAATGGATTACAATCAGACCGGAAGTCTTAGAGACCAGTAGTTTCCTTACTTACAAGAATTATCCAACAATTAAATTAACCATCTGCGTCAAGATGAATTCAATCAATTTTTACCAAACATAGAAAAATGCCAATTCTGCATGTTAACCTTGTACATGTATCTGCTTAATCACGAACTAAGTGGGTCCTATTCTGGACCAAAACAGTTAGAAAAGGTTATCAGCAGATGGCAATAGTCGCCGCTAGCCGTTATATGAAGAAATTTTGTTATGCGTTTTTGACTTCACGGAAAAGATGGAAGAATGTTTGACTTGATAAAAATACTTTCGTGATGTGGTGATGTTTTAGTTTTCTAGTATTATATATATCAAGTCTTCCCTTCATAGCGGCGACCTTTGTCGTCTATTGATAACCTCTGCATACAGTTTGGACACAGATCACGACCGACAAATAGAGAGATAGATATTCTTTATTTCCTCCACATAGGAGAGTATGTTTTACAGTCAATATACACATGCACCTATGACAGAACATTTGCAGATATATGTACATGAAACAGACAACGCTTAAATTTACAAGTATCCAACTGACAGAAAAACAAAAATGCTGTCAGATGCAACATAATCCAACTCTGCCCAGAACATCCTGTAATGCAAATATAACATGCAACGCAGTTATTTTATCCAAAGATACGTATTCAGCAATGGGGATGATTCGTTAGCCACACCTCCATATACTGAACAGAAGTTAAACCTGGCTGTGCTGAGTTGTACTGTCCTGCCAGTCAAGAGTGACAGTGACGTCATGTTTTGTTTACAAAGTTATCAGGGACTTATAATCGATAGATCACTTGTGTATTAATCCTATCCGCAGGATAAGATTAATATAAAAGTGATCTATCGATTCACGTTAGCTCAAGTGAAGTGTACACGTTAGTTTATTACTTAGCAATTGTAAACAAAGTATTAAGACACTGTCACTCTTAATTGGCGCGACAGTAGATCATGCCATCCAGCAATCATTTAATGTAGCACTATACAAAACAAAGTGATGCTGACCCAATTACATACTCTCAGAATCAATTTTCAAAGAGGTTAGCATGATGTACAAACTCCCATGAAATTAAATAATGAATCCTTCCCATATGAAAAACTTAGATTCTGTATGGAAGCAGAGTGCGGATAGCGGAACTGAAATATTCAAGTTGAGTTTACTACTACTATTTTTGGTTCTGATGTTGGCGCAGTGCGTCCCCCCGACTCTGGCATAAAGAACGCCCACAAAACGCCCAGTTTTACGCACCCACGTAGGCTTTGGGAAGTTGAGTTTACAACCTTGGCTTCAAATTATATTTAGCCTGGTTCCTAGAAATGCAGACAAAATTATCCCTGAAATATGGGAGTACCCAGATATTGTCTGTCCTTTAGATTTTATGAACGACTAAAACTGCCTTTTCTTACTAACTTGACAGAGGGTTTAGTGTCCCATACAGGTAAAATATTGGGCACAAAAGCAAACTTCTAATTATAAATCTTAGGAAATTAACGAATACAACGAAAAACATGACACTAGAATAGCTTTTTAAAAATAAACAAGACGCTAAAATACGTGTTTTTGTCATACAAAGCCAAATTTTACAGATTTCACCGTAATCTATGACTAAGTAGGACCAGATCTATTGATCCTAACACAACAAAGTAGCATGTATCCTTGCAACAAGAGAGCTAATTCACTTACGTTGTACAACGTATGCAAGGGTCTTGGGATTTATGGGGAAAACATCTTGGCGAAGCCTATTCACCGTTTTGCATACCTGTGTGCCGATAAAGTTAAAATGTATTACTGCGATTTCAGGTTAAACGTGACCCCCGTTTTTTGCCCATTATTCCTTATTTGTGATTTTAATTGAAAAAGAAATTACAGAAATGAATTTAGATATAGACCTCGTAATCAGATTAATTTTTCTCAATTATATACGATATTTTATACAGGCTGGGATTAGATAAATTTTGGAGTGTTTTTGTTCTTCCTCTTTGAATTAGTCCCCAAGTAAGCCTTATCGATATAAAAATAAACTATGTCTTATCCCGATCAGTGGTGTAAAATTCGTGCATTAAGCTTATATAGAGGCGAAAATGGGTATATATCCAATGGACAAAAGACTAAGTTATTCTGATTTACAGGGCATTCGGGCCTTAGTTTAAAATAAGGGCTGTCACCAAAAATAAGCTTTAGTTACGCGGTGTGCATTTACACCCACATGCTAAACGTCGATTGTATTACGAGTAGTAAGGATTAAAGCTATTAAATAAAAGAAAAACGGGGGTCACTTAAAACCTGGAATCACAGTAGTATGCAAGATTTAACTAAAAAATAAGAGGTATGAGCATTTTCACTAAAAGACCTCGACCAGCCAAAATGATGCTCGACAAACCCTCAACACCATTTTGCATACCAGTGGCTAGACAATATTAAAATGAATACGTATGCAAAATTTGGTTCACATATCCCATAAGGTTCAAGAATTATGAGGAATTTCACTAAGTGACCACAACGGGCTGGACTGATGCTCAACAAACCCTCGTCCATCAAAAAATGTGGCTTTGCATGGTAGTGGTTTGGGAATGTTGACATGCATATGTATGCAAAATGTGATCAAATTATACTATGTGGTTCAAGAGTTATGAACATTTTCACTAACTGCTAACCGACGGACGGACGGACTTACATAGTGATTATAGTTCAGACCCAAGGGTCGTGCAATAGAGACTTTGCATTGACAGATGGTAATACATCGAACATATTTGGATCCAAACTGTTTGACACTATGATAGTGTTTCTGAATGGATATTTTGAAAAAAGTCAACTTTGATAAAAAGTCAGCAGATGACAAATAAAATCCATGAAAACGTATCCAGCATGCAAAGAGTTAGACGGCTTGACGACAATGGTGCCATGTCACAGACATATTCTGTTTCACATTTTACGTAGTTCCAAATACTATTTTCCTGTTTTTGTTCGTCTTAATCAAGCAAACATATTGGTTGCCTCTGGTCATATATGGAACCATTAACCCTTAATGCGTCAATCACGACTGCAACAGAGGACAAATCATGCGACATCTTTCCTAATTTTCGAAAAAAATAAGGTATGATATTTCATGAGAATCGTCTGCCACCAGACGATTCTCATGCAATATCATGCCTCATTTGTTATTTAAGAAAATGCAGCAAACTTCGAAATTGTCGTCTGCTGCAAATAATAGGTGGCGCTTTATGGGTTAAAACGCCACTAAACGAATATAAGCAATCATAGCACATAGGTTGTTTTTGTATTTTAGAAATCACATTTCATGTCAAGTGAAATTTCATTTCATATATTACAATTTTGATTTTATTTTTTTGCAAACACTAATGGCAAATTTTGTTTCTCTACCAAAGTAATGTCTGCTGACGTTAGCGAATACATCAGAAATAAGACACTATAATTATATGACCTTCGGGGCAGTCAAAACAACAAGAATCATCGCTGCTCGTTGGCCTATGTATTTCCAAATTAAACTGATGCGCCTTGAACTTACGTCACACAAACTCATTTTGTTTCACCAATCATATCAATATTTGGGCGACCAGCGGATGTTAAGATAAGTCAGAGATTTTATTGTTTGCAGGCTTAACGTATGAAATAAGACGAATGCTTTGACAACAATTAGACATTGAGCCCCACTGGATAGTTGTGCATTGTAACGTAGAGACGTAAACTTACGCTCAGTATGGCTGAAAACTATTGAGAGATGACCAACGTCTAGTTAAATGGTTTTAAGACTGCATTTGCTCAACTACAGTAAAAATTGTGTAAAACGGCGACTCAAAATAGACCAAACAAAGGTCTAAATGACAACTGGTAGCTTAATGAAGGTCGAAAGTATTGCAGAATGCTCCTGGAACATTCTGCAACACTTTTGACAACCATTAAGAGATAATCAGTCTTTAACCCTTTTTTGTTTTTTTGATAGTGGCCGGTTTACACAGGTTTTAGTACCGTTATACTGTGCATGAATAACTGGGGTATGGATGAGATTTATGATAATAAATTAGTTATGCGAATGTCTTTCCAAAATCTTTTTAAATCTATGCAGCTTCGAAGAGCCAAATTATTCCATTTTAATAGTTATCTAAAGTGCATCTATGAATTTTAGAATAAGCGTTGGTTTAAACAATATTTACAACATTACTGTAAATTTACAACATTACTGTAGTACTAGTACAATACAACATATAAACGTTGTGCGTGCACATTAATATTGGAACCAATTTGACTTTTTGAATGAATTTATAACACAGCAGTTTGTTTGAATATTTTTGAGGGCATTTAAATATAAGGGGGGTGAACATACGTGCAGACACACTGTTGCTATCGACCAGTATCATGCATATGCAGTTGCAAAGGGATGATCCGTAAGCCTGGGTAGCTAGGGATCGTAGGTTATATTCACTGGCCTTACAAATCTATGGATGAAACTAAGGATGCCACTAATGCTTACCTGTAAATTGGCCAGAGTATTATGGTAATAGACATGATGTCCAATTCAGCATCATATAGCAATTATGAGCAAAACAAATTATAACATTAATTATGACATTCAAACTACCGTATTTAAATGTACTGACAAATGTACTCATAGAAAGTTTATCGAATACACAACCAATGAGTGGACATAACTGTGCACGCCTCGTGTGTGACCATGACATTTTGCAACGTTAACTCTTTGCCTACCGGGAAATTTTAATGTATTATTCCAAAGTTGGAAGAAAGTGTAAACTTTTCTTTTAAAAAGCCCTTTTCTACCCTTGTGTGGATAATGTAGTCAAATCAAACCCAATTGAGCCTGTCAAAATTGTTTTTGTTTGATTTGATTCTTTACGTCCCATAAAAAACAAAAGTGGCTAAGTGCATAGAAGCAGAAAAACAAAAGCAAAGGAAACGACGGGAAAAAAAGAGGAAAAGGGAAGAGGTGAACATTGATATTGAAAAGCATTTTAACCAATTTAAGCCTGATTGATTTCCCACTATTATCAATTGGGCCAGCCCATTTTAATTTCAAGGGTAGTTGGTGGTCTATATTTATATTTTTATTTAAATTTTTAATAGACCCTCTGTATATAAATAGTGGAGACCCTGATCAGACACCGCGTTATACGGCGTCTGATCTGGGTCTGCACTGTTTGCGTACGTCCCACAAAAAGGACGCAAGCCTTATATGGGTTAAAATCCGCGCGCATATTATTCCTCTGTGCAGTCGTCATTTTTTGGACCGAACAGAAAAATCTATACCTGGTGAAAGCATGTTGTATCCGTTTTTATATCATGCAAAGTTTCAATCGTGTTAATGGTGAGTGCATTAGGTGACTGTCAGGGACCAAACAACCACCCCGCCCCCATTGTGTTAGTGTTTATTTTCTTCTAAATACTCCAGTGCAACATTTCAAAATACTCCAGTGTAGTCATTGGCGCCAATATCTTAGCATAAGCAATGCAGTCTGAATTCTTTTTTTTTGTGACACGCCATCATTTTATTGCACATTATAATTGGTTGCAGGTGATCTTCTTTAAACTATCGTTTGTTTTAAGTTTTTTCGTGGTAAGCAGTGTAGAAACTGTTGAGACACCGAGATTGCAGTGCATCACCAGTATCTAATCTGTTTCCAAATGTCCAATATATGTACCGTCTGGATTTACTTGGTTAAGCCTATTCACGTATGACTTTTCTCTGGCACATCTCTTCGTCTATGGATTTGTTCACAAATTTCAAAAAACTTCTATTAGACTATAGTCATACGGAGGACTCGAGATTTCTTTTAAAACTGGTATTTGCCAATTCGTATTTTCTCTTTTCAAAAGTCCTTACCACATTTCTTGAGTGATTTGCTGTAAGCGTCCGTTTACTTCGATAAAGATAAATAATGGATACGCCATTATAATTATTTTAGGGGTAAGTCAAGACTTTTCAAATTACATGTACGTTGCATTTCTGTCCCTGGTAACGTTCAGCGCACACTCTGATTGATGCCACAGTACATAGCCGAACATAAATACTAGAACGCGTAGTCGATGGGGCGCCAATCCCCACGTTAAAGTTTTTGACCCCCAGCACCTCAAAAAACCACCCCAGGCATGACACAGGCAACTGAATGAAACTTCCGTTCAATATGCTTTCTATATTTAATTTGTAAGAACACACACAAAGTTTCGTATAAAAATCTTTGAAATTGACTGTTTTACTAAAATTTAATGATATTTGACCTTTTGACCCCACACCAAGGTCACCAGTTTGACCTTAGAGTGAAAATTGTACTTTCAGTCTGTTCTGCTCGTCATCCCCGCCAATTTGATATGCCAAATGACCATGTTCGAGTTTTTTGACACCCTGGGCACCCCCAGCGCCCCAAAGTTCCACCCTGGGGCGTGATCCAGCCGATAGAATATAAATACCACTTGATATGTTTTATATATTTTTTCTATTTGAGAGAACACACGCAAAGTTTGATATAAACATCTTTGAAATTGACCTTGTAATTGAAATTTAATGATATTTGAAGTTTTGACCCCTCCTCAGGGCCCCAGGGGGCGGGCCCAAAAAATATGCTGTTGCACGCCCCATTCATGTTTGTAACTCATACTCCAAACTTGGTTGAATTTCGTCCAATTGTTTAGGAGGAGATAGCATAACGGACGGACTGACGGACGGAGGCGATTACAATATCCCCTTCGCCTTTTCAAAAAAGCGTGGGGATTATAAAGTTTGATCGTATAATTGTGAATATTTTCTTACCCATTAATCAGCGTTCACATATGTTTTGGGTGCTCAAAAGAACCGTCACATTAAGCCTGTGACGGTTGTTTGAGTAGTACCCAAAGCATCCGTTATGGTTGAGAAATAACAAAATTATTTTTTAATTGCGCACTCTTATCTAGAGACCTATCTTATCTCAATCGGAACTGCCCCGGCCAATTGGAATTCTGTGGAATCCGTGACGCTGACGCCACAGAAACCCTGCCAACATAATAACAAGTGCTAATGCAGCAAAACAAACGGTTATAAATGAAGTTTATGTTTTTATAATAAAATATTACTATAGCGATATTTTATTGAAAAATACATAAACTTCATTGATTCTGCTGATTGAACTTTTCGGGTACATGTAATCAGAAAATGGATCTTAAGGTCACTGCCCACACCTGGGCGATTTTTTTTTCCAAAAAATAGACTTTTTTCATTTTTTGATATTCTGTAGTACATCATATTATAAGCGAAATAACGCAAAATAAAGAAAATTTACCGTCCAGTTCAAAAGTTACAGCTCTTCATTATATGGCCTATGTTGGCTTTTTTACGCAGCTTTTTGTAAATTCATTAAGACAAGTAAAATATTCTGTAACTCAATTTTATATTTGAAAATCATTATTTCAAACAAGCATGCGAAGCCATAAATAATTAAGAACTTTTTCTCAAACCATTCTTTTGCAGCTATACAAGTATTTTTCTTCATATCACGCTTTCAAACCAGCGTTCACCGATATTTATGCATTAATTTTCGGCAATTACTGACTGATAATTCAATATTTAAACATACTTTAAAAAAATAAAATTTTCTAATTTTTTTTTTGGAATCTGATCATTATATAAGATGCGTTATGACAAAATTTAAAAAAAAAATCACCGTCTAATTAGTGAGATATTACCAAATAATTATCCCTACCCCCTAAACTAAAAATAAAAGATCTTAGCAGGCTTTTCTTATTTCTAAGCATGTTAAAACCTTACGAACCAAACACTGTTGATTAAAATATCTCACTCTGAACTTCCAAATGAAATTATTTGTACTCCAAATACTTGGAACATTTACATGCATATTTGTGAAGACTTTTCAATACCAAAAACGATACCAAAATACCCCACCCACGGTAAAAAGAAACTTATCCGCATTTTGTCTGAACACCTAGTCGATATATTTTGACCAAATTTGCATAAATACACCATTAGGATAGAGATGTAACATAACATAAGTTTATTCAGCATTAATAAATGTAATGTTTTATGGACATTTACCGTTTTTCAAGGTCACGGGGTAACTCTGCACGTCAAATTTAGGTGACAATGTGCTGTTTTAATATGCATCGCTTTAATCGATCGATGCATATACTTCATGTACTCATCCAAGAATTTGAAATGTTGCGGCCTCGGGCGCCATACTAATGCCCGATCACGAAGCAAGGCCAGACCTTAACACTTTACCAGAGTTGGCTTATTTCTATTAGGTCTATATATCCCTTGACGGACATCTTTCAGTTGAAACATGTCAAATGTAGAGTAACCTTGGAGATTAGCAAAAAAATTAGCGTAAAATTGTAAATATTTTATTGCTCATTATTTTCATATTTGCTTTGGGTGCTCAAAAGAACCGTCTCACTGAGTATCTATAACTTGCCTATGATTTGGTTGGACCCGCATGATATGAAAAGGGTTCTTTTTATGTCCACATCCTTCCCGCTACTAAAGGGGGTATTCAGTGGCGCGGAGGGGGTACTATTTTTGGTACGGATCCCGTCGGCGTTGGTCATGGGCGGAATTGGCCACCAGTAGTCTAGAGGGGCTAGACATTTTCTATGCGCATATCACAAGAACCAGGCTTGAAGATTGGGTCCGCATTTACATGAATATAAATGAGCATCGATGCGACAAAACCTGTCTTCAGGGTTCCCGATAAAATTATACCAAAACCAGCCCCCTCAGCCACTGAGACTAGATAACATAGTGAAATCTCGCTTGGAGCAAGTTTAGATACGATACTATTCAATTTGTGAATAGCAAAGGCGCTGATCAGACTGCGCGGATGCGCAAGCTGGTCTGCGCCTTTTTTGTTTGCAGACCCCGATGGCAGAATTCCTCGCGTACCTTTAATAATTTAGAGTAGGCCTACTATAATTTAGTTTTACGACTATACTTGGGTCAACCTTAGCCAAAGATAGCCTTGTAGCTAAATATTGGAACACATTTGACATAAGGCAAATTGTTTAGGACGCAAACTAAAGCGAGGGACTCTCAACGTCAACGTCAAGTTCAATACTTGTCGTTTACGCATAATGACGTCATAAGAGCAAGTGACGTCATTAGCGCACGTCAGGTTCAAAGTAGACACTAGAGAACGTGACGAGATAGTCTGTCTTGGTGAAATTTTAATGCAGGTGAAATAAAACCAGAAAATCATATATAGATCTATATACAAGTAGTTATATCATGATTGTTGATGTGGACTGTCAAAAAACCGCGAACAGTCGACTGACATTTCCCTGGTAAAATGCGTGTTCCATTACACTGACTGACTTTTTTTCTTCTCACGGAGCTGAGCGTCCATCGTTTAGTATCCGTGAAGAATGCCAACTTTTGTTGTTCATTATACTTAAAAATTTGTTTGCATTTTTAATGTTATATCAATCACTTTCAGATTACCAACGTGCAGTGTAACGGGCATTACTGTCGGTAGAAAACATATCATAGTTGCGTAAAATCACACTTTGTCATAATCGAACGCTACCAAGTATTACCTCCCTTGATGATTTAGAGTTACGGTTATTGCTATGGGTAGTGACCTTAATAGGGCGGAACGCACATGCTACAGACCTAATTTTACTAACGCCAGTTACGGTTAACAAAGCGGAGGTAATACGCGTAGTGCGCCTTACGCACATGAGGCTTGATTCTATTTACGAATTGTGCTTGACATTCCCGATTGATCTTATCCCTGTCTGCAATGTAGGTGAATATATTCGGTTTCAATTGAAGAGCTTGCCACTGGTGGGTTTCACCTTTTGGCACTGAGGACAAATCGAGAAATTGTCCGTATAGCCCAACAGTATTTTTTTAAATATTCGATAAATCGTAAATAATCCTGAAATATTTAGTTTACAATTGGTATGCAAAATCATGATTTCAATCTTGCTCACTACAACCTCAATTTACAACCCTCAGCTGCCCGTAGACGGTCGCAGCATGCCTCATGTTGAAACTTAATCACAGGAAATTGACTTATTATCACGTTTCCCAAGGATTAGGAATACAGCTACTGTAGTGTTTGACAAATATCAAAAAAGTATGAAAAGTAATGGAAGATTTTACTCAATGAAGCCAAAACCAGATTGCTCCTTTTACGGAGACACAAGTGAGGCCAGGAGTTTGTTAGACTTTACGACCGAAATCGGAAGCATATAAGACGTGACATTTGATTTCCAACAATGTGGTATGTGTGTCCAGCAAAGCCTCAGATCAGCCTGCGCATACGCGCAGTCTGATCAGAGCCTTTGCTAGTCACTTGAATAGTCTATGAATATTAAGCTTCTGACTGAAAAGCATTTGGAGTTTTTAAGCTTAAAATAAGATTGCACAGACTCGCCTGAGTCTACATTTGTCAAAATGCCACATTGTTGGAAATCACATGTCGCTGCTCATTTATCAAAAAAAAAAAAAAAAAAAAAAAAATGACGAGGAAGATTTTACTTTATGAAGCCAAACCAGCTTTGCCCCTTTTACGGAGACACAAGCGAGGCCAGGAGTTTGTTAGACTTAAAGACCAAAATCGGAAGCATATGTGCTGGCATTAAAAGATAAATGATGTGCAGTATTTGGTCCACTAACTACTGTCCTGCCAGCCAAGAGTGACAGTGACGTCTTGTTTTGTTTACGAAGTTATCATGGACGTATAAACGATATATCACTTGTGTATTAATCCTATCCGCAGGATAGGATTAATACACAAGTACTCTAACGATTAGCGTTAGCTCAAGTGGAGTGCACAAGTTAAATTTTACTTAACAATTTTAAACAAAATGATATGTCACTGTCACTCTTGGTTGTCACGACAGTAGTTTTGAATCTTATCATATTTTCAATTATTGTCTGTTTAACACATTGATGACAAGTTTCCGAAAATTGAGATAGAAGCAAATAGTGTAGACCCGGCACGGACTCTCATCAGGGTATACACGATTGGTTTTACGAATCAGAACTTCGGAACAAGACAACTCGTCGACAGAACGTCGACTCATTTTTTGAGACAACTCGTCGACAGATTGTGAGACAACTCGGCGACACCTTGATTCTAAGTCAATGAGTATTGCTATAATTTCTAGAGAGAGAAAACAAGAATGATACATATATATATATATATATATATATATATATATATATATATATATATATATATATATATATATATATATATATATATATATATATATATATATATATATATATATTAAGATATATATATATATATATATATATATATATATATATATATATATATATATATATATATATATATATATATATATATATATATATATATATATATATATATATATATATATATATATATATATATATATATATATATATATATATATATATATGTGTGTGTGTGTGTGTGTGTGTGTGAATATGACTCATTTCATCACCAGCATACAGAAGCATCCAAGTAGCACATAGTCACATGCAGAAATTTTTGTTGCTCATTTACTGCATTCACAATACATTATATCATTATCCCTAATTGCACCTGATTACCAATTATAAATAGCAGTCACAGGTCAATTAATTTTGAGCAAAAATGTCGACGAGTTGTCTCATCAAAAGTCGACGAGTTATCTCACGATCTGTCGACGAGTTGTCTCGAAAAATGTGTCGACTAATAATTGTTCTGTCGACGAGTTGTCTCAATTCCAGAACTTCCAACATGATAAAATACATAGAATATTGTAACTTCTATTGTGCGTACAGGAATTCAGTGAACATCGCTTTTTTGCGTTTATTTCGTTATGTGCGGACTGATCGCACAATGACATCAGAATTTAATATTGTAACGGCACTGGCTCTTCACTTTATTCGTCCAATTTTCCTGTGTTTAATTGTTTGAAACCCATTGTAAATAGTTAAAGAAATTAGCGCTTGTGAATGTCATCTTCATAAAGGAAATAGCAAATATGCTTATACGTTTACAACTGCACATACGCACAGGCTGATCTGAGTCTAAATGGAGGATTGAGGTCGGGGGCACATTGTAGGAAATGATGTGCGATTATTTACATTAAGCCTCCATAGAGGCATCCATCCTCATTTCAGGCATCTTAAAATATGACCTCTACATAAAGTCTTATCTTTTTTAAAAGCTGCATCTTGTTAAGCGCTATTAATAGACATTGGGTTTTTTGGCTGTCTATTTTAAAAACAAATGACGCATGCGCAGAAATGCACCATGCGGGGACAGTTGTCATTATCCCCTTCCCATATGTTGTTTCGAGTACGAACCCACTTGAGACCGAACCGAGCATGTGTCAGCTTCGCAAACGATTTATCCCGTAAATAGCCATGTCATCCCCATTTCCCTGCATGATTCGTTAGATCTATCTAATAATAACATTACCTGAGCATTGTTAGGTCCCTAGCTCCCTTTTTCTAGCCATAATTCCCCTTTTATTTTACTTGAAAATGTGTGTTTTCGTCTGTCATTCTGGTCATGCGGCTTCATCGGACTTTATCGTTTGTTCAACCGTAGTGTTGAAATAAACGGTAATGACCGGGGGATTCCGCATGATTAGAATATTGACGTCATTTAATAGTGCGTGCGCGCGCGCCCCGCAACATATAAAACGCGGAACAGACAACAATTCTGAGTTGCTCCATGGAGCTGGCAACCCTTTGACTGTCACATTCAGTTTGATTTGGCGCGCCAACTGAGGCCGATCGTTGTTGATAGGCGAAGTTAGTCTTTGAATTCGCCTACTGCTGTTGATATTGTTGTTCCTAGGCGCTATGCCCCCAAGGAGGATGCCTTTGGGCCCTAAAGAGGTCTCATAGACTTTGTTTATTTTTCTTCCCCCCACCCCCTTAGTTCTGACTTTCAGTCTCCATAGGCGAAGTTGGCACAGGTTTCATATTTTAGGCTATTAACTCATAAAATTATTAAATACTTACATCATATAGTTAGTTTTAAGACATGTTTGTTGCTCTTGTATGTTTTTGAATGTTTCGCCTACTGTTGGCGAGGCGCGCCTACTGAACATGAATTTCGCCCACTGAATACGATTTTTGCTCAGTTTATGTGAATGGGCATAGGCATAATTATTCTAAGTTCAGACCTAGTTTTCTTATTCTTAGGCGTTCTTCTTGTCATTTAAGTCTAACGCTTGGGGATAAGAATTCAAATATATTAACAAGTTAAATTAAAAGATACTAGCAACATGCAAGATTGAGACTAGTTGTATTTATCATTCAGTGACCTCTGCCAATATAGAAAGAGATTCGCCTGTGTTAGTAGAATTCACTTACAATATATTTGTTCTCAGATATTCTGGTATGTATAACTTTGAATACAAGAAGACACTTTAACATTCCAAATTGTGTAACACCTATATGGCTAAACTTGTTATATAGAATGTAGTTTACATAGAGGCTCTTTGTAAGCTTAACCATTTCCTAACTGACTGTGGATGAATTTATATACATTACAGTTATCTAGGTGTTTGCCAAATGTTCAACTTCACATATAATTCTTTATCTGATACAGCCCTTTATGCCTGAGAACAATTAGCTACTTGGTATTTGTAAATAGTGCTAGATAAATAACTTTTCATCAAACATTGTTAAGGGAAAAACATAATAAATTGATGAAATTGAGAAATGGCTGGCTTTATATTATCTTCCCTGTAGCAATGAATACGACCCAGGTCGAATCCACAAAATTTCATTGTGACAACACCACAGTATCCTGACCTATCAACAATATTTCAGTCATCAGCAATTGCTTATTGTCTAGGTGGTGTCCCGTCACAATATACCTATACATCGCCTAATTGGTGATATTTTTTTCGTTACACAATGTATTGTCAAATGGGCTGTGATATGATGGAATTTGTCCTCATTTGAGCATCTGCATTTTTTAATTTACCCTAAATGCACCTTTGTACGGATCACTGCCTTTAGTTTACTATCGATGAATAATTATACGGTTTTATAAGACGAAGTAACGTGTTAGGAGAAGGGTTACTTATCATATCAAAATGGTTCCATCAAATGCAAATTATGGCCATAGTTTGGGCTCAAATAAATTTTGGCATACAAGAAAATATTGAGTCCTTCCCAGTGGGTACCCGTCCGCTTGTGATCATGAATCTCTGTGTTCCCCTGTTCCTCAATTTAAAATCGTGATTTTCTGTGTTCCCTGCTCCGTCTCTGATTATCAGATTTAAATAATTTTCCAATTTGTTTTATAACATAAATCAGTGAATTTTCTATCTGTTTATTCCAAATACTAATTTGTTGACACCAGACAATGCAAAATATGCATGCCAAAACGTATTTCAGGGCAAATATAATTGATAAGAGAAAGTAATCACAGGGCTCACCCGTTAGGTGTGATTCAAGTGAAAAGACTCATCCAATAAAAATAATGCTGAGGGCGCAAGAGAAACTAGTGATGGGGTGGGAATGTGCTTGGAAATAGGCTGAACAAATATATCAGCGGATGTCATATTTTGTGTTTCAGGGTGGCTGAGAACTAAATATTCACGCGAAGTGCATCATGGGCTATACATTGGCGGATCAAGAGGGGGACAGGGGGTCCGGACCCCCCTGAAAAATCACAAAAATATAGGGTTTCTTAGCAATATGGGTCCGGATCCCCGAAAATGACAAAGCTACCAAGCAAGCATTAAATGTCGAGTCATCATCGGCACACTAACAAACAACCTTTAAATGGCGTTTCACTGGCGGGCTAATGATGGCCCGCTTATATAGCGGTTTTTGGATCCTCCCAACCAAAAAAAAGTTTCAAGATTGGACCCCCTCTGGCAAACCTTTCAGGATCCGCGCATGGGCTATATATAATGCGCCAGTCATTTGTAACCACTGCTTCACCCCAGCCCCTGAGCAGGACGGGGATATCCATAGCCTGGTAAATGTGCTGTGTTTTTACTTTTACATTGTCTCCACAATGCGGAGGAAATGTTGGGGTTTGATAGACATAGACAAACATGGCAGTGCAGTATAATAACAGACTGCGGGGATGTACTGTCATGGTTTTGCCAGCTTGCTGTCCCCACAATGTGGTGCATGGCTACTATGGGGAACTGCAGACACAAAGTCAAAGTCCTCGACATTCCTCTGGGCTGGGGCGTGGTCACAAATGACTAGTGCATATAGACGAAAGAAATTATGCGCATCAGTCATTTATAGCCGCGCCCTAGCCGGGCAAATGTGCTGTTAGTACAGGGTCAAACCAGGGACCTGTAGCCAGAAAATCAAAGTCCCCGCCGTTCCCCGGCTCTGTGGGCCGTAGTTACAAATGACTTATGTATAAGACGATGTAGAGCGCCATCAAATAATGTGACTCCCGTTAATACATCTGATGAACAGCCTCCTCATTATACTTGTTTTTAATATTTTTATCTGTTGCACTTGTAATATTTGTCCTAGAGCTGTCGAGCAAGCAACACAGGCCACGACGCGAGAAAACCTGTCTTCTGGGAGTCTGACAAAGCGAGTCTCAAACCAGTCTCTTCGGCCAAACAGGCTAGATAGAAAATTTATATTAGATATGATTCTTCTAAAAAAACGGACAACAAAGTTGCTGATAAAACTGCGCGGATGCACAGGCTGATCTGCGCCTTTATAGTTACTAATCACCGAGGTCAGGTTTTCTCAGTCGTGGTCCATTTACTATATGTGTCATTTTACCATGAACGCTTAGAAAATAAGATGCGAAATTTGATTATCGTGAAATATGATAACTCAGAAATGTAATTTGCGCAGTCTCTTCAAAGCTTTTGCAGTGTGTATATAGACATGCCAAGAGTTATCCTGCTGGTAACCGTTTTTTTATCATACAACCTGAGATATACGAAAGTAAACATGGTATTCATTGAACTGTATAAACCACGTGTTACCCATATGAAATACACTGGGGGAAAATAAGGAATTTTCTAAATCGAAAACGAAAGTTATTTTATTTCACAAGAGATTCCAGACTTATTTTCCTATCATAAATATTCAAATATGCAATTGTATATAAGGCGGTGTTTTATTATATGCATGTGCCAAATTTTAGTCCAAAATTTTATCATTAAAGACATTTTAAAAAAGAAAAACGATGTTCACTGAATTTCTGTACGGACTATGGTTAGCATTATCAGTCAACAAAAATAGCCCAAAGCTGCAAGCAAGTCATAAATCGCAAGTGATAAGTTAGAAGTCGCAAGTCACAAGTCAAAATGACCCCTGTCGGCTTCCATAGTCTACCATTTATGAAATCGCTTTAAATTTCTTTATTTTCAGCCTCCCGTGCCCCCAGAACCATGGTCAGATATCAAAGACGCCCTAGAGATACCGCCAGCCTGTCCACAACCGACAGAGGGCGTCACCTATATAGAATATCATGTGCCAGGCTTCAACAAAACCAGCGAGGATTGTCTCTTCTTAAACATATATTTACCAAGGGTAATATATTTATCATAATTTATTTGCTCTTCTTGTACCTTTCATTTAATATCAAATATAGATCTCTCAATGCACAAAGTGCAAATACATGCTGGTGCAGTTAGCACGTTATTGAATGGTTTTGCGTCTGAATGGGCGATAATTCACTCGCTAAAGCTCGTGGACTATCTTCCCGTACAGACGCACAAACCATACAATAGCTAACACTTATCATTATCACACACAACATGTACATGTACATAGAACACTTTACTTAAAGAGACTAAGTCGGCAACTATGAACATTTTTCGAAATTTTTCATTTTCTTTTTAAATCATTTGTAAAAGTAGAATTAAGTTATGTTTTCACAATAAATCTGTTCACTATAGCTGAAAACTGCACGGAAAACAGAATTAACTTATAAAACAGGTGACTGTGTTTTTCTCTTGTTGGTAATTATTTGCGTCCCTCCAATAATTATAGACAGTTAATTTTAACATAAATGCTGCTGTTTTGATACTGATAATTTGTTAAGATTTACGAAATTGATAAATGTATACCTGAATTTTTAGTTTTTTTCACTGTGTTCTTGAAGAATAGAAACATTAGTTCTAAAATTAAAAGATCAAAAGTTACAACTAATGCAGCTTTAATAGAGGATCTAACATGAGCGTCATTATTATTTCTATCACCGAATATGAACTTGAAGAAGAAGTTTTGCCGTTTACATTATCATCTTTTCCAATGAGTTAAACAATTGGCATTACTATAAGAATAAATCCGAACAGTTATGGTGATATAAAACTTAATTTTTATGTGCATCTTGGTCTAGTTGGTAGAGTGTCGGATTCGTGAAAAAGGCACCAGGGATCAAATGTCATCGTCGCTGCCTAGTTTTGTTCTTGAGCAATACGTTTTTTCAGCACTTCTTAGTACTGGTTCAGCTAAGAAAAAAGTCTCGAGATTGCTAAAAGTTATTGACTGAGACGCAAAGCACCAACTCACTTTTTAATTTTTCCTTATCCCTACATGTAAAACATCTAGTAACAGTAATGACTTACATCATCTTATATGACATTAATAATCAAATCAAAAGACGTTTCGTATTCCAGTATTTTGGCGAACAGAATTTTTGTTTTGTTTGTTCCGAGTCATCAATATTTCAATCATGTCGGGACTTATGGTTGAATCAGTATTAAGCGGATAAATTGTATGCTCAAAGAGACAACACAGGGACTCCACCGGCAGTGATTCTTGAACTAGTACATGTAGAACCAGTAAACCTTCGATCCCCAATCTGACGCTCTAGCAACTGAGCCACTGCGCTCCGCATTGGTCAGAATTAAAATTTCAGGGAAACTTACTTGTAATATTTTTCTCGTATATTCGTCTACCGTACGATTACAATACTTCATTATTATAAAGTTGGAAAATATAAATTAGGCGAAGCTTGTAAATATTTTGACTTTTCCTGGAGTATATGATATAAACCACTTTCAGACAATGCGTGTATCATGTCAGGTTAACAAAGGATTTGCCAAGAAATAGTATATGATTGTAAACGCAATAGAACCGACGGTTACGTCATCTAAAAGCGCCCTTATCACCTCGCTTTTAACACAACTCCTAAGGATTAGCGCATCTTTTTCAGACGAGGACAATACTGAAAATGTACATGAATTGATTTAATATCTTATTTAAAAGCAACGAACATGCTTTGGTACCATATTATTTAACCCTTTGGTTACTGAAACCCCATAACGTGTATTTTGGCAAACAGTAAGGAACTAGATGAACTGCAGTTTAGCGCTGCAATTCATCAGGGTCTACTCTGTTTGCTATGATTAAAAGAACCCCTAGGGCCATACACAAAACTACACCATAAATTTAGAAAATTCTGCCTGTGACACTTTTTAGTTTCTCAATAGACAGTTGCATACTAATTGTATTAATATGTATGGGGAATCCATTAGAAAACAAAGGGTTAAAAGCAACGGACAGCAAAGATCCTGCTCAGTCTGCGTAGTCGCACAGACGGGTCAGTAT
Organism: Loripinus fragilis; assembly: GCA_964019695.1. Classification (NCBI taxonomy): domain Eukaryota; kingdom Metazoa; phylum Mollusca; class Bivalvia; order Lucinida; family Lucinidae; genus Loripinus; species Loripinus fragilis. The sequence continues at coordinate 17,203,403 of OZ026518.1, read as the reverse complement.
CGTCGCTGCTCGTATGCGTTATTAAAGCTGTTTTCGCAGTTCCAAGCTTAACGAGCATGACAATAGACATGAGCGAAATATAAACAATTGGAGTTCAACAGCCCTCATTAAGTGTTATGCCATTCTTTGTTTATTGGAATCCGTATAAACATTTAATGCATTTCAGACAACTTGAAGTACAAGAAAGCGCTGGTGAAAGATAAGCGCAATAATTAAGCATTGATCACTTTATCATACTTGCATACAGTGGAGAGGTTTAATAGCCTGTCTAACAACATGACGCTATGTCGAGTCTTCGCAGTCGTCTTTTAACCGTAAGTTGACTTTGCCTTTCTATATGGCAAAGTCACATTGATTCCTTATGAAGTTAATGGGGAAATCTCGAAAAGTTGAGTTTTTTACGTAACAAGCAAATGACAACAGATACGCACCACAGGTCAAGGTTGACCTTTGACCTTTCAGCTAAGGTCACTCATATTGGATTGCCGTAAATATGTTTAAAATATTTTTTCTCAGAAACTACTAGACTGATGGAACTCGAATTTCACATGGAAACTTCTAAGGGTTGAAGAAAGAAAGTTTGTTCAAAGGGTTTTGGTCACATGACTAAAATTGCGCGATGCCGATATATGGTAAAACCCGTTAAAATCTTCTCTGCAACCAAAGACCAATGACCTTGGGACTTGGTAATTGGAGCTGTAGGCCCTACCAAGTGTGTTCAAATGGTGATCTTAGGTTGACCATGGCTCACTCTTTGACAAGATTAAATTTGATTCCTGATAAATAGGAATTACCTTGAAATGTTTATATTTCGATTTGTGTTGCAGCCAATGACAGTCGATGTATTTAGTACAACACATCCTTGTAGACTTTCGACCTTTCAGTCAAGGTCGCTCATATTTGGCTGTTATTATTATTGATTTAAATACTTTTCACTGAAATTGCAAGACCAATTCATTCGGAGCATCCATTTGATGATACAACCTTAATATGGTTATATGGCCTTCGTCACATTACCAAAATACCTGACATTTGGCCTTGTTTTGTAAAATTGGAGATGAGGACCGAACAATGTAAATGTTTAAGTGGTGATCATAGGTTGACCTTGTCCTAGTTGACGGTCAGGTCAGCTTTGTCCCCAGGGAAATATTGAAAACATAGTTTTTCAATAACCACTGAAGCCAAAGACATGTATACACACTAGATATGTTTAACCTAATCAGACAATAAGTATACAGCAAAACATGTCTTCAGCGGCCACTCAAATATAGACAAAACAAAGCTCTTAATGGCATATGGTAGCTTAATGAAGGTCGAAAGTATTCCAATTTTGGTCTTCTTTATGAGTGGCCACTTACGACATGTTTTACGGTAGATAAGTTCCAGGTCAACGTTGGCATTTGATCTTCAATCAATGTCGCGCATATTTGACAGCCATCACAATCTTCAAAGATGTTTTTCTCAGAAACTATAGGATCAATTGAAGTCGATTTCATTAAACTTCCGTTGGAATTCAATTCAGGTGACAAAACCAAAATGTTTTCCATGCCCACTTTATGTATATGTAAACAGTCTTTAAACATATTTTCCGAAACTAAAGGGCCTATGACCTTGGTTCCGTTGATATGTAACACTGGGAATGTGGGTTCTACAAAGTCTTTTTCAGGTAATGCCCTGACCAGTGACCTATATTACTGCCCTGACCAAGCTAAACCGTATATATCGGGATGTCTGAATTCTTATGACTCAGTGTCATTGGAGCACTTCAGGACATTTGCATGCAACAAATCTAGGTTTCCTCGCGACGAGGGCCAATTAATCCTTTCCTTCATGAATATTAACGCTAAGCTCCACCCACTATGAATAATTATATAAATAAACTTTTACGTTCGTACAGATAACAAATAAATTACTTGCCAGGTCCACTAGTGTAGGATCATATCTAATCATATTTCCATAAGCAACCGGAATAGACCGAGATCTAGGTCAGCTCTGTTTGCAAAAGTGTTAAAAGGCGTCTCTATGAGGTTAAGGGTTAAACAAAATCTTACAAGAGCTGCCTGATCTGGGTCTGCTCTGTTTGCAAAAGCGTTAAAAGGCGTCTCTATGAGGTTAAGGGGTAATAATATAGTTGATTTCGACATAATATTGAAATAAGGCGTGGCAGCTCTTTTTGTATATATGGGCTAGTAACGTTTCGACATGACTGAACAATTGTTGACTGGGACGTAAAGCATCAGCTGTAACAAAATAATTGGGTTTATATCTATACATATGCAAGACAGCATCAGGTGTATGTCAAAAATTTATGCTCACTATGTGCTCATAATTGTTTTCTACAGGGCACTCACCACCGGTCAATGCCAGTGCTAGTGTTTATACACGGTGGTTCCTATCAGAACGGCATGGGGGCCATGTTTGACGGAAGTGCCATAGCAGCACAAGGCGTGGTGGTGGTTACATTTAACTATCGACTAGGACCACTTGGTAAGTTGTAAAATAATAGAAAACTTTTTTATAACAATTTTATATGAAAAAATCGATGAAACGTGTTTCAATAAACAGTGAGCATGACCAGGAAATGTCACAATCATACACTGCAGACCAGTCCATGCCACCGTGAGGAGGAGTCACAGAACATCAAAAGCCACGCGGCATCCAGAAGGCAATACAAGTAAAAAAACCCACTCACCTAACAGCTGTTTTAAATAAATACAATAGAAATGTTTACAGAAATAGTAGCAAATCAGATAATGGTGGTTTCTTCACAGGATTAAATCCGTCGCCAAACACTTTTTTTTATGTATTCAGTGTTGATAAAGGCTGAAGAATCTGCTTGCATGATTTATTTTATCTATTTATACACTATTTAAAGAGGTGCACACATGATGAAGCATAAGTATGACCAAGTATGCGCAAGTGGGCCAGTGTATGAGATTAAGGTACTTATCGCATTGGTGAGCAGCGAGTCTGCGCATACGCTTAAGCCCCGTTCTCACTGTCCCGTTTTAAAGTGCCGGTTCATCCCGGTTTGATGATCCGGGATGAACCGTGTCACAACCGTGGAGGCACCGTGGACTACCTTGGAGATCCGGGATGAACCGTGTTGAACCGTGTTAAACCAGCTCATGTCCCCGGTTGTTTTAAAATGTTTAAAACAACCGGGACTCACCGGCAGTAACCGGGAAGGCTGTCAAATACCGTGGTCAACCGGGAAAACGCCGGAAGCAACCGTGTCTCCACCGGGACGGTGTCGGGGCGATACCGGCGCAATCCGGGAACATCCGTGTCTATACAGTGATAAACCGTGCGTTTCCACTGCATATGTATATGTAATAAAATGCAAAATAAAAATGAAAAGTCACTCCTGCTGCCCCTAAAATGAAAGTGGATTCATCCAAATGATAAGGATGGGAAAGTCCATTCGTCACAAGTTGTTTAAATCGTCAGCAGTATAAATGTGCTCATTTACAAAGCTTATGAATAAATGCACTTATAGTTACTGAAGAGTCAAGCATATATGAGCCACGACATGAGATTTCCAACAATGTGGTAGTTGCCATTAGTAAAGCCTCAGATCAGCCTGCGCCTAGGCGCAGTCTGATCAGAGCCTTTGCTAGTCGCGTGATTATTCTATGACTGTTAAGCTACTGACCGAACAACTTTAAAGCTTAATTGGGGACCTAACAGGTTTGTCTGAGCCTACACTTCTCAAATTATCACACTGTTGGAAATCACATGCCCCGCTAAACGTATTTATATATTTTTTTACGAAAAAGCAAGACAATCTGGGCCTAGAATTACAATGTATCCTTAAAGTTAAGGAGTACTTAAGTTAAGTATTGAATTTCCAGGATGCGAAAAATAACGTTTCCAAACTGATTAAAACCAAAATAGTTTCATTTTTTCTGTAGATCACAATGATATCTTTGACCATGAGAACTGCACCGGTATTGGCAATTTATTAAGCATTTAATGTACATGTTGAAGTATCAATACTTAAATTAAGTCTTCCTTAACTTTAAGGAGGCATTGTAATTCTGGGCCCAGATCAACATCGTAAGAAAACAGGTCTGCTTCTGCTTATTTGTCATGCAAATGAGCTGCGAGGTTACTAGGCATTTGCTTTCGCTACACATATCATGATTCCTCTAGTAACTCGTATATGGCTGTGCAGTCCAATTTGTGTCATAACTGTTAGAGACAGAAGAAAACTGATGTTTCTCCACGTTTTTATCCTGGTTTTAGAGTGTAGAGTAGCACCGGGACGCAACCGTGGCCCTACCGGCATGTAACCGTGGCGCAACCGGCAGCTACCGGGACATCACCGTAAACAACCTGGGTAACACAGGGGTATACCGGCACGAACCGTGGCTGCACCGTGCTGCACCGTAAGTGCTCCGTGGTGAATCGGGGATCAACCGGCGTCTTGCTTTCTCGAGAACCGGGGCTATACCGGGGTAATGTCGGCAAGGTGAGAACGCAATTTATTTTTTATGAAATGTGTCCCGGTTTATCACGGTATATCGGCTTTCCTGCATCGGTATGAACCGTGGCTACATTGGTACAGTGAGAATGGGGCTTAAGATCCTTCGCGTCTCTTATAATACAGTATAGTATTCGATGACGGCTTAGGCCTCGAGATTATAAAACTTACTTTTTTCATGCTCACTCAACTGAGCAAGAATTTTATAATGCTCATAAATGTTAAAATGCCAACAATTGTTGGCATTTTAACATTTAATAGCACGATAAATACAACATCTGAGAGACTTAAAGCAAGAAACTTCTTCATTTGCCGGTATTTTAGTTCTATGAGCAGTTGAAATTTCATGCTCAGTTGAGTTGAGCATGAAAAAGTTTATAACCTCGGGGCCTGGCTGAAAATCTAGTTGCTCCCTGGGCGTTTATAAGAGGTTTTTACGCACATGCGGTAAAAAATTCTCGTTTGTAGAACTTGTCAATGTCACAGGGGTTTACAACTTTAACGCATTTTCCTAAGTCGGTCAAGTTAGCAAAACAGCAAAATGGCAAAACCTTTTGGTCAAGTTAGCAAAACAGCAAAATGGCAAAACATTTTGGTCAAGTTAGTTATACAGCAAAATAGCAAAACAGTATGGTCAAGTTAGCAAAACAGCAAAGTAGCAAAACATTTTGGTCAAGTTAGCAAAACAGCACAATGGCAAAACATTTTGGTCAAGTTAGCAAAACAGCAAAATGGCAAAACATTTAAGTCAAGTTAGGAAAACAGCAAATTGGCAAAAGACATTGCTCAAGTTAGTAAACAACATGAATAGTATAGGCGCCACTATAGAGTTTTTGACGTCACTTCCGGTCCAAGATGGCGGCCCCCACGACTCCCGATCCAAGATGGCAGCCCCCACGACACCAAGATGGCGGGCCCCACGACTTCCGATCCAAGATGGCGGCCCCCACGAAGTCAGATACGAGATGGCGGCCCCTGTGACGCGTTTGGTTACACCTCGGAGGGTGAGTCAACGCCCTAGACCACGAGAAGGTAGCGTCACGTCCTAGAGCGCGGTGTCGTTCTTCTCTATACAAGGGTGAGGGGCCTTTCATGTATCAAACGAACACGGATCTGGAGGAGTCTATATTGAGGATTTCCGGATGGTTTTTTACGCAGTTCAGAACGAGATCCAGTCTTTAATGGTGTAGCGCGTCGCAGCGCTCGGTTTATCCCGTTCCCCGGGTGGACCCTTTTTTTTCAGCACGGTCCTTTCACGTCTTTTTCCGCGTACTGATCAGCTTCGTAATTGGGTCGTAAAGGCTGAGAGGGATATGATTGTCTATCAACGTAGAACGGGCTCCTCGCCATGCATATGGCGTCGGGCTAACTTAGGAACATATTGCGCAATTATTTGCTGTTCGTCCTTTAGTATTTTAATGAATTCCAGTCCGAAGTTGCTGTCTTACGCCCTCCGTTCGTTATACTATCCTCTCCTTTTCGCTTAAGCCCCGATTTTGCCATTTCTAAAGCTTGGGCTACTGGGGTGACCAGGTTCACTATGGGTTTTTCCTTTTGTCTCATTTCTTTCAACTCTCTGTATTTCCGTCCACTACCCACAATATAATGACCCTGACTGTCGCGTTCCGCGTAGCCATCTCTAACATCAAGCAAATGCTGATACCATTTGTCGGGATCCGACACGTACGGAATCCACTTCTGCTGTTGGTAATCGTAAACGAGTCTAGTGCCCATCTCTTTTGATCGATTTCCTCCTTCGTGCTCGAGTTATTCTTACGCTCTATTCATACGAACGGGCGAAAGTCTAGTTCACTATCCTCAAGCACCTCGATTAATCGCTCAGCAGCCTCTCTGGCTTCGCGCCGTAGTTGTCTACATCTCATCCGAAACAACAGTTCATCAAACAAAGCTATACACATAAAAGTAATGGCGAACATATTCACGCCTACTCAATACTTAATCCCTTTTCTTAGTTACCAGTTTTGATAGTCATTCGGGTTACACTCCGAACACCGTAATGTGCCTAACTGATTCATGTGATCACTTTGCATGTAACAGGGTACGACCCCGTCTAGTTTGGGTAAGACCCTTCCAATTTCTGTTAAGAGTTCTTTGACGGCAATGTATTCTAGGGGTCTCAGGTATAATCCCTTTTTCGTAGGTATCACCTCTTCTTGCGGCTTCCAATACTGCCTTATATCCATACATGTGCTGCCCTCGGTGATGGTACAATAAACGTTCCCTCCAAGATGACTCTTATAGTTTTGTTTCTCTGTCCTCGCTTGATTCGCGTATTCTAAGTAATCCACCCAATTCTTCCATCGCATCAAGGTTAAGCTGATACCTTTTTTGGACGGTTTGTCATCTTTCCATTCTCTCAGGTCAAAACGCAGTTCACCTTTCCATTCTGTGACCTCGATAAAGCGATCGTTTCCGAGACTGAATCTGCATCTAGACATGTTTACTGTTTGACTGTCAGAATAGATATGACTAGATTGCTGCAAAGCGCCTTATATAGTGAGAGGTCTCTTCTGATCGGTCAATTATCCAGCCATCCGATTGGTCAACCTCCTCACTCCTGATCCCTCCTCCTCATTCTCCTTCACGACGTAGTAGAGTCCTCTTGGTCTTCAGAGGCTTTCTCGGTTTCTATATTATGATTCGGCCATACGTCCATAAATAAATCTTTTCTGAGTTTGATGGCTTGTCTGATAGAGTCCGCCTGATTCATATCGTGTTGGTTCTTAAACGTTTTAGCCGATTCCAGTATTCGCTGTTGAACAGGATCCTCTTGTAGCTCGTAATAATCTATTAGAAATTGAGCGTAATCTCGTCTGAGTTTTTTGCGGAGAGAAGGCAAATCATCATTGGTTGCGAGATGAATAGCTTTATCCGAACTAAAACCTCTCTCTTCATAAGCATTCACTTTAGCTTTAAACTGCTCTACTTTCTCCTGCCTGATCGGATTTTGAAATCTCCTGTTCCAGATGTCGAGTTTAGAGCGCTCATCTCTTTGTTTTCTTCGTTTACCTGGAGGGCTTAAATCGCTTACCCTCCTATTCCATATATCCGGTTTATAACTTTCATCTCTTTCTTTATCCGGAGGGCTGATAGAGCGTATATAATCTAGGGACTCCACACTGTCAGCATCTTCATCATCAGAAATATCTCCGTCATCGGGAGACTGTTGATCGACAAATATGTCAGTTTGTAGTCTGTCCTGTTCGGATGTACTCGATTTAAGATCTAGGACGAGGTAACCATAAGGTCTTGCCGTGGCATCTTCAAATTTCCTCATAAATGTGGCGCAAGTGGACGGATAAATTCTTCTTGCCAAGGTCGCAACTTGTTGTCTGTCGATCGGATTATTAAACAAGACCAAATATTGCGTATTTAAAGCGATATCCCTGCAAGCTCTACCTTGAGGAAATACGTTTTGAGTCAAATACACGATAGATATATTTCTGTGGTGACTGCCTTTCGTAAAAAGGTCGGCAATTCTCTGGTCACACTTTGCTTCGGTCATCAGGTCATCAAAAATGATTAGGTTCCTTTTTGAGGGATCCATAAACTGAGCATTATCTAGATAGTCTGGGATACCCCGTATAAATTCTATACATGGAATTCTCTTCTGAAGGTCTTCGTACAGGGGCTGCCATTGTCCAAAACACCATAAGATTCGTTCCGGTGGCGGTTGTACTAACGAGGAAAGTAACAGTTTTCTAGTCCATTCCGTTTTCCCCGATCCACTGGGTCCAGTTACCATCATAGAGAATGGGTGTCTAAATGTTATTTCCTTCAATGGTTGTGACTGGTTGGTATATTTCCCACTGCCATGGACATTGCGTTCATGTCTTTGCAATGCATCACGCCTACTATAGGACTGGTTGCAGATCAAACACCTGATCATTTTGTCTCAGTATTATTTCTCTACATTCATACGGGTGTCATCCTTCTTACGATCATTGGATCATTGTTACCGACACCACCATCACCACCACCACCACCACCCACCACCACCACCACCACCCACCACCACCACCATCCACAACCACCCACAACCACCACCACCACCACCAACCACCACCACCACCACCACCACCACCACATGGTGGACCATTGTTTCCTGACTGTACATTCACTGTATCCTCACTGTATCCTCACTATGCCCACGGAAAACCCACCTTTTCAATACGCACGACTTTGCTGTATCATTGCGTTGGGTCTTCGCTGTTCAACATCGAATTTACTGATCAGAGTGCGTTATTCAAGCAGATGAGCCTGTCCATCGGACCAGACGTTTGATGTATCTATAGCGTGTACTAGGAAAGGCGATGGCGATTTCGCCCTTTTCATTCTAAATGTCTAGGGTATATAAATACACCAATAATGCGATTCTTCTCATTCTTCGCCTTTGTTAGAGTCTATATTTACCTGAGAACTAATGTACAAAGTACGGATATAGATGTTGTTTAATTAAATGCTTTCACTGCGCATGGGCGACGGCCATTTTGGATGACATCATCGTATGTAGACATTAAATAGTCGACTCATGATCGCATTACAGAGCTAGCCTAACTCTCGCAGTGACTAGGCATCCTACACTCATAAAGATTTCTTAAAAGTATTCATCAACGACTTAACACAAGCTGGTACATCAGCGCAGACTCGCCAGAGCCTTTGCTGCTCGTGTACAATTAGGTTCATGCGACAATTAACCCCTAAATTCAACTTACGTATCGTCTGTTCATAGTCTAGAGACGAATTGCGAAATGTATGGCTTATGATATACATTTATAACGATATTACTATGATTAATTATTGACCAATCAGAAAAAAACTCTCGCTATATAATGCGCATCACATGCAATCGAGTCATAGCTAATATGACAGTCGAACAATAAACATGCAAATTGAACAGTTTAAATGATACTATTTAGCTCAAACGTTTGTAAACTGGTGTTTTCGAACGCCACACGTTTTTTTCATAGCGTGATTCATCTTCGCGTTATAAGAACGCGTGAAAAAGCATTGCCCAGGAAGCTGAAACATAAAAGTGTCGTTTTAAAAGGAAGGCTCGCACTTGTATTATAAGCGTTTAGATTTAAAAGGAAAGACTTGCCAGGTTATACATAAAAGTGTCGTTTTTAAAGGAAGGTTCGCGTTTGTATTATAAAAGTTTCGATTTAAAAGGAAAGGCTTGCCCAGCAAGCTGATATACATAAAGTTTCGTTTTAAATGGTGTTTAAAAACAGATCAAAACTATGCCTAATAGATACAAGATCCAGTGTCCAATATGCCATAGAAAGGATGTGCTAAATATAGTACATCATCTTAAGACTATACATAGCGTAAATGCTGACGACTGGTTGTTTAAAGCGAAACTGTTATGCTTAATCATTATATAATCATGGTCAACCCACAATTACCGGTGAACCTACGATGATAGAACGTTCTACAACGAGTATAATGGCCGTAAAAAACAGTGATCATGATAGTTCAAAATCATAATGGAGCTAGGTAGGAGGAGGAGAGGGTGAGGAGGAGGAGGGGGAAGGAGGATACAGTGAGGGTACAGGGAGGATACAGTGGGGATACAGTGAGAGTACAGTGGGGTACAGTGAGGATACAGTGAGGGTACATTGGGGCACAGTGAGGGTTCAGCTGGGGTACAGTGGGATTAGGAGGGAGGAGGAGAGGGTGAGGAGGAGGAGGAAAGGAGGATACATTGAGGGTACAGGGAGGATACAGTGGGTTTACAGTGAGAGTACAGTGGGGTACAGTGAGTATACAGTGAGGGTACATTGGGGCACAGTGAGGATACAGTGAGGGTTCAGTTGGGATACAGTGAGGGTACAGTGGGGTACAGCGAGGATACAGTGAGGGTACATTGGGGCACAGTGAGGGTTCAGTTTGGGTACAGTGAGATTAGGAGGGAGGAGGAGAGGGTGAGGAGGAGGAGGGAAGGAGGATACATTGAGGGTACAGCGAGGATACAGTGGGGATACAGTGAGAGTACAGTGGGGCACAGTGAGGATACATTGGGGCACAGTGAGGATACAGTGAGGGTTCAGTTGGGGTAAAGTGGGATACAGTGTGGGTACAGGGAGGATACAGTGGGGTTACAGTGAGAGTACAGTGGGGTACAGTGAGTATACAGTGAGGGTACATTGGGGCATAGTGAGGATACAGTGAGGATACAGTGAATGTACAGTCAGGAAACAATGGTCCACCATGTGGTGGTGGTGGTGGTGGTGGTGGTTGGTGGTGGTGGTGGTGGTGGTTGTGGGTGGTGGTGGTGGTGGGTGGTGGTGGTGGTGGTGGGTGGTGGTGGTGGTGGTGGTGTCGGTGGTGGTGGTAACAATGATCCAATGATCGTAAGAAGGATGACACCCGTATGAATGTAGAGAAATAATACTGAGACAAAATGATCAGGTGTTTGATCTGCAACCAGTCCTATAGTAGGCGTGATGCATTGCAAAGACATGAACGCAATGTCCATGGCAGTGGGAAATATACCGACCAGTCACAACCATTGAAGGAAATAACATTTAGACACCCATTCTCTATGATGGTAACTGGACCCAGTGGATCGGGGAAAACGGAATGGACTAGAAAACTGTTACTTTCCTCGTTAGTACAACCGCCACCGGAACGAATCTTATGGTGTTTTGGACAATGGCAGCCCCTGTACGAAGACCTTCAGAAGAGAATTCCATGTATAGAATTTATACGGGGTATCCCAGACTATCTAGATAATGCTCAGTTTATGGATCCCTCAAAAAGGAACCTAATCATTTTTGATGACCTGATGACCGAAGCAAAGTGTGACCAGAGAATTGCCGACCTTTTTACGAAAGGCAGTCACCACAGAAATATATCTATCGTGTATTTGACTCAAAACGTATTTCCTCAAGGTAGAGCTTGCAGGGATATCGCTTTAAATACGCAATATTTGGTCTTGTTTAATAATCCGATCGACAGACAACAAGTTGCGACCTTGGCAAGAAGAATTTATCCGTCCACTTGCGCCACATTTATGAGGAAATTTGAAGATGCCACGGCAAGACCTTATGGTTACCTCGTCCTAGATCTTAAATCGAGTACATCCGAACAGGACAGACTACAAACTGACATATTTGTCGATCAACAGTCTCCCGATGACGGAGATATTTCTGATGATGAAGATGCTGACAGTGTGGAGTCCCTAGATTATATACGCTCTATCAGCCCTCCGGATAAAGAAAGAGATGAAAGTTATAAACCGGATATATGGAATAGGAGGGTAAGCGATTTAAGCCCTCCAGGTAAACGAAGAAAACAAAGAGATGAGCGCTCTAAACTCGACATCTGGAACAGGAGATTTCAAAATCCGATCAGGCAGGAGAACGTAGAGCAGTTTAAAGCTAAAGTGAATGCTTATGAAGAGCGAGGTTTTAGTTCGGATAAAGCTATTCATCTCGCAACCAATGATGATTTGCCTTCTCTCCGCAAAAAACTCAGATGAGATTACGCTCAATTTCTAATAGATTATTATGAGCTACAAGAGGATCCTGTTCAACAGTGAATACTGGAATCGGCTTAAACGTTTAAGAACCAACACGATATGAATCAGGCGGACTCTATCAGACAAGCCATCAAACTCAGAAAAGATTTATTTATGGACGTATGGCCGAATCATAATATAGAAACCGAGAAAGCCTCTGAAGACCAAGAGGACTCTACTACATCGTGAAGGAGAATGAGGAGGAGGGATCAGGAGTGAGGAGGTCGACCAATCGGATGGCTGGATAATTGACCAATCAGAAGAGACCTCTCACTATATAAGGCGCTTTGCAGCAATCTAGTCATATCTATTCTGACAGTCAAACAGTAAACATGTCTAGATGCAGATTCAGTCTCGGAAACGATCGCTTTATCGAGGTCACAGAATGGAAAGGTGAACTGCGTGTTGACCTGAGAGAATGGAAAGATGACAAACCGTCCAAAAAAGGTATCAGCTTAACCTTGATGCGATGGAAGAATTGGGTGGATTACTTAGAATACGCGGATCAAGCGAGGACAGAGAAACAAAACTATAAGAGTCATCTTGGAGGGAACGTTTATTGTACCATCACCGAGGGCAGCACATGTATGGATATAAGGCAGTATTGGAAGCCGCAAGAAGAGGTGATACCTACGAAAAAGGGATTATACCAGAGACCCCTAGAATACATTGCCGTCAAAGAACTCTTAACAGGAATTGGAAGGGTCTTACCCGAACTAGACGGGGTCGTACCCTGTTACATGCAAAGTGATCACATGAATCAGTTAGGCACATTACGGTGTTCGGAGTGTAACCCGAATGACTATCAAAACTGGTAACTAAGAAAAGGGATTAAGTATTGAGTAGGCGTGAATATATTCGCCATTACTTTTATGTGTATAGCTTTGTTTGATGAACTGTTGTTTCGGATGAGATGTAGACAACTACGGCGCGAAGCCAGAGAGGCTGCTGAGTGATTAATCGAGGTGCTTGAGGATAGTGAACTAGACTTTCGCCCGTTCGTATGAATAGAGCGTAAGAACAACTCGAGCACGAAGGAGGAAATCGATCAAAAGAGATGGGCACTAGACTCGTTTACGATTACCAACAGCAGAAGTGGATTCCATACGTGTCGGATCCCGACAAATGGTATCAGCATTTGCTTGATGTTAGAGATGGCTACGCGGAACGCGACAGTCAGGGTCATTATATAGTGGGTAGTGGACGGAAATACGGAGAGTTGAAAGAAATGAGACAAAAGGAAAAACCCATAGTGAACCTGGTCACCCCAGTAGCCCAAGCTTTAGAAATGGCAAAATCGGAGCTTAAGCGAAAAGGAGAGGATAGTATAACGAACGGAGGGCTTAAGACAGCAACTTCGGACTGGAATTCATTAAAATACTAAAGGACGAACAGCAAATAATTGCACAATATGTTCCTAAGTTAGCCCGACGCCATATGCATGGCGAGGAGCCCGTTCTACGTTGATAGACAATCATATCCCTCTCAGCCTTTACGACCCAATTACGAAGCCGATCAGTACGCGGAAAAAGACGTGAAAGGACCGTGCTGAAAAAAGAGGGTCCACCCGGGGAACGGGATAAACCGAGCGCTGTGACGCGCTACACCATTAAAGACTGGATCTCGTTCTGAACTGCGTAAAAAACCATCCGGAAATCCTCAATATAGACTCCTCCAGATCCGTGTTCGTTCGATACATGAGAGGCCCCTCACCCTTGTATAGAGAAGAACGACACCGCGCTCTAGGACGTGACGCTACCTTCTCGTGGTCTAGGGCGTTGACTCACCCTCCGAGGTGTAACCAAACGCGTCACAGGGGCCGCCATCTCGTATCTGACTTCGTGGGGGCCGCCATCTTGGATCGGAAGTCGTGGGGCCCGCCATCTTGGTGTCGTGGGGGCCGCCATCTTGGATCGGGAGTCGTGGGGGCCGCCATCTTGGACCTGAAGTGACGTCAAAAACTCTATAGTGGCGCCTATACTACTAACATGATGTTTCGATCAAATGACCAAATGAATACAACAGCGTTTATTTTAACGTTCTATCCAGTCTCAGTACCGGATTACCAACAAAAACATTCATATTTCGTTTTGCTAGCAAAAAAAAAAAAAAAAAAAAAAAAAGAAAAAATTCTAGCAAAAAATTTGATTTTCGAATTTTGCTGATAACTTTCAAGAGGCATCTCAGGAGGTATGAAAACCGTTTATTTTAACGTTCTTTCCCATATCAGTACCGAATTATCTACAAAAAGCCCATATTTCGTTTTGCTAGCAAAAACTATTTTTTCTGGCAAAAAAAATGATTTTCAAATTTTGCTAATTACTTTCATGAGGCATCAAAGGAGGTATGAAAACCGTTTATTTTAACGTTCTTCCCCATTTCAGTACCGAATTATCTACAAAAACACAAGAAATTAGTTTTGCTAGCAAAAAAAAAAAAAACTATTTTTTTCTGGCAAAAAATTCGATTTTCAAATTTTGCTTATTACTTTCAAGAGGCATCACAGGAGGTATGAAAACCGTTTATTTTATCGGTCTTTCCCGTCTCAGGACCGAACTATCTACAAAAGATATCCAAATTTCGTTTTGCCGGTGTCATATAATATTTTGACCCGCCTAAAAAGTGACCCGCGGGTCATAATATTATGACCCGGGGGTCAAAATATTACTGTAATATTTTGACCCCCCTATAATATTTTGACCCCCCCCTACTAACTTTAAAAAGGAAAGATGAAATATATGTAATTATGTTTGATTTATCATAACGACACAGAGCCAATATTCTAAAATTGTTTCGTCAAATTTTACTAAATGTGGAGGGGGGGGGGGGGGGTCAAAATATTATACCATAATATTTTGACCCCCCCCCCCCCATCTCATAAAAAAGAAATGTCAACCACGAAATAGTATGGTCTGTGATATGTAAATGTTTTGTGTGTTGAAGCTAAGTTGTCACTGAATTCCATGTAAAAAACACTGTTCTTGAATATTTTTTGGAGGGGTGGGGGGGGGGGGGGGGGTGGGGGGGTCAATATATTATACGATAATATTTTGACCCCCCACCCACCCAAACTTAATTTGAACTATCTACATTAATATTGTGTCACCAAAGAGATATAAATGGTCGAAATGATAAAGCAAAGCTGTAATTGGATTCTGCTTAAGTCGTCTTTCCTTTATATCATTGAGGGGGGGGGGTCAATATATTATACCATAATATATTGACCCCCCCCCATCCCATACAAAAGAAATGTCAACCATGGATTAGTATTGTCTGTGATATGTAAATGTTTTGTGTGTTGAAGCTAAGTTGTCACTGGATTCCATGTACAAATACTGTTCTTGAATATTTTTTGGAATGGGGGGGGGGGGTCAATATATTATACCATAATATATAGACCCCCCCACATCCCATTAAAAAGAAATGTCAACCTCCTAATAGTATTGTCTGTGATATGTAAATGATTTGTGTCTTCAAGCTAAGTTGTCACTCGATCCCATGTCCAAATACTGTTCTTGAATATTTATCAGAGGGGGAAGGGGGGTCAATATATTATACTATGATATATTGACCCTCCACACATCCAATTTAAAAGAAATGTCAACTTCCGAATAGTATTGTCTGTGATATGTAAATGTTTTGTGTCTTGAAGCTAAGTTGTCACTGGATTCCATTTACAAAATACTGTTCTTGAATATTTTTTGAGGGGGGGTCAATATATTATACCATAATATATTGACCCCCCCCCCTCCAATAAAAAAGAAATGTCAACCATGGATTAGTATTGTCTGTGATATGTAAATGTTTTGTGTCTTGAAGCTAAGTTGTCACTGGATTCCATTTACAAAATACTGTTCTTGAATATTTTTGGAGTGGGGGGAGGGGTCAATTTATTATACCATAATATATTGACCCCCCCCCCCCTCCCATAAAAAAGAAATGTCAACCATGGAATAGTATTGTCTGTGATATGTAAATAATTTTTGTGTGTTGAAGCTAGGTTGTCACTGGATTCCATTTGCAAAATACTGTTCTTGAATACTTTTTGGAGGGGGGGGGTCAATATATTATACCATAATATTTTGACACCCCACCCATCCAAACTTAATTTGAACTAACCACATTGATATTGTGTCACCAAAGATCTATAAATGGTCGAAATGATAAAGCAAAGTTGTAATTGGATTCTGCTTAAGTCGTCTTTCCTTTATATCATTGAGGGGGGGGGGTCAATATATTATACCATGATATATTGACTCCCCCCACCCCCCAATCCCATAAAAAGAAATGTCAACCATGGATTAGTATTGTCTGTGATATGTAAATGTTTTGTGTGTTGAAGCTAAGTTGTCACTGGATTCCATGTACAAATACTGTTCTTGAATATTTTTTGGAATGGGGAGGGGGGGGGGTCAATATGTTATACCATAATATATTGACCCCCCCCCCCACACACACACACATCCCATTAAAGAGAAATGTCAACCTCCGAATAGGATTGTCTGTGATATGTAATTTTTTTGTGTCTTGATGCTAAATTGTCACTGGATTTTATTTACAAAATACTGTTCTTGAATATTTTGGAGGGGGGGTCAATTTATTATACCATAATATATTAACCCCCCCCCCCGCCCCCTCCCATAAAAAAGAAATGTCAACCATGGAATAGTATTGTCTGTGATATGTAAATGTTTTGTGTGTGAAGCTAAGCTGTCACTGGATTCCATTTACAAAAAAAAACGTTCTTGAATATTGTTGGAGGGGGGGGGGAGCCAATATATTATACAATAATATATTGCCCCCCACATCCCATTAAAAAGAAATGTCAACCATGGATTAGTATTGTCTGTGATATGTAAATGTTTTGTGTGTTGAAGCTAAGTTGTCACTGAATTCCATGTACAAAATACTGTTCTTGAATATTTTTTGGAGGGGGGGTGTCAATATATTATACAATAATATATTCACCCCGACCCCCTACGTTCCATTCAAAAGAAGTGTCAACCTCCTAATAGTATTGTCTGTGATATGTAAATGTTTTGTGTCTAAAAGCTAAGTTGTCACTGGATTCCATTAACAAAATACTGTTCTTGAATATTTTTGAAGGGGGGGTCAATATATTATACCATAATATATTGACCCCCCCCACACACACACACATCCCATTTAAAAGAAATGTCAACTTCCAAAATTTACAAAATACTGTTCTTTAATATTTTTTGGAGGGGGGGGGGAAGGGGTCAATATATTATGGTATAATATATTGACTCCCCCCCCCACCAAATATTCAAGAAAGGTATTTTGACAATGGAATACAGTGTCAACTTTGCTTCATCACTCAGAACATGTAAATATCACAGACAATTCTAGTCCATGATTGACATTTCTTTATGATTGTGGGGGGGGGGGGTCAAAATATTATGGTATAATATATTGACCCCCTCCCCCCCCAACCAAATATTTAAGAAAGGTATTTTGACAATGGAATACAGTGTCAATTTAGCTTCATCACTCAGAACATGTAAATATCACAGACGATTCTAGCCCATGCATGGTTGACATTTCTTAATGATTGGGGGGGGGGGGGTCAAAATATTATGGTATAATATATTGACCCCCCCCCCCTCCAACAAATAACAAATATTCAAGAATGGTATCCAGTGACAACTTAGCTTCATCACACAAAACATTTACATATCACAGACAATACTACTCGGTGGTTGACGCTTGGGTTAATGGGGTGGGGGGGGTCAATATATTATGGTATAAAATATTGAGCCCCCCCCCCCTCAATGATACAAAGGAATGGCAATTTAAAAGCAGAATCCCATCGCAGCTTTGCTTTATCATTTCGACCATTTATACATCTTTGATGACACAATATCAATGTTGATGGCTCAAATTAAGTTCTGGTGGTTGGGGGTCAATATATTATGGTATAATAATATAAGTCAATTTAAGTCCATTGTTGACATAGCTTAATGATTGGGGTGGGGGTCAAAATATTATGGTATAATATATTGACCCCCCCCCTCCAACAAATATTCAAGAACGGTATTTTGGAAACGGAATCCAGTGACAACTTAGAATCATCACACAAAACATTTACA
Organism: Loripinus fragilis; assembly: GCA_964019695.1. Classification (NCBI taxonomy): domain Eukaryota; kingdom Metazoa; phylum Mollusca; class Bivalvia; order Lucinida; family Lucinidae; genus Loripinus; species Loripinus fragilis. The sequence goes on along the minus strand of OZ026518.1, from coordinate 17,185,261 downwards.
TATCACAGACAATATTATTCCGTGGTTGACATTTCTCTTTAATGGGGGAGGGGTCAATATATTATGGTATAATATATTGACCCCCCCCTCTCAATGATATAAAGGAAAGGCAATTTTAAAGCATCACTCAGAACATGTTAATATCACAGACAATTCTACTCCATGATTGACATTTCTTTATGATTGTGGGGGGGGGGGTCAAAATATTATTCAAGAAAGGTATTTTGACAATAGAATAAAGTGTCAATTTAAGGTATTTAGCTTCATCACTCAGAACATGTAAGTATCACAGACAATTCTATATCATGGTTGACATTTCTTATTGATTGGGGGGGGGGGGGTCAAAAGATTATGGTATAATATATTGACCCCCCCCTCCAACAAATATTCAAGAACAGTATTTTGTAAATGGAATCCAGTGACAACTTAGCTTCATTACACAAAACATTTACATATCACAGACAATACAATTCCATGGTTGACATTTCTCTTTAATGGGGGGGGGGGGGGTGTCAATATATTATGGTATAATATATTGACCCCCCCCCCTCAATGATATAAAGGAAAGGCAATTTCAAAGTAGAATCCAATTACAGCTTTGCTTTATCATTTCGACCATTTACAGATCTTTGATGACACAATATCAATGTAAACAGCTCAAATTAATTTCGGGTGGGTGGGGGTATAATATATTGACCCCCCCCACCAAATATTCAAGAAAGGTATTTTTTTGACAATGGAATACAGTGTCAACTTAGCTTCATCACTCAGAACATGTAAATATCACAGACAATTCTAGCCCATGCATGGTTGACATTTCTTAATGATTGGGGGGGGGGGGGGAGGGGGTCAAAATATTATGGTATAATATTGACCCCCCCACCCCCTCCAACAAATAACAAATATTCAAGAATGGTATTTTGTAAATGGAATCCAGTGACAACTTAGCTTCATTACAAAAACCATTTACATATCACAGACAATACTATTCCGTGGTTGACGCTTGGGTTAATGGGGTGGGGGGGGGGTAGTCAATATATTATGGTATAATATATTGACCCCCCCCCCTCAATGATATAAAGGAAAGGCAATTTCAAAGCAGAATCCAGTTACAGCTTTGCTTTATCATTTCGACCATTTATACATCTTTGATGACACAATATCAATGTAAATAGCTCAAATTAATTTCGGGTGGGTGGGGCAAAGATGTATAATATATTGACCCCCCCCCCCCACCAAATATTCAAGAAAGGTATTTTGACAATGGAATACAGTGTCAACTTAGCTTCATCATTCAGAACATGTAAATATCACTGACAATTCTATTCCATGTTTGACATTTCTTTATGATTGTGGGGGGGGGGGTCAAAATATTGTGGTATAATATATTGACCCCCCCCCCCCTTCCATCAAATAACAAATATTCAAGAATGGTATTTTGACAATGGAATACCGTGTCAATTTAGCTTCATCACTCAGAACATGTAAATATCATAGACAATTCTAGCCCATGCATGGGGGGGGGGGGTCAAAATATTATGGTATAATATATTGACCCCCTCTCCCCCCCCCCCAACCAAATATTCAAGAAAGGTATTTTGACAATGGAATACAGTAACAATTTAGTTTCATCACTCAGAACATGTAAATATCATAGACAATTCTAGCCCATGCATGGTTGACATTTCTTAATGATTGGGGGGGGGGGGGTCAAAATATTATGGTCTAATATATTGACCCCCCCCCTCCAACAAATAACAAATATTCATGAATGGTATTTTTTAAAAGGAATCGAGTGACAACTTAGCTTCATCACACAAAACATTTCATATCACAGACAATACTATTCGGTGGTTGACGCTTTGGTTAATGGGGTGGGGGGGGGGGGTCAATTTATTATGGTATAATATATTGACCCCCCCCTCAATGATACAAAAGAATGGCAATTTAAAAGCAGAATCCCATCACAGCTTTGCTTTATCATTTTGACCATTTATACATCTTTGATGTTACAATATCAATGTTGATAGCTCAAATTAAGTTCTGGTGGTTGGGGGGGGGTCAATATATTATGGTGTAATATATTGACCCCCCACCCCACCAAATATTCAAGAAAGGTAATTTGACAATGGAATACAGTGTCAACTTAGCTTCATCACTCAGAACATGTAAATATCACAGACAATTTTAGTCCATAGTTGACATTTCTTAATGATTGGGGTTCGGGTCAAAATATTATGGTATAATATATTGACCCCCCCCCCCTCCAACAAATATTCAAGAACGGTATTTTGTAAATGGAATCCAGTGACAACTTAGAATCATCACACAAAACAATCAATATCACAGACAATACTATTCCCTGGTTGACATTTCTTTTTGATGGGGGGGTGGGGTCAATATATTATGATGTAATATATTGACTCCCCCTCCATGATATCAAGGAACCGCAATTTCAAAGCAGAATCCAATTACAGCTTTGCTTTATCATTTCGACCATTTATAGACCTTTGATGACACAATATCAATGTTGATAGCTCAAATTAAGTTCGAGTGGGTGGGGGGTCAATATATTATGGTATAATATTTTGACCCCCCCCCCCCTCCACATTTAGTAAAATTTTAGGAAACAATTTTAGAAGATTGTTTCTTTGCCGTTATGATAAACAAACCATAATCAGATATAATACATCATTCCTTTTTAAAGTTAGTAGGGGGGGGTCAAAATATTATAGGGGGGGTCAAAATATTACAGTAATATATTGACCCGCGGGTCAATATATTATGGGGGTCAAAATATTATCTCACACCGGCAAAAAAAAAAATTCTGGCAAAAAATTTGATTTTCGTATTTTGCTAATTACTTTAAAGAGGCATCACAGTAGGTATGAAAACCGTTTATTTCAACATTATATCCCATCTCAGTACCGAATTATCTACAAAAACACCCACAATTTGTTTTGCTAGCAAAAAATTATTAATTCTGGCAAAAAAATTGATTTTCAAATTTTGCTATTTACTTTCAAGAGGCATCACAGTAGGTATGAAAACCCGTTTATTTTGACGTTCTACCCCGTCTCAGTGCCGAATTATCTACAAAACACACCCAAAATTTGTTTTGCTAGCAAAAATAATTTTATCTGGCAAAAAATTTGATTTTCAAATTTTGCTTATTACTTTCAAAAGACATTACAGGAGGTATGAAAACCATATATTTTAACGTTCTATTCCATATCAGTACCGAATTATCTACAAAAAACACCCATATTTCGTTTTGCAAGCAAAAAATTATTTTTTCTGGCAAAGAATTTGATTTTCAAATTTTGCTCATTACATTCAAGAGGCATCACAGGCGGTATGAAAACCGTTTATTTTAACGTTCTATCCCATATCAGTACCGAATTATCCACAAAAACATCCAAATTTCGTTTTGCTAGCAAAACAAAATTTTCTGGCAAAAAAATTTTGCTAATTACTTTCAAGAAGCATCACAGGAGGTATGAAAACCAATTTTTTAACGTTTTATCCCGTCTCAGTACCGAATTATCTACAAAAAAACCACCCATATTTCGTTTTGCTTGCAAAAAATTATTTTTTTCCGGCAAAAAATTTGATTTTCGAATTTTGCTCATTACTTTCAAGAGGCAGCACAGGAGGTGTGAAAACCGTTTATTTTATCGGATAATCCCATCTCAGTAACGATTTATCTGCAAAAATCACCCAAATTTCGTTTTGCTAGCAAAAAATTATTTTTTCTGGCAAAAAAAATTGATTTTCAAATTTTGCTAATATCTTTCAAGACGCATCACGATTAATTAAAGGTTCTATCCCGTCTCAGTATCGAATTATCTACTAAAAACATTCAAAATTCGTTTTGCTAGCAAAAAAAAAAAAAAAAAAATTCTAGCAAAAAATTTGATTTTCGATTTTTGCTTATAACTCTCAAATGACATCACAGGAGGTATGAAAACCATTTATTTTAACGTTCTATTCCATACCAGTAGCAAATTATCTACAAAACACCCATATTTCGTTTTGCCAGCAAAAAATTATTTTTTCTAGCAAAAAATTTGATTTTCAAATTTTGCTTATTACTTTCAAGAGGCATCACAGGAGGTATGAAAACCGTTTATTTTATCGGTCTTTCCCGTCTCAGGACCGAACTATCTACAAAAGACATCCAAATTTCGTTTTGCCGGCAAAAAAAAAATTCTGGCCAAAAATTTGATTTTCGTATTTTGCTAATTACTTTCAAGAGGCATCACAGTAGGTATGAAAACCGTTTATTTCAATGTTATATCCCATCTCAGTACCGAATTATCTACAAAAAACACCCAAAATTTGTTTTGCTAGCAAAAAATTATTTATTCTGGCAAAAAATTTGATTTTCAAATTTTGCTTATTACTTTCAAGAGGCATCACAGGAGGTATGAAACCGTTTATTTTAACGTTCTATCCCGTCTCAGTAACGATAAATCCACAAAAAACACCTAAAATTCGAAAAAATATTTTTCTGGCAAATAATATGATTTTCAAATTTTGCTAATTACTTTCAAGAGGCATCACAGTATACTAACAAGACAATTCACCGACATGGTTTTGGAAGACAGTTCACCGACAGAATTGCAGGTCAACGACACTTTTGAGACAGTTCCTTGGCACAATCATATGTTTTATGCTAAAATGACATATGGTCCAAAACATAACTGTCAATTATGATAAATTATGGACAATTATTATTTGAAGTTAAAAGTAGATAACCAAATTAGTAGAGAATAATGGCGATTGTTGCCAGTATAGAAGATAGGGTATTTCTTCCCGCTTACGAGAGAGTGCATTTATTTGATTGTTGTACCGCATCAGTTGGATCATGGGCTTTGGATTGTTGTTGGTTAATAAGGCGAATTTCGTACATGTTTGCGTGTGATTAATAAACAATAGGCAGACCTTTTAATGCTACATGAAGCTCAACTGAAGTGATACTATAGCTATTTGTACTTTATTTTTAGGAAATTCGCAAACAATACAAATAGTATTCTGGCTGATTTTTTTAAATAGATAGGCTGTATGTCTATTTTTGTTTATTTTTATGTTTATTATTATTTCTTCCACAGTTTATGTTTTCTTTCCGAGTTTTCATACAGGCAATGTTATGATCGCTCTCTATGCATTAGGCATGACTGTCTCCAGCGACGTATATTAGGTCAATCACTGGTGTGACTAATAAAAAACGAAGTGCAACAGCAATCATACAACTTCATAAGCTTTATATTAGCCATTCTCAATTAATACTAAAATTTGTGACATTCATTATAATACAATATAAAATTTGTGGATGAACTGTCTTCAATTCTGTCGATAAACTGTCTTCAATTCTGTCGGTGAATTGTCTTCAATTCTATCGGTGAACTGTCTTCAAAATGTGTGTCGGTGAAATGTCTTGTAGGTGAACTGTCTCGATTCCCCTCTAGACACTGTGCACTTCTTTGCGGTAGATTCCACGGACCATGTACACGAAAATATATTCTGTGTTCGCACACAGTAGGCCTACGTATAGGGATACAAACCGGCTGCAAATAAAAGCATTTTTCTGATAAAATAAGTAATATTTTCATATTATAACCGATTATTTTTTTATTATAACCGTTCCAAGGCGGCACTTCTTTTGTGGATCTTTTATGTTTTTGTACTGTCTTGTGTTTGCTATGTCTTTGTGCGCGTCCGTTTATATGTGCTTTGTGGTCACCTGCTGGGAAAGGACTGACCTCTTGGCTTTCGTTTGTGGTGTCTTACTGTGAGTTTGTCACTTTCCCATTGATATCCTGGGTCAGGTGTGGTACTTGATTATATCGATTCCTGATCTTTGCACCCTAACTTACTTTTGTTATGAAAATAGTAGTGTGCCCCGGGATTGTGCCTTGTCAGGAGTTTTACTGGGTTTAATTTTAAATTTATCGAATCCGTCAAAGGAAAGCACAATTTATCTCATATTTATAAAACGCTGGTAACTCTGTAACAATTTATAATTTCTTTCTTTCTTTCTATGTATATTCTGTCGACCAGAATCTGATCATTATCAGAGGTGTGTGGATTTTGAAATTTTGGGGAAAAAGCCTTCTGGCTGAGTTATTTAAATGAGTGCCCTAAACTCCTCTGTGGTCTCAGCTGCGACCGCAGTTGGAGCCAGACTATTCCAATGAGAATAGTCCTTTAGAAAAAAAGAATACTTCAGGGCATCACTATAAGTCTGGGCCAGCAATACTGTGCGTTGCGTGATGACCTCTTGGATCTTGTTCTCTGAGACGGGGTCAAGTACTTGTCTTTATCAAAAGACATAATCCAACAATGAATCTTGTGTAAGAAAAGCAGAGAGGACTGATTCCTCCGGGCCTCCAGGGTTGGCATTTGCAGCTCATCAAGCATCTCGCCAACACTACTATTATTGCGCCACCTCCTGCAGGTCCAGCGGGCTACCGTCCCCTGTTACCTTCTCCACTTGTTGAATCTGAGTTTTACAATATGGGCTCCAAATAGGTGCTGCATACTCCAGTTTAGGGCGTACCAATGTTTTGTATGCAACCTCCTTAGTACTTCTAGATGCGAAAGCCAAGTTCCTGCGAAGGTTACCTAACGTCTTAGCTGCTTTGGACGAAATATCAGAGATATGTTGACCCCAATCCATGTTCTCTGTGATTGTTATACCAAGATATTTTGCGGACTGAACGTTTTCCAAAGTTTGCCGATGCAAAGTGTAGTCATGAATGATTTGTTTGTGTGAGTAATGCCGAGTCACTCTCATGGAGTGACATTTGGCAACATTGAACTTCATTTGCCACTTGGACTCCCAGAGCCTAAGACTGTCAAGATCTTCCTGCAAAATGAGACAGTCTTGCAATGACTGAATGTTCCTACATAGGACACAGTCGTCCACAAACAGGCGAACTTAAGACTTGGTATTATCCGGTAAGTCATTTATAAAAATTAGAAAAAGGATCGGTCCTAGGACCGACCGCTGGGATACACCGGATAAAACATGGACTGGATCTGAGCCTTGACCGTCTAAGACTACTCGTTGACTGGGCCCAGAGACCCATGAGCTGATCCACCTATGGGTGGACCCTCTTTATCACATAGTAATTGAGTTTGTGTAATAGCCTCCTGTGTAGGACCTTGTCGAATGCCTTTGCGAAATTCAGGATGATCAAATATGTCTGCTTGTGCCTCCGATTCATCACACTATCCAAGTTGCTAATAATATCGTGCACAAACTGCACCAGCTGGGTTTCACAAGACATCCTACTTCGGATAAGGCTAAGTGCTTGTTGATGTTGCTCAACAATATATGCTCTAGGCTTTTGCAACATATGCAGGTTAGTGACACCGGCCAGTAGTTCGCAGCATCGTATTTTTCTCCTTTCTTAAAGACCAGGGATACGTTTGCGTGTCGCCAATCATCTGGAACATTGCCCTGAGCTAAAGATTAATAATATCACCAACCAAAAGTAATTCCACTTCAATGAATGCAAAAATATACTGCGCTTCAACTAGCGAACATACATTCATTATTTTGCTTTTTGCGTCAATAAAATTATTGAAAACTAATTAAATACGTATTTTTATCAATTCCATCTCATTATAGTCTGCCAAAATTGACCTTAGACTAATTAATTTTCGCCAAAATCTTCGTGATGTTCGTGCGTTTTCGTGGAGTACTCCGACCTTGGTCACGCTTTTACAGAGAATATGAAGATAATGTCAATTTGTTAATGCAAATGGTCTGATAGCCTTGTGGTTAGTTGACGATTTACAAATCAGGTATACCTGGATCGAAACTTGGAAGGACCATTTTTTTTTTATATAATTGTCAAATTGCTTTCTTTTTTAAGTCAATATTGTTCGTATATTTTACATCATCTTGTGAGGAGCTTTACATCTTTCATTTGTATTTAGCCGCTTTTGTATTTATTGTTCCCTAAGTTCTGCACTCTTTCCTTGTCATCTGATAACATTTGCAAATAGTTTGGACCCAGTTCAGTACCAACAGAACGTATGTTCTGATCTGGATACAGACCATTTGACACTCTGATAGTGTTCCTGTAAGAAGTTTTGATTAAATTTTGATTAAAAGTCAGCAGATAATAACAAAAGTCTCAAAAATATTCAGCGTGCAAAGAGTTAATCACTTGTAGGTTTATTGCAATTACTCACGGTGCTGTATTTGTTACATAAACGCATGCCAAATTCAAATAAATATATCCAGTTGTGCACAGAATCAAGACAAACAAACAAGCAAATCGAAAAAAAATGAAAAAGAAAATACTTAAATGCTACTGGACTCAAACCCACATCTTTTGAGTGATAAAAACATATTTAACATGCAAATATTAACATAACAAGAGGTCCATAGGGCCCTGGATCGCTCACATGAGTCCAGACACATTAGATGGTGTTTTGGCATGTGGCTAAAGATATATCATTTATGTAAAGACATTTATATTTTTAGCAAAGGTGGCCCCCGGAGCTGGCCATGTTGTTCAGCTGAGCTCAACATTCTGATCAATTTCGGTAGAAGGCATTATGAGGAACATTTGAATTTGCACGAGCTGTTCAGGGTTAGAGGTCATTTAAAGATATTTCTTATCTATAGCTCTGGTAGCCTTTTTGTTCAGTACTTTTAAACCATTTGTAGAATTATGGCAGTGGGCCTTATGCGGAATATTTCTGTGAAACAGTATTTATTTGGAACAATGGTTCAAGAGGAAAAGCTGTATAAAGTCATTTTTATCTAGAGCTCTGGCAACCCATTTGTAAAGTAGATCTGAACCATTTATGCAATTTTGACAGAGTACATCATGAGGAACAATTCTATGAAATCATTTTGAATTTGGACCAGTGAATCAGGAAGAGATGTTGTTTAAAGACATTTCTTGTCTAGAGCTCTGGTCGCCCCTTTGTTCGGTGGAGCTGAACCATGTGTGCAATTTTGGTAAAATGCATCATGAGGAATAATTCTGTGAAATTATACTGACGGACTTTAAAAACGCAACACTTGGATAACAGCTTTAATTACGCTTTGAAAAAGAAGGCAGAACAATATTTTTGATCTTATGTTAAAGAGCATTCATTTGTAGGTAAAACCTGGAAAACTTGTAAGATTAGCTTAATGCATTAAAATGTTAACTTTTTGAGGTAGGGGTCAAGTGGTTCATGTGACCAAATGTTATGAATGAAAGATTCCATACTTCTTTAAATCAAGAAACACTAGAAGCATCAAATTTGTATCATGGACTTTGTAAGTCATCAAGAAATCACTCTCATGTTGATTGGCAGGTCTGCGATACAGCTTATTTGCGTATATTACGTTTATCTGGACGTACCCTTTCATTCAATAGCTTAAAATCCCCCCTACTTAAATGTTTATATGGCTAAATTCATACGGAGTAAATGCCGTCGTCCAGTTTAGTTGTACAATTAAACTAAAGTGTTTGCTGAAGAAGCTAACTCATGATGACATTATCGAAGCAAAGGAAGTTTACATTCAACAGTCTTTTGGAAGATATAAGGGGAAGTTAGTGTTGCGTAATTATAGTCCGTCAGTATATTTGAATTTGGACAAGTGGTTCAGGGGGAAATACCGTTTAAATATATTTCTTATCTAGAGCTCTGGCAGCCCTTTTGCTCAGTGCAGCTAAATCATTTGAGTAATTTTGAAGAGGGTATTATGAGGAACATTTCTGTGAAATTAATTTGAATTTAGATAAGTGGTTATGGAAGAAATGCCATTTCAAGATATTTCTTATCTAGAGCTCTGGCAGCCATTTTGTTCAGAGGAGGGAAACCATTTGTTCAATTTTGGCAGAGAGTGTTATGAGTAACAATTCTGTAAAATTGTTTTGAATTTATGCCAGTGGTTCAGGAGGAGATGTCAATTAAAAGATTTCTCAGCTGGAGCTGTGGCGGCCTTCTGTTCAGTGGAACGGAACTATTTATGCATTTTTGAAAGAGAGCATCATAGGAAACATTCATGTGAAGTTATTTGAAGTTTGGACCAGTGGTTCAGAATGAGATGTCGTTTAAAGAATAGGTTAATGGACGGACGGATCCGATGGACGACGGCTGATCACAATAGCTCACCAGGTGAGCTAAAAATTGGAACACATGTTCACTTTTGGGTCTTCTTAAAATGCATTTAAAGATGTTGCATGACTCTTGACTCTTTTAAATTAAAAGCCAAAATACCGGACCCCGTCATGCAATTATGACCCGGGACCAGTTTTTGCGGTATTGACGATGTCAAGTGTATAGAGAATCCTGTTTGATCCCCACTTTTTTCATTTTGTCATCTACACAGATCCCAAAGAGTGTGAGGATTAAAAAAAACATATTCGAATTCATCGAATTTTCTAAGAGATAGTCAGCCTAGGACAAACCCAGGACCAAACGTTTTAGATATCAATTCTCAACATATTTTCATTCATAGTGATACCAAAGGGTATGAATATGCAAATAATGACAGATCTAACGAGAAATTCTACCCGGGACCTTAATTGTCACGGTTTTTCCTGTAGAGACGACTGGATTTTTGTATTTGAAAAGTAGTTAAAGACCATCACTCCTGTAAATAATTTTCCATATCTAAGCGAGATCTGCCTACAGCCTTCCATCGCTAGAGCCTTCTGTCAACACGTAGGCTCAGTCAAGCTAAATAGGTCTTATGTACAGTTTGCCTGAGCATCCTCTGCTCGCATAAATGACAGAGAAAACTAGAATTGTGCCCATGTGACACGGATGCCCCCGCTAAATAGGGAATTGCCATTATCAAAGGACAATAACTCCTGAAAGCACGATGCGATATGGGCCGTTCTGAAACTTGTAGACATTATGGTATTTAATAATAATGTGACCAAGTTTCACAGAATTATAATCAAAACTATTCATCTTAGAGAGGAGACGTCGTTTCAACCGACGATTTTTCATGAACTAAGGGCAGTAGCTCTTTAATAGACCATCGAACTTGAAGAAGACATCACGGTACTAAATAATGTATTCGACTTAGAGAGTGGACATCGTTTCAAACGGTGAATTTTCATAAACAAAGGACCATAACTACTGAAGGCATGGTCCGATATGGACCATTAACAAACTTGAAGAAGACATCAAGGTACTAAGCAATGCGACTAAGTCTAATAAAATTCTGACAAGTATTAGCTTCTCAAAAAAGCTGGCGGTCGTTTAGCCTATCATCGTATGTATTCTTGGCCACTGCATGCTTCCATTTTGAATTTCTAGAGCTTGTACATGTACATTTATTCTAAGCTCTGATTATTAACATCTGAACTGTGATTTGTTACCATTTAACACATGCTTCCAGCGAGGATGTTGCTTGATCTTTTGAAAGCACCCGGCTTATGCATGGTATGTTATGGTAATGTATCTAGCATGCTACACATTTATGGAAAATCATTTGACAACACTAGACAGCACATTTTTCTTAAATTTGATGCCAGAAAACCAAGGTCACAGTGATCCCTTAACTGTATATGTACAGACTCCGTGACCCCAAGATGTGTTCACAAACCAAATTTGGGATTCCTAGGATTTATGCTTGTGACACGATTTTTCTAGATCTGATGGCAGTGGTAAAGGTGCGTGACGCTCCATGACCCTAAGTGCATTAAGACACGAATTTTGGCATGCCTATCTAAAATAATATAGGAGATATACTCCAGATATGATATGAACACTCAAACACTTAGGACACTAAGGACAGGCAGTTTGATAACTATATACCTCCCTTTGGGGGCATAAAACCTGTTTGTCATGACCGTCATAAGACAGTGCCTGAATTCATAGTAATTCTATGTGATCAGATGTGGATGACAACCATATAAATACGTTTACTGATGTGAAGTTCGCTCGCACTCTTTGCCATTCAAGGACGTTTTGACTTTTGGACGTTCTACTTTCGCCAGCTTTTTTGAAAAGCTAATACTTATTGCGTTTATATAAGCGGCAGGGCAAATCGACGCCTTCTTTGTGAAAATCAAATTCGCAAACGAGCTTGCCTCGCGCTATAGGTAGCCCTACAGATTTTACGGACAGTTTACTTCGCGCTGTTGGTCAACCCATGATATTTGGTACCCCACTCGTTGTTTGGCAGCGAATAAAATATGGCCTGAGCAGGGCATAAAGGTTTGGTCAAAACCTGAATTTGATGTGTGTTTTGATTGAAGTTTATATAAGCGGCCGGCCGTGTATAAGCGGCCGGCCATGGCCGACCGCAATAAAAAAATACATGTATTAGATTAAGAGAGCGGACGTCGTTTCAAATGGTTAATTTTCATAAACAAAGGGCCATAACTACTGAAAGCATGTTGCGATATGGACCATTGTCGAAATTGAAGCAGACATCATGGTACTAAACAATGTTACCAGGTTTCATAAAATTCTGATCAAAAGTATTCGAATTAGAGAGCGGATGTCATTGGACAGACGTACGTACTGACGGACGGACGGACAGGGGTAACACTTAGTGCCCCGACCACTCATGGCGCGGGCATAAAACAACAACGGGAATTTGGTGACGTTACATATCTCATTTTCAAGCAAAGAAGGCTCAATCAAGTATGCCCAGCCTTAGTTAAGGACTCTCTTTTTTTAGGTTTATTCGGAAAGTCCCTATTCGCATTAAAGAGGGGAAATCGGGATTTAGGAACGGGATTTAGGAACGTTAATGTCAATGCATAGACTCACCTGTGCTTTCGCTGCTCCAATCAAATGAGAAAAAATAGACACATTTGCTATTGATTGCATTTTGAAGCAAAGCAGGCCCAGTCAAAGTTATGCCAATGCATAGACTCGACTGAGCCATCGCTGCTCGCGTAAATGCGAAAAAATTGGAAAAACTAAACTAAAGATTGTACTAGTCTCAATCCACATTTAAGGACTGTTCTTCCTGGCACTTCTCACAAAACCAAAAGCATTCCTGGCAATTACTGACAACTTAGTACACATCTCAAATGGTATTATTTTCGACCCTTTCTGTATATCATCTACAAAAATCTGGCAGTCCACAACGACATGAAATGAATAGTCATGACAATTTTGTTGATATCTATTCTACCAATAATTGGCCTGGACGAGGATGTGTTGAACCGCAAATTTCAAATTTCCATTTTTTTTAAAGGTATGTCAACATGATCCACTAGGGTGGTCTGACAGTAAGTTGACCCCGCTAGGCAGGGTATACACCAGGACTTTGTAGAGTGGAAAGGGCTAGCAAACGAATTTTCGGTGTTTTTTGCAGATAAATCGTAACTGAGATGGGATAGAACGTTAAAATAAACGGTTTTCATACCTCCTGTGCTGCATTTTGAAAGTAATTAGCAAAATATGAATATCAAATTTTTTGCCAGAAAAAATTTTTTTGCTAGCAAAACGAAATTTGGATGTTTTTTGTAGATAATTCGGTCCTGAGACGGGATAGAACGTTAAAATAAACGGTTTTCATACCTCCTGTGATGCTTCTTGAAAGTAATAAGCGAAATTCGAAAATAAATTTTTTGCCAGAAAAAATATTTTTTTGCTGGCAAAACGAAATATGGGTGTTTCTTGTAGATAATTCGGTACTGAGATGGGATGGAACGTTAAATAAACGGTTTTCATACCTCTTGTGATGCATCTTGAAAGTAATTAGCAAAATTCGAGCATCAAATTTTTTTCGCTACTGAGATAACACTGTAGTCATACCACAACGGCAATTTGGGTCTCGTCACTCATTCCGTTCTTAAGGTAACTTTCTCATCATGTTCAATTTCTTCATTTAATCACAGATAAACGCCCGAAAATGCTTGGGTTCCGATTAATTTTTGTTCATCAAAGTCACATTGTATCTTTTAGCTTTAAAATTATATGAAAACTTTAACGTTTGATGTCTAGGCATGAAATAACTAATTACGGCTTCGTCATCGTGGACAATAAATCAATGACGAAACCGTATAATTATGACTAAACCGTAATTGACAATAATTTTAATATAACTGTACAAAAACACATTTAAAAATTAATTTTATCTCCGTTTTGGCAAAAGAACACAGAGGTTGTTAACTAGACTATACAATCTCGAAGCAAACATATTGGAAAGTTCTCATTTTTGTCAGCCTTTATTTGAAGATAATTTTACTATAACACCGGAGTGGGTGACGAGACCCAAATTACCGTAGTGGAATGACTACAGTGGATAAGATAGAACGTTAAAATAACGGTTTTCAAAATACGAGCATCAATTTTTTTTTCGTTACTGAGATGAGATTGAACGTTAAAATAACGGTTTTCATACCTCCTGTGATGCCTCTTGAAAGAAATAAGCAAAATTTGAAAATCAAATTTTTTGCCAGAAAAAAGTATTTTTTGCTAGCAAAACGAATTTTGGGTGTTCTTTGTGGATAATTCGGTACTGAGACGGGATAGAACGATAAAATAAACTGTTTTCATACCTCCTGTGATGCCTCTTGAAAGTAATATGCAAAATTCGAAAATCAATTTTTTTGCCAGAAAAAAAAAATCTTTTTTGCAAGCAAAACGAATTTTAGGTGTGTTTTTTTTGTGGATAATTCGGTACTGAGACGGGATAGAACGATAAAATAAACGGTTTTTATACCTCCTGTGATGCCTTTTTAAAGTAAAATAGCAAAATTCGAAAATCAAATTTTTTGCCAGAAATAATTTTTTTTGCTAGCAAACCAAAATTTGGATGTTTTTTTTGTAGATAATTCGGTACTGAGACGGGATAAAACGTTAAAATAAACGGTTTTCATACCTCCTCTGCTGCCTCTTGAAAGTAATAAGCAACATTTGAAAATCACATTTTTTGCCAGAAATAATAATTTTTTGCTAGCAAAACGAATTTTGGGTGTTTTTTGTAAATAAATCGGTACTGAGACGGGATAGAACGTTTAAATAAACGGTTTTCATACCTCCTGTGATGCCTCATGAAAGTAATAAGCAAAATTTGAAAATCAAATTTTTTGTCAGAAAAAGATATTTTTTTGCTAGCAAAACGAATTTTGGGTGTTTTTTGTAAATAATTCGGTACTGAGACGGGATAGAACGTTTAAATAAACGGTTTTCATACCTCCTGTGATGCCTCATGAAAGTAATAAGCAAAATTTGAAAATCAAATTTTTTGTCAGAAAAAGATATTTTTTGCTAGCAAAACGAAATTTGGGTGTTTTTGTAGATAAATCGTTACTGAGATGGGATAGAACGTTAAAATAAACGGGTTTCATACCTCCTGTGTTGCCTATTGAAATTAATTAGCAAAATTCGAAAATCAATATTTTTGCCATCTCTTTTTTTTTTTGCTAGCAAAACGAAATTTGGATGTTTTTTTTTGTAGATAATTCGGTACTGAGACGGGATAGAGCGTTGAAATAAACGGTTTTCAAACCTCCTGTGGTGCCTCTTGTAAGTAATAAGCAAAATTTGAAAATCAAATCTTTTGCCAGAAATAATAATTTTTTGCTAACTAAACGAAATATGGGTGTTTTTTTGTAGATAATTCGATACTGAGATGGGATAGAACATTAAAACAAACGGTTTCATACCTCCTGTGATGCCTCTTGAAAGTAAATGGCAAAATTTGAAAATCAAATTTCTTGCCAGAAAAATTAATTTTTTGCTTGCAAAACGAAATTTTGGTGTTTCTTGTAAATAAATCGTTACTGAGATGGGATAGAACTTTAAAATAAACGGTTTTCATACCCCCTGTTATCTTCTTGAAAGGAATTAGCAAAACTCGAAAATCAAATCATTTGCCAGAAAAATATTTTTTGATAGCAAAACGAAATATGGGTGTTTTTTGTAGATAATTCGGTACTGAGGCGGGATAGAACGTTAAAATATACGGTTTTCATACCTCCTGTGATGCCTCTTGAAAGTAATAGGCAAAATTTGAAAAAAATTTGCCAGAAAAATAATTTTTTGCTAGCAAAACGAAATTCGTTTTTTTTTTTTTTATTTTTATTTTTATTTTTTTAAATAATTCGGTAGAGATGGAATAGAACGTTAAAATTAACGGTTTTCATACCTCCTGTCATGCCTCTTGAAAGTAATTAGCAACATTCGAAAATCAAATTTTTTGCCGGAAAAAAATTTTTTTTTGCAAGCAAAACGAAATATGGGTGTTTTTTTTGTAGATAATTCGGTACTGAGATGGGATAAAACGTTAAAAAAATTGGTTTTCATACCTCCTGTGATGCTTCTTGAAAGTAATTAGCAAAATCTGAAAATCATCTTTTTTGCCAGAAAAAATAATTTTTTGCTAGCAAAACGAATTTTGTGTTTTTGTAGATAATCGTAACTGAGATGGGATAGAACGTTAAAATAAACGGGTTTCATACCTCCTCTGCTGCCTCTTGAAAGTGATTAGCAAAATTCGAAAATCAATTATTTGCCTGAAAAATAATTTTTTGCTAGCAAAACGAATTTTGGGTGTTTTTTGTAGATAATTCGGTCCTGAGACGGGATAGAACGTTAAAATAAACGGTTTTCATACCTCCTGTGATGCCTCTTGAAAGTAATAAGCAAAATTTGAAAATCAAATTGTTTGCCAGAAAAAATATTTTTTTGCTGGCAAAACGAAATATGGGTGTTTTTTTGTAGATAATTCGGTACTGATAAGGGATAAAACGTTAAAAGAAACGCCGTTGTATTAATTTGGTCATTTGATCGAAATATCGTGCTGTTTTGCTTACTTGACCAAATTGTTTTGCTATTTTGCTGTTTTGCTAACTTGACCAAAAAATTTTGCCATTTTGCTGTTTTGCTCACTTTACCAAAATTTTTTGCCATTTTGCTGTTTTGCTACCTTTACGAATTTCTTTTGCCATTTGGCTGTTTTGCTAACTTGACCAAAATGTTTTGCTATTTTGCTGTTTTGCTAACTTGACCAAATTTTTTGCCATTTTGCTGTTTTGCTAACTTTACCGGGCCCATTTTCCTGCCTAATACTGTTTGTGTACCAGATTCATATTGTTTAGACAGAAAAATCTTATGAGAAAGCAAACACGATATGAACAATATACAATGTACAATAGCACCAACAAAATTCAGACTCGATTTCAGAGGCAAGGTAGACAGACGCATGAGAACTCCAAGGATGCAAGTTTAGCTATCACAGGTGCTGGCCAAAATATGCAAATGCACAGGCTTGACTGTAGCTTTGATGTTCGCATACAACACACAACAAGTTATTTTATGGCCAGTGGCGGATCGATAGGGGGTTGGGGGTTCAAGCTAACACCCTCCCCGCTCCCCTTTTTTTAATTTCGTATGAAAATGAGATAATTTGGTCTCAGTGAGACCATATTTTTCCATTTTCATGGGATATTTAATAAAAAATAGATAAAATCAGCAAGAAGAACCCCCACTCTTAATTAATATCAATCCCCTTTCCAGAAATCCTGGATCCGCCCCTGCATGGCGTGGTCCAATTTGGAATGGAGAAGAATGCGTTCTTGGCCATTTGGCTGTTTTATTCTCGATGATGTAAAGATAAACCAACAATAAACCAGCCCTTGATATCTAGCTCCACTTGATAGTTCAACATTTCAGTTTAAAAATGATTTTAGCATAAGTGATAGTGTACTATTACAGTAAAACCTGTATAAAACGGCCACTCTAGTATACCTTAAATTGGGTTTCAAGACCAATGATTGTTTCATGCAGGTCAAAAGTATTGCAGAATGCTCCAAGGGAAGCATTCTGCAATACTTTCGACCTTCATAAAGCTACCATTTGTCATTAAGATCTTTGTTTAGTCTATTTTTGAGTGGCCATTTTACACAGATTTTACTGTACATGTATCGTATGGGCTGAGACAGATCACTGTTGCACGAAGTATTTTCTCTTTTACATTAGGGTTTCTAACAGCTGTTGATGACACAATAACAGGGAACTATGGTATGCTGGATATGATTCAAGCTTTAAAATGGATACAGGAAAATATAGTTCATTTTCATGGTGACGCGAGTCGTGTTACAATAGATGGGCATAGCGCCGGTGGCTGTAGTGTTGGGCTTCTAATGATGTCCCCGCTAGCAAAAGGTAGGTGCCTTGTAAATTTCAAATGTTTTATTAGAGAGTGATCTCAATGGGTAGTGGTCATATGTAAAAAAACTAAATGCAAGGAAACCTTTATATTTAGGGGATAACTGTATTCAAAATTTTCATCTGGGGAGGTATATCGTCGGATATACGGTCGGAAAATTTTTGACATTTTCCAATCAGAAGTCGTGTTACAAAACCAAGTCGATTAGATAGATCTTTGTAAAACTAAAGCTTATCTACAAGAGAAATAATCCAAATATTGTTTCCCACCAGAGTTGTCTTCAGCTCTCAGGCAATCATATTTTTAAGCTTGAGTAATCAAGTTTGACGATGGGAGCCAGTTTAGTATGTATTCATCCATAACTGTAAGGTATGTGTGAGATCGGACACGTGCGAATTTTTTGTGGAACTATATGTCACGTGCTAATTTGTCATTGCATTGGTCATTTAAACACTATCAGTCGACTTTTCAGTGATATTCTGGGCGTGGTTCTGAAACGCCTATTTGCTTTTTCATTTTTTTTTTTTTTTCATTTTAGGTTTATTTCACCAAGTGATCCAACAAAGCGGTTCTCCACTCGCTCACTGGTCTGTCGCACGGCACCAGACAAAGCCCAACTTCTTCTACAAGAGCTTTGTGACATCATCTAAGTGCTATCGCAATACGTCACTTGAGATCAAACGTTGTATACAGAAGTTGGATTCGGATACATTAGAGTCCATTGTGACTGACGAATTTGAAGTAAGTTGCATTTACACATAACACAGGTTTTCTTCCAACTGAAGCAAGTAAAGAACAGTTGGTGGATTTCATCAGCAAATATTTTAGACTTGCCACTGTCTTCCCATAGATGAACTTAAAGGACCTCTGACACTTTGATAGGATATCTGCCTATTTTTCAGATGCTTCCCAAAACTTCCCTATGCATAAGATATCACTGGTTTTCTTTTGAATAGGACGCTTGATGTATTAGGAGCAAATTAAGGTTATAATTAGACAGGCAAACCCATACTTTAAAAAAGGAGACCCTACCAAAGGGGGTAGGGGTTGCAAAATTTGACTTTACCAAAACATTTAGAAATTAATTATTTTCACGTGTAAGGGTATTATATCATCAATACTTGATTACAAATCACAGTGAAAGTATTTTAAAGTCCAAAAACATGAGCATTTTAATGATTATTTTTGTTGTTGTTTTTTTCTATCTGATTTGTTAAGAAATATTTTGAAGTGCAACTGTAGTCCATATTCAACCGTGATGACAATGTATTTACCTGGTGCAAGATTATGCAGCAATGTACTATAACCATTCATCCATGCATTAAGTACACCTAGTCAAAGGCCATGTATAATAGCCTTAAAAGCATCAGGGCGTGACTGCACTAACAATAATGAACTGCTCCATAAAATAGGGGTGTTACAACGTTATGCCATGCACTGATTCATATTTACAAGTGAACTTTTACCAGCGATTCGATGGCGCAGTAAGTCTAACGGTTGTACTCAAAGAATCTAAAAACAAAGTTGAGGGTTCGAAACCAAGGTTGAGGGTTCGAGCCCCAGTAAAACTTTTTTTTATTTTTATTTTTTCCTTTCGCAAAGAAGCCGAAATTTTTTCGCGATTTACATGTTTGCAGTAAAAAAAGCTTGTTTTGGTGTATTATGCACATGTAAAGCGACTTCACTCAGTAAAATGGCGAGGCTTGTAAGAAGATACAGCGACGATGCAGGAGCTATTATTGAAAACGTGTACAAGTTCTGCATGGAGGAAAAGAAGTATGTTACTGAATCGTGTATGGGCTGCAGCACTCACTGGCGTTAGCAGATCTACCGCTCAGAAAATTGTGGAAGAGAAGAAGAAAGCACAGGACGATCAGCAACAGCCAAAGCATCCACTGTCATCTACGTCGAAAGTGTCACTGGATGACTTTGATAAGGGTGTTGTACGGAGGACCATCGCCAGCATGTACTCCTTGAAGAAGGTTCTACCGACCCTTGATAACATCACAACATAGCTCAAACAGAGTATTGGTTACACTGGCAGCAAGGGTCGTCTTCGCAAAGATCTCCGTCATACGAAGTTTGCTAACATATGATGTGGGGTGAGTCAAAAAGTGCAGATGGGGAGACAAGATGTAGTCCTCAGCAGGATCAGATACCTTCGCATGGTCAGGGAGTTGAGAGAGGCGGGTTACACAGATGAAACTTACGTTCATACCAGCCACGCTGTCCCGAAATGCTGGCAAGACAGTACTACTGGACTAAAGATACCCTTTTTTAAAGGTAATTTAAGAATAGTGGAATTGTACGACCCTTGGGTCTGCACTATAATCACTATTTGAGTTCGTCCGCTCGTCCGTCCGTTAGCAGTTCGTGAAAATGTCCATAGCTCTTGACCACGTAGTATATTTTGATATTATTTTGCATGCATATGTCATTCCCTAACCACTGGCATGCTAAACCACTTTTTTATGGAAGAGGGTTTCATTCAAATTGGCAAACATTCAACGTCGGCTGTGCATATTACTGTCTGTTGATCTCACTTTACATAATATTGATAAATATGCTTAACTTTTATATTATCAGGCGAAAGAATGATAATACTCCATGCTGGTTACAATGAGGGATTCGTACCCAACGCACGAAAAAATAATTTTACTTTCCTATATTAAAATAATTAAACATCAAATTCAATACATGTAATAAAATTGCTAGGAAAAAAGCAAGTCCGAATTGAGACTCGAACTCACGACTTCGGGTGTTCCAGAAGAGCGTATTAACCACTGGACCAATGAGACAGATATAAATTGAATAGATCTATAGCTTTTAAGGATATAAAGAATTTTTACAAACAGTTAAATAACGGTAAATTATCTGCTCAACCCAGGAACATGGACTCGACCAAAGGTCAATACTGAGAGGTCACAAACGAATAATAGTTTATGTGTATTGGATAGATACAGTATATGTGCAAAATAATCTACCAACTGAACTTAGTAAAAGGGCAGTTTTCATAATCTAAAGAAAATTATGCTAAAAACTTTGTAATTTTTATTACTAATGGTTTTGGAAAAGGAGGCTTACTTGTACTAATTATTTCATTATACTGGAAAAAAAGATTTTCAAGAAAGCACACCAAAAATTCATATGCTAATGTTCGGGCTCACCCAATCATCACATTTTGGGCTGTGAGATATCATTCCCCCCGAGTTCCAACTAGCTTTTCACATATATTATGTAAAATATGGGAACACACATACGTGCAAAAGGATTAGTTGGAACTCGGGGGGGAATGATGTTTTAAAAATATTTTTCTATTTCCTATATGTATAATGCAAAAAGTGACCATTTTACCCCCAAAATAAAGTTGTACATTCATGGAAATGGGAAATCAAATGCAAAATCATAAAATAGGGGCCAACAGCGAGCTTATATATGAAGATGGAAGCATTTGATCGACTTTAATTTTTATCAAAATTATAGGCAGCGATACACTGTGATTCCCATTACCACCAGTAACTGTCTTTATTCGCTGATGAAGAGATATTTCTAAGCCCTCCTCTGCGGCTGATGTCCGTTCTAAGACGGCGACTCTGTTAATGTTCGTGCGTTGTTTTACTCCCGCTTTTGTCTGGGTTATATCTTGAGCCGCGACATATGATTTCCAACAGTGTGGCATTTTGACCAGTGTAGACTCAGACGAAATGTTCAGCCTCCTTTTAAGCTCAGAAACTCCAAATGATGTTCGGTCAGTAGCTTACCATTCATAGAATATCCAAGCGACTAGCAAAGGTGCTGATCAGACTGCGCATATGCGCAGGGTGATCTGAGGCTTTGCTGGTCGCACATACCACATTGTTGGAAATCTCATGTCACGGCTCAATTATGATTTTGACTTTGTGGCGTGGTTCTTTGGTCATTTTTAGTTTTGCTCGCCTGACTGCTATCGTTTAACAGCACAATGAAGTTTCCATTATCAAAAAGTTGTCATTAGCGAAAAAGCATGAATATTTGATAATTTTTCCAAGAACTGGACAGGTTCACAATAATTTTGATTGTACTGTTACCACTATCTATAACTTCATATGCAACACATAAAATATTTTGCTTGCATTTTTTTTGCCTTATAATTAAGATCTGAGGGGAAAACTGTCAACCATTTCCAGGCTATGTATATTTGGCTTATTTTAGAAAGGCATTTTTGGAAAAATATTAAAATTTATAACTTTCTTTAAAAAAAGGTAATTGAAAGTGATAAGAAATCAAAGTACATGTTCATTTATTTCTGAGTAAATATGACCAAAGAACAGCTCATTGCTAATTTATATAGTGATCTTATTGACGAGAAATTGTGAGTTAGTATGGTTACCATTTAGGTTAATGAAATAATCTATTGGCGGTATGTCTTGCAAAAAAGGATTTTTTTAGAAATTAATTTGGTTTATCTATTGGATTAGGGTACGTAAGACTTACAAGATACAAAAAGGCATTGGTGTTTTCTAAAGCATAAACAGACCACCAGGATGTCATAAATGAACTTATACCACCCTTACCAACTTTATCACAAAATTTCTTGTGATGTGCGAGGTCTACACTGATGTATGTGGTATAAAATAGTTATACCATGTTTGTCCACCTGTACGTAAGATAATCCACTCGCTAAAGCTCGTGGATTATCTCCACATACAGGCGACAACCCATGGTAAAACTATTACAAAATAGCTATGCATAGTAAACTTAAGAACAATATACCGTTAACAATGGTTAATAATTAGAACAGTCGTCATTTCTGATAAAATTTGAAGCCAAATATTAAGACTGTCAGCTCTTTGGTGATTAGTCTTGAGTTCTAATTGTTATTTTTTTTAAACATGCAGAGTTTATTAAATGTATATGATTCAGTAAGGGAGAAAATGATTCTCTACAGGAAACTATACTGATGTAGGGGAAAGCAATGGACATGATGGACTAGTTTCCCTACAAAAATATTTCCAAGGAACAGATCTCATTTTGTAAAAGGCATTGATAGTCTTCCTTAAGCCACCATCAGAGAATTTAACAAATGTTCTGTCTAATAAAAATCACCATACTATGCGATAGTGGTTCGATAAAGGCAACCTAACTGTAGTGCGTGTTATTGTTTGTCTGTGTTCATGGTGCCACGGATTTGTCTGTGACCTGAGGTTGTTACATTTCCTGGTCATACGCACTATTTTTATAGATCTATATCGACTCAGGTCTTTAGTTAAGAGTGCGTAACAGAAAAATAATTTTCTTATTTCTCAAACAAAACATGTTTTGGGAACTCAAAAGAGCCGTCTTATTAAGACGGTTCTTTTGAGCACCTAAAACATATGTTAAAGCTGATGCTGAAAAATTTTGTTTGTCTAAACCTGTGTGTCGTTGACCCTTGACTGACAGTACGCGAGTACTTTCAACTCAGGTGGCATTTAACATTCTGTGAATACAGTAGAAAAATAATAACACTCTACATATTAGTCCGTACAAGGAAGTAAAAACTGTTCCATGGCCACACAAATGTAGGCCACAAGGTGTTAAAAGGGCACATGGAGCATTTGTACAGGTACCCCCATTGCATACTGGAAACCTCTCGACGAATACTTTGGCAAACAGTGAAAACCCGGATGAAACGCCGCTTTCTCAGCAGGGCCCTCACTGTTTGCTGAGATAAAATTAAATGTTTAATAACTAAGGCACCGATTTTAATGTCGCAGATGCTTAGTAAATGAAATGTTCTCAATACTATATTTTTCGCGTGGGTTTTATTTTCGCGAAACTGCGCGGATACAAAGTTTCGTGAAAATAAACCCCTCGCCAAATGGAGAAATCACTCTGCCGTTTACTGATGGAGGTAAACCATTTCCTAGTTGCGAATTTAAACGTGGCAAATATGTCTTTTAACGTTATTCGCAAAAATTCCTGAATAATGAGCCGCCACATGAGATTTCCAACAATGTGGAAGGTGTGACCAGCAAAGCCTCAGATCAGCCTGTGCATACGGGTAGTCTGATCAGATCCTTTCGTAGTCGCTTGAATATTCTATGAGTGTTAAGCCACTGACTGAACACCATATGGAGTTTCTAAGCTTAAAAGGAGGCTGCACAGGCTCGTCTGAGTCTACACTTGTTAAAATGCCACATTGTTGGAAATCACATGTCACAGCTCAATTTATAGTAAACGATGTCATTCAGAACATAGGTCCGGATAAACAAAACATTGGGGCATACAATTTTGACTATATTTCTTATCCATCAGTTTGATTTCCATTAACTCAGTTAAGCCTAGCGTCGTTTTTGTCGGACATAGGCAAACAGTGCGCCTGTAACGTCGCCACAAAGTCAGAGCCATGCGCAATATTTTCGAGAACAACAGTATCAACAAAATGACCAATCAAAGTCTCAACTTCTCCGCGTGTAACGCCGTACAAACCTAGCAAGGCTCACTTTTAGTATTGTCAAGTAAACATCACGCTAACCTCATGATTTGAACATGGAAACCGTCCATTTATTGAAACAGCCATGAAACTCAGGAAACTACATGTACATGTATGTTTTAAATGTTTGCTTGGCAATGGACATGAAATCTTATAGCCTTTGTGTCTAGAAAAATTAAGATATATTTGCAAAAAAAATATTGTTTGCTGCAGTCATGCCTGGCAATATACTTGTACAGGTTAAGAATCATATTCTGAAGTCGAGTACTCTAGGTACTGCTACGATTCTAATAAAACTTCTCACCTATTTTCCATTGATGAAATCGTCAGTGCACGGCTAGATATAATCATTAAAGGGGATGCATACATCAATGCGTGTGCTACTAGTAATTATCATATGATGCGCAACGCACGAGTTGGGCCCTTAACGTTATTAATGACGTTACGAGTTATTGACGTCAAAAGTGCTGACAAATTTACGTGATTATTTTACGTTTCAATCCATGACGCTTACATCGGATTCTAGGCTGAGGCTGTTTTTATCGGAACTGATATATCCTTTAGACTCTCTTACAAACTATCTACAATGAATCAGCGCTTTCCAAGAAATCCTTGATATTCAATAATAATTAAGGCGCAGAAGGTACGACCTTTCGTTTCAAAACTGAAACAAAATGCAACAACTATGAATAACAACAATGAGTCAAAATATTCAGGTATAGGCGTGTATTGTATATGAAGACCCTTTTGATGTTGTTGTTGTTGTTGTGTTTGTATTAGAACGTGCCACCAAGCTAAGGTCATTTTGAGACGGGGCCACGGCCTTATCCGACAGACTGGTGCCCCTTTGATGTAAATAATATCTGCCTTAAAACGGCCATGGATAAACTAAATAGCGCTTATTCCCGACGACGTCAAGTTACGTCACAAGTGTTTGTTTTTATTTGATTTGATTCTTTACGTCCCATCAACAATCTTTCGGTTATGTTGGGACGGGTCTTCCTGGGATAAACCAGTACTAAGCTAGGATTAATGTGTCTTGCTCAAGGACACAACGCAGTGACGCCGGTGAGACTCGAACCCGTGGCCCCTCGGTCTCGAGTCAGGCAATCTACCTCTGAGCCACTGCGCTCCCAACGTCACAAGTGTGTACCAATATCTGTTGACGTATACCACTTTAAACAGCTCTAGAATTGTCAATTTTGGAGGTACGACCACCATATTTTTGCAAATTGTTTGGAATAAGTAGTTAAGGATCCTTTCTTCTTAATGGAATGTTTGCTCTTTTCATCCAACGATTGCCGATTAGTTGCTGATACGAGGAGATCTTTCCATTATTTTGACGTAACGTCGCTAAAATTGTGACGTCAGATTAAAGGGTACTGCTATACAAAACCGTATTTTAGGACTGACGTGTATAATTTCTGAACGAAAAGTATACAAATCAATAACTTGAACATATACCTATTGAAAAATGTCAAAAACTGAAAATGTGAAAATCTACCCATTAGGGCCCTTTTCCTGCGTTGCGCATTATGACGTCGCGTCTTGGAGTGAAATAACGCCATGCAATAAAATCTGTAAACCACTAGTGGTTTATCGATTTTCGGGAAACGTTATGACGTCCATAACAACGTTGTGTAAATAATGATAATATTATAACGTTTTACGACAGAAATGAGATTTCAAAGTGATCTTAATGTCATATGATAAATAGAATCTAACATTCGTGCTCCTGTATTATTAAATTTATCTAACTCGTTGCGAAAAAAAGATAAAATGCTCGGCAAGCCTCGCATTTTATCTCTTTTCCTCAACTCGTTTGATAAATTCAATAAAACATGAGCACTCATGTACGTTCCTCTGTCTATGCACTATCCTTGTCCAAATAAACAAAAAAAAAAGATGTATAATTGTGAATATTGTTCTCATTTGCCAGTTTTAATATCTGTTTTGAAAACCAAAAGAACCGTGTCATCGAGACGGTTCTTTTGAGTACCCACAGCATATATTTTGGTTGAGAAATAAGAGAACTGATTTTTAGTTACACACTCTTTTCTAAAGGACTGCCTGTAGAATTATGTGGACTTTAGGTTCATACTCAGGCTGTTTGTTGATGTATCAAATGACCGCCAGGCTTTAAAGGTTAACGGCTATAGTACTTGTTAGTAAAGGTCATGTTAGTTAGGTTACGTTATGCCATACATGTACAGTAGACACTTTAAGTCGACAAAAAGTGGACACAATACATTATGTGTGAAGAAAACGTCATTTGATATTACAATTTTACAGAAATTATCCACTAAGCAAAAATACTTATCACCTCTTTTTAATGTTTACTGACAGTGCGAAAGACAGTAGTAACAGCGAGGTGAAATTCTTCCCAGGAAGAAAATAATAAAGGTCATACTCAGAAAAATACAAGCATATCTGCAAAAATACCTTTACAAGTTATTTATTTGATTTTATAGCATTTTTATTATTACTGTACAATGACTTAGACATATCGTAAAGTCAGTCACCAACCTATGCAAAACTTTTTGAGGCTTTCCTGGGTAGTAACCAGTTACTCCGGGTTGGTTTAAGATTTGTGTGTTGGTTATATTACGGGAACACCCAAAGGCTCACCAAAAGTGGTTTTCTGCCAATACAAAGTAAGGATTAAAGCCCAGTCAAAACAATCTAGACATCTAACCACAGGTTTTATTGACTAGATTTATAAAGCTTAACTCACAATTAATTGTCTTGTCTGTCTTCTAGGGTCTCGTCTAGTCTGTGACCATGAAAATGCAGCACATGCCTTTTTCATATGGACTAGCTAGAATACATTTTGTATCATAATTACTGCAGTTACATGTAAAGTAACGTGAGAGCATGTTTTGATAAGTTGACGACGTCTATTGCTGTACTATAGACGTCCATTTTTGTACTATAGATGGGTAACACAGTTTCCTTTATAGTGTACATATGAAGACTTTGATGTCACTTTCACCGTATCCTCCGACTGCAGTATATCCAAATTACTGTTGATCCCGCATTTATCTTCAAAACACACAAACTTACTGAAGATCCAGATCAGTAAGCGCCTGACAAAGCCATAAGACCAGGTTCCATGCGGATCCAGAAAGGGGCAGGGGGTCCAGACCCCTCCTGAAAAATCACAAAAATATAGGGTTTCTTAGCAATACGCGTCCGGATCTCGGCCCCCTGAAAAATCACAAAGCTACCAAGCCAGCATTCAATGTTGGGCCATGATCGGCCCGCCAGCGAAATGCCATAAAAAATGGCATTTCGCCGGTGGGCAGATAATGGCCTGCTTTTAGTGGTAGCTGGATCATCTCTCCCTTCATCAACTAAACACGTAAGCGTTGGACCCCCTCTTACATGAGGTTCCACGCTATGTAATACTTTGACTGAACATACCTGACTACAACTGGAATGCTGCAGGTAAACAGGTTGAAAAAATAACTTAGTATGACCAGATAAAGCCACTATCACAGGTCACAGACCAATCCACCTCACCGTGAGGCAATCATAGGTCACAGACCAATCCACCTCACCGTGAGACAATCATAGGTCACATACCAATCACCTCGCCGTCAGGCAATCATAGGTCACAGCACGGATGTATCCGTGGTCACAGACCAATCCACCTCACCGTGAGGCAATCATAGGTCACACGCCAATCTACCTCACCATGAGGCAATCATAGGTCACAGACCAATCCACCTCACCGTGAGGCGATCATAGGTTACAGACCAATCCATCTCACCGCGAGGCAATCATAGGTCACCGACCAATCCACCTCGCCGTGAGGCAATCATAGGTCACAGACCAATCCACCTCACCGTGAGGCAATCATAGGTCACCGACCAATCCACCTCACCCTGAGGCAATCATAGGTCACACACCAATCTAC
Source organism: Loripinus fragilis (assembly GCA_964019695.1). Taxonomy (NCBI): domain Eukaryota; kingdom Metazoa; phylum Mollusca; class Bivalvia; order Lucinida; family Lucinidae; genus Loripinus; species Loripinus fragilis. The sequence goes on along the minus strand of OZ026518.1, from coordinate 17,156,779 downwards.
CTCACCGTGAGGCAATCATAGGTCACAGACCAATCCATCTCACCGTGAGGCAATCATAGGTCACAGACCAATCCATCTCACCGCGAGGCAATCATAGGTAAAGACCAATCCACCTCACCGTGAGGCAATCATAGGGTACAGACCTATCAACCTTACCGTGAGGCAATCATAGGTCACGGACCAATCACCTCGCCGTGAGGCAATCATAGGTCACGGACCAATCCACAACACCGTGAGTCAATCATAGGTCACAGACCAATCTACCTCACCGTGAGTCAATCATAGGTCACTGACCAATCCACCTCGCCGTGAGGTAATCATAGGTCACGGACCAATCCACAACACCGTGAGGCAATCATAGGTCACAGACCAATCCATCTCACCGTGAGGCAATCATAGGTTACAGACAATCCACCTCATCGTGAGGCAATCATAGGTCACAGACCAATCCATCTCACCGTGAGGCAATCATAGGTTACAGACAATCCACCTCACCGTGAGGCAATCATAGGTCACAGTCCAATCCACCTCACCGTGAGGCAATCATAGGTCACAGACCAATCCACCTCACCGTGAGGCAATCATAGGTCACAGACCAATCCACCTCACCGTGGGGCAATCATAGGTCACATACCAATCCACCTTACCGTGGGGCAATCATAGGTCACAGACCAATCCACCTCACCGTGAGGCAATCATAGGTCACAGACCAATCCATCTCACCGTGAGGCAATCATAGGTCACAGTCCAATCCACAACACCGTGAGGCAATCATAGGTTACAGACCAATCCACAACACCGTGAGGCAATCATAGGTCACAGACAATCCACCTCACCGTGAGGCAATCATAGGTCACAGTCCAATCCACAACACCGTGAGGCAATCATAGGTCACAGACCAATCCACCTCACCTTGAGGCGATCATAGGTCACAGTCCAATCCACCTCGCCGTGAGGCAATCATAGGTCTCAGACCAATCCACCTCACCGTGAGGCAATCATAGGTTACAGACCAATCCACTTCACCGTGAGGCAATCATAGGTTACAGACCAATCCACCTTACTGTGAGGCAATCATAGGTCACCGACCAATCCACCTCGCCGTGAGGCAATCATAGGTCACGGACCAATCCACAACACCGTGAGGCAATCATAGGTCACAGTCCAATCCACCTCACCGTGAGGCAATCATAGGTTACAGACAATCCACCTCATCGTGAGGCAATCATAGGTTACAGACCAATCCACCTCACCGTGAGGCAATCATAGGTTACATACCAATCCACCTCACCGTGAGGCAATCATAGGTCACAGACCAATGCACCTCGCCGTGAGGAAGAGACACATAGCACTAACAGCAATCATTGACGTAGCTCCCATAACGCAGTTACGCACGTGCGTAATAAAATAGTAACATTCAAGGGAGGTCAACTAATGTTGTAAAAGTGAGTTTCCATACTACAAGGAACTGCGCTTAAAGGAAAGAATTCGCTTCCTCTGGGAGAAGTTCTTATATATTTTGATTAGGGAGGCAATTGAAGATAACCGCTGCTTGATACAGTAGCCTCTCTTTGGTTTGCGTAACCTTTTCAACGTTCGGGCTACGCCATTGGCTATACGACAGAAAGAACACAATTAAAGCAAAGCATTCAGTCATCTCTTACTCAGCGAGATAATTCTAAAACATGACACTGAGTTCTGCATAACAAAACAAGGACATATTACAAAAAAACATAAGCAATGGGAGCTACAACAAATACTTTACCCTTAAAGCGCCAATCACGACTGCAGCAGACGACACATTTTGCGACATCTTTCTCAATCTTCGAAAAAAAATAAGGTATAATATTACATGAGAATCGTCTGCCAGCAGACGATACTCATGAAATATCATGCTTTATTGGTTATTTTTGAAAAGCGTCAAAATTTGAAATTATCGTCTAGGTGGCGCTTTAAGGAGTAATCAACAACAACAGATGAGTGAAATTTATAGGATTTTGGGAAGGAGTGAAGTTGATAGAAAATCAGTTTGGCAAAATTATCATACAAACATTTTTCTAGGTCACAATCTTGCATAGATGTACCACGACCTCTGAGTTATGACCTTTTGTTCTATTCTAAATGTTTATGCTAACGCGTATAATGAGCCAGTCGGGCTGGAATACCTGTGTGTTTCAAAATATTACAAAATGTGTAGTAAATGTAAAACGCCTGAAACCGATATTTCTTGATCCGTATTTTCAATATTTTAAATACAGTCACACCTCAAAGCCTTATGTTTATCTATAGTGACCAGAGTATAGAAAATAAGATTATAGCTGTAATATAGAAATTATATAATCAAATAGACTGCGCAGATTAGCCGTTGTTTATGCAGGCATCCTAGCTGTTTACATTTTCGTCAGCGAAAGTACATTGGGTTCTATAGATGTACCACGACCTCTGACCAATGACCTTTGGGCCTTTCTATTTCAAACGATTGATGCAGTATGCGTAAAATGAGCCAGTCTGGATGGATCATATGTGTATGACAAAGCTTTTATAATACATGTTAATAAATACCCGAAACCCATTTTTCTAGAACAACATATCGATATTGTAAATAGAGTCACGCTTCAAAGCTTTTGGTAGATCAGTACCTATATGAGCCTATATGAGTGTTCCATAACATAATGTATCTGCGCTTAATATTTGCAAGATTTGCATTTTTCTTTTGTAAAAGAAAAATGCAAATATTGCAAAAAATTAAGCTCTGATAGTGAGGCAAATGAATTGTAATTGACATCGTTATCAAGTGAATGGGGATTAATGTCATCAAGGAGCTATCTAACGCATTTTAAACTTAATGTACTATATCGTGTTGCTATAGAAACAAAAATACAACTTACCATTTCTGATATGAATGTCACTACTCTTCGAGCCCCAAGAAGAAAAGTGCAAACAATTACAAACCTGGGATTTACCAGGGAATACTGCCAGAATGAATAACGCAATGTTAAGCAAAACTTATAGTTCGGGTTTTCGAACCGGTAAGGTTTAGATCTACTTGCACAATTATCTTGAATCTGCATAATTTATCAGGTGCATGTACTCGAACGAACATTAATTAAGCATGATAAATACAAAATCTTAAAGATTGAAACAGAACATAATTTATTTTTAGCAGTTTATGTTTATTTGCGGTTTAAATTTCATGCTCAGTTGAGTAGAGCATAAATCATGTTTTATGATTTTGGGACGTGGTCTTCACCTTTGCTGTTCGCATGAAACTGAACAAGGGTTTCTCCCAAGGAAGCGAAGTTATCTGGACACCCTGACTCGACACCATTACTACTTTAGTCAGGCTGTCTGATTTTATGTAGACTCGTTTACAATGTTGTTTATTCTTCATTTGAGCCGCGACATGAGATTTTCAACACAATCTGGTATGTGGGACCAGCAAAGCCTCAGATCAGCCTGCGCATACGCGCAGTCTGATCAGAGCCTTTGCTAGTCGCTTGAATATTCTAGGACTTAAGCTACTGACCAAAAAACATTTGGAATTTCTAAGCTTAAAAGGAGGCTGCACAGGCTCGTCTGAGTCTACACTTGTCAAAATGCCACATTGTTGGAAATCACATATCATGGCTCAATTATTATATTCTAGTGGAGTACCTCGCTTGTGCCTCAGTATCGCCCAGTGATCGATGGCTACTTTCTACCTCTGACTCCAGAAGAACTGATACTGTCAGGTCACATGAATGCTGAGAGGTTCATGACGGGAGCTACCATGGACGAAGGGCTCATAGCTGGTATGTGTAACAAGAAATATCTTAAACAAAAAGATATTCAACAGCTTTTAAATATTGAAACAATTTGAACAATACTGGTACATGTACCAGTATTGTTCAAATTGTTTCAATATTTAAAAGCTGTTGAATGTACCAGTATTGTTCAAATTGTTTCAATATTTAAAAGCTGTTGAATATCTTTTTTATAGAATCTCTACTAAAACACTAGTAAGGCACAAGTTGAGAAACATAATTTAGGTAGTTTTTTTCCTCAAAATTATGAAACAGACTATAATTATGACAACACTCTATGTACATCATCCCATGGAAAATGGCCTGAAAAGTTTCAACAAGTAGAGAGAGAATTACAAAGGCACTCACTGATTTGACCACATGGAAGTGCAATACAATCGGCATTTTTTATATTTTGAATACAACACAATCAGGTTTGTCATAGAATCGTTTGTTTGTTTGATTTGATTTGATTCTTTACGTCCCATCAACAGTATTTCATTTAAACAGGGACGGGTCATCCTGAGTTTAACTAGTACTAAGCTAGGATAAATGTGTCTTGCTCATGGACCACAACGCAGTGACGCCGGTGAGGCTCGAGCCCACGACCTTTCGGTCTCGAGTCAAGCACTCTACCACTGAGCCACTGCGCTCCCAAAAGTCCTAGAATCGCTCGTACTATTGTGATGTGCATATCATTTGATATAGTAGCACATCAGTTTCAGATATTTATTTTCAGCTCTACCACTCATCAAGCTGTTTGGTGTTGCTCAGTCTGGTGTCCGCAAACTGCTATCAATTATGAGCTGCTTCAGAGGTGACCTTCCTGACATCAAAGGGATAATTGGTAAGTCAATGTACATGTAGCCTACATGAAAACATGTTACCCAACATTTTGACTGAGAGTCACGGGGTTGACTCAGATAGTTTAAACATATTTTATTGCCAAAATATTTACAGCAATGGGGTTGGGTCACAAGTTCTCACAACATTAGTTTCGACCCTTCCCCTACATTCTATATATACACAATAGCTTATAAACATGGCTATATATACAAACGCATATGTTAACTTAACAAGTTGTAAACAAAGCAAAACAGATAGTAACATAAACAAGACTATATCAGGATAATAAGTAAATAAATAAATAAATACATAAATAAATAAATAAATAAATAAATAAATAAGCAAATAAATATAAAAGAAATAATCAATAAATAATAAATAAATAAATAAATAAGTGAATAAATAAAAAATTAAATAAATAAAGTAAATAAATAAATAAGGAAATAAATAAATGAAGATTAATATATATGAAAGAAGAAAAAATCGAACATCAGAATAGTAGATTAATAAATAAGTAAGTAATTAATATTGGATAATTGAAAGAAAAACATACAAAAAACAAAGCAAAAAAAACAAAAAACAAATAATAGTACGACTGAGAGGAACCCCTTCAGCTTGGGAATAGAACAAATTGATCATAAGTATACTTATTAATGTACAAAATATGTTTCAAAGAAAACTTCAAGCAAAGAGTCAACTGGTTTTAAAACGCTTAGTAGCATGTATATATTTGTGGACAGCTCTGAACAGGACTATATTGTTTTCCATATTCAAATTAAAATTACCACATAGAATCATATCAATACTTAATGGTTGGAAAACTCTAACTGTGTCATTAAAAACCTGCCGTTCCAGTGTAAACTTTCAACAATGAAAGAAGTAGTGGATGGCGTCCTCTATGATGCCACACAAATCACATAAAGGATTATCACGGAGATGATTTCTAAAAAGGTCATTATTAAGGTTACTGCAATTATTTCGAAGTCGTGCATGCAATATAGAAATATATCTATTTCCTATAGTAAAGTGAGAAGGAACACATGAGTTATTCAAACTTGAAGTAATATGTTTTTTAAAGGTTTGTAATGTTGATTGATTTTTTAAGTCATCTTCAAGGGAGTTCCAAAGTCTAATGGAAGAAGGAATACATGATTTTTGTGAGATATTAGTTCTATTAAAGGGCACCGATATATTTCTATTATTTCTCAGAGGGTAATTTGACATTTCACTAACTAAAGGAGGAATTGAATCTTGTATATATGAAGGTACAATGCCATTATTTACCTTATACATGAAAGATAGTTTATGTTGTTGCCTTCTTTTTGACAAAGTTGTCCATCCACATTCTTTGAACAAGTTTTCTAATGACACAGATCTAGTTAAACCTGTAACAAGGCGGGCGGCTTCATTTTGGATTTTTTGTAATGTTTGTGAGTCCTGTTCAGAGCATCCATCCCATACAACTGAGGCATATTCTACAGCTGGTAAAAGAAAGGACATATACATTTGGTTGAGAGCATTTCTACTAATGGAGTTTTTTAGCTTACGCATTATTCCCAAAATTTTAGTCGCCGATAGGACAATATTTTCTATATGAGAATGCCACTGCCCTGTACTACTGAAGGTAACACCAAGATGTTTGTGGCTATCTACGAAACTAATAGGAATATTATCAAAAACAAGTTGTGGTAAGATATTAATCTTTTTAAGAGTAAATAAAACAGCTTCAGTTTTCATGGGATTAAATGTTACTAGCCACTGTCTAGCCCAGTTTGACAACAACTGCATATCATGGTTAATTATACCAGCTATGTCATCAATGTGTGCTGCAGAATAGAAAAGTGAGCTATCATCTGCAAACAGCCTTGTCAAACTAAGAAGATGTTCAGCTATATCATTTATGTATACCAAAAATAAAAGAGGTCCAAGAACAGACCCCTGCGGCACCCCCGCAAAGATAGACTTTAAACATGAAAAGCAAGACTTTAGACCAACTTTCTGCTTTCTTTGACTTAAATAACTGTTTAACCATTCTAAAAGTTTCCCTTCAATGCCATTTTGCCGTAGCTTAAATAAAAGACCCTTATGCCAGACTCTATCAAATGCCTTTGACACATCAAAGAACACAATGCAAGAAAACATATTATTATCAAAGGCCTGGCATATATTATGAAAGATATCAATTAATTGAAAAACTGTTGAGTGGTGAGGTAAGAAGCCAGATTGATACTTGTATAGAAGAGTGTTGTCAAGTAGAAAGTTATACATATTTTTAAAAACAATCCTTTCTTGCAGTTTACCAATACAGCTCAATAATGCAACTGGACGGTAGTTAGATGGCTGAGATTTATCTCCCTTTTTAAATATGGGAATAACATTGGCAATTTTCCAAATATCAGGGAATATTCCCTCTTCAAAAGATCTATTCATTAAAATACATAAGGGTTTTGAAACGGATTTGGAGACACCCCTGAGCATTTTATGGCTTATACCATCATCACCACTTGCTTTGTTAGGGTTGAGAACTTCAATTGTTTTTTTCTATTTCTTGTTCAGTGCAAATTATTTGAGATAGAGAGTTATCAGTAAGTTTAGTAAAAGGAGGTAACTGGGTATTTTCGTCATTGACAGTTGAGATAGAGGCAAAATAGTCATTCAAACAATTAGCTTTGTCCTGATCATTAAAATGCCATTGGTTGTCACCAGATGGAAGTGCTGAACATAAAGGAGGAATTGAAGAAGTAGAATTATTATTTTTGACAAAGTGACGAATTACTTTCCAAAATTTGCGTTTATCATTATTCTGAAAATCTGAAACAATTATATCTAAATTATTATAAAAATATTCCTTAGCATGTTTTGTTTGATTGTTGATTGTTTACCTTATTTCTGTAATATTTGTATTTTTTCCAATCATTTTGATTACCAGTTTTTAATGCAGTTTTCTTTAGTCTGTCTCTTTTCCTTGAATTCCTTCTTATTTCAGAATCATACCATGGTTTGTCGTCTTCTCGAACTACAATAGTTTTACTAGGTATGCACAATTTAGCAAATTCAATAAAAATATTTGTAAATAATGAACTTGCTTCATTGACAGTACCTTGATGAAGACATGACAAATCAAAATCAGATATTTTTTTATTGAACAATTTATAATTTGCATCTTTATATATCCATACATTTCTGGTAAAAGTATCATGTAGTGGGTATTCAAATGGTATATGTACATAAGTAGCACAGTGGTCACTTATTTCATTTGGCACTAAGATCAGCCTAGCAGCGGTTCAGTCTGATCAGAATCTTCGCTGTCTGCACGAAGAAACTAACTACTGAGTACACAGTGAAGACAGACCAGATTGGGTGGATGTCCAGCCTGATCTGTCCTCGCCTTGCACACACTCGTTTTGTTGGTTTTGTCGTGTCATGGTTGATACATGTGCCTTGACGTGTTAAATTCTGTCTAAGTGTCTAGCGACCAGGCTTCACTAAAGTAAGTATTCTCAGCTACACAGACTAGTTAAACATCTGGGTGGAGGTAGTCATGCCTTTACACTATCTTTGATTGTTTGTTTTGTTGCTTTACGTCCCAAGTCAACAGGTATGGTCATGGCTGGTCGGTCAGTTCACCTAACCACATTTTTCCTGGGCAAGCTTGAATAAGCATTTAACCAGTACTTCGTGCACATACTTTCGCTTGTAACTGACAACAACCCTTCTTGAAGGAGGAGAATGACCGTAGAAATTATTTTATGATCAATTCCACGAAAGTATGGGACCAGGCCGGTATCTAACTCGCGACCCCTGGATCTGAAGTCTGTCTCGCATTTTTTGCCAGACACGTTACCGCCGGTGACTGCGCTACGCGGCGCGGTTTTTACACTATCTAACAAGTGACTAACAATGGTGCTGGCCCGACTGTGCACATGCTTGGGTTGACATTTACTTTACTGTTTACATATAAACCATGCTTTCTCACGAAACGGGTAAAAGTGCTCTTCTTTGATCCTTATGAACTTACAAAGTTAGCGCCACGCCCATATAAACACAGTACATTGCAAATTTAAAGAAAAATTCTAGGAGACATATTCTAGGCATGTTTACAAATGAAATTATGATCGAAGAGCGACTGATATGTCCATGGTTTAATAAAAAAATGTCATAGGTCCAGATTTGCAAATGTTTAAGTGTAAAATTGTAATTATTTTCTTACCCATCACTTTAAACATGTGGTTTTGGTGCTCATTTTGCCATTTTCTGTTCGATATGAATATTGCTTGTAATTGCCTAGCAGTCGCAAATTTACTATTACTGTAAAAACTTATATTTGGTGGGTATTTCTATTTGGCGCTATTGGCGGTAAACTCCTAAATCGCCAAAATATATGACCGCGAAACACAATGTTGATTTTAGTTACACAATAAGTAATAAATGAACATACAGTAAAACCTTTGTAAAACAGCAACTAAAAATTAGACAAAACAAAGATCTTAATAACAAATGGTAGCTTAATGAAGATCAAAAGTATTGTAGAATGTATTCTGTAATACTTTTGACCTTCATTAAGCGATAATTGGTCACGAAAACCAATTTTTGGTGTTTTTGAGAGTGGCCATTTTACACAGGTTTTACTGTACACCCTTTGTACTTTGGTGTCCGTTTCGTCAAAAAACAACCTTTGAACGGTAGTATTTTCAACGTTGATTATACCAAGGGGCTACAATGTTCATCCATAGAATAGAAAATAACTTAAAGGACATTAAATTAAGAATCCGGAAAAATTAAACTACGCAAACATGTCAGTCTTTAAAAATCGCCAAATTGTGATGCCACGAATATTAAGTGGGTTACATTATTGCGGCCTTATTGTTGACAGTCGGTGGCCAGCTGTGACAGGAGTCATCTTCAGCACTTGCTATGCCACGTTCACATTTAGTAACCAAATAATGGTGTGCTGTAAAATAAAATAATACAATTAAAATTAGAAAATACGAACGTTGATTTCTCGAAATACTTGGTTATTCAAAATAATAAGGGACACACTGGATTCAGATAAAAATAACCTTTTTATGAACTATTTGAATAACTGTCTATAACACATACTTTTGGTGCGTAAAAGAAACTTTTGCGACTTTTCTTTTAACACTTATAATACTAATTTTAGGGCTTACAGATGTATAATTATCATTTCGGGAGGGGGGGGGGTATATATTTTTATGTCTATCTCCAATATTTCTTACTTTTTTGATTCTTCGAAATAATACCTCTAGTCCCTTAGAACTTCGAATTTACGAGATTCGACTGAACATCTTACGTGTGAGGGTGGGATAGAAAAGTCCGTCCCGAAAATCCCCATTTGGCATCGCGACACTTGATGTTTACCTGCAAGTGACCAGTTTTGTCGTCTGTTTATAATATTTTCAAACAATTTTCATCCAAATTGAGCCAGACAAAATGTTGGGCCATATCTAGATCCAATATAATACTCTAATGGCATTACTGAAATCATGTTTTTGAAAAATTTATTTTTGAAAAGAAAATCAGCAGCAGCTTGCAGAATAACGCAGCATGCAAGGAGTTGACTACAAACGAGGTCACTTTTACGCGAACCAATTTGATAATTTCTTCTCTTCAATTTGATAAAATACTATTAACTCTGGTACGCCAGAACCTTAGCTAGACACGTCTAATTGACATTTAGAACACAGAGATTGTAACGACATAATGAGGTGCATCAAAGTTTTATCAAAGATTTCATTCGCCACATGGGTGAACAGTACAAGTTAATCGTTCAAAGTAAAACAACTTGTGCTATTACAGTATTCCATTAAGTAAGACATTTACGCTACATGAAATGGAAACGGTAAAATTGAAATAGTAACATTTGAAATGTTTAACCACTTATGTAATGTGTACGTGACATATGTAACTTAAACAAAAACGTTATACAGCTCTGGAATCACTTCAAATTATACTGTTTAAATTAATGTCTCTTAAAGTAGTAGTCCGAGTTTTCTCTGACGTTTTAGTGGCTTTTCTTTATTTTGATATTTGCCACTACTGTCAGGCAACTTAGCTATCAAAAATCCAGAATTCTCCCAGCCAGTCGTGGCTGGGCACTTTCAATGAAAAATATGGTAATTGAATGAAAGATCGGTAACATAGAAAGTTAAAATAGGGTCGAGCTATGATTTATCTCTAAAATAAAATGATAATTTTTATTTAAATCTTACAAAGATGGAAAATATCCACACCTATTGTAGCCTACCCTCTGTACGCATATAGTTGGTGATAAAGCTATATTCATTACCCATCATTTCCCATTAATCACTTAAAAAGTGAAATAACTTTTATTTTTCAGTTGTATAATCATTAGTTTTATCATTTTAAGCAGTTATATAATGAATAAATCATTCATCTGTCAATTTTTTTTGGAAAAAATACCCAATTTTTGATAGGTGAAGAAAATTCTGGATTTTCGTAATAGGAGTTACTCTGATGTTAGTGGCAATTATCAAAATAAAAAAAAGCCACTTACATCAGAGAAGGCTCAGATTATTAAAGTAGATGCGAGACAATAAAGAATTAACGCATAATGGAGGTCCACTATAGCCTGAATAATCAAAGGTTAGAATGATGTTATTCCTTTGTTGACCAGAAATCCCTTAACGGATACTTTGGTAAACAGTGAAATCCAGATGAAAAGTCGCATAATACAAAATTGTTAGGACAAAATAACCTTTTACTACCCAATATATACAATAAACAATCCTGACTGAACTGTATAAAACTTTATGGAAAATTTCATAAGCTTAAAAGTGTTATTTCTGTGCACATAGAAGGAGAATCAGACTAATACTTTTATATATTTTTACTTAGAGCCAAAATATCTGTCATCCTCAATAGTATAGTGGTAATAAAATCTGCTGTTCATCTTTTACAAATGAATATGTTCTTAAAAGCCTTCAAGTATTCTTGGATGTATCAAAGGCATTTGATAAAGGTTTATTGTTCAAACTACGTCAACTTAGAATTTTTGGCACACTCTGTGACTGGATGGAGCATTATCTTACCAGTAGATCACAAAATGTTTTGGTAACTGGAATATCCTCCTCTCTAAGATATCTTCAAACTGGCGTTCCCAGGGTTCAATTTTAAGACCTTTTAATTTATATAAATGACATTATAAATGACATGCAATGCAATGTTAACTTGTTTGCGGATGACACTCCCATACAAAAAAGTCTGGATAGTCATAATGCTTCGACGATCTGCTCAAACTCTCCCCCCATCTATGGTTCACAATTGTTAATTACTTTTAACGCACTAAAGACTGAAAATATTATAGTATCTAAAAAAGCATTCTGACTTATTTTTAAATGATAAAAAACTTACCGAAGTAAATAATCATATTCACCTGGGATTCATAAACAGTAACAAAATGTCTTGGTCATCTCATATTAATGACATACTGGCTAAAGCTGAAAAATACTCTCAATGATGCGTAGGTCAAAACATGTTCTACCAAGAAGTTGCCTTGATAAGCTATACGAAAGCATGATGCTTCCATTACTTGATCATTGTGATGTTATTTATGATTCTTATACCATGTGTGAAAATGAACAACTTGACAGACTACAAAAGAAGGCCAGTTTATTATGTACTGGTGCAATCAGGATCAACATCAATGATAAACAATTCAAATAATTAGGATGGCTAAAAAATAACAAATAGAAGGGGCTTGTCTTATTTTATAAAACCTTAAATGATACCAAGGTTTACCTGTTGGATTTCTTTTGCTCCGGTATTCAGTTTTATTTACTGCTGAGTCCTTATGTTTACTTAATCTCCTTTTTTTTTCTTGATTTATATGTTCTAGGAGATGATGCTTTGATAAGTTTGGGGTCTTTCATGCTAACCAAACATCTATATGTTTTGATTCGAACTAAGGGTGAGGTTGGTGCACCGTTAAACTGGTTAAAGCCCTCTAGTAAAATATTTTACTGACCGTTCCAAGGCGGTGCTTCTTTTGTGGTCATTTATGTTATTTCTGTCTTGTTTAGATATGCTTTCATGTACGCCTGTTTGTTGATGCCTTGTGGTCACCTGCTGGGAAAGGGCTGACCTCTTGGCTCTCGTTTTTTATGTCTAATTGTGACGTTGTCACTTTTCCATCGATATCATAGGTAAGGTGTGGTGCTTGATTGTATCGATTCCTGATCTTTGCCACTTTAAAACGTTTATGTAACCTAATACCACATAATACGAATAACTATCAGCGTCAAAGAAACAACTCCTTCCTTGTACCATAATTCATAGGCAATCATATTCTAAATATTATTTTCCAAAGACGATTCGTGATTGGAACAAGTTAGCGAACGATGTGAAACAATCATAGTCATTGAATATTTTTAAAACAAGAATTACGTCCTTATTTGAGCTACTGGTTCAAAACAAGTTGTATTCTTATAGTCATTACCTCAGTATAGTGAATTATTGTAGAATAAGATTAGGCCTTAGCCTTTTAATTATCATTTACACCTCCGAGTATAATCTTGTCGAATCGCCAAGCTTGTGGAAGAACCCCAGAATCAGAAGAACGTTATTTTCTTATTTGCCGTAAATACAATAGTGAAAGACGTTTACTATTCGAAAACTTATCAAATAAACTCTTCCCAAACGTAAATCGTAACACATTTATCACTTTGATTCCTATTTACATATCTACAGTACTCCTAGAAGTCTTCACAGACGCTTCGTATGATGAAAACACTTCAATTCTATATGATGTATTTAAATATATAGACACAACAAAGCATGGTTATACTTTCGAAGAATTGATGGACACCTCAACTGATAATTAATGTTTTTTCAAAGAATTATGTGAAACCTGAACGCCACAGAAGTAAAGATTCTCCTATCTGGCATTGTCTTTGTATTGTGCGTCGGTGTGGTTGCGACAACATGGCTATGAATTATTAAACATGAAATGGCTTGTTACATTTCATATGGCACGGGTGTGTATACTAGACAGCCTCCACAAACATCATCTCATTGACATGGGCCATATGGATACCGCCGTTTAAATATTCAGCAATAGAATTAAAAAAACCCTCGCTGTTAGCACTGTTGGCGTAACATACGAGTTATCATATTGACATTCAACATATATCTAATACTCGGTCTCTATAGAATGACTACTCTATGTCCTCTCTATGAAATAAATCAAAGTGCAACAGCTGCCTTTTTTATAAATGCGTTAGCAGAAATTAGTGACGGCATACAAAAACGTTTAGGTATGAAGTGTACTCGTATAAATGCTGAAATGAGTCAGGTGTGGTACTTGATTGTATCGATTCCTGATCTTTGCCTCCTTCCTAACTTCGATTATCTGTGCTGTGTGGCAGCCCTAAAATCTTCTAGCACATTCATTTAATGCTCCTATTATTCCAATCCTCAGGGATTGCGTGTACAATCACTTTCCATTTATCTTGATTCTCTTGTGTGTGATGTTTTCTTGTCTTTTGTCTCTTTCCCATATGGTGTCACAGGTCCGGTGTGGTACTTGATTGTATCGGTTCATGATCTTCGCCTTCTTTCTTACTTTTACATTAAGAATGTTATATCACCCCCTTTCTGAAGAAAACAAAATAGCTCCCAATGTATTAGTTAGGTTAAGATAAAATGAGCGTTGTTTTTGTTGTTGTTGTTAGTGGTTATTTTCAGTATAAAATAAACATGTCTGTTGAACCAATTTAAGTCATTCATTTGGATGCAGCCTAACAAAATTTGAATCTCATCAAACACAATGTGTAACATCAAACCAAGGAAGTTTTGATCAACACTGTATCATTTCTCTTGTGAACGATTCAGTATTATCCAAAAAATAATATTTACATTCTCAGTGTAGTTGCCTTAGATGAACTGCTAGCATTTCTCAATGTAAAACATTGAGATGTCATGTGATTTAGACCGCGCCTCTAGGTGGAGTAACGTCAACGTCAACAATACCGTTCTTTGTTTATCGACGTTCGAGTGACACCATTCACGTATCGCCACGATGTTATGTTCACGAGTTTCGCTCCCTGGCTGTTCCAACAGTTCCATTACAAATGAAATATTTCATTTTATAAGGATAACTGACGGGGTTGGGTGGAAGATAATTCTGTAAATTTTATTGATAATATAGAATGTAACTATAAGGATTTAAATTAATATTTCAAGCTTGCACTGGATGCTGAAAAACAATAGGTATTTTATTTATACATTATTTTGAGAGGGTGTCACAATTAGCACATAAGCTATTCTACCTTGCGGCCCTCTATAAATATCTATATACATATATACAATAAAAACAGACATTTAAAACAAAAACAGTGGCATAATGCCTGGGTATAAAAGACATTTCAAAATCTTAAGACACCTTATAAGTACATATTTTAAAAGGGACAAAAATACTTAAACCTGCTTATAAAAGTAACGATCTGCCCTAATTAAAAATGCAATTTCAATGTGTCTTATGCATGTTATGCGAGCGTATAAAACATCTAGGTGTTAGCTAAGCATAATTAAAATATGCATCGCATACACACATGTACGTTGATTAATCTAGGGGATATTAACAATCACCAATTAATGGCCTAATACAACAAACAACCGTGTATCCATACCGTGAAAAGCCATACGGAATCAAATGCTCAGTAGAACAGGGAGCTTGTGGCGGATACCAATGTCCAAACAGCAAGCTCTCTGCAAAACTGTTACATTATAATTGGCTTAACCCAGCACAGTATCTAAAGGGTTGTTTGGTCAGGGAAAATACTTAAAAGCCTTATGCATACATATAAAATACATATATACATTGCATTGTATGCTAGTTAAAGTAAGTAAAATCTATAAGTTGTTCTTGAGGTTTTTCTTAAAACTGTCCAGGGAACTTGCCTCTCTAACACACTGAGGAAGAGCATTCCATAACCTAGGAACTGAGCAAGAGAATGAACCACTATATAGAGATGTACGCAATCTTGGTACATACAAGGAGCCATTTTCAGATGATCTTAGGCTTAAAGAATGTACCTGTGACATCGGTTTCAATAAGTTTGTGATATAAGCTGGTGTCAGATTATTCAGCGCTCTATACGTGAGTACTGCTTTATTGTAGTCAATTCTATTTGGCACTGGTAACCATCCAAGTTCTTGAAACATCTCTTGAGATGGAGTATTAAAATCAGTGCGTAATATTATCCGAGCTGCTCGCTTTTGTAATTTATTCAGGCGTTCAAGATGTAAAGAAGATGCCGACCCCCACGTTATGGAGCCATAATCGATGCAAGGAAGGATATAGCTCTGATAAAACATTTTAAGTACCTTAACCGGAACGTATTTTGATAGGTTGCGAAGAAGTGATATCTTCGTGGAGATGTGTGAACATAGATGGTCGATATGTGATGACCATGTCAAACTTTCATCAATGTGAATACCAAGAAGTTTCTGCTTTGACACGTTTTGGATGCAGGTATCATTTACCTGGATGTTTGATTTGTTTGACATGTTTAGTCTTTGTCTAGTTCCAACAAGCATGCATGTGGTTTTACCATAGTGAAGTTGCATTTTATTAGGTTTACACCATTCAATAGCAATTTTAAGATCATACATGATATTATGCTCGATGTTGTTTACGCTGCTACCTTTAGTGTGAACTGTAGTATCATCAGCATAAAGATCTGACGAGCAGTGTTCAAAACAGAGTGGTAAATCGTTTATAAAAAGAAGAAATAATGTTGGACCAAGTATAGATCCTTGTGGGACACCTGACAATATGTTTAGGAAATATGTTAAGCCCTTGTCACATTCTATTGTTTGCTGGCGATTATCTAAATGCGATTTAAACCATTGGATAGCTGAAGAACTAAATTTATATATAGAAAGTTTCTTGATCAGGATTGAGTGGTCCACTAGATCAAAAGCTTTGCGAAAATCAAGGAACAGAGCACCAATCAAATCCCCTCTGTCAATGCATTCTGCCCAACTATCAATGAGCTTGATTAACGCAGTTTGGCAGCTGTGTTTATGACGAAAACCTGACTGGCTTTCATGCAAAAGTTTGTGTTTATTCAAATATCCCATCACGTGCTTGTTTATATGTTTTTCAAATATTTTTGACACAGTGGGTAAAATTGAGATTGGCCTGTAGTTAGAAGGGTCTGATTTAGTCCCACCTTTAAAAATTGATGTACTTTTGCTTGCTTAAGCTGAAATGGAAATGTGCCTGTTTTTATGCTTTTATTGATCAGCATTGCTATAGAAGGGGAGATAAGTGAGGCTGTCATTTTTAACACCCTTGGGCTTAGACCGTCTAAACCGGTTGCCTTTGAAGATTCCAGCTTGTTTATATAAGTTGAAACTTGCTCCGATGTTATGAGAGGAATAGTAAAAAATGTGTCAGCTGGTACCTTGTTTTCAACAAGGTTACTTATCTTTTCAGTGTTTAGAGCTGGTGTATCACTATCATTTACGTTTATGATATTAGCTATTGAAGTGAAGTAGGAGTTTAATTTATGGGCTATGTCTTCAGATTTTGTAATTTTTTATCATCGACGGTTAATTCTTAGGGCAAATGTTTACTGGAAGCTTTTGTGTCACCATTAACTGTACGCAAATGTGCCAAAATATGTTTTGTGTCTTTAGAGTTAGAGACGGATTCAGTGAAATATTTACGTTTCACAGCTCTGATTAACTGCTTAGTTTTATTTCTGTATATCCTGTATTCAGTCCATTGTATCAGCCGTTTACTATTGTCTCGTGCATTTTGCATTTGTACAATGTCTTGGGTGAACCAATTAGGCATTCGTTTGGTTTGGACACGTTTGGTTTTAATGGGGGCATGTTTATTTAAATGTTTCAAAATTATGGAGGACCACAAGGCCATATCGTTATCAATCGATTCTTTGTCTGGTACAAAGGTTTCCAGATCATTTGATTGTTCAGCAAGGAAGTTATCTTCATTAAAATGTTTAAAGCATCGGTAAGAAGTCGTTATATGCTGATTTTTAGAGATTCTGTTTTTTATTTTTCGAGAGAAACAAATAGGAAAATGATCACTGATTGAAAGTTTTGAGACGAAACAGCTGGATATATTTTCAGGATGAGATGAGTACACATGATCAATTAATGAAGCACTTGACTGTGTGACTCTTGTTGGTTCTTGGACAAGTTGTGTAAGATCAAACAGTTGTAATAAGTTTGACCTTTTATTATTTGTGCATTGGTTTAGGTCAATATTGAAATCCCCCATCAGTATATATTCTAAGCCAGTTGCCTGTGCAATAGAAAGCTCTTCCTCAAATAAATCTATCCATTCACTGTGAACACTTGGTGGACGATAAACAGAACATAGTAGAAATGGTTTAGAATTTGGTAATTCAATTTCAGCCCAAATTGTTTCTAGTTTTGAGATTTCATATTCAGGTCTACGTTTGAATTTTATCCAATTCTTGATGTACAGAATTAGACCACCACCTGCTTTGTTCTGTGTATCTATCCTATCCTTACGAATAAGGTCATAACCATCTATCTCTACCTGCGAATCTATAACGCTAGGATTTAGGAATGTTTCACATAGTCCTAGAATGTCGGGACACTTATAGTATAGTCCGTGCTCGATAAGAGTAAGGTGACGAAACAGATTTACAGTTAGAAGTAAGAAAGAAAGCCCTATATTTGTCCAATCAGGTGAATAAAGTACAATAACGTGACCAACTACGTAACTCTACTCTTATCCAGCACGGACTCTATTTAGCTTAATATGAATTTCAACCCTTAAGTATAGAATATACTTAATTGTGTCTATCAGCAGTATGTACTTTGACAGCACTTATATGTGTTCCTTTTCCAGAATAAATGTACATGCAACTGAGGTGATAACTACTTGCATATACTATGTGATCAAGCACTAATTTAATGCTTATGGTAGGGTACTTACCCCGAGGCTGGCATTGGGATTATTTTTGCCCCTAAAAACACACCGGATAGGTGGCAATAAAACCGCTCTTAACTATCCACGAACGTGGATCAAAAATCGCTAGAAACAGTGTTTTAGATTGCCATTTGTGCCTTTTGTCGCCTATTCAGTTGCTTTGTTTTCTATATTTGCCTTTTTCTTCATGAAACATCCTTGGTCACGTTCGTTGATAGGATTAACGTTTTCGATTGCCGCCCATCCGATGTGAAAAAGTGCCAAGATTACAAAATTATTGATTGTCATCATCCTAGCGTTGATGTTGTTTCTATTCAGATCAACTTGCTGCAAGCTAAATTTCAATTTTCTAAATAGTTTCTGTAGCTGAGCAGGCAAGTCTCGCGTTTCAACAAGAGTTCTCAAAGCTTTGCCTGGTAAACTTGATATATAAAACATACCTTGTATTCTATTTATCAGTTGGTTAACTCTGCAAACTAGCGATAATGACGTAATTATCGATTTTCATGTCGATATAACGTCATCGACGACGGCATTCAAAAAGTGCAACGTCATAATGACCTGATAAAGATACATGCCAAGAGATAGCCAAAGTTTATCAGGTCAACGTGCAACAATGTAGTTAATATGAGAGGTAACTGATAAAAAAAGCCTACTGTTTTCGAACTTTGTTCTGAAGGATCCTTTTTCCATATTATTCATTATTATCTGTTATTCAAAACACTGACTTAAAGTAAAATAAGCTTAACATAAAAACTATCTGCGATTTTGTGAGTTAAAACTTTGTAATCGTTCAGTTAATTCATTGAACATCAGACAAATATTAAGTAGATAGAGTGTTCTTTGTATTACAGAGGCACATACTTTTCATTACAGCTAGAAATTGTTGGATAAGAATTATGAAATGAGTAGGTTTCTGTCAGTCTTAACCAATAATACTATTATAATGAAAAGAATGTAGATTATTAACTTTTTCCCAAATGATGGATTCGTTGTGCAATAGTTTACTTCATTAGCTAGATATCTTTGCTGGATATGAAATTGATTTTTTGCCAAAAACAATCACTATTATTTCAGTTTGATATTGCATTTACTGACATTTGGATCTTTTTAACACCAAAATGGGGTGGGGGTAGGGGTGGTCGTGGGACGAGATATCAGTTTGTTGTAGAAAAAATATTCTAGCTTTTTGCAAATTTTCATTAGATCCTGGATCCGCCCCTGTTGGAGGATAGCAATGAATCCAACCAAAAACTGTCTGCATAAGGTAAACGCATTGTTAAAGGGCGGATGCAAGCTCTATGACGCCAATGTCGCGTCGGTTGAACGAAAACTGAACAAAGGAAAGAAACCTGACATTGTGATAGCTATCTGTGCCAGTTTTGAAGAATAACATAATCTGACGAAGGCCAAATCACGATTGAAAAGCATTCAAAAGTAAACAAAAAAGCACACGTTTACACTGTAAACCATTATTCCCAGGAAATTCGCACCTGCGACTCCATATTCAGAAACATTCTGAAGGAAATGGGCAAAAAGCTTACCCTGTTAAGTCGAAAATCGACTAAGATTGTGTGTCACGTGATTGCTGAAACGTAGGTGATTGGTCATTAAAAACAGTGATAATTTTAATTTCAGAAATTTTGGTGTTCAGTATCTCAACTATCTATGTTGTTACATTAATCTGTCACACTTGACAATTCTTTAATGGTGCGCTAGTTAGAATTAAAAAAAGAGAAAGTAAAGAACAGTCCTCTGGGAGTAATAAGAATGCAATGTAAGCAAAACTGATTGAGAAAAAAGAAAATGGATCCAAGCCACTTTTCGCCCATCTGAGTGTGACCAATCCGCCTTCCTTGATAGACCTGGGCGCTAGGCTAGCACTCATCATTTGGGTTACTTCGTGGCTGGAAACTTTCCTAAGGGGAAATGAATCTCTAGTTTTGTTTGTTTGATTTGATTCTTTACGTCCCATCAACAATCTTTCAGTTAAACAGAGACGGGTCTTCCTGAGTTGACCCAGTACTAAGCTAGGATAAAATTTGTCTTGCTCAAGGAACACAACGCAGTGACGCCGTTGAGGCTCGAACCCGCGGCCCCTCTGTCTCGAGCCAAGCACTCTACTACTGAGCCACTGCGCTCCCTGAATCTCTAGTAATACCTGTGACCAGGGTATACCTTCTATGTGCAAATTGGGAATAATTTGCATAATAATGCAAGACGGGGTAGTGGCGGGGCGGGGTCGGCGTTTTTGTCCGAGATAGTTTGAAACAATGACATAATGGTAATCGATAAAATTGTTGAAGATATTATGCGCGGATAATCTAGTACTATGTGTGTGTTATTTGGCACCGGCCAAGTCCACTTGACACAGATGCAAAATCGTATTAATATATATTCTTTTAGAACAGGTTTAAGCATTTCAAGATATGGGTCATATGTAAAAATGCGGCGATCTAAATAATTCACGTGTTGGAACAGACAAAGATTACATTTGACATTTATGAACATGTGTCTAATTCTAACGGGGATCACAGGTTTAGATAAACAAACAATTTCAGCTTAAATTGTAAATATTTTCTTACCCATCAATTTCAACATATGTAGAACCGTCTCATTGAGACGGTTCGTTTGAGTACCCACAACATATGTTTTGTTTGAGAAACAAGAAAATTAAATTTTCGTTACACACTCTTAACTAAATTCCTGGATCGACTTCCTAGTAGATTGGGGCACATGCAGGTACATGCATCACAGAATGTAAACTGAAATAAACATCCTGTACCCATTCCTCCTAGCTCACGCCTTATACATTATGAATTACAGCACTCGTGCGTAACTAGTTGTCAGAAATCGTGATGTGAGAGTTGTTGGTACAGCTATAATTGCGAGGGCCCACCTATTAAAATTCATTTTTCCATAGATCTTAGTAACTGTTACAGTTACAACCATGTTATCATGTTTACATGTGATTGCCAATTCCACTAAAACCATGCAAACTGGCATTTAAGCTCGTTTTCGACACAGAACGGCTCTGATTGTGAGCAAGTCGTTTTTTAACAAAGCAAAATGCAAAGGAGGAAACCGTTAAAATCATGGAATAAAACGGAGTAAAATAGATAAAATGGCTTTTCTTACCTTGTTCGAATGTGTATTGTCTGTATCGCTAACAATATAAATCGAAACGTGTACATGTACCTATATGCACGCATTTTTCCGACTACTGGTTACGCACGAGTGCTGTTATTCATTTTTACAAGGCGAGAGCTAGGAGGAATGGTACAGGATGTGTATTTCAGTTTACATACTGTGGCATGGTCAAAGGTCGAATAGGTGAAAATAAATTCACTCAATAAAAATTGAAATTTGTTTTGACCACATATGAACACCTGCCTCGAACAAAAGAATTAAGTATCACATATATGCCTGATCTCATAAACATATTACACATGCAGGGATATAGAAACATTCCTGATCACTCTGCACTATTGTGGTCAGTGTCAGTTAAGTCTAATAAAATAAGCAAACTTCGTGTAAACGTGAGCCAGCCCGCAGAAAAAATATATTATACTTTGCATAATAAGTCTAGCAATTTCTTATGCTTCACACCTTTTTGTGCTCATCTTTGTGCAATATCGAACAATTTTAATTGCAAGGACGAGAACGGGATCTTAAGCAAATGAAACCACGAATTTACAGACGCCATCCTTTAAATAAACATTTGGGGAGAGCAAGAATTGATGAACAAAATGGGTTCAGACAAAATCGCTCTTGTATCGAACATATCGAACATATCTATGCTCTCTATTCCATTATGATAAAGGAAAAATGCAAAATTGGTCTTCCTTTGTATGTTTTGTAGATGTCAAAACTTCTTTTGACAGAGTGTAGAGAGATTGCTTATGGTTTAAGTTAATTCCATTAGATTGAGAGGGAAAGATGTTAAAAGCCATCCACTCTCTGTACCATGACCTAAAATGCGCGGTTAAAGATAATAGCATTCAGACCTCATTTTTGACGTCAATATTGATGTTAAACAGGACTGCAAAGTTTCGCCAACATTATTTCCCCTCTATGTTAACGACCTTGCAGAAAATGTAGAGCTCTGAGTTGTGGGATTGATGTAGATGGCTATTAATTGAGTATTTTGCGTTATGCCGATGATATTGCCCTTCTAAGTCCTTTTGAGGAATCCTTGCAGACCATGTTAAATGTTTTAAGTGAATGGTGTGATAATTGGGTCGATTCGTGACGTCATTGTAATGTTTAACACTTTCGCTGCTTAGCACCTCAGAAAAACCAATACCTCAGTGCCAAGCATGTTTCAAGGACTCCTGAATATTGAGGGTATATGGGTTCAACACAGAGTACCTCAAGAACCATTCAATCTATCACTATGAAACTTCCCTGAATGTTGCTAATATATAAAACTTTTATTTGAACCAAAAATAAAAAAGATAGTCACGTGACGTTTGCCGGACATTTTGGAAGCCATATTGAAAATATGTAAAATGCCTATAAACAACTATTTCCTGCAAAAAATAGATAAAACATCCGTCTACATTAAGTATCAAACATCAGGATTTATTCTGATATATTGTTTCATCAGAAATAAATCAAAATATAGCAGTTGAAGGGCTTAATGCGTCCTGTTTGTCATCCCTATGAGCATGTTTACGATATTTTTGATTTCCGCGAAATCTAATGACATTACAAATATTTTTGCAAAGAACATTCTTGCACAGAAAATTGCGTCGACCTCCATATACGATATAAATATGTCTCCTGAACATTTTGAAATAAAGAAAAAATATTTGCGTCCCTTATAACGGTTAAAAATAGACAGCTATCAACGGTGCCTTTAAATTTCGACTGTAATCGCATTTGGCAGTGAACGGTAAATTCAACAACAGTCGCTTTTGGCAGCGAAAGTATTAAATGACGTCGACATGTCGCATCTTAAAGTATTCAGGATTTTCTGGAAGCCTTTTCATGCTTTTTCCAATATAAAATGAGGTATTTAGTGGTGAGCAAGAAAAATAATCTATTATTCGTGTGAGGGTGAGAAAAATCTCGCACACCAGATCGGGGTTTCCGTTAGTTTTACCCATGTGAGTCACATACCTGTTTCAGACCGTAGGAAAAATAAATAATGTCACGGCTCAGATAGAAATCGGAATTATTCAATGACCAAAATACGATTCTGCAATAAGGTCACGAGACCACCGCAGCATTCTGGCTAAATGTCGAGGTGGTAGTTTAGCACTTTATTGAAACAGGTCGATATGCAAAGGTGCCACCACAAAATTATATAATCATCATGATGAATAAAGAGTGACGTAATATGTCGCATCTAGGATACCAGAGATGTTTTTAAAAAAAGAAGAAAAATGCAAAAATAGCAAACAAAGCAAACTGAATAGCTGAATATGAGTTTCGAGGACGGCCTAGGTAATACTCAACACCACACACAAGTTGTCCTGAGTGATAATGTTTTATTCCTCCATTTCCCTATAGTGATTGTCTCCATTATCAAGGTAATTGACTATAGTATTTCTCTACTGTTCTTAATTGAAGATAAAAGAATTGATTGGCCTTAATAATAATAGATAATTTGAGTCGGTCGAGACATCAGTAGCTTACAGGGCTGTCATTTTCACATAATGACACTTAATGTGAAGGCACGAATGACCTCTCCGACAATAGTTGTGACCCATCACGTGAAACATGTCTTTGGAGTTTGTGACCAGGTGAGATTCAAACCAATATGCTCAGATGCAGAAACAAGCTAGCTTATTGCAATTTAGCATGAAGCAAGTTAAGCTAGCGTTCTTGCTTTGTTAAGTTGGAATGACAATGATGATGAGCAGCCAGCGCAGATGCTCAGACTGGTCTGTGCCATTGTTGGTCGCATGCAGCAATATTAGATGTTCTCTCGATGATGCGCAGTTAATATTAGCATAATAATTTGCAACTTGTTTGATAGCTATATGATGGGGAAGGCAATATCAGGTGAACAATCTGATCTGATTGGAACCCTTAAATAGAGATTACTAGTACTAGGTGAGTGTACTTTGATATCAAGTTTACCAGGCAAGGCTTTGAGAACGCATGTTGACATCACGAGGCTTGCAGAGCGATTCAACATGCGTTCTCAAAGCTGAGCCTGGTAAACTTGATATCAAAAGACGCGAACCTGGTATTCTATTTATCAGTTACCCATTGTTTCACTATTCAAGTTAGCGATTATGACGTAATTTTGATATTTGTGTTCATTCGCGTCATTAGCGACGTCATTCAAAAACTGCAACGTCATCATGACATGATAAAGGCACATGCAGTGAGATAGACAACGTTTATCAGGCAAGTTAATATGAGAGGTAACTAATAAACACCATTTTGTATACAACGATAATAGAAAATCAATGGGTTTGTAAGCGCCTAGCTCATGGAGCATACTGAGTAGGGAATAGCTGTTTGCTTTCATCAGCAAATTATTTATTGATAACGGGAGCGCAGTGACTCAGTGGTAGAGTGCTCGACTCGGGATCGAGGGGCCGCGGGTTTGAGCATCACCGTCGTCACTGTGTTGTGTCCTTGAGCAAGAACATTTATCCTAGCCTAGTACTGGTTCAACCCAGGAAGACCCGTCCCGCATAACTGAAAAATTGTTGAGTGGACGTAAAGAATCAAAACAAAAATTTATTGATAACTTGGATGATTTGGACAGGTCCATAACAAATGACATAGTTTCATCTAAAATCTATTTAACTCTAAAATGGTTGACTTTCTATTTCGTGATGGAAATATTGGTGCCAACTTTCAGAAATTATGAAAGTCAATGTCTTCAGACATCAAACAGAACCAACTCATACACAACAGCGCTAAAGAAACAATTGATTTCCACTGTTGTATTGCTATTAGCGTTTATGCTTCGGTGGGATAAACAGGCATTTGATCATTATCTTCAGACAGAAGCAGTTAACGAGTTAATTAGCGACTGAACACTTGATAACTAGTTAGGTCTGTCAACTATGTCTACTCCAGCGGAACGGTAGCAAGATGTGGATACTGATGTAGGTCACATTATTCTAGATTACCAAGATGATTTATATGCACCAGACGACGTATGATTACCAGGGCACTGTTATCTGTCTAATTGACCAATCGGGAAAGCATGGCACAATTCAAGAATCAAATTAAGCCTCGGGTGTACGTATGGCACATTACGCGTAGAACTATGTACTAAAAAGCTCCATATTGTTGGCCTGAACTGGCGTAAGGTAAATTAGTTCTCTAGCATGTGGGTTAAGCTATGTTAAAATCCATTATTCTGTCAACAAGAATAAATGAAGTTTATGTTGTTGTTGTTGAACCTAAACTTTATTTATAGCTTAGTGTGGAATGTTGTGACGCAGTCGAACTTGTTATTGTATTGGCATGGTTTATGTGACGTCAGCGCCACGTTATGTTACGTAAGCGTCACGTTATCAAAGTAGATCCTCTGTGTTATCTGAGGTCTGATTCCACTGAATTCCACGGCACTGGCCAAGGCAGTTCCGATTGTCTAATTGACATGATGAAGTTGGTCAAGCGAGAGACTTTATTAGGTATATGGCGTTTAAGATGTGTGGAGAAGAAACGGCAGTAAACTACATTATTTCTCTTGAGGGGGGAAACACGGGATAAACAACATCAAATTTGTCGATAACAGCCTGTTATTTAAAGTAATATTTAACACAAACAAATAACAATGCAGGCTAGTTCGTCTACTTTCTAATTGAGGTCAAGTATTGTAAACGAAAATTTCGAAAGTAATATTATTTTACAGTTATACTTTACATGTAATGATTTAGGGAGCTCAATATGTTTTGTAAATATCGCTGGGAAATACCATAATTTGGATCATTAACTCTACAATACCCCGAGAAAGATTCGCATGCTGCGGCAAAGAAAGAACCAATTTTTCACAGTGTGAAACTTTCCATCTAGAAAAGACTAAAACACTCCTTTTGAACAAAAATCACAAACGGAAACCCCAACATATATTTTGAGAAATGTAAAAAAACTCCAGCATCATCAGAACCAACGACTTGGGATAGACAACAGACATTGTTACCTGAGGTCTCAAATTCATTTTGTTAAATGTTTATTACATATTCATTTATTGCCTTTGCTAACACACACACACACACACACACACACACACACACACACACACACACACACACACACACTGGTGTTAGTTTGAGTAGAGTTTTGTTTAATATTATATCACATCAAATTTAATTACTGCAATGAATCATAGGAAAGGGTCTTCAACAAGTAGTGTAGTTGTTAATGTTTAGATCAAAAGAAAGCGTCCCTCCCAATGAAGAACATCAAATTTTTATTTATAAGAGAGAGAGAGAGCACAGACAAACCCATTTCCTGTTAGGTATATACGTTTATTTTAGTGGTGTTATAATGGTCCCAAAAGCAGCGAGAATATCATATGCTGCACCTTTTCACGACATCTGTTGGTGTCATCTTTTTAATGTTACTTGCTTTACACACATTTCCATCTTGCCCAAATGCTCCAGTATTGGAACAATTACTTCAATCTCTATATAAAACGTTGACATAATAGCTATTTACTTCATTTCGTGTTTTCTAAGATGCGTGTAATTCGTTAGGAATGACCCCCTCTGTTATAATTTACCCATGGTACCCCAGGTGAGTTGTGCTCTTTCATTGCATATCTTCCTATAGGTAAGCTGGTTGTTAACAACGCTTGATCAGGATCCAGGCTAATTTACTTCCAATAACGCTCATTATCATATGACGTCGCGCCTGGGAGTGAAATAACGCCATGCAATAAAATCTGTAAACCACTTGTGGCTTATCGATTTTCGGGAAACGTTATGACGTCCATAACAACGTTGCGTATATAATGACAAAATTATAACGTTTTTAAAGTAATCTTAGTCATATGATTAATAGAATCTAACATTCGTGCCCTTGTATTATTGAATTTATTAAACTCGTTGCGAAAAAGAGATAAATTTTCGGCAAGCCTCGCATTTTATCTCTTTTCCTCAACTCGTTTAACGAATTCAATAAAACATGAGCACTCATGTAAGATCATGTAAGATCCTCTATATTTTTCACAAAAAAGCAGAAATCTTTGAAATTTTATACATAGATTAGATACCTTTACAGAGAATAGATACCTTTGATGTCATGTTTTTCAGACACAGTGATAGATCAGTATGTCGAATGGACAAATGAAGACTTTAGAGATGAAGATATTGAACGAGCTTTCTCCCAGGTAATAAATCATAATGAAAACTATTCCATATTAGGTAGGTAACCCTAGTAACATAGTACATAAATATATGTACATTGTATATGTGTCTGGAGGCATATTTATTATGCATTTGTGTTTTTCAAAACCAATGTAAACTAACGAAAACGACCTAGATGATTTCACAAGAGTGTTCAGGTACTATTGAACTTATTAAATCAGTTGAGTAGAGGAGATAATTTGTGGGGTTGTGAGAATCAATTATTCACTCTTCTACAACAAATTTAATAAATGTTATCATATGACATCGCGCGTCTGGAAGTAAAATGATTAAATGCATTAAAATCTTTCCCCAGCAGATGATCACTAAGGTGCAAGGACCATACAATACAGTACAATAAAGACAAATGTTAAACATGAATAACCTATAAAAAGGAGATAAAACAGGACTCAACAGTACATACAAATGAATACCGGGGCAAAATAAATCAAACAGTTAAACTCACTGTAGCAATTAGGAAGTGTTTCTTGGCCCTCATAAATAGTCATCAGAGAAAATGTAGCTATAGCATATTGTGCCTACATACAGCTGCTGTTAGCTGCGTATATTCTGTTACCAGCAAACGAAAAGCACCATTAAGTAATTATGTTGAGTCACAAAATTTATGACGTTTGTCGCCTTTTGTTAAGTGTGTCAAAAGAAATTTTCTTATTTTTCGAATGAAATATGTTGTGAATACTCAAAAAAAAAACATCTTGATAAGGTGATTCTTTTGAGCACCCAAAACATATGTTAAAACGGTTGGGTAAGAAAATATTGAATTTAAGATATTTACTCCTAAAATTTTGTTTATTCAAACATGTGCGTTATCTAATCAGACATTGCGTTACATGTGCAATTGCATTAGAAACATTCATTTCAGATTGTTGGTGATTACTTCATCACAGCTCCAGTTCATCATATGGCCGAAGTTCTTGCAGCACGCAATGTGTCTGTCTACCTTTACAACTATGAATATAAGTCTGTGTTTGATCAGTGGGATGGTGAGTATATATTGTTTATCATTATAACTTTGAATATAAGTCTGTGTTTGATCAGTTTGACAGAGAGTATTATGTCTGTCTACGTGTATAACTATGAATATTAGTCTGTGTTTTGATCCGTTGGACGGTAAGTATTATGTCTGTCTACGTATATAAATATAAATATGAGTCTGTGTTTGATCTGTGGGACGGTGAGTATTGTGTCTGTCTACATATATAAATATGGATATGAGTCTGTGTTTGATCTGTGGGACGGATAGAATTGTGTCTGTCTACATATATAAATATAAATATGAGTCTGTGTTTGATCCGTGGGACGGTTAGTATTATGTCTGTCTACATACATAAATATAAATATGAGTCTATGTTTGATCCGTGGGACGGTTAGTATTATGTCTGTCTACATATATAGATATGAATATGAGTCTGCGTTTGCTCTGTGGGACGGTGAGTATTGTGTCTGTCTACATATATAAATATAAACATGAGTCTGCGTTTGATCTGTGGGACGGTGAGTATTGTGTCTGTCTACCTTTAAACTTACGAATATAAGACTATACTTGCTCAATGGAACTGCGTTTATTAATAACATTCACACAATGCATAGTTGTCTACCTTTATACATAGAGATATAAGTCTATGTTTGATCAGTCGAACGGTGAGTATTTTAAAAACATACCATCTTACTGCAAAGAGGTTACATTATTAGTAAGGCCGGTCACAAATGATCCCAAAAGAGCTTTTTTTAATTATTTTCATTCTGAAAACTAGTGATCATGTACTGTGGCAAACAGTGAAGACCCAGATGGAAATGCCTAATAAGGCAGCATTTCATAAGGGTCCGCACTGTTTGCAAATGTATAAACAAATATTTATTATAGAAATGCTTCATAATTAGGACAGTTCTACATATGACCACTTAATTTATAAAACGCCTATCTGGTTGTCTCTTCACTGGACATAAGAACTATAGCTACAACCAGACTAACAAAGATGTTTACATAATGCGATCTAATGATATAAGACCTTCAAGCTAGCAGAGATGTTTAAATAATGCGATCTAACGATATAAGACCTACAAGCTCGCAGAGGTGATTAAATAATGCGATCTAATGATATAAGACTTTTAAGCTTGCAGAAATGTTTTAAACAATTGGATCTAATGAGGGAGCGCAGTGGCTCAGTGGTAGAGTGCTTGACTCAAGACCGAAGGGCCGTGGGTTCGAGCCTCACCGACGTCACTGCGTTGTGGTCCTTGAGCAAGACACATTTATCCTAGCTTAGTACTGGTTCAACCCTTGAAGAACCGTCCCGCATAACTGAAAGATTGTTGAGTGGACGTAAAGAATCATAACAAACAAACAAAACCTTCAAGCTTGCAAAGATATTTAAATAATGAGATCTAATGATATAAGAATTTCAAGCTTGCAGATGTGTTTAAATAATGCGATATAATAATATGAGACCTACAAGCGTGCAGAGATGTTTAGATAGTGAGATCTAATTATATAAGACTTTTAAGCTTGCAGATATGTTTAAATAATGTGATTGTATGATAAAATGTTTTATTTCAGGTGTGATACATGGGGCTGAACTCTTCTACCTCTCTGGTTGTCCCTTTACTGGACATAAGAATTTCAGATACGACCAGACTGACAGAGATGTTTCAACAACATTAATCCTTCTTTGGTCAAACTTCATCAAATATGGGTAAGGCTCTGCGTGGAGAATGTGTTGGTAATAGTAATAAAGATTTGACTCAGCTTCCTCAAAAACATTAAGCCAAATTTCTATAATATGAAATTACTCCTATATAGTTGTAATTTACGTAGAAACTAATTATAAAGACTTTGAAAGTAAGTAAGGGTGCAAAGATCAGGTGTCCATACAATCAAGTACCACACCTGACCCAGGATACCAAAGGGAAAGTGACAAAAGTCACAGATAGACACTACAAACGAGAGCCAAGAGGTCAGCCCTTTCCCAGCAGGTGACCACAAGGCACAAATGAACAGAAGCGCACAAAGGCATAACAAACACAAGACAAAAGAAAAAACATAAATGATCCACAAAAGAAGTACCTCCTTGGAACGGCCATTAAAAATATTTTATTGGAGGGCTTAAACCTGTTTCGCGGCGCTAACCTCACCCTTAATTCCGATGTGGATCAAGACATAGATATTTGATTTGCGTGAAAGACCAATAACTTATCAATGCTTCATCTCCTAGAACATATAAATGAAGATATAAAAAGGGAATAAAGCAAAGGTAACGATTCAACAGTAAATAAAACTGAATACCGGAGCAAAAAAAAAATCCATAGGTAAACCCCGGTGGGCCTGACAAACAGTCAAAGCACCAGGCCCCTACCATCTCATCAATAGATAAGTCTTTGCACTCTTACTTACTTTAAGTCAGAACCGTCATAGAGTCTGACGTCCGTCCCAGGGGCGTGCAATTAAAGGGAAAATCAAAGTTGTCATTGGGTTGACCACCAAGCATGCAGTCTGGTGAAATACATTAATGTTATAGCCAATCGTTTTATCATAAGAAATTATTTTAATGACCTGCGCTGAAAATTATTAGAGCCAACAGTCTTCTTCAATTTATACACCAAGTCACCATAAAATTCGGGTTCTGAATGTCCTTGGCACAAGAGAGATTTAAGTCCAACTTGGAATTTAGATATCAAATCAAAGTATCGTCTATAAAATTGACAAAAGGGTTTGCGAAGTTTATGATACAGATAGCCTTGTTTAAGAAGTTAAAAAGAAATACTCCTTTAGGCCTTAATATGAGCATAATATAGGAACTTCAGAAAGCTTGAGTCGCAATTATTCATCTTTTTAACAATATAATTTTAGATTAGGTTCTAAACAGTTCAAACCAATATCAGGTATTCCCATGCTTATAACTTGTGCTCTTCTTGGTGTGTCGATATATCTGATGTTATTCAAGCGTCGTTCAACTCGACATAAAGCTATCTATTAGACTGGTCCAAAATCCTTAAAGTAAAACATGTCTTAATGGGCAACTCTAAAAGGAGACCAAAATGTTTTAAGACCGATTATCGCTTAATGCAGGCCTAACGTTTTGCAGAATGCTCAAATTCTGCAATACTTTCGACCTTTTTTAAGCTACCATTTGCCATTAATATCTTTGTTTTGTCTAATTATAAGTGGCCGCTTAAGACAGGTTTTGTCAATAAATTTCCCTGAAATTAAACTTAAGCAATTGATTTGATACTGGAGACCCTCTATTGGATTTTTAATATGTTAATAACAAATCCCATAATTTTATTTTATATCTTAGATTAATGAGATCATGTTTAGTTCTCTTTTAAAAGAATGCAGGTATCGTTATTCATTGCATTTTTCCTCTTTTCCCAGTCAATTCAAAATTATAATTAAACTTTAAAAAAAGAGCACAAATATGAGAAGTATATGTGTCTAGTTATGGTTCAAAGCTATGGTTCCCTTATCAATTGCACCACAATGGTTGAGGCATCGTACTTATTTATAATCCTGAATTAAAACTGGCATCAGTGGGTTGTGACAAACAGTGATCACGAGTGACGGAATTTTCTACCCCATCCTCACACAAATAACAGATTCTTTTTCTTGCTCACCACTTAATACCTCATTTATATTGGAAAAAATTTAAAAAACTTCCAGGAAATCCTGAATACACTAAAATGCGACATGGTGACGTCATTTTAACAATACAATGACGTCACGGATCAACGTGCAGCCAACGTGCAGCTGTTCGTT
Organism: Loripinus fragilis; assembly: GCA_964019695.1. Lineage (NCBI taxonomy): Eukaryota > Metazoa > Mollusca > Bivalvia > Lucinida > Lucinidae > Loripinus > Loripinus fragilis. Next base: position 17,124,079 of record OZ026518.1, on the reverse strand, counting down.
TTTTTTATCTTTCCCTAGGGTTGGTACGGGTATGTGAGATAAATAGAATCCATCATTGTTGTTCAGTTGGGATAGAAAAATCCCAACCCGAGGGCCCACCGTTCCAGTGGGAAACGAGGCTTGCCGAGTTTCCAACTGCATGGTGGACCCGAGGGTTGGGATTTTTCTGGAACAACTGAACACCAATGATCGATTCTTTTTCTCATATACCACGACCGTACGGTACAGTACTGTGTAATATTTGTTGGTGACGTTTCTGAGATCGTTGTTTACAGTCAATGGCACGCGCTGTACAAATCAACTTGAAACAGCGAATAAACAGTGCATTAGACACTGAACAAATAGTTATTTCATCAAAATGGATTTACAAAAACCTAGCTTATCAGCCACAGTAACTCGAGTAAGTAATTCTGTTGAGGAAAATGTATGTGTGTGTGATGCTTTTACATCGTCAAGGCTCCCTGTCCCGGTGTCAGTCACTCAATGCCAAACACAACAGGTTGAATATGTCAATCGCAATGCACTCAGCATGTTCAAAGCATTGAATAAAGAATGTAAGTTCTACTTGCGCAGTTCTACTTTTAAACAAAGTTGAAGGCCGACTTAAATCGCTGAAATTTCAACATAGATTTTTTTCCTGACTGACAACAATTCAACTTTCGTTTTCGAAGGAACACAGTCATGTGCCAAAAAGTTTATCTCACATTAGCAACCGGCCGCGTGTGGCTTATCTCGTATTAGTTACGCTTATCTCACATGGGTAGCGATGTGGGACAGATTTTTCCGACAGCGAGCTTACATAGCCATCACTCGATCTCGTATGCGTTGGTATGTGAGAAAGAAATATCTCACATGGGTAAAAACAACGGAACTCCCGATCTGGTGTGTGAGAAAAATAGATACATATATAAAAGCAGGAAACGAAATAATCCAAACGAACAGCTATGTCTTCAAGGAGCTGATTGTAAATCTATATCGGCACAAGGATCTACATTACAAAAAACAAATAATGAACTCAAAATACCTCACGCCAAACGGAAGCAAACAACAGCCTCAAAATAACAACATAATACCTAACTGCCTTAAAACCGACAGCTATCTCAACCAAAAGTCTCAACCATCGTGAAAAATAAATATATCCAAAACAACTCTCATTTATATTTCAGTGTTCCCTCCCTTGAGCCTTTGGAAAGTTCGTATTTGCCAGTATATACCACTGGAAGGAAGTTATATACAAAGATTTACGCAGACGATACCAGACCAGTTTTATCAGTTGGAAAAGATCTTCGACCAGATAAAATAGAGTTTTGGAACAAAAAGGTTCCAAACATGTATAAGACTCAAATCATAGCCACTAGCGAGTATTTAAATGTCAGCAATTTCACAAAGGTCCCATATGTAACAATTAATGGAGGGACCAACTTGTGGATTCTGATCTCAGTGTGTATTTGTCTAGCTGTGTTGACATTAGTGTTGTCTGTAGGGTATTACAGGCTGAGACAGAGAGTGGTGAAATTATTACGCCAGATCAGTTTGTCAAGTACGGTGAGGATGCTGTAGAAGTTAACAGAATGGTCTCATATTATAAGGCTATTGGGTCAATGTCTAGGCGGCACCTCATGAAGGGGTATTTAGGACTGATCTACCTAAGACATACGTAAAAGCTGAAGATAAGGCGTAATTTTATTGGAAACTAACTGTATCATCTTGCACCATGACACCTCAGTAAAGACAGTACACAAAGAAAACATATGATTTAACCCTTAAAACGCCAGCAAAATAACCCTATCCGAAAATTTCTGTTTTTTGTTGTAATAAGTAAGGAGGCAAAGTTTGTGGACCCAGATCAGCCTGCTCCTACTGGTGCAGTCTGATCTGGAACTACACTGTTTGTCAAAGAGGCTTCAAATATGTTGCCAGACGACAAAAGCATATGGCTTTTTGTTACATGCGCTTTAAGGGTTAATAAATGTGAGTTCAGTGTATATGCAGTCAGGATTTTAATGAACTGCATGCACGTTACAACTTATTAACTCTTTATCAATTATAAATAGAACCTGATTTCCCCTATTTAGCAGATGGAATAACCTAATCACACCAAGATATGAATATTTAAGTGACCGCTTTTACAGTGACCCAAAGCATTATAATACTATCTATTGGTGCCTTACAAGTTTGCCATACACCTGAAAGAATAACATAGAAAACCAGTCTAGAGTTATAGGTCAATTTTGAACTCAGACGGATCAAAGATCAGACTATTCGAATTAACAGCACGTGAAAGGGGAAACCGGTAGAAACCGTTATAATGCGGTACCATTGGTGTTTACATAATACATAAAACATTATATAGGTAACTTTCAACTCTTTAGTCAACGTTCTCTGTAGCTCAGGAGGTAAGCAGCACTACACTAATATTTGTTTTATAAAGTGATAGAAATCAATGCGAGTTCGAGTCTCGGTCAGGCTTTTTTTTTTACTTTTAATGCGCGCGCGTACGTGCGTGCGTGTGTGTGTGTGCATGCGTGTGTGTGCGTGCGTGTGTGAGTTTTAGAATTTTTTATATTTTATTTTTTCATCATGGCATGTATTTTATTTCGTAAATTTATTAACTTTCAGATACATTTAATTGCATATGCCCTCAGTCTCGCTGGCAGTGTCAGTATCCGAGCTGTAGTCGGTTTCTGACGCAAGACCTATCACCACTGGCTCATGTTCTTCCTCTATCGCGATCTTCTTTAACCAGTTTACACGGTCTACTGACAAAACATGCTCAACGTACTTCAAAGTCGTCCAGTTGGACCCTCTTTCGTGCCAGACCGTTCAGGTTTCCCCTTTTTAGTCTCGGGTCTCGCTTAATCATCCGCTCAATGGCACGCATGCCTTGGTTGAAGTCTTTCCTTTGTCTGGTTCAGTGATATTGTCAGCCCATTTTGTTATGAATCTTTTGCATCTGCACTGCATCGGTATGGTGTTTGCTTTGCGTCGAATGAAATAGATTCGTTTGCAAATGAATTGAGCACACGCCAAATAGAAAAAAGCCTTCGCGTAAAGCATGAGAAACTCAAGTTTTCTCGAAGAACAAAAAGATATGCTAAAAAGAAAAAAATATTTGGGATTCGAACTCAGGCATTATAACTCTGAAACTTTCCACGGAATATTTGCAATTCAAGACGTAGACCGCTCGACTAAGCCTGTAGATGTTGTATTGGTCATGTCATTACATATTTATTGGAAATTTTGTTACTTCGATAGCATGAGCAGTAAGTGATTGGTGAGAAAACAACCGTTACAATCTTATTTACCTTTCTCGTGCTCCTAAGTAGACTCGTCTGACCTTTGATCCGTCTGAGGTCAAAATTGGCCTATAGATTGCCATACAGCTGACGAAAAAGCATAGAAAACCAGTCTATACCGCTGAAAGAAAAGCATAGAATACCAGTCTAGAGTTAGATTGTCATACAGCTGAAAGAAAAGCATAGAAAACCAGTCAATACCGCTGAAAAAAAGCATAGAAAACCAGTCTATACAGCTGAAAGAAAAGCATAGACAACCAAACTAGGTTGAAATATATGAGAAGGAGGAACATTATAGAACAAGGATTCTTTTGATCTGGATATGTACAATTAGTTGTTTCAAAAGATAAGACTTACTGAATTTCTGGTAATGTGTCTCGTGATATTTTTGTGAACATGTATTTTCAGTATTCTCTTATTGTGAAAAGGAAATCGGCCAGCATTTGAGATTATGTTACGTACCATATATGCGCAATAGCAAATGTGGATGTAACCAGTAGGTCTAGAAGTCTAAATTTGAGTCTTCGTCTTAAGTGTTCCTCTGTTTTACAAGCAGCAATGGGTCAGTCAAGTCTGTGTATAAGAGCAGGCTCACCATCGCCTGAACTTTCGTTGCTCCATAAAGCGATATTACCAAATTCATGTGTGCTGGCCCAAACAGATAACCTGGCCCTAAGGTTATAAAACTGTTTTTCATGCTAAACTCAACTGAGCCTGAAGTTAATCATGCTCATAAAAAATAATGTCAATAATTGTTGGCATTTTAACCCTTATTAGAATGATATATACAGCATCGGAGGGGTTGAAAGCAAAAAAAGTCTTTATTTTTCAGCATTTTAGATTTTATGAGCAGTTGAAATTCCATGCTCAGTTGAGCTGAGCACGAAAAATGTTTTATAACCTCGGGGCCAGGTCTACATATATTTTTTATTCTAAAATTAATTTTATGGTGACTGTTGCATTATAAAATGATCTGTGCTAAGATTAGCAAAACTATTAAATACTATGATCATTTAGACGAAAATGGAATAACTACATCAATTTATTCTGGTTTTGATTGGTTTTGTGCAATCTGATCTTTTATTGGTCTGGCAACATTAATTGCTTGTGTAAGCAAAACGTATATATAGATTAGGGTTAGGACCAACAATTAAGGTCAGGCTAGTCTGTGTATAAGAGCAGGCTCGCAGTCCCCTGAACCTTCGTTGCTCCATAAAGTGATAAGTATGAAAACCCCATGTGCTGGCTCAAATAGATAATCTGGCCCCAAGGTAATAAAACTTTTTTCATCCTCAACGCAATTGAGCACGAAATTTCAACTGCTCATAAAACTAAAATGCTGAAAAATAAAGAATTTTCTTGCTTTCAAATTCTCCGATGCTGTAAATATCATGCTAATAAGGGTTAAAATACCAACAATTATTGACATTATTATTTATGGGCATGATTAGCTTCACGCTCAGTTGAGTTGAGCATGAAAAAGAGTTTTATAATCTTAGGGCTAGGTTATCTGTTTGGATCAGCACAAATCAGCAAGGGTGTTTATTTAAGGCATTTGAACCAATCGGGGAAAGTCAAGCACTATTCAAGAATCGAATTAAGCCTCGGATGTACTTAAAGCACATTTCGTGTAGTTCTCTGTACGAAAAAGCTCCATTTTCTTAGCCAGAACTGGCGTTAGGAAAATTAGTTCTGTAGCATATAGGTTCAGCCCAACATTTCTGGATACCCAAAAAGTTTAATCAGCAGAATAAATGAAGTTTATGTATTTTTCAATAAAATATCGCTATAGTGATATTTTATCAAAAAAGCATAAACTCCATTTATAACCATTTGTTTTTCCTCAATCACACTTGTTATTGTGTTAGCATGGTTTCTGTGACGCCAGTGTCACGTTATCAAATTAGATCCTCGATGTACATCCGAGGTTTGATTCCACGGAATTGGCCGAGGCAGTTCCGACTGGTATTTGCATCTGTGCGACAAATACAAAATATCTCATTCACTGGGCCATATCATTATAATCAACTCACGCAAAACATATTTGGTCATATCTACCTCATTGAGTGTAGTCTATTATCAATTTTGCCTCACCACAAGTTGATAATTTAATAAATACTGGTACCTTTTTAAATGGCCCAACATTGAATGCTGGCTTGTTTTTCAGGAGAGCCGGACCAGTATTGCTAAGAAATCCTATTTTTTTTTGGTGATTTTTCGGGGGTGGGGTTCCGGACCCCATGTCCCCCCTCTGGATCCGCGTATAAACTATTCAACAAAGCAAGTGTTAAATTCACATTGCCCTTCTTAGCACTAGTTTTAGTGGAATTCTATCAGAACCTCATAAAGGGTGTTAAGAAAGTTCGTTTCGCAATAAAATTGTGGTCCTGCTAGTTTAGTAATAATGCATTACAGTACATAAATGACACATGTTCTATATAGTGGACATAATTGAAAATTTAAGAAAGAAATAATGGGACATATGATCAAATGCTTTGCAAAGAAACACAGTACTCCATTGATAGTTTTGGACTTGAGAATCGAAATTGGCGCATACAACAAGCAACAATTGCAATGCAAAAACCTTAGTGATCAGAACATTTCTTAATTTAGAAACCCTCCACAAAATTGTATTCATCTTATATAAATCTTTGGGTCATTTCCGTAACTGCAAGGCTGAATACAAACATCCAAATACAAATACAATTTAAAAAAAAGATATTTTCCAGAACACTTGAAAGACAGTTCCCATATAAAATATAATTTTCTGATGCCATTGTACGTCAAACATGACATCAAACGCTATAAAATATCACTGTCAATGACGGATTTATTGAAATTGCATGTTTTAGCATAATTTCCTTTTTCATTTATTTGAAATTCAATGATGAACTACGAAACGAACTCTCTTAACACCCTTAAGACACAAAGTATCAGCAATTTTTAAAATGACATCAACTATACATAGAAACTTATCAGTCACATCTCACATTAACTGCACCGTTGCATGTTGCCTGATAAACGATGTCTATCTCACGACATGTGTCTTAATCAGGCCATGGTGACGTTGCACTTTTTTGAATGACGTCGCTAATGACGCTGATTCAACACAAAAATCGAAAATTACGTCATCCTCGCTAGTTTGAAGAGTGAAACAATAGATAAACCGATAAATAGAATACCAGGTTTGCGTCTTTTGATATCAAGTTTACCAGGTTCGGCATTGAGAACGCTTGTTGAATCACTCGGCAAGCCTCGCGATGTCAACACGCATTCTCAAAGCCTGGCCTGGTAAACTTGATACTAAAAGACACTCACCTAGTATTCTCTATATAGGGAAATGTTCTATCAACTTCATGTGGCATAATGACCACAACACCTGTTGCTATATTTCTAAAGCGAGGATCTTACATAAGTGTTCCTGATTATTGAATTCATTAAACGAGTTCATGAAAAGAGATAAATTCACATCTTGCCAAGCTTTTTATCTCTTTTCCCAAACAGTTTAATAAAATTCAATAATACACGAGTACGAATGTTAGATTCTGTTTATTACGTGACATTTAAATTAATTAAAAATCCCATTTTTGGCGAAAAAACGTGAAGATTTTGTCATCTTCTACGCAACGTTATAATAGACGTCCTAACGTATCTTTACAAAATCTGTAAACCACAAGTGGTTTATCGATTTTGTGGCATGGTGTTAAATCATTCCCGGACGCAACTACTTGTAATAAATATGTGATAACACTAATGAAAAGATGACATGGATATCTAACGAACCTGCATATATGGGAAAGGTAAAGGAAAAAGTAACAACCTTTACTCCCAAAGAGCTTGCTAAAGCAGTATTATGTTTATGCTAGAACAACTGGGATTTGATACTGATTAAAGTAGCTGAAAAATTACGTTAAAATATTTTTTGGAAGGTTTTTAAATGTTCAATTATCAATATTTATACATGTTTATAGATAACTACTGTCGTGCCAACCAAGAGTGACAGTGACGTAATAATTTGTTTACAATTGCTAAGTAAAACACTAACGTGTACACTTCACCTGAGCTAACGCGAATCGATAGATCACTTGTGTATTAATCCTATCCTTAGTTAACACACAAGTGATCTATCGATTATAAGTCACTTATAACTTTGTAAACAAAACATGAGGTCACTGTCACTCTTGGCTGGCAGGACAGTATACTCGTTACTGTCAGAGTTCATTCTGACTGTAGTTAATTAAAATACATGTAATGTGTATAAAGTGTAAATAGTATATGTAACTATTAATGATATGAGACAACACACGAGATTTTACTCATGCACGAAAGGCTCGTTTAAACGCCATTTCTGACGTTTCCAGACACATGTGTTTGGCGTTATTAGTTTTTCTATTCTTAGACCTGACCCTACGATTCTGTAACAATCGAGAGATGGACACTGTTCAGTTATACATATGTTTTCTGAGTGAAATATGTGGTAAGTAATCAGCGCTTTTTTCCACGGATGTGTCACTGTAATCATGTTGTTTTTTTAGTTTTCTTTCTAACACAATTCTTCGTCTAAAACGAATAAATGTCGTTTATTTTCAAAATCCCATTTCACGCAGTTGTCAGATACGTTTTACACGGAGCACATTTATTCTCGTCATCTGACTGGTCAAAATCTGATCGGCAATGATGGATCAATAAAATTGTGCTGTATAAGTAAACAACAACAAATATGGCAGTGCATACAATAGTTGTTTCAATCGTGATTATATATATGAAACACGAAACAACCGATTTGACGGTTACGTCATGACTGTTGATCATTTCTGATTTGTGATGGATAATAGTAAATGAACTTGATTATTTAGAGGAAATGTACATGTACATGAGTGCATAAGCTGAACGTTGAATTTCACCAAGAAACCATTGCGGCAGCTGAACAGTGTCCGTTCTTCGATTTTTTCTAGAATCGTATAAGGACTTTAGATAGAGAAGAAACATAAAGCCACGTTCCTGTGTATGCCGGGGGACTAGAAGTCAGCCTTTCTCTAATTCCTTGCGTTGTGTATGCTAGAAGTAGAGGTTCTCGTTGCTTGTGTTGCGATAAGTACTAAAAGCTCATGTGTTGGCCATTATGATGAATACTTCTACTATGTACATATTTAGTTTGAAATAATAGCAACACTTTTATAACATTATATATTTATAAAGAAGCCTATTTGTTTGTAAATAATTTAATTTCTTCGTTCCATGTACAAACGTGAAAGTTTATTTATATAAATATTAATAGTGGGTGGAGCTTAGCATGATTATTCATGAAGGAAACCGCCCAAGATTCATTGTAAAACACACTATGCCCAGCTCTGTGCTTATTATCCCAAAGTTTTTTTTTTGCTTTTTTAAATGGTCGTCGATAGTCCACCATTGCAAACTGTAGAACAAAATACACAAAAAGGTATACAAGGTCTGTCCAACTTAAGGAGAGAATCTACTCGCTAAAGCTCTTGGATTATCCCCGCGTACTGACGAACAAACCATGTATACATGAAACTTTTACAACTCACACTATTTTAAGATAGCCTCCAATAACCTGATGAGTCTGAAATGCCAATTTAACCAAATCTATTTTCATTTTTAGAACCAAAAAAAAACTTAGTGTGATAAAATCGACATAAAATGTTGTACATGTAATTTTTTCTAATTTTAGCTGTTTCACTGAAAACGTGACAGCTGCAGAAAAAAAACTGACAAGGCTGTACATTGAAACCTGGTCAGAAATAAAATTGTTTGCCCTAAAGTGATATTTGTTAAAGACAGCATGATCAAACGGCACATGGAAATTATGCTGAGCAAGTCTCCACTGTTTGCGTATCAGAATTAAATGCACAAACAGTGGGGAACAGCGATATTTTATTGAAAAAAAACAAACACATAAACATCATTTATTCTGCTTACCTGTATTAGACTTTTTGGGTAATCAGAATAAAGATTTTAATAGAGCTGAACCCACATGCTATAGAACTAATTTTCCAAACGCTAGTTCTGGCTAACAAAATGGAGCTTTTTGGTACATAGTACTACGCGTAATGCTCCTTACATCACAGGACCTTGAAGTTCGATCCTTATATCACTTCTAAACCATAAAACCGAAAATCTCATGATGTCATGACGTAGTTATTTGTGAGATTTTGGGTTTGAGGCTATATAGGTGAGATATTTGACAGAACTTCAAGCTCCTGTGCTTACACACACCTGAGAAATGATTCGATTCCTTAATTGTGGCGGACTTTCCCGAATGCCAAGCTAATCTGTCTTCTCGTGACGCACAGCCGCATTGTTCGTTTTCTCAAGACATGGCTGGATAATTTCTGTAGGGTAAAGTCGGGTAACTTCGGACATCAAGTGAATTCTGACATACATTTGCAAACAGTGGAAATCCAGATGAGCCGTCTCATCTGTATGTTTACTGTTTGCTTAGTTAATTCATCTTTAATTCCAATAATTAGAATATGAAATAAACAAGCTGATTGTCCAAACTTAGCTGACCGTCCGAATTTACCCGGCTTTACCCTATTCCTCAATGAAAGATGAAAACATTTTCTATTTTCTTATTGAGTCTTTTTGTGTCATAGTTAATCATTTTAGTGATATGGTTGTTGTAAAAACTGTTTTATTGGTTGGAGACAAATTACGAGTATTTTTCTAATGTTTCGTTGTGGGTATTAATAAATCGTACTGTTGATATTTGCTGTTTGTTTCTATCACATTACCTGTTTGCATCATACTACATGTTAGCATCATATTGCCTATTTGCATCATATAACCAGTTGTTTGCATCATATTACCTGTTTTCATCATACAACCTGTTTCCATCATATTACCCCAGCATACAGTCTTGGACCTCTTCATATCTTAATCCTTTGTATTCTGGAAACCCATAAATGGGTACTTTGGCAATCAGTGCAGACCCAGATGAAATACCGCATAATGCGGCATTTCACCAGGGTCTGCACTGAATAGCCTTCAGGGTCAGAATAACATCATGATTAAGAAAAACAAACTTGTGACACCTGAAAATTCGCAATGGGTAGTCACATACTTATAGTATCAAAAGGGCTAACTAATAAAACCTACGAGCCAGTAATGTGAACAGCCGAAGCTCAGATGTACCAGTACACATACATGTACGCAGTGTCAGGAGGGTCTTTGCTGTTCGTATACAAAAATACGGGCGGTATATGGATTATGGAGTGGAGGCTCAGACCAAAGTGAAGACATCTAGCTCCACCAGATAGCTAAGCATCTATGTTAGCAGATAGGCTAGCACAGAATAATTGCACATTAAGTTGATAGAATGATTATGTACATTTGCGTTGAGATGGCAAAATCTATCATTTCGTTTCCTTTCCACATTTCTCGTCGTTGGTATTTGGTCCTCTGGAATTTCTTATATATATACGATAAAAACACACCATAATAACCGATTTTAAAAGGTGTCAGCACGTATATGTATCGCTTACTACAGCTTAGTTGGGCAACAATTTAGACTGGTTCTCTCCCCTACATATTGGCTATTTGAACTTGGAACCAGTTTAGCAACAATTAAGGTTCAGTTAAGTTTGTGCATAGTAAAAATTGTGGATGTAGATGAAGATATGTTTGTCTTTTGCTGGGCCCACCGTATCTCAACTTGAGGTTTTCTTTCGCTGTGACTACATGTATCTGTGAGTAATGAGCCCTTATCTTTATTTCATCATAGTGTGTTTATTCTCTGTGATGATGCATTACATTAGTTAGACGGTCTCCGATGCGATCTTAACATGTTTTGTGTTTGAACAACAACATAATCTAAGGCGAAGATTTGGCGCCAGTAAAGTGCATTGAAGCCCCCTCGGTAGCTTAGGCTGCTGTCCGTTCTAAGGCCGTGGTTCTGTTGTTGATTTATTGTTTCACTTGCCTCCCATTGTTTTTTGGGGTTCTGTGTGTTTGTCTTTGTTTGGTATGCATTACTTTATGTTCATTCTTGTTTTGCAATCATCTTGACAAGGAAGAGAGAGCTGGTTGCCTTGCCTTTAATGTCTTACGGATGTATTTTTACTACAAATGTTCGGTGGCTTTTTCTCACGGTGCCAATGGTAGGTCTGCATGCAGTGTGTGAATGTGGTGTTTCCTGATCATACTCACTTTTTGGACTGATCGATATGAATAACTACCTAGTAATCTTATTTCAAAGAATGTCAACAATCGTGTTTGAACAAAAGTTTAATAATTGTAAACGTCAAAGTAAACAAATGTACGAATTTCACTATATCGATGTTTTTGACTCTGAAATTAATCTAAGTCGCTGAATATCTATTTCCGTAATTTATCCGATTTAAAAAAAAAATAAGTGAGTATGACCAGGAGACTCCATAATCACACACACCACAGACCAACCTACGGCACCGTGAGGAAGAAACGCAGGCAACTAACAGCCACTTGACAGCAAGAAGAAAATTAAGGTAAGATGCATTACATAAGGTTGAGGTAATTTTACCTGTTTGCATCATATTACCAGCTGTTTGCAGCATATTACCCGTTTTCATCATATAGCCTGTTTCCATCATATTACCCTAGCATACAGTCTTGGGCCTCTTCATACGAGGGCTGTTCAAATATGAATGCAAGTGGCTTCATAACTTCCTTCACATATATGCTACGACAAAATGGTAAACGTTTCTATAAAGGACTATATGTCACCTTTAAACTGGCACCAAACCTTAAGTTAAATACAGTTTACTTATCGAGTTATATCCCTTTGAATGAGGGTCATGTGTGTATACTAACAAACTCAATGCTTCGAACATATACCAGTGATAGAGACGAGCGTATAATTCTTCGAAGAATAGGTGAAATTTCTTGAAATTTTTAAGGAAGTATCCCCATATTCTAGCATAATGATTCTGTGAAAGATGCAAAAATCCGACATGCTTTTGTTAAATTACAACGAATCGTTTTCACTAAAATCTCTTTATGTTTGCAAATAAATGGTAAACAAAACATCACCTTTCGGTTTTAAGTTAAAACTATCTATAACAAAATGCACCGAGCAACATTTAAACTAGTTTTAATTCAAAGACAATATGTTGATCGCTCATACTGAGTTGTTGCTACAAATTATTGATGGATAGTGGGTAATCTTCAAACGCTGAAAAGCAATTTTATAAATACAAAAATTCCTTAAATGAAGGGGGTTATAGAATTTATACTTATTTTTTTATCATTACATTGCGGCTTTATTCTAAATTTGAACGTAAACTTTAAGTTTGACCACAATAGGCATTATTTACAATAAAATTACTCACCTGGTCTTGCGGACTAGACAGATTGAACATATATTTACTAATGTAAACACGTCATTAAGAAGCAGATAAATGCTTGAAAAATTATATAAAATGGGATAACTCTGTAAATAGAGGACGGATTATTTTGAAAACTTCCTAATGACATATTTAGCATGTTTTCAGCAAAACGCAAAGAAAACGACACAGCGATGTTTATTATTCCATCACCAGTAGATAACTTAAAATGACGTTTATCGTAAAATTAATGACGTCACAAACGTGCCTGTTTACTCGAGATTGAAACAGGATTATAGTAACTTTTTCCTGCATGCAACTTTTGGATTGTTACTTTAACTTGCATTTAAAATTTGGTGCCATTTTGTCTAAAACTTACAAAGATATGCCACTATATCGCAGATGTACCAAAACGTGCATTGCAATAGCTTCAGAAAAACTTCAGTATACATGAATGGCCTTTATATAAGGGTCTGTAGCTCGAGAAATATATTGAGTGTTTCTTTATGTTTGGTGCCATTTTAAAGGCGACAAATAGTTCTTTCCAGAAAGGTATGGCATTTTGTCGTAGCGTATATGTAAAGAAAGTTATGAAGCTACTTGCATTCATATTTGAACAGCCCTCGTATCTTAATACTTTGTATTCTGGAAGCCACTAAAGGGGTACTTTGGCAAACTCTCTCTATCTCTCCCATCCAGATGATTCCAAAACTAAAAAGGACACTAAGTCCTGAATAACAAAACAATGACAAACACAAAACTCCCTCACCATGAGAGCAGCAATAAATACTGAATCAACAACAACGGAAGCGGAAGCTACTTGGGGCTTAAAAATGTAATGCATCTTACTGGCGGCAAATATTCGCCATGTATTCTGCAGTTGCTAAAACAAAACAAAATATTGTATTTCTTGAGGCTTCCTAGCTTATGCAATACATCATCACAGTGAAATATCATACTATGATGAAACAAAGAAAATGCTCATGACTGATAAAGAAAACCTCAAGTTGAACAAGGTGGGCGCAGCCAATGATACGGATCAGGCGCCGATGAAAGTTATAGGTCAAGGTCATTGCCTTGTTCTACTAAAACGATGGCCGCATTCACCTGTTCCAAAATTCATTGTCGTGTGTCCTGTCGGTATGTTTGTTTGTTTAATGTGATTCTTTACGTCCCAGTCAATAGATTTTCAGTCAAGTCGGGACGGGTCTTTCTGGGTTGAACCACTATTAGGCAGGGATTAATGTGCTTTGCTTAAAGACACAACAGCGGTGCCACCAGTGAGGCTCGAACCCGCAACACTTCGATCTCGAGTCAAGCACTGTACCACTGAGTAATTGTACATACAAATATAGTCTGAAGTGCACCTGAATGTATGCAGCAGACGTAAAAAGCAATCATTATTTCCAGGACAAAAATATTGGCTAGATATGGGTTGATTTAAAAGTTTCGAAATATCTGCATTTAAGAGCAATTAATAAGAAAAATATAATCGCGTTTGTGATGTGTAGACGTTAATGGTATCTAAAACATGCAGGACGAATAAACAAAAGTGTTTCTCTTCCTGAAAGAAAGAGGAACAAAAGGAATGGATGTCATCGAACGAATTTGGTCAATAATTGTTTCTATTGCCAAATAAAAGAGGTACATGTACCCACATCATTACTCATACTGGATATTAAACAATGCTTACAGAGGATTAAATATGAAAATCATTTTGGTAAATAAAAAATCATAGATACACCTAATTATGTGGCATTCCTGTAATGCTTTTATTTGCGTTTATACATACTCCGACTTTATATTTGTTTCAAGGTTTTACATGTAAATTATAAAATGCGAACTCAGAAATATAATGGTGCAGGCGACTTTGTTAATGAATATGATTTGGCAGATTTTAAGCTTCGGATTTACTATAATAATTATTTATCCAGAAATCGGTGGTATATCTAGGGGTAAGAAAGTTTTGATATTTGAGCCGCGGCATGAGATTTCAAACAATTTGACATTTTACAAGTGTAGACTCACACGAGCCTGTGCGGCCTCCTTTTAAGGTTAGAAACCTCAAATGAGGGTCAGTCAGTAGTTTAACAGTCATAGAATATTTAAGCGACCAGCAAAGGCTCTGATCAGACTGCGCGTATGCGCAGGCTGGTCTGAGCCTTTGCTGGTCGCACATACCAAATTGTTGGAAATCTCATGCCACGGCTCAACTTTGTTTTTAGTTATTATTTTTTCCATGTTTTGTATCACGTTAGTTTTAGTCACCGGGCCTGGATGCGTTAACATTTAAAAAAGAATTTACCAAAAAAATGTAGGAATTGTGCGCTGACGTGAAATAAACAACTTTGAATTTCATACAACCGTCGATTATCTTCCCGAACAGAGGCATACATGCGTAGATCCAGAAAGTTTTGTCAGAGGGGGTCCAACTTTGACAAGTTTTTTTATTTGCTTTTTAGAGGGGACAGAGGATCCAAACAAATACCACTATAAGCGGGCCATTATCGACATTGAATGACGTTTCGCTGGCGTGCCGATGATGGTTAACATTGAATGCTGGCTCGGTAGCTTTGCGATTTCAAGGGATCCGAACATGTATTGTTAAAAGATCCTATGTGCTTGTGATTTTTCGGGGGTGGGGTGTCCGGATCCACTGCCCCCCCCTCCCCTGGATCCGCCCATGGCATGAATTATACACATAGGTCCAAACTAACAAACGTCTTGAACGTAAGATTGTGAATACTTTCTTATCCACCAGTATAAGCATTTGTTTTGGGTGCTCGGATGTTGCAAATTTCAGGACATTTTTGAGGATGATAAATAACTATTACTTTACTAAAACGTTTTAAAATGAACTAATGAGCAGGATATAAAATTGCAGTCAACATAATTGTGTCAGCACACGAAATTTTGGTACTTATCGCATATGCGTAAAACCTCCTTTGAAGGCCCATACTGGCGTTACCAGCAGAGCCAGCTTTCTAAATTTTGACCTGAACCTCCCTCTACATCCATTCATTGAGTATGCGAGAAGAAAAGGCTCTGGCTAGACTGTGCGTAAGTGCAGGCTCGTCTGAGCCTTCGCTTCTCACCGATACGATAATTACCTAAATCTCATATGCTGACCGAAATGTATTATATTGTTCTAAATGTCATTCAACTGCAGCATATGGAATCTACATTCACTCACCACCCAAGAATACATCTGCTGTCGTTGGTTCCTCTGTCACTTTCACCTGTGGAGTACTTGATCAAAGAACTGGAGATTCAGTTTTCTGGAAGAAGGTATAATACTCAGTGATGCAATGCTGTTGATGGAATGTCAAATTAACCCTTTCCATGTCACTGGAATTTCCCATAAAGCTACATACACTGTAACCAGAATGGTCAATTCTATATAGTGAGGGGTCACATGTTATACCCCCCCCCCAAACAAAAAGTGTATTTGACCGTTCGAAGGTGGTGCTTCTTATGTGGATCGTTTTTGTTAGTTATGCTTCATGTTTGTGTGTGTTGTGCTGTCGTGTCTGTTCCTTGTAGCTTTGTGGTCATCTGCTGGGAAAGGAGCGACCTCTTGGCTGTCGTGTTTGTTGTGTTATGACACTTTCCCAAATGGGTCCTGATCCACATCAGAATTAAGGGCGAGGTTGGCGCCGAGGAACTGGTTTAAGCTCTCCAGTAAAATATTTGTACTGACCGTTCCAAGGCGATACTTCTTTTGTGGATCATTCATGTTATTTCTGTCGTGTGTTTGTTATGCTTTCGTGAGCGTCTGTGGTCATCTGCTGGGAAAGGATTGACCTCTTGGCTGTCGTGTTTGTTGTGTTTTGACACTTTCCCAAATGGGTCCTGATCCACATCAGAATTAAGGGCGAGGTTGGCGCCGAGGAACTGGTTTAAGCTCTCCAGTAAAATATTTGTACTGACCGTTCCAAGGCGATACTTCTTTTGTGGATCATTCATGTTATTTCTGTCGTGGGTTTGTTATGCTTTTTTGAGCGTCTGTTTATTGTTAGCTTGTGGTCACCTGCTGGGAAAGGGCTTCTCTTGGCTCGCGTTTGTGATGTCTAATTGTGAGTTTGCTACTTTCCCATTGGTATCCTGGGTCAGGTGTGGTACTTGATTGTATCGATCCCTGATCTTTGCCCTCTTTCTTACTTTGTCTTCGCAAACGGCGACATTTCACTGTTTGCAAAAGTACCAGTCATGAAGCCTGTTTGTCTATTTGAACCGTTGTTTCATCATCTGTTATCTGAAATAAATGTGATAACCAGAAACTAACTTTAATGGACATCACTCATCCATCCACAATTTTCCTCGGGTAAACGAAAATACAAAATGCAAATACAATAACGATTATCCATTTATGAAATAAACAGGATATGTTACCATGTTCGACCAATTTGTAAACATATGCGGAAAGAATGACACTAATCCTAAATATCAAGCTAACATAGTTGTAATCTTCAGCCATCTTCTTTCTTTAAATTTTAATCATTGCTTATGACCTCAAACCTTGTAAAAATATGCAAATGTATTTGTTGTTCAAAGCCATGACAAGATGCAAATAGGATTTTTAAAACTTACATTATTTATTTAAAAAATCTGATGGTGAAAATCTTAGAAATTGATTTTTATTTCATATGCTATCATAATTCATTTTAGATGTAAGCAAACAATCTGGGATCACCGCACTATTTATCTTTCGAAGGGACTAAAATTTACGCCACCCGTATATATTTCATGCCGCATTTTAACGCTAAACAGTCGCACTGGCATTTCCTTTGCTTTGTAGGTATCAGAGGGAGAGTATGCTGAAGTGGTGTCATATAATGACTGGAGTTTGAACTCGTCCAAACATGACATTTTTGTGAGATATACACAGTCAGTGGAAATAGAATACTTGCTTGAGATACATGACGTCAACATGAACGATGAAGCTGTGTATGAATGTCAGGCTGGTGGAGACAGAGCGAGGGCTAATCTAGCGGTGACAGGTACGCCTTTTCTAGTAGCTCTGCGATAGATGATAATTCACACTATTGGAACGCACAGTAATATCTCAGTAGTTTCAAGCTGTACACCGACAATCCTATACAATTTTTGTCACGAGTTTAGACCAAGAGTACAGTGTGAATTTCTCCATTTTCCAAGTATTTGGGATTTAGCCCCCCTCAACGTATGTGACACTTTAAGTCATTGAGAATCACCATCCCTGTGAAGGCAATATATCAATAATCTAAAACTTTTAAGCATTTTTCACCAGAATAAGTTTTGCTCTGGAGATTTGCAGAGACAAAAATGAATTTATCTCCAATTGACAAGCATCTGTACTTTCTAGAGATATAGTGGCTCTAGATAATTGAGTTGACAATGCTGCAGACGATGCTATGACCAAACAAAAAAATCGAAAATAACCATTTTGACTATACTCTTAGTCAACACGAAAGAGTAAGCTTTAGTTTACAGCTTGTGACATATTGCACAAACAGAAGATGACGCTTCCACACTGTGATATTTGGACCAGTCCATGAGAGAATGATACCTATCCATATGCGTAAAGTCATCCTTTAAACACATACAAACAGACATCTCGTGAGACTAGATGTCTTATCGTTTGTTGAATCTGTCTTAAACGGCCACTCTAAAATAGAAAAAAAATGTTAATGACAAATGGTAGCTTAATGAAGGTCGAAAGTATCACCCTTGTAGCATTCTGCAATACCTTTGACCTGCTGTTACGACATAAAGCTGGTCAGGACGAAAGAGGGGAAATCTTATTGGAAAATTCCTATAGGCGTTGACGATGCTACCAGAGAAAAATAATGTACACAACTAGTAATAACCTTTCAGTATTTTATGTACTAAAAAAAACATCGACATCACATTAATGATACAATGACACCACCTACGCTATTTTTTCTGGCTAGTTGACCATCTAGACTAGTCGGCAGGTCCTTGGAAAGTGGTCAACCTTGAACAAATTGCAACAGAATATCCATTGGTTTTATTTTAAACTTTGATATGTCCTTGATCACATACTGAAAGTTGCAAGGCTTATCTTGAGGGGAAATGTTATTTTTCAAGCTAAGAATATTGACTAATTCTATAACTCAAAATGGTACAGAATATGTATATATATATATATATATATATACAGTATCAGCTTAATTTTTAATATTGTTTGCAGTTCCAAGTGGTTTATTATCACTAAATAGTATGTGCTTAGCTTGTGAGTGTAACAATTTAAGATTTAAACAGGTATGTAAAATCAATTTCATACTTTATATTTTAGCGTTAAGGGTTAAAATACCCCACCCACTATACCCACAGCAAATCAAGATTCAATACAAAGTTAAAATCTGTTCTTTTTTTATAAAGACAGGACAATTTCTACATTCACAACACATTCATGAGGAAGAATACATTTTGGCATAAACATGATATTCACAATATGCTTTATACGAACCATGTCATGAGAAAACCTATCTTCTAAGTTTTTGACAAGGTCAGACGAAAATGAGTCTATGCAGGGAAAGACTCGAGCTAGACACTTAAATTTTTTGCTGTAGAAACTCAGTAGAAGTATAAAACCTCTAAGGCAAAAACAAGCGATGAAGGGCAGCCAAACATCACAATCTGCAGCTTTTATTATTATTATTTACGTTGATAAAAAGGCTTTCTCATGATGTGGTTCGTTTTTAGTTTTTCACCCCAAAAGAGTACATGTAAACTGTTGCAATCAGACATAAGTCCCATCTCCAAATTGACCCTACAAATTAATACAACATTAGCTGTTTGCAGCAGTCAATGCATTTTCTTACAGAATATGGTTGTGACAAGAAAAGGCTTTTATAGAAACAGAAGTGCATTGACCCAAAATGATGACTTAATTATATCTGCAGACACAAATGGTGAAAACAGCACCAAAACAGCTAAGTCTGAGTTATGTTACTCATTTTCATATATGTCTGCATCTGCTAAGCCAGAAGAATTTGTGCAGCTGACACCCCGACAATCTCCGCATCCAACAGAGCAATCAAGACCATGTTTTCGACAACTGCAGCGCTTGGTGTCACAATTTTGCTTGCAGTTGCAGCGGATGGTTTTCAATAAATTCTCTGTTGCTGGTGGCAGATTAGTCTTTACTGGCTGTAGGTGGTCCTGTACAAATTCCCACCCCCAGTCTTCTGGTACAAGAGAGTTGGTGCTGGTCCATGTCTGTACTTGAAGATGGACTCGTTGGCTGTGAAAAGCTACCGCAGCAAATGTTGCTGGCAATGTGTGAACTTGTACACAGGAAGTGCTGGTCATAACTTTGCTGGCAAATTTTCTAAAACGCAATAAATCTAGGCCTTCAAGGGACACACCACCAAATACATGGACAATTAAATCTTCACCAGCTTTGGTGATAGCAGGCTTTGAACTTGCATTTAGAAATGCTACTGACAGAAGACGAAATGTGTCATCTTTCAACAAGGACTTGATTACAGAAGATTTGCTTATGCCAAACATGCGTGTTGTGGCGTCACAGCCTGTCAAAGCATGGCTCAAGGGTAACAGCTTGCAGTTTTTCTCTCCAAGAAGAGTCTTTGTTTTCCGGATGTCCCAAACCTTTGGCTTTATAGCGCTATGTCTTGATTCAGACCTAAAAATGAGCATGTGAGCATCTTGTCTCGCATAAAAACAGAGCAAAACTAGAAGATCTGTATCTTCGCCAACTAAATGTGTTTCACATTCATTTGCAGACTCCACTGTAGTCATTACAATCAGTAAATCGGCATCAGCATTGGCATGTTTAATTTTTATACCTTTTTCAGTAAGGAAGTCGCCAAGAAGACAGATAAAGTTTTGTTTGTTTTTTGTGTTGCTCAGGAACATTTCTTTTTGGTTGTGAACGGTGTATCGAATCTAAACTTGACGTTTGTTCCCGTCTTTCCACCACTTCGTCTGAAATGAGTGGCATCCTTGGTACTAGGTCCTGAAGCATATCCATCAAAGACAACGATGCTATTTGTAAATTTTTGACTGAGATAGTCAGAGTACTTATTGCAGATATCCCCAAACGTGCTACCTTTCTCCCAAGGGATTCGCTGTAGAAGTGACCCGTCATCAATAACATGGTTAATGGTTTGTTCTGGTTGATAGTCTTCGTCTAAACTGCAATCCCCATGTGACCATATCGCTTGAGCTAAAGCTGACTTCTGTGGCTCCCTCATGAGTCTAGTATTGTCAAAGAGAGACGATGGTACGCCACTTAGTTCATATTTGAACACTTCTGATATATCAGTCACGTATCTGTTGGCTGCGGCTGTTAACATTTGAAAGAGCAGTTGTGGATCTACAGCAATAACCTCGCCATTGACCTTTATAGATCACTTTTCATTCAAAGTGACAGCTTGTTGAGATTTTCTAAATAAGTATTCTTTTACATTTTTGCCTATCATGTCTTGAAAGGTCCTTGTCCTGATTTCTTTTGCTTGCTCCACGTTTACTGCACTGTCAGCTGTGACACCTGTCTCAATGCTCCGCAAAGAATTGTCGTCTTCATCAATTTGAAATGGATTTCTTTGCTGTAGATAGGAAAGAAAAAATATGGTATCTTTCTCATCTCTGGCAACTCGTGATCCACCAACTTCTTTATTTTGCTCACTGGTATTAAAGTCAACAGAAGTTAGATGTTGCATGGCAGTGTTTACTTCTGCACAAGCAGGCATTGATAACAACCACAGTGTTCTCTGTAGCTCAGACATCCCTCTTCCTCTAGTCATTCCCCCTGTACTTTTCACACTGCGCATCAACAATTGCTCAATGACTAGATCTGTTGAAAGGCCAGCCCAGAGTCCATCGCTTCTTCTTACCACATGATTACAACACATGAATGTCTGATAAACAGTTGGATGTTCAGTGGGAAGTTGTAACATATTCTGGAGATATATATATGCAGATTTAAGGTATAGATTGTGTCCTGAGGCAGCAAAGTATGGTAGCATCTTTCTAACAGCCAGCAAGTGTTGTTGCCGGTTTCCAGTTCTTTCGGCTCTGATGAAGGTCTGTAAAATAGAAACCATGTCCATATACTGTAGCCACAGTGCTGCAGTACAATTTGTAGTCAACTTTTGCTTCTCCTTATTCACTTTTTGATACAGGTTATGTACCTTTTCAGAGGAATAAATTTCTTCCAGAGATATGTTCTCTTCAGTGAGACTGTCATACAATTGTGCAATATCATGAAGTATACTGCTACATGTATCAGTGTTTTCTTTATTGTCATCATTTTCTGTGCCCTGACATGAGTTAGAAACATTCATTTCTGTTGAATCTTTGATGGCCTGAGGTATCTCAAATTGGTCCTCTTTGTCTGATGATGGAATTTCTATTTCCATGGGATCTTCAGAGGCTTCAGTTGCTCTGTTTCCTGGCTCTGGTAAAATGATATTAAATATTCTCGACAGCAGGATAGCATGTAAAGCTGTATCTATCAAGAAGTGCCCAAGGACAGCCTGAGCAACCGCTTTTCCCTTGAGCATGTGAGTCACAGCATTTGGCGCATACACAGTCTCAAGGCGGTCTTGTAACCCAGATCCCATCATCAAATGGCCAATACTTCTTAGAAAGCTCATCTCAGTGTGGAAACCTTCCAGACGTAAAGCTATTTTCCGTAAGGGACTTGTACCTGGTGAGCCGTTGATAATGGTTGTAGCTTTCCAAAACAGTGGCTGGTCGAATGTGACAACTGGGGCGACATTGTACTTGACAGACTGCTCACAAAATGGAGCGTTGAATTGATGCAAGACAGATCACTAGGGTTCATGTCAATCATAGGCATGAATCCAATAGTTGACTTCCCAGGATAGTCTCCATGTTTGTGGTAAAGCTGCATAAATCCTGACCATGAGGGACGAGATGTACGCAGCAGCCATATGACCTTTGATAGAAGATCCAACTTGAACGTCTTCTCAATTTCTTCTCCTGTGGCGGAAAGCTCTTTGAACTGTAGAGATGAAACCTCATGCTCAGGAACTTTGTAATATCTTAGATTGATCTTTCCAATTTCACTAAGGTCTTTCGGCTGCACATTAATTCTTGGAATATTGACATTGACAGAAGTTTCTGGGGTGAACACCCTATGATTCCCATGCCATGGAATGTATTAAGGCCGTCAAGGGTTCGAATGTTGTGGTCGACATTATCAGCAACAAACTGGAGAAACTGTCCTGGAAAATAATCTGGCAGATATATTTTGAGTGTTGCTGCTGCACTTGATTCATACTTTTGAACTTCCCAGTAAGATGTGCTTAAGCCAAGATTTGACAAAGTATCAATCAAAAATTTGGAACCAAAATGGTGATGCATTTGCACACCTAGACCAAGCTGTAATGGTGCTATTAACACTCGAGGTCTGCATGCTTGCATAATTACTTGCCCTATTTCTGCCAGTTTACATGAACATTCTTTCTCTGAAAATATAATCTCTAACAATATCTGCAAACTCTGAGGTACAAAGTTTTTGTTTTCATTCACTGATGACAGCATAGATGGTGCAGGGTATATAGACTTGTCAGTATCCTTTGATTTGATGTCATTTTTGATAAATTTAGCAGCCGTTTTGATAATCTGAGCCTTTTCTACGTCAGGCCTTTGATGTTTAGGACGGTTATAGAAATCATTGATGATTGAGGAAGCCGTTACTTTCAATGTGATTTTGTCACTCTTTCCATCTGACTGACTGATAACTATTGAAGAGCCAAAAAACTCTGTTAATTTCTTCTTCATGTATTTGTTTGAATATGCCTGATCACCACATATTTCTTCCATTTTGATAACCAGATCATTTATTGTTATTATTTCTTCATTTGAGGATTCTATATAATCGATAATTCTAAAGAATGCTTCTTTCTGTGCTTGGTTTTTT
The DNA here is from genome assembly GCA_964019695.1 of Loripinus fragilis. Taxonomy (NCBI): domain Eukaryota; kingdom Metazoa; phylum Mollusca; class Bivalvia; order Lucinida; family Lucinidae; genus Loripinus; species Loripinus fragilis. The sequence goes on along the minus strand of OZ026518.1, from coordinate 17,100,539 downwards.
GGTCTACCTGGACTTTTCAGATCTTGTTCAATTTTGGGGGTTTTACCATGAAACTTTTGAGGAATATTCTTAAATGTCCTAAAATTTACACTGCAGCCCTGATGGTAAATAGCTTCAGCTGCAGGTAAATCTATTGTAAATATTAATCTTCCCAAAACTTGATTTGCCCATTTATCGTTTCTTTCATAACATATGCTTTCAATTGATTCTTGAAATTCAAGCATACAAACATTAAAGACTTCATGACCTCTCTTTCTATTGTTTACTTTTGCAGTCTGTGTACAGAATATACAGTGATGTCTGTAATCAAACGATTCAGATGAACGCCTCGCTTTAATTGGAGAAACTGTTGATATTGATGGATCCTGCTTAACAAGGTTTCTTTTGTGAATATAGTCTCTGCGGCAATCTTTATGCAAAGTCTGGCCAGCCACAGTTTGAATAGCATCACCCCTACCATTACTAGTTTTATTTATTGAATCACTGCCTTTCTTTCCAAGGCTCACTGTTTATTGACCATCAGCTAGACTCTCACCGCATATCGCACATGTCTCTATTGCTTCTGCCATGACACACGTTCAGGTGAAATTCATCTCAGGATCCCAAACTATTTGTGTACTTTACATTGGTATGTTTCTCAAACAGCTCAGTGAAAGATCTTTTAATCTGGAATAAATAAAAAAGAATTATGAGATATTATATGACTATGGACTGACGTTGTCATGCTTCATGTGGAATTAACAAGTGTTTAACATTTTACACAACAGATAGTGCAAAAATGGTTATTATTTGCGAGGAAGTAATAATATTGGAAATAAAATGGTGCTGGCGCCTATTTGCTTCCATACTTTTTTTTAAGACAGCACCCTTGTAAACTCTTTTTTTCGTTTTTTATCTTTCTTTAATAACAATAATATGTGTAATTTGAATGAAATATGATAAAAAAAGTAGACACATTAATTGAAAAAAGCCAGAAAAAGCATAAAACAAAATTGACCTTCAAGTAATTATGCACAAGTTTGACCCGTTTTACAGCCCGGTTTACCTGACACTGAAACTAGATTTTTTTTGCTTAGTGCTTAGAGAAGAATAATAAAGTAAAAATTCACTTACCATTAGCTGACTCCTCAAATTCTCATCAATACAACTTCATAGGTAAATGATGATAAACATAAACAAAGAAAAATATCGGTTAACAGACGCTTGGAAAGCTAAAGCTTGTATTGGAATATTGATGACGTTATTGATGACGTGTTCCCAGGGATGCTGCGGTTAGCTAGGTATGGTGGATAAAAAGTACCATTAAAATTATACTAGTTTTTTTTTTTTTATTTTTATATTCGATTTTATTGTAACGAAGGACTTCAGAGATTATTTGCAACTTTTAGTATGTTGTCAAGGAACGCTCAAATAAGCGCAGACTTGCAGAAAAAATTATGTTGCAATTAGTTCAACCTTATTAGACTAATCCTATACTAGAGCAAGTTTCAACTCAAAGATAGTTTCTATAAGAATCAATCGTAGAGTGTCCTGCTTTAGACGTACGTCAACTAGTCAGAAATAAGAAACTTAAAAGAATATAATCCACATATAAATCTAAGATCTAGAACAAAATTGGGCCCTTCTATTCTAATGTTCCGCGGTATCCTTATCTGGTGTGGTATTTTACGCGATTCTCAAAATTTTCATCATCTTGGCTTCACAAAGTTGACTTTTAGTCAATAGGCTCCATGATGAGTCAATGAATCGACGTCACACCGTCCTTGGACGTCAGTTATATTTTCTTTGTTTTTTTTTCTTTATAACCTCGTGTTTTATTGTGTTCTTGACTTTTTAAGTCATTTTTCCACTATAATCGGTTTGTGATTCTAGCCTGTTGGCTGTATTAACTCACTGGTTGCATGGTTGACCTCAAACTACGATAAGGTGATACAAGATTCATGGTTGGTGAATCATGAAGCTGGATCCCACACTTTCAGTGGCCTAAGGGGACTAGCTATCCTGTGCCCTTAGGTTTTTGATTTGCTGGCTCCACAGCATTCTACCCCTAACGTAGGAGGAGACACACTCAGAGATAATTCTGCAAAAAATAAATCTTCTTATAGAATCTTGGTTACTCAGAATCTCTCTGTTGTGTCAAAAATGGAGTTGTTCGTTTCAAGTTCACAAAATAAAACAATTTCTGTGGTCCGGTTTTTAAAACTACAGCCTAAACCTATTAGCGTGCGATTAGCCCTCACCCGTGGGTGTATGGCTAATGGCTCCCATGCAGTTAAGATGGATCCGCTTTTCGAGATATCCACATTCAAAATATGTGAAACTGAGAAGTCGTTTTAGTTACTGGCCTATGTCAGAGCTAAATAATACCTCCTATGCCAAAACCAACAAACCCATGCATTACAAAAATATACAGTGCGCTACCGTGACGTCACTCTGGTTTGCAACGCTAACGTAGCCGAAACATCGAGAACCCGTGGCCCTTTTCCCTTTCAGCTCACGTAATCTAGATAGTTTCGAGGTTTACAAATACTGATACTTATTCTCTTTGAAATTCCAGGAATTCAATGAACAACGCGGTGCCAACGTAACGTTTGGACGTCACGTTGGCACCGCCCTGTCCACGTGTTAAGTTTTTACTTGCACACCGTATCAGTAGTAACAGATAATTATGACCTATTGTCAAACATAATACTTACATCAATATTGCGAAATTTCTTTCTGCTGTTTTATGCCTGAATAATGAACAATATTTCTACATTGATTTGGTGAAAACCACCTAATCTCTGAACGTACATGTCAGCTATCACCTTATTTATGTGAGAGCGTTTAGTGTATGCACCTAACCCTTAACTTGTATATGCGTTAGATATAACTCCATGTGACATACAGGTCGCTATGGAAAACCGACTATCTCTGAAAGTCAAATTGTCTTTCCAAACCACACAATATAAATCACAACAACTTAAAACCTAGTTGCTAAAATGTTTATTCACCTAACGGTTTCCGGTAAATCCTCCAGCATGCAATTATGGTTTTATGTGCAGACCCGACATAGCCTGCGACCACATTTGGCCGAAATAACCCTTCGAGTCTATCCGGACAGCTCTACTATAGCCGCAAGAATGGTCCCAAAGGATTTTTTGGCACTACTCATGTGCGTAGATTGATACGCAAGTGCGTAACATTCGCTATTTTCGCCGAAGAAACGGGACGTTATTGGTAACGCCCAATAGAACCCATACATGGAATGCTGGTCGATTCAACAGACGAAAAAAAAGGAAAAATAATGACTTATTATTTCAGTAAATGCGAGCTGCTAGAGACATCGCGATTCGATGCTACAGCACTAAATCGCCATAGCCCTAACATGTACAATTTAAACATGGTCAAATGTATATAACTTCACGTACCTGTCTAGAATAATGAACAGCGTCTCTACGACGTATCTGATACCGGTACCTTTTCTATGTCCCCTAACGAATATGGACAATTCTGCCCCTTATATAGGAAGAAATACATAAAATTTGCGAGAAAGGTAAGAAAACCATGGTTCACTAAATCCTCGCGTTACTAAATAAAGTAACAGTGAACTCTATCTTAGACAAACCGCCCTTATATTGGACTAATAGTAGAAAAGGTACCGTATCTCAGTTCATATAGGTGACCAGGTGCATACCTAACTCTTTGTGTATTTATGTGTATACGCAACCATCACTGATTCTGATGTTCCTGGTATTCGACATCGTAACACCTGCATTAAGCGATAATCTGTCTTGAAGAAAAAAAATTTGGTCTTCTTTTTGAGTGGCCGCTTAAGACAGGTTTTACTGTACATCCATTGTCATAAGTATGTACTTGCAAGCAGTGACCTATCAGGTGAGAATCAGTAGATGTACAGTATCACTGATCACCTTTGTTATAGGGACCAAAACGTGAGGGTCTGGTTCATTTGCTCATGTTTTTATACTTCATACTATATTTCAAGTGGATTAATACCAATTTCCACGTTTTATATCACAGATAATAGCTTGTGTCTTTAACACATTGGGTGACCCAGACAGAATACTTGACGGTGATCCTGACCTGTGGGTTGGTCTGTGCCTGATGGTTGTCTTTGGCTGGGCCCAACACAGCTTAACTGGTGGTTTTCTTTAGCTCAGGTTGTCTATGAGATATGAGCACTTTTCTTTGTTCTTCCATTGATACTTAATTTGATTGGTGTGTCTCTCTGACGATGCATTGAATCAGTAACTGTTGGGAAACCTCCATGCAAGCTGAACGATTTTGTCTGAACAAAAACAGGCTCTACTGCAAAGATTTGGCTGGTTATGTACATCAACCCGTCCCCACCAAAGCAGCTAAGGCTGTGATTTTGTTGTTATAGTTTATTGGCTGTTGTTTCTTCTATATTATGGGAGTTTATGTCGTATTATTTGTGTGTCTTCTTATTTGGCAATCATTTTGCTGAGGATGATATACACCTTGGTCTCTTGTTTAATTCTGTTCTTGTATTTACATGTATAAGAGTTTTCTTGTTTGTGTTCTTGTTCTAGTATCTCTTCTTGGTTCTGAACGTTAATACATGAAAAGCCATGCTTGATTCCTATTAAAGCAGTGAAATTCCAAATTAGACGCTTATACAACATATTTTCTCAAGTTACAGGCTAAGAGTTCAAACCTTTATCGTAGGGAGTCCGGCCTAGGGTCACATTTTAACAAATAAGACTGCCAAAGTATAAAATCTCACGACACTGGTTTATTGCACTTGGGTCTGCTTAAAGGGATAATGCCTGGTGTTGTTTCACGTGAGCAACAAAGGCAACAACAAGCCTGTACATCTGCAAAGTCAAATGCGTGCCTTTGTTATCGCTTTATAAAAAGCATAATTACTAAACTTGGTACATAAACACTTAAATGTACTAGCTAGTATCTGTAGCTGAACAGACTGATTTGAGTCTGAGCAGTTCGCAAATCCTGAAGGCAGATATTCTTGCAAAGGGGCCCAAATTGCAATTGCTTATTATTTATTCCAGTGCCTCCTTATAACATGACGCTAAGTTGGGACCCTACTCCGCCATTTTTACTGAACTCCATGGTAAATCTTACTTGTGAAGCCTTTCATAGCAGACCACCAGCAGAGATAATATGGCTCTATGGGGTAAAGGACTTATCAGATTTGGCCGATACATACGAGACTTTTTACAATAACAGTGACGGTTTGTATTAATGCAGTTCTTCGTTTTATAAAATGTGTTTGCAATAGATTTACATGTTGTTAACTTGTTGAGCTTGCAATTCATATATAATTGTAAAGCAAAAATACCGGCTATGCCATGCTATATCACCAATAGAAAAAACATACTATGATTATTTGCTAAGATATTATTAATTTATATACGAGGCTTACGTTTGTGAAGTTTTGTTTGTTTCAAAAGCAAATAGGAACAATTTACAATCTGTTTTAACGGTATGTATATCTAAAATAATATATCGGATGTTATACCAGACTCGAATTAATATAGTGTGTGATATTTTCCACATACTATTGCAGTGGCGGATCCAGAGGGGGTTCAATATAGATGTACTGTTACTATAAATGTTCTTTGGCTCTTCCAAACGGTGCCGTGGGTTGGTCTGAAGTATAGGGGACCCTGAACCAATTATATCAACAAATCTCACGAGTAAAAAGCTGAGAGAAGCTCCGAGGCTGTTATCTGGCAATGGGTGTGTCTGATTGGATGATATTGCTGATGTAAAAATAATTTTACTCTAGAAGATGAAAATATTATTTTTCTTCAAATTGGTATTATATATAGTTTACTACCAGATACGTTTATATTGTGTTTTTCTGGACCAAAAAGTAAAAATAGTGATTTCCAATAGGAGCTGGGACGGGGTTTTCCAAATATATGGCTGCCATTAAACAACATGCAATTGTTGAATAAAGAGTCGGTGAAGGTATGGTTTTTCATTTCTTATTTCCCTGATTCATTTTTTGGCTTGAATTTAAGGCATGTGGTGATGACCCACATGCATTGTGAGATGCATAATAAAATGTCAAATACTAGGGGTTCACCAAACCTATGGGATAAATAATAAGTTCACGGTGCCCTTATATTATTTAATGTTATTTTACAGGGTATGGCGAAGTTACCAGTGTCTTAACGGTTGATGTTGATCTCAATAAAGCTGGTTCCCGATTCATATGTATAGCTAGAGTACCAGGACAAAAGACAGAAGAAGCACCTTCTATGTCGTCATATTTCCTAATCACAGGACTTTCATGTATATTGCAATATCTCAACAGGGCGTGACAAAACCAACTAAATGACATCTGCACGCATTAAGTACTCAGATACACCAGGGATGGAGGTTATAAAAGGTTTTTATTCTCTACTCAACTAAGCATGACATTTATCCTGCACATAAATGTTAAATTGCCAAATACAACATTTGAGGGTTTTGAGCAGAAAAAATCGTTACTTTTCAGTATGAGTAGTTGTAATTTTATGCTCAGCTAAATTGAGCATGAAACAAGTTTTATAACCTTGGGGCCCCAAACATAGACTATGTCATATCACCTTCTGAACGTACAGAATTTTCATTCGTATGTAAATGATGTCGTAATTGTCAACAAATCGTACAGTTTATTATTTTAAAATTTTATTTCTATCCTTGTTAACTTGAGGGTGTTGACACTCTTTTGATTATTTCCTTCTAAGGATAGCACCCCTTGTTATGCAGCAAGAAAAACAAAACAGATGCTGCATGCCAATCATGTCCATATGCTCCCCTAGCCAGCATATAGTCCTGACCTTAATCCAACAGAACACATACGGGATTTATTTAACCTTCGCCAGCGTGAGCCTCCCCAGCCACACAATCTTGCTCAGCTTGAGCGTAGCATTGGGCGTGTCTGGAGAAATATTGCTCAAGTTGCAATCCAAAACTAGATGTCAAGCTGTAATTAATGCGCCTGGAGGACATACCAAGTATTAGAACAATATTTTTCAAAATGTGACTTTTGAGTTGAGGGGTACATTTACTCTGACAGCTCCTGCAGCATCACCAAGGTGAATTTTCCAACGATAATTGTATCATGATATTCGAAATTAATTATTCTACCGAAGGATATAAAAACGTTTTTCTCAATTTATTGTACCTTTTGAATAAACATCACTACTGTAGGGTGGCCACTATAACTTCGGTTCAAAGTATGCTTTGTCAAAATGACAAAGTGAGTTTCAGTATACAGCTCGTGACAAAGTGCATAGATATATGACAATGATGCGTGCCTATTACTGTTCATATTCGAATTTGCTGTACATTCAATGGGTGATTTAGACACATGGTTTCTTGACGCAGACATCAAAAGCTCTAATCAGAATAAGCGGGTATACAGGCTGTTCTTAGCATTTGCTGAGTGTCTTTGTCATTGTGTTGGTTTTGTCATGCACTGTAGTATCTAGTATTGTCCTCATTTGAGCCGCGACATGTAATTTCCAACAATGTGGCATTTTGACAAGTGCTGATTCAGACGAGCCCGTGCAGCATCATTTTATGCTTAGCAACTCCAGATGATGTTCGGTCAGTAGCTAACACTCATAGAATATTCAAGAGACTAGCAAGGGCTCTGATCAGACTGCGCGTACGCGCAGGCCAATCTGAGGCTTTGCTGGTCGCACATACCACATTGTTGGAAATCTCATGTCTTTGCTCATTTTTATATTTTTAAAATTAAAATTCGTTGAAGCTACATTGTATAATTGGGCCGCAACGGGAGAAAATCTGTCTTTGGCTCCATGATGTAGAGACATAATAATACAGACAAACACAGACATGCAATTGGAAGAATACAAGTAAAAGAAACCAGCCCTCACTTTCTCATCGATATGGTTGCAAAACCACAAAAAAACATGTCACAAAACAAATGGAGCACAGTGGCTCAGTGGTAGAGTGCTTGTCTCGAGATCGAGGGTTCGAGCCTCCCCCGCGTCACTGTGTTATGTCCTTGAGCAAGACACATTAATACTTGCTTAGTACTGTTTCAACCCAGGAAGACCCGTCCCGACATAACTAAAAACTCAAAACCAAATAAAACAAAACCTGAACAAAACATGAAACCCCAATAAATAATGGGTGCAAAATATGAACAATGAATCAACAACAACAGAATCACTGAGTGTCTCAATAATGTCCTCTGTGATTCCGACACATAACAGTATTTAGTAATGGTAGGTAAAGCATGTCAACATACATGTCTTCATATCAATCCAAACCGTTTGGCACTCTGATAGTGTTCCTGAAATAGGTTTTGTTTTGGACAAAGTCAGCAGATGACAACAAGAGCATGAAATATCACCTAGCCAACAAAGAGTTAACAAATGCATTTGTTATATGACTCGAGAGAATCCTGTCTCCTGATTGGCCCAATGTGTCTTCATAAATCTCTATGTCTACCTGAAAACTGGTCTAAACTGGCCTAGAATGTTATATTGGATGAAAACCAGCTTAAACTAGTTTCCAGAAATTAATATTTTTGACACTTCTGCAATATCTAGAGAGCTAAAAATAGCATGATGAGTATAAATATAGTATGGGCTGCATGAAATTGATATGATTTGCTGATTCATTCCCCACAGGTAAAACGACTTAAATGAACTTTAAAAATAGTTTTGATTCGTTTTCTCGTTCGGTTTGCTTTCTTTTTTTCTTCAATAAACAAATTGTAAAAAAAGTGTTTTATGATCAAAGTTTACATTCCACATTCAGAGAATCTATATACATTTCAAAATTAGAATAGTTTAATAACAGTCGCTATAGCATGAGAGAAAGTCCTTAGGTTGAACATGACTTCAACAACAAAAGTGAAAGTAGGAAATTTTCATTCATAGTTAAGAGTCATATAACAAAACAGTTATTGACTTCAATTTCGGTAGACATGATGATTTTTCTACCCTTAAAAGTCATACTCACGGAGGCCGTGCGGCCTCCGTGAATTTCACGTTTTCGAGTAGATATATCCTCATGTCTACCTCATTGAAGCCAATAATTGTATATCGTTTTTCTCTTGTGACGCAATACATTCTCATTGCATACCTTTTACTGAATATTATTTTCATTGTTTCAGCTGATGGAACTACCCTACTGTCGGATACATATCAAATATGTATATTGTGGTTGGCAGTGATCTTGAATGCTGATATAGTGACTTCAATCTGATTTGGACTATAAGAGCAGCTTATGACTACAGAAACGTGATATACTATTACATGCTTCCTGTCCCATCATATGACCAGTCTAGAAACGTCGTGAAATCATTTTCTGTAGTTCACTCTTCCCTATAGGAGTCTCCATGTTTGCAGAAAAATATAAATACAATTACATGTATAATCAGAGAGTAAACTATAGTGTAATATCACTGACTTGACTGTTGTGAACGTACTCGCTTCACTAGCTAAAGTCACTGGTTTGATCCACACTGGAACCTGCGTAACGGAAAAATATGTTTCTTATTTCTCAACCCTTACATAGGTTGTGGATATTCAAAAGAAAGGTCTCAACGAGCATGCAAAACAATTTTTTCAACTGTAAATAAGAATGTAATCTAAATTTTTCGCAAAAATGCTTAACTTGGCATATGGTTTAATTGAAATTTCACCGTTTCCTGGACAAATGTCTTATTTTGTTTCACTTGATCAAAATTTAGAACTTATAAGTTATAGGTAAACCCCGAAAATTCAAACTTTGATGTTTCGAAATACTCGCTAATTCGAAATAAGTTTGGGCACACTGGATTCAGACAACAGGACCAACTATTAAATTATGATATATTTGTATAACTGTCTCAAATAACATATGTTTTGGGTGCGTAAAAGAAAAGTCTCAATGAGACGTTTCTTTAACGCGCCAAAACTTTTGTCTTATAGAAAAAGTGAAACTAATCATTTTAGGGGGGTACGTATTTAAATGTTAACCTCCCTATGATTCGAAATACTGATAATTCGAAATTAAATATGGAGCACCGACGACTTCTAATTTTCGAGATTCGACTGTAGTACTAGGAAATGTCACAATTGAAGATCACACATCAAGCTATTATATACTTACGGGCAAAAGAAGGGCTACAAAAGAATTTTGTCAGGTTAGACATGTGGTTCATAAACACAAGCTGCACGAGCTCACCATGGTCATATCCTTGAGTAAACAGCATCGTGGTAATTTGAAAATATCGATTTTTGTTTATCAGGCATGTTGGCTAATATACATGGATATTTTAACTTCTGTCACTTTTTTTTATTTCCTTCTGAATAATTTATCGAAACTTTTGCATGTAGCGTTTCTTTTGCCCGTCAATATACTAACCTACACAAAGTAAAACCCCTCTGCGAGAAAATTACCACACAAGAAATGACACAAATAGGATTCTCTTACTGTCCAGCCAGCCAAGAGTGGCAGTGATGTCATGTTATGTTTACAGGGCTATTAGGGACTTTGAATCGAAAGATCGATAGATCACTTGTGTATTAATCCTATCCTGCGGAAAGGATTAATACACATGTGATCTATCGATTCACGTTAGCTCAAGTGGAGTATACAAGTGAATGTTTTACTTAATAATTGTAAACAAAACATTACGTCACTGTCACTCTTGGTTGGCTCAGCAGCAGTTTCGTATCGCTATTTACTTTCATGCATCAATCTGCCAGCATATGAAACGGACCACTTTTCTGTCCTGGGGTGTTGTTGTTGGGCCGATAGTGGAGAGATACTGTATGCTGGCTGGGGGTCTTGTTTACTTTCAAAACTATGTATGAGCGACAACAATCAAAAGTGCAAACTGTAATTGCTATATATAAACATACATTGAAGGTTCCAGTATCTGGTTCAACATATATACATTTCCTTGCATACACTATCAAGATATTTATGCATCAATTATGGCGGCTCGTTATATTTATGGATCCATAAACATCATTTAAATTGTCATTTATTAGTCAATATCTAAAGATATAGCACAATCATATTCAAGACAAAAGTATAGGCAGACGATGTTTTTTTCTTCCTTAAAAATATATTTACGTGACATGACCTTACACGTGTATGTACCTCAGCACTTTTATTTTGATATGGCCATTTAAAATAGTTTACTGTCTGGAAACCTAGACATTGTTTTTTCAGTGTATATGAAAAGTTTTTTTTTGTATTTTTTTTCTCTATTATTGAGTGACTATGACCAGAAAATACCACAAATGATCACATGCCACCAACCAGCCAATGAAACTTAGAGGAAGAGATACAAATACGAGGGGGGTTCAATATGTAATGAAAACCCATTCATATCTCCATCCACACCAGAGTTAGGATTTTATGCCATATACCAAACGAAAGATCAAAGCATTGCCGTTATAATGATGCATGAAAAATTATTCTATCTTTCAAAATTTAATAAGTTACAGACTTTTTAAAAAGCACACTTATTTACACTGCATATATTTTCCTCCTAATTGAAAAGACTCATTTTAACAAAGGTAGAAAGGCATGCTGCATTTTCTAAAACAAACATTTAACATGCATGATTCACATATCCATATTTTTCTGACTCATTTCTCTTTTATCTGCAATAAAGATACAAACTTTTGACCAGTAACGATTTCTCATGCAAACGGTTTTATTGCGTTACCCCCTTTTACGTTGACGTCGTTTAAAGCAATGAACGTAACTTTTAAACATGCACGGTTCTTGAAAATCGGAAATGTGACTTTGTACCAGGAAAGGACAATTTTGATTGTATCGAAATTTCAGAACACACAGTGCATAGGCAGCAGACCAGCTAAACTGTAACCAATATCTAGGAGTATTGAAATATATCTAGCCCCTAGTCTTTCTGAAGTTTCTCATATTATCGACAGCATTTATCCTAAAAAGCTAATTTTGAGTCTATCTGTCTGTTGCAAAGAACTGGCAGGCCTAAATGTTGTAAGTAATAGCTTTGGTGTCGTGATCTTTTGGGGAATTAAGCTGGGAGATAGTAAAATCTAACTTTTTAAATCACTTCCGCATTCCACGGAAGGTTGTTGACCTGTTTTGACATGTTGCGACCTGCTTCATCGATCGATTTGGTTTTGATGACGAAGAGTTCATCAACTTTCCCGGTTGGGATAAAGAGATAAATATGTTTACTAACTAATTCAACCAGCATCTACTTGTGGTAAGTTAATTTAACGGTAGAAAATCACTTTGTTTCAGTCACACATTTCGTGAATCGATGTGCAATGCCTTTCGCCATTAAAACTGTTTAGCGAGTTCTGATTGGTGTATCCATGGACGCTATAGGAAATTGAACCAATCAAATGACTCGTTATAAAGTTGTTCACGTGATCGCGTGTTGTGGTTACTAACAACAACCTGCTTCTATAAAAGGATGGAACATGCGAGCGGACGCTGTCGCAGCCTCCGGGCTTGAAAGCGACACATCGAAAACTCGAACTTGCGAGGCTAAGAAAGACCTTGAGAGAGGTACAAATTCGGTAGAATCGAATCTAGTGGCTATAGGCTTTAGAGATTCATAGATTCTCGAATTTGTACTCGAATTTTGGCTTTGGATAGCTCAAGCTTTGGGCTTTCCCAGTGTTTCGAATTTTGCAACTTTAGCCTCGTTTCAAATTTGAGTTGTTGTGCTTCGACTCTTAAGCCTCGTTTCGAATTTGAGTAAAGCCTCACTTCGAATTTGAGCTTGTGCTCCAAATTTTAAGGCTTCAGACCTTGCTTAACTTAATGGTTGTTTCTCTGTTGCATTGCGAATTTTGAGTAGATTTTAGACTACCCATTTTTAAGCTTAAATCAAATTTGATAGTGATCAAAATTCGCAAGGTTTATAAATTTGGATACAGAGCTTAAAAGTCATTTTCATTGTTAAAGTTCCTTCAGAACTTTAACCTTTCATAATCATCTTTAAGAGAAATGTGTGAAACTTTGTTGAGCTTAAGCTCATTATGCCATAACTTGTTGACTGATCTTACTTATATGTCCATGAAAAGTTGACCCGTTTGTATGTCATTAATAGCCTTCTTATTTGAATAAATGTATATTAAATGTCATTTAATCTTCTTTATTAATGAAACCACTCTACAGAATCAGAGTCTATCAGAACGAACCCTTGTAATGTTCCGACTCCTTTGACTCGGCCTATTTATAATTAATCCTGACTATAGTTTTACACGAAAGAGTTTACATTTAGCAAGGGGGTCGGGACGTTACAGATTTGGTGTCAGAGGTGTGGGATTTGTTTTGAAATTTTTTTATATGTTTATCAAATTGATTAATTGAATACAGATTAAATTTTGAATCGTCTGTTGACATTCAAGTTATACTGAGGTTAGATAAGAAATTGGAAAAGTTTATTTTCTTGATTGAGATGTTCCAACCAGAAGACTAACTCAGTTTAAAATAGAAACTTAGCCTAGATTAGACTCTGATTCTAGTGGTATAATGCTATATTAATCTAAAACAAGGCTAAAATAGAATGGACTATAGACTGAGATTATAGTACTGACTGAAACCTTCAGACACAGATAACTTCATTAGACGATGAAGTTAAGACTACAGTTATATGTCAGTGATGGAGACTTTTCATGGTACATGTAGATAAGACAGAGACTTTATGAAATTGAGTCATTCGCAGAGGCATATTAGTAACATAGCAACTGTAACACATATAACCTTAATATTGAAAAGTAGATCAAAATTCAAGCAAAGAGGCTGCGACGAAGGTAGACAAGATGTGTTTACTACATGCACTCATTCAGGGTATTGAGATAATTTAACTATGATTAAGTGGTTGTAGGCTAAGATTCCCTGCAAATAACATTCAGAGAAATGTTCACATTCAAGAGTAATGTAGATAAGCCACTATAACTTAGTTGATGTTGTTGAAAGAGAGTGAAGAGTGAGGTAAACATTCACAGTAATGTTGACATTCAGAGAAATGTACAGAGTACCCACTTGAACTTAGTTTATGTTGTAGAAAGGGAATGAAGGAAGAGTGTAGTAGACCATTGACAATTACCAATAAAGGAACTCATTCAGAGAAACGAGAAGATAGACACTTTTGATTTATCTGGTATTATAGAGAATAGAATTTTAAGTGAGATAGAGTAAGGTAACCAGAGATGTTTATTAGTGCTACATACAGAGACTCATTCAAGAGTAATGAGAAGATAGACACATTTTTTTTTTATTATTATTGTAGCTGATATTGTATGATGAGAATCCTTTAATAAGGGAGATTATAAAGTTTGCTACAGACCTCATTCCGAGTAATGAGGAGATAGATAATTATTATTTAGTGGTATAGTAGGATTTGATTTCCTACATATATATATTACCTTCCGAGCGAGGTAAACATTGATTGTTGACAGAGTAATGTCGAATAACCACTATAAACGTTGTTGTAAATGTAGCAATGGGATCTGTGTTGTAAACAGAAAGACTTACCTTTTAATTTAACATGTAATGTTGATAGAGTAAGGTGGTGATAAACCTTATGGCTTAATTGATGTGGGAGTAGAATTGTATAATGAGAAGTTTCCCACAGAGGTGATTGATGGGAGTAGAATTGTTTAATGAGGAGTTTACAAAACTAGTTTAACATTCAGAGTAATGTTGACAGAAATGTGGTGACAAACCTTATGTGTTCATTGATAATGTGGGAATAGAATTGTATAATGAGAAGTTACCCACAGGTGTAGAATTGTACAATGAGGAGATTTTCACAGATAGTTCTTCAGAGGTATGAAGACTTAAGCAGCTATGAATTCATTGGTAATGTAAGAATTTATGTATAGAGCCTAAGAGGGTAGATTAAGAAAGGATTATTGTTGAAAGGTAGGTGACACCAAAACCTCAACCTCAATCAGGTAATGTCCAGAGATAATCCTAGGTTAATTTTGACATAGAATTTGATGTTAACCTGAGGGTGGTTGAGAAGTTTGGAGTTACAGATTGGCAGAGAAAATTTGAACTTTAACCAGGCACCTCCAGAGCCGATCCTTGTAGGTCAGCAAATGACACAGGATTTGACGGTACCCTGGGATGAGTTGGAATGAAGTGCTAAGATTTAGATAATGCCCTTGTAGGAGAGCATAGAGGAGTTGATTGTGTTTTATAGAAGCTCTATATATAGGATATAACCAGAGTGGAGTGAGGTAGTGTGGAGTGAGGTAGCCCACCTGAGACTTGAAAACAATTAGATAACTTTTGTATAGATGGCAACTTTTTATACGCTATAGAATGTGTTGTATATGAAAATGGTAGAGTGATAATGGCATTTATCACTATGGTGGCCAAAAGATGGAAGGGATAATAACCCATTATTCCTTAATTTTGGCATGATAACTGTATAAGTATAAACTTGATAATTGATATTGGCCAGTTTAGAAAGAATATGTTACGGTATTCAGAATTGGCCTGAAAACAGAAACCCGAAAACAGTAAACACGAAAACAGTAAACCCGAAAACAGTAAAACGGAAAACAGTAAACTGAAATTGAAACTACGGCGAAGAAGTGATGGAGTACCACACCGAAAACATTGGTAATTAAATACTTTATCATATACTGAAACTCAAATTATGAGACATTTTGGTTTTCTTCTCTTTAAATTACCATACATGCCATGAGGGAATCATTTATTCTTGTAAAATAACATTTTGGTGATGTTTTACAATTAAACAAATGGTTCTACACAAAAATAAGTATGCACAATTATTAGAACTCTATGTTGAGAGTGATTTATTATTAATAAAAGTTTCATAAGGAAATATGACCTGGCATTTATGGTTAAGCAAAAGAAAATAATAGTAATGGTTAAAATAGTCAAATTAAGATGGAAGAGTAAGTTCCATAAACAATGTGATAGAATATAAATATTCATTTATACTGAACAATGAAGAATCATATAGTCATGCTATATTGAAACTCAAATTATGAGACTTTGTGGTTTTATTCTCTTTAAATTACCATATGTATGCCATGAGAGAATCATTTATTCTTGTAAAATAACATTTTGATGATGTTTTACAATTAAACAAATGGTTCTATACAATAATGAGTATGCACATTTATTAGATCTATATGTTGAGAGTAATTTTTTATTGTAAACAATAGTTTCAGTTCATTTGAAAATATGACCTGGCATTGATGGTAAGCAAAAGAAAATAATGGTAATGGTAAAGATAATCATTTAATAATATAAAAAATATTATAATAAATAAATATCTGATATTCACCACAAGTAGGGTTGAATAATTTAAATATCATGAAGTTCAGGATTGATGTATTCTGTGTTTGGTGACTGAGTAGCTAACAGTCAACAAATAAAGAATAATAACTTCCGGTAGGAAGCAACATGTAAATATCAGGTGATACTGCTTACGGTTTAAATATATAATTTTGGAAATCCTAGGGTCTAGTTTCTCAGAAAGAAATTGGGGACCAATTTTTGAAAGGTGGGGGTATTGAAATATATCTAGCCCCTAGTCTTTCTGAAGTTTCTCATATTATCGACAGCATTTATCCTAAAAAGCTAATTTTGAGTCTATCTGTCTGTTGCAAAGAACTGGCAGGCCTAAATGTTGTAAGTAATAGCTTTGGTGTCGTGATCTTTTGGGGAATTAAGCTGGGAGATAGTAAAATCTAACTTTTTAAATCACTTCCGCATTCCACGGAAGGTTGTTGACCTGTTTTGACATGTTGCGACCTGCTTCATCGATCGATTTGGTTTTGATGACGAAGAGTTCATCAACTTTCCCGGTTGGGATAAAGAGATAAATATGTTTACTAACTAATTCAACCAGCATCTACTTGTGGTAAGTTAATTTAACGGTAGAAAATCACTTTGTTTCAGTCACACATTTCGTGAATCGATGTGCAATGCCTTTCGCCATTAAAACTGTTTAGCGAGTTCTGATTGGTGTATCCATGGACGCTATAGGAAATTGAACCAATCAAATGACTCGTTATAAAGTTGTTCACGTGATCGCGTGTTGTGGTTACTAACAACAACCTGCTTCTATAAAAGGATGGAACATGCGAGCGGACGCTGTCGCAGCCTCCGGGCTTGAAAGCGACACATCGAAAACTCGAACTTGCGAGGCTAAGAAAGACCTTGAGAGAGGTACAAATTCGGTAGAATCGAATCTAGTGGCTATAGGCTTTAGAGATTCATAGATTCTCGAATTTGTACTCGAATTTTGGCTTTGGATAGCTCAAGCTTTGGGCTTTCCCAGTGTTTCGAATTTTGCAACTTTAGCCTCGTTTCAAATTTGAGTTGTTGTGCTTCGACTCTTAAGCCTCGTTTCGAATTTGAGTAAAGCCTCACTTCGAATTTGAGCTTGTGCTCCAAATTTTAAGGCTTCAGACCTTGCTTAACTTAATGGTTGTTTCTCTGTTGCATTGCGAATTTTGAGTAGATTTTAGACTACCCATTTTTAAGCTTAAATCAAATTTGATAGTGATCAAAATTCGCAAGGTTTATAAATTTGGATACAGAGCTTAAAAGTCATTTTCATTGTTAAAGTTCCTTCAGAACTTTAACCTTTCATAATCATCTTTAAGAGAAATGTGTGAAACTTTGTTGAGCTTAAGCTCATTATGCCATAACTTGTTGACTGATCTTACTTATATGTCCATGAAAAGTTGACCCGTTTGTATGTCATTAATAGCCTTCTTATTTGAATAAATGTATATTAAATGTCATTTAATCTTCTTTATTAATGAAACCACTCTACAGAATCAGAGTCTATCAGAACGAACCCTTGTAATGTTCCGACTCCTTTGACTCGGCCTATTTATAATTAATCCTGACTATAGTTTTACACGAAAGAGTTTACATTTAGCAAGGGGGTCGAGACGTTACAGTATCTCATCTGAGTGGTATACCATTTTCGTTTGCCATAATTTTATCGTCTGAAGTTAGCCAACCATATTATGTACATGTAAATACGTGTAACAATGTCCAAATAATGCATCCAAATGCAAACATCGATGAAACGTGGTATTTTGTCTGATCCATTTCAGTGTAAACCAGAGATGACGTTCTTTTAAGTGATTTTCTTATTTCAAATGACGTACTTGGGGGTACTATATGGTTGAGATTAAAAATCGAAATTTCAAAATCTGCTGTATTACTTGCAAATGAACATAAAAGCGACCAGAAAAAATAATTAAAATGATTTTCGTATAAATTTTTGCCATGTATTCGTTCACACAAAAAACGACTCTGTCAATGGAATGCCAGAAAATGTAGCATTAAGGAGGATTTTAATCAAAATGGCAGCCCCAGTATTTCATACAATATAAAGCAATATTAAACTTTTGTACAGGTATAAATCACCAATATATGGATATTTACCACACAAAGAAGCAGACTGAAAACATCCCTCGTTCATGTAGTTATCTGCTTTTGAAAACATTGTTTTATTTCATATCGCAGTGTACTTTAGCACCCTATCTTGAAAGCGGCTTGTGTAAATAAAATAAGGAGCTGGACATCTGCAATTTTACATTTATATAGCCAAGAAACATACATTTTAATGAAAGTAATCATGAAGTGTGTTAATATAAAACCTTGCGATATACTGGGCTGTTTTCATTACATATTGAACGCCCCTCGTACACACGTCAGCTTAAACACGTACATAAGGAAGAGCAACTAGGCCACAGTTAATAATGTTTTCATGGTCAAACTCAACTGAGCACAATATTTACCATGCTCATAAATGTTAAACGCCAACAATTGTTGGCATTTTAATATTTGTTAGCATGATAAATACAACTTCTGATAATTTCAGTTTTAATGAGCTATTGAATTGAGCATGAAAAAAGTTTTATTACCTCAGGCCCAGCCCTTCGATAGCCAGATATGAGCCGAGACATGAGATTTCCAACAATGTGGTATGTGCGACCAGCAAAGTCTCAGATCAGTCTGCGCATACGCGCAGTCTGATCAGAGCCTTTGCTAGTCGCTTGAATATTCTATGACTGTTAAGCTACTGTCTGAACATCATTTGGAGTTCTAAGCTTAAAAGAAGGCTGCACAGGCTCGTCTGAGTCTACGCTTGTCAAAATGCCACATTGTTGGAAATCACATGTCACGGCTCAATAATGTCTACATCGATATTGTGACATGCAGAGTGATGGTATACTTTGTTCAGCTTCAAGGCCAGTGTCATATGGGAGGTCAATGATTTCATGAACAGAAAATGTGTCCACTCCATATCTCTTGAACCCTTGGGCTAACTCTACAAAACTAATCGCACACAAGTCCACACCAATACGACATTGTGCAGGGAGATAGTTTAAGTTGTATATTGCCAAGCATCAGTGTTAAGGTCACAGCAGGAGGTTAAAGGTCATATGTAGATAATTTATGTCCACTCCATATCTCATAAACGCCTCGCCCCATTCTGCAAATATGTTTGGTTTAGGAAAACATCTTGTTTTGTATTGTTTTTTATATTCTATATTGTCCAGTACTGTGTGGGAGCATCTAATATACAGTTTTTATTAGCTGTTTTATTTGAGCCACGGTTAGCCCAGTCAATGATTAACATCAGGGGCATGCATGCGGGTGCACATCGGGTCTAAGGGTGAGGTTGGTACCGTTAAATATGTTTAAGCCCCTCAGTATTTTTACTGACCGTTCTGACGGTGCTTCTTTTGTGGATCCTTTTTGTTATTTATGTTTCAAGTTTGTCTTTATTATGCTTCGCAGTCTAGGAAAGGGCTGGCCTCTTGGCTCTTTTGTGTTTGATGTTTTTTGTGTTTTTGTCACTTTCCCACATGGTGTCTCGGGTCAGGTTGGATACTTGATTGTATTGATTCCTGATCTTTGCCTTTTTTTTACTTTAAGGTCTAAATTGGCATTGATGTAAGGTCTGACTTAATGCCACTGTCTTGAAATATTAAAGGAAAAGATAGCTATAAAACCATGATGATAGGCATAATGTCTGATGCATTGTATAAACAACCCATAAATATATTAAATAAGTATAGGCATTTGTTACACATATGAGAGTTTTATTCTTTTCTTGCACACCGGATAAGGATATCTGAGATTTTACCCTGGGATAGAAAATATTATCTTACCCTTGCTATCTTACCCAGGACGTCAAGTAACGTCATCATGTGAAAATGCATCTTAGCGTATTCAGGGACTTCTGGAAGCTTATTTTAAAATAAATATAATATGAAATAGGCACACCTAATGGGCAACCAACCAATTTGTTGCGAGAGGATAGCACAAGACATTTAAATGTTTGATTTTCCTTAGCAATGGAAAGTCAGTCTTTATACTGTTCTTTTGTCAGTAAAAGCAGACTTTAATCTGAGTATAAGGCAGATGTATTGTATAGGATGATCCCCAAATAAGCGTATGGATGAAACGGACTGCAAGTGGATATAGCTGTGTTAACGTTATGCTTTGGACAAAATCCAAGTATAACAAAGGGCAATAACTCATAAATTTTGCAAAAGATAATTACGGTTCTTATTCACTACACCTTTCCATATCAAGATCTAGCTACCAATGAAGTTTCGAGTTGATATCTCTTAGTTTTATGCTATGCGCCAGACAAAAGTTTTAAGTATGAAAAATAACAGAGTACAACTACTCTTAAATTATGAAAAAGAGAGTTATGGTTCTTGCACAGGCCTTGAAGATTCAGACAAGAAGATAATTGTTATGTTTTCCAAATATCCTTGTAAAACATGTGATCCCGGGGAACAATTTTTGGTAGAGGTCCTATACCAAATATCAAGACTCCAGGCCTTGAGGATGTGTCCATGTTTTCTAAATATAAGCCTGTTAAGAGTTTACTCCGCCCCTTCCTGTACTTCACAACCAATCGGTATGCATGGAAATTTAAATTTTTGGCCAACTTAATCATATATTTTGATTTTTCATGTTCCCCCCTACGTAAAGCATGTGGCCCGTAGTATGGGCATTTCTTTATTTCATTTACCCCTGGGGCATAATTTAAAATTTTGGTAGAGGTCCACTACGCGATGCTACATACCAAACACCACAGCATTAGGCCTTGTGGTTTCAGACAAGAAGAGTTTTAAACTTTTCATCTTTTTTTAGCCTGTGTGACCTAAATATGCAATGGTCCATAACCATTTGAACAATTATTAGAGAGGGCCATATAAGGATTATTCCTGCCAAGTTTGGCAAAAAAAATCCAGAGATGTCCTTTAAAGCAATTGTTGACGAGGGACGACACATAACGGACATTCAATGCTTAAAATAGCTCATTATGAGCCAATGGCTCAGGTGAGCTAAACAATGAAACATAAGACACATCCCCTGTTTTATTTAGGGAATTGAACTCGGGTTTATTGCATATCACAAGACAGTTGATACTGCCTCGACGAGTAATGTGCCTAGGTTGGGGCAGCCATAGTTTTAACAGCTTATTGATAGGCGGGGTCAACATGTGCGGATCCAGAGGGGGGACAGGGGGTCCGGACCCCCCCCCCCATGAATAATCACAAAAATATAGGGTTTTCTAGCAATACAGTACCGGATTCCCTGAAAAATCGCAGCTACCAAGCCAGCATTCAATGTTGGGGCATCATCGGCACGCCACAATGGCGTTTCGCTGGCGCGCCCATGATGGCCCGCTTATAGTGGTACTTGGATTTTTCCTCCCCTCATCAACTAAAAAAAAAAAAAACGTAGTCAAAGTTGTACCCCCTCTGACAAAACTTTCTGGATCCGCGCATGGTCAATTTGAGTTGGCAATATGAATTGTCAACATATGCAGAGGTTGGACTAGGCAGCTCTCTTCTGATATTTATAGTAGTTTTGTTTGTTTGTTTGTTTGATTTGATTCTTTACGTCCCATCAACAATCTTTCAGTTATATAGGGACGGGTCTTCCTGGGTTGAACCAGTACTAAGCTATGATTAATGTTCTTACTCAAGGACACAACACAGTGACGCCGGTGAGGCTCGAACCCGCGGCCCCTCGGTCTCGAGTCAAGCATTCTACCACTGCGCTCCCTATTTTATAGTAGTAAAGCAGCTCTCTTCTGATGGGGGTAGAAGTTTAGAGAGTAGCCATGCCATCATTGGGACTGATCAATGGCATAGCCAGAACGCTGACAAAGTTACACACACCAAAGGGAGACTACTGGATAAAGTAGTAATTTTCTTCATTTGCGTCCCTTTTCAAAAATGGAAACTTCTCTGAAAGGAAAGAATTTGCTCCAAGAGCCTTTAAGAGCAGTTTCTTATGGTATGGAAAATCACTTTTACCACATTTGGTGTCCTCCCTTAAATGTTGCCATTTTTATTACGCATGTGCATAAGTGCGTAATGGGCGCTACGCATAGCCCCATGGACCTTTTATTTTACATTATTTTGCACTGACATTTTGTTTGTCTGTTTTGATGTTTTACGCCCATCTCAACAATTTTCAGTCATGTCAGGACAGGTCTTTCTGGGTTGATTCAATACTTAGCAGAGAATAAAGTATATCTCTTGCTCAAGGACTCAATGCAGTGCCTTTGGTGAGGCTCAAACCTGCAACCCCTCGATATCGTCACACACTCTAGCAGTAAGCCGCAGCACCCCTAGAACTTGAGTGTAAGCATGCTACCACTAAGCCATCATGCTCCTTCAGCACCTAAATGTTCAAGCTGAGGTTACTTTGCAGCAGCACAGTACTAAAATGTAATTCTTTTGCAAGATCTAAACCATAGATGCTGGGATCATGTGTCTCCATACCAAATATCAAGGCTCTAGGCCATTTGGTTTCTTTTTTTTGTTTGATTTGATTCTTTACGTTCCATCAACAATCTTTCAGTTAAACAGGGACGGGTCTTCCTTGGATGAACCAGTAGGATGAACCAGTACTAAGCTAGGATAAATGTGTCTTGCTCAAGGACCACAACGCAGTGACCCCGGTGAGGCTCTTATCCGCTGCCTCTCGTCTAGAGACAAGCACTCTACCACTGAGCCACTGCACTCCCTGGTTTCAGACAATAAGATTTTTTCATGTTTTTCCCTATACAAGCCTATGTAAAACATGTGACCCCTGGGGCGGGCCAATTTTGGCCCGAGGGATAAAATTTGAACAAAAAACCTGGAATAGGTTCACTAGGTGATGCTTCATACCAAATATGAAGGCTCTAGGCATTGTGGTTTCAGACAAGAAGATTTTTTCATAGTTTTCCCTATTCAAGCCTATGTAAAACATGTAAACCCTTGGGCAAGTCAATTTTGGCCCCAGGGATATAATTTGAACAAACTTGGTAGAGGTTCACTAGATGATGCTACCACAAGGCATAGAGCCTTGATATTTGGTACAAACATCAAGGCTCTATGCCTTGTGGTTTCAGACAAGAAGATTTTTTCATGGCTTTCCCTATATAAGCCTTTGTAAACAATGTGGCCCCATGGCGGGGCCATTTTTGGCCATAGGAACATAATTCGAGCAAACTTGGTAGAGGTCCACTTGGTGATGCTACATACAAAATATCAAGGCCCTAGGCGTTATGGGTTCAGACAAGAAGATTTTTCCATGTTTTCTCCTTTGTTAAACATGTGACCCCTGGGGCGGGGCCATTTTTGGCCCCTGGGGCATAATTTGAACAACCTTGGTAGAGGTCCACTAAGTGATGCCTAAACCAAATATCAAGGCTCTAAGCCTCATGGTTCAGACAAGATTTTTTTGTTTTCCCTATGTAAACCTATGTAAAACATGTGACCTCAAGGGCTGGGCCATTTTTGGCCCCAGGGGGATAATTTGAACACACTTGGTAGAGGTCCACTATGTAATGCTACATACCAAATATCAAAGCTCTATGCTTGTGGTTTCAGGGAAGATTTTTTAAAGTTTTCATCTTAAAAATCTTTTTTAGCCTGTGTGACCTAGATATGCAATGGACTGGAACCATTTGAACAAGTTTTAAAGAGTGCTATATAAGGATCATTCCTACCAAGTTTGGTCAAAAACCAGCCTGTAGTTTGGGAGGAAGCAATTGTTGACGACATTTGGTCAAAATCCAGCCAGTAGTTTAGGAGATGTCCTTTGAAGCAATTGTTGACGACCAGCCAGTAGTTTAGGAGATGTCCTTTGAAGCAAGTGTTGACAACGCACGACACACATCCAACGATCACAAAAGCTCACCAGCAGCAAATGGCTGTTGAGCTAAAAAGGGCCATAACTCAGTCAAAAGTTTGTGAATGACCTCCAAATTCAAACTAGGCCTGTATTTTATGATGCTTTACCCTTCTGTAAAATTTGAAAGAAATCATACGGATACAGTAATACCTGTGTAAAACGGCCACTCTCAAAAAGACCAAAAATTGGTTTTCAAGACTAATTTTCGCTTAATTCAGGTCAAAAGGAGAGCATTCTGCAATACTTTCGACCTTCATTAAGCTCCCATTTGTCATAAAGATCTTTGTTTTGTCTATTTTTGAGTGACCGTTTTACACAAGTTTTACTGTACGAAACATAAATTGGCCTAGTCGCGAGAAAAACTTTTTATTGCATGCAAACAACATAGGCGCCTACCATTGAGTGCATTTTGCCAGTCTTATTAGTACCTTTGTTTTCGCTCCTAGAAAAATGTAATATTTAAAGTGCCAATGGTTTGGCTAATCTCTGTAGCTAAGCAGACTGGGCTTATCCGATCACAAACCCCGAAAAGGGGATTTCTTCGCCTCGAGGGGAACCATCTATGTAGTATGCAAATAAAAATGAAGGTGAAATTTCTTGAGATTTTGGTGCTTAATGAATATGAGTTAAATCATTCTTTATAGGGTCTACTCGTCTGATTCTTGGCAGCTCATCAATGCATCAAGTATTATTCAACTATTAGGTCACTGTACAGCCACGCCCCAACTGGTTCCCATCTCCGCTAGATTTGCAAGAGACCGTTTCATACCACGTAGCGATACAGTGACAGAATAGCTGAATAATAACGGACCTCATGTACTGTCTCATATAGTGACAACCAGAACTGCCTCGGCCAATTCCGTGGAATCAGAACTCGGATGTAGTTCGAGGATCTACTTTGACGCTGACAATAAATAACGTGACTCTTACGTCACAGAAATTATGCCAACACAATGAAAAGTGTGATTGCAGCCAAAAAAAAAAACGGTTATAAATGAAGTTTATGTTCTTTTTTGAAAAATCATAAACTTCATCTATTCTGTTGATTAAACGTAATGGATTTTAAAAGACCGGACCCAGATGCTAGAGTACTATTTTCTTTACGCTAGTTTCGGCTAATAAAACGGAGCTTTTCGTACATAGTACTACGCGTATCGCACTTTCCGTACACCCGAGGCTTGATTCGATTCTCGAATTGTGCCGGACTTTCCCGATTGAAATGATGAGTATACGGTGGCGCATAGAAGGTCCACCGTCAGTTATCATAAATACAACTAATGCAATTTATTAACATCAATATAGACAATTCATAACGTGTGGGGTAAAATAAGAGATACCCCAGTATAAAATCTCAGATGTCCTTATCCGATGAGCTAGTAAGAAAACTGTACCTTGTGTGGGCAATGAAGTGTTCAGCCAGACATATGCGTATCATAACTGCAAAATATGGATATGAGATCGTAAACCCTAAAATGCATTTTATTTATTTGAAGCGTGAAGTTATTATCTTAAATCATCTTCCTTTTTGCTAGTCTTTATCTCGCTTAATATCCACATCGGGTAGGCGGCAATCGAAAACGCCAATACTATCGAGGAATGTAGATAAAAAATCGTTTGAAACAGAGTTTTCGATTGTCATTTGTCGCCACAGTGGCGACAAATGGCAACCAAAACACTCACGGTTTCTATCGACTTTTGATCCGCGATCGTCGATTGTTGATAGCGTTTTCGATTGCCGCCTACCCGGTGTGATATCTTAAAGTTAAACCCCTGGTGAACGTGATCTGGACTGCTCTTTAAAAGTACCAAGCCTTGCTACATAGAAAAAATCTTCATTTCAAGTATTTTACAGTCTCCTATTAGGATTTCACTTTAGAATAATAAGGAAGGAATTAAGTATATCAGCGGTAAGAAAGTCATTAATGTAAATTCGAAAACTTTCGCGATAATTTTATTTTCGCGAATAGCGTTAAAACACATTTTTGCGACGTTGAAAATTCATGACAAGGGCGTGATATACCTATATCAGTAAACGACCGAGTGATTCCGCCAATTCGCGAAGATTTTATTTTCACGAAGCTTCGCATATACGAAGTAACGCGAAAATAAAACCCTCGCGAAAATTTCCGAATTTACAGTATATCATACCACCATAACATACTCTGGCCCTTTCCATGTCACTCATGTATAAATACAACTGATTATTAAATAATTTATCTGTGTTGTTCTAGGGTCAATCAATATTGACTTGAGGTTAATAGTATTGACCTGAGGCCAGCTGTAAATCAAATACTTTTGCTTTAACGTGCTATATTATATGAAACAGGCACACCTATTGGGCAACCGACCAATCAGCTCTCTCTTCCTCGGCAAGATGGCTGCAAAACTAGAAAGGACACTAAGTATTGCATAACAAAAATTTAAGTGAGTATGATTAGGAAATACCACAATCACACACTGCAGACCAATCCACGGCACCGCGAGGCGAGGAAGAGCCACAGAACATTTACAGTAACAAGACTTCCGAAAGATAATAAAAGCAAAGCAACCACCTCTATCTTCCTCGTCAAGATGATTGCAAAACTAGGATGGACATAAAGTAATGTATACCAAACAAAGACCAACACAAAACCCCCACAAACAATGGTGTGAGATACATAAAACAATAAATCAACAACAACAGAACCACCGCCTTAGAACGGACAACAGCCTAAGCTACCGGGGTGGGGTGGGGCTTAAATACATTTAACAAAACAGGGACCTAACCACCCCCACACACACGCAAACAATGGGAGTGAAAATAAATCAACAACAACATACGTTGTTTTACGTACTGTCCTGCCAGGCAAGAGTGAAAGTGACGTCACGTTTTGATTACTAAGCTAGCAGGGACTTATAATCTATAGATCACTTGTGTATTAATCCTATCCGCAGGATAGGATTAATACACATGTGGTCTATCAATTTGCGTTAGATCAAGTGGGGCCATTGTAACTTAGCAATATATAACACAATATTACGTCACTGTCACTATTGACTGGCAGGCCAGTAGATGTGTGTTTATTTTCAGTTTCTGCATGGGTGCGAAAGCTTCAAGTGTTGGATTACCCCCACAATCCATAAAAGAACTGCAACAGCATGTCGACTTCACACCAGAAGAAATCAAGACCTGGTATGTGTGTATTGTTACTATTTTGCATTGATTTAAGATTTTTTTTTATTGTCATACAGAAGCCTCGATGTTATAATACAGTTTTCATGCTCAACTCATCTGAGCATGAAATTTATCATGCTCATAAGTGTTAAAATGCCAACAATTGTTGGCATTTTAACATTTATTAGCGTGATTAATACTTCATCTGAGAATTTGAAAACAAGAATTTTCATGATTTCAGTTTTATGAGCCGTTGAAATTTCATGCTCAATGTACATGAAAAAAAGTTTTATAAACTCCAGGCCTTGGCTCAGTGTAAAGTGCGAGACCAGTCTCCACACAATCTCTTGTTCTTGTAAACGTGCTATTAGTTTTATAACTACGTTCTACATGCGTTACAGTAATGAGTCATACAAATAAAAAATTTAATGTTAAAACATTCAGTATGGCTTTAATTTCAATTTGCTGATACACAAATGCTATAATGAAAATAAAACAAAACCATAACTTTATTGTATAGCCTTCTGAAGTGAGGTAAGATTGGTCACATATGTTACATAACAGCCATATCATCACCATGTTAACAACTTTAAACAACTCACAATCAACTCAGAAGAGACTATCTTTTACGAAGTACTATGTATGCCATTTATTCTGGGAATGAGGGGAGAGAGCAGTCATTTTTCTCGGAGTCTATGATTTTAGTCTTAAAAATGTGAACAGGAACAAAAAACAACACAATTACTGTTCATAGTCTTTACATTACTGTAAATTCGGAAATTTTCGCGAGAATTTTATTTTCGCGAATAGCGTTAAAAGACATATTTGCGACATCAAAAATTCGCGACTAAGGATTGATTTACCGGCCTATATCAGAAAACGACAGAGTGTATCGCTTTTTTGCGAGAGTTTTACTTTCACGAAACTTCGCACATGCGAAGTTTCGCGAAAATAAAAACCTCTCGAAAAATTCCGAATTTCTAGTATATCAAAGTGGAAGAGACAAAAGCAAAGAGTTAATGATCATACATATTATATATGAACCGCGACGTGAGATTTCCAACAATGTGGTATGTGCGACCAGCAAAGCCTCAGATCAGCCTGCGCATACTAGTGCGCACAGTCTGATCAGAGCCTTTGATAGACGCTTGAATATTCTATGACTGTTAAGCTACTGACTGAACATCAGCTTAACAGGAGGCTGAACAGGCTTGTCTGAGTCTATTAATGTCAAAATACCACATTGTTGGAAATCACATGTCGCATATTATTTCTTTAGGTATTACGAGTATAAAGCCAGTCTATGCCCAGGACAGAAAGAACTCACAAAAGATGAATTCAAAAAGGTATATAATTCTCTGTTTGCTGGAGACGCATCTGACTTTGCAGAACAAGTGTTTCGAACATTCGATACTGATGGGAACTGGACAGTGGACTTCAAAGAGTTCATTGTCGGGCTGTGTGTGTCGGGCAGTACGGGCTTTAATGCGAAACTAACATGGGCTTTCCAGATGTATGACCTCAACGGAGATGGATTTATTTCTTGGGATGAAATGAGACATATGATTTCTGTAAGTAAAATATTCCATGAAAGGGTCTTTTATAATTGATACCGAGGGGCCGCGGGTTCAAGCCTCACCGACGTCATTGCATTAATCCTAGCTTAGTACTGGTTCAGTCCAGGAAGACCCATCCCTTTATAACTGAAAGATTGTTAAGGGGACGTAAAGAATCAAATCAAACAAACAAACAAAATCTCCTTTTAGGCGCTTCCAGTATACAGAGGGCTAATGACCTAGTGTACAGTAGACACTGAACTAAAATTATCAGTAGGTACAGTACAACACTTCTTTTGCACTTGCTTTGAACCTCGGGTGCAACTGGGTTTGCACTAAATTTGAACGACGTGTCCAAATTTTGAACTACAAATGTAGCAGTTCTAGAACTTGCTGCGCACTTCACTCAGAACTTAATTTTCGCTACAGTTAAACTTCTTAATGCACTTGTTGTTCACTCGATGTGCAGTGAGCAACGCAAGCGTACCTGGGTGTTAGTACATACTCTACTGCACCTGTTCTGTGCATCTACATGTATGCTCGTTGTCCCGGTTTTCGTGGTATTAACGTATCAACGTTCAAAGTATAAATCTAGTTGTGACATATGATTAATTTTTGAATAAAAATATTTGGACATACATATCTTCGCTTTATTTGATAATCATTACTCACCATTGATGTGCTGACAGGTTAAATCCAAAATGATTTCTGGATGTTCACTTTCTAGAAAGAGGGCCAGTTTTCGTGGTAACCATCGCAAAGCTAGGTTTATATACTCAGTTGCCAAATGTTTTGTCATTAAAATGTCACCGAATTATAGTTTTATTCTAATCCAATGGGTTGTCGGTTAAGTTTTACCGAACCAAACTTTATCCCCACGCTTTTCTAAAAAAGCGAAGGGGATATTGTTATCGCCTCCGTCCGTCCGTCCGTTATACTATATCCTCCTTAACCGTTGGACGAAATTCAACCAAATTTGGTGTGTGAGTTACTCACACGAATGGGCGTGCAACGTCAAACTTTTTTTGGCCCCGCCCCCTGGGGCCCTGGGGAGGGGTCAAAAGGTCAAATATCATTTAATTTCAATTACAAAGTCAATTTCAAAGTTATTTATACCAAACTTTGTGTGTGTACTCACAAAAGAAAGATACAAAACATATCAGACGGGATTTTTATTCTAACGCCTGGGTCATGCCCTGAGGATGGGACTTGGGGGCGCTTAGGGGCCAAAATCAAATTCCGTGTTGCTGTCTGTCCGTTATGCTATCTCCTCCAAAACCATTGGACGAAATTCAACCAAATTTGGTGTGCGAGTACTCTCATAAATGAGGCGTGTAACGGCATTTTTTTGCCCCGCCCCCTGGGGCCCTGGGGAGGGGTCAAAAGTCAAATGTCATTTACCAAGTCAATTTCAAAGGTTTTTATACCAAACTTTGTGTGTGTTCTCACAAATGAAAGATACAAAACATATCAGACGGAATTTTCATTCTTTTGCCTGGGTCATGCCCCAGGGCTGGGATTTTGGGGTGCTGGGGGTGCCCAGGTGGTCAAAAATTATTTTTTTCAAACATGGTCATGTGGCATATCAAATCGACGAGGATGACGAGCAGAAGTGAATGCAAGTAAAATGTTCATCCTAGGGTCAAACTGGTGACCTTGGGTGAGGTCAAAGGCCAAATAACATTAAATTTCGGTTACCATGCCAATTTCAAAGATTTTAATACCAAAATTAGTAAGTGAGTATGATCAGGAAATACCACAATCACAAACCGCAGACAACCTTGTGACACCGCGAGGAAGAGCCGCTCAACCATCACGAGACACTAGGAAGACAAATTAAGCAAAGCAACCAGCTCTCTTCCCCATCAAGATGATTGCAATACTAGAATGGACATTAAGTAACATACAACAAAATATAGAACAATTACAGACTCCCAAAATGGGAGTAACAATAAACAAAAAGTCAACAACAACAGAACCCCCGCCTTAGAACGGACAGCAGCCTAAGCCACCGGGGGGCTTAAATGCATTTTACTGGCACCAAATCTTCGCCCTAGATTATGCTGTTGTTGAAATACAAGAAATGTTCAGCTCGCATGGAGGCCGTCTAAATAATGCAATGTATCATCATGGAGAAACATTCTAATCAAATTAACACACCATGATGAAACAAAGAAAAGGGCTCACGACTCACAGATAGTCAGAGCTAAAGAAAACCTCAAGTTGAGCCACGATGGGTCCAGCTACAGATAAGCATCAGGCACCAACCCACCGATTAAAGCTTTAAGTCAGAGCCGTCATAGAGTCTGAGGCCTGACCCACCGTCGTGCAATTAAAGAGGAAACCATACCTATAAACCGTGATTGGGTTTAAAACTAGACATGCAGACTGTCGCATGATATCCAAGTTATATCCAACCCTTATATAACGTTTTACTATCTTTTTAAATTGATCACTAAAATTAGTTTTTCCAACAATTCGTTTGAATTTATACAATAAATCACCATATAATATAGGTTCTGATATGCCTTGTTGCAGAAGAGTTTTTAACCCAATATTGTATTTAACAATTAACTCTGAGCGTCTGTGGTAGAATTTAGAAAAAGCTTTTCGAAGTTTATGATATCTATAACCTTGTTTTAATAGCTTAGCAGTTAAAAATAAGTTTCTGTTGTTGAAGTCATCAACATTAGAGCACAATCTAGCAAAACGAATAAGCTGAGAAATATATACACCATAGGAAGGAGAGCGAGGAACATCTCCAACAAGAAAGGGGAACTTTACTGTGTGTGTTCTCACAAATGAAAGATACAAAATATATCAGACGGGATTTTTATTCCGTCGCCTGGGTCATGCCCCAGGTGTGGGACTTAGGGGCACTGGGAGTGCCCAGGGGGGGGGAGGGGCAGTTTTTTTTTCAAACATGGTCATGTGGCATATCAAATCGACTGGGATAACGAGCAAAACAGAAAGCAAGTAACATTTCCATCCTAGGATCAAACTGGTGACCTGGGGGCGAGGTCAAAAGGTCAAATATCATTAACATGTCAATTTAAAAGGTTTTCAAAGTAAGTAAGGGTGCAAAGATCAGGAATCGATACAATCAAGTACCACACCTGACCCAGGATACCAATGGGAAAGTGAAAAACTCACAGTAGACACCACAAACGAGAGCCAAGGGGTCAGCCCTTTCCCAGCAGGTGACCACAAAGCACATATAAACAGACGCGCACAAAACATAGCAAACACAAGACAGAACAAAAACATAAAAGATCCACAAAAGAAGTACCGCCTTGGAACGGTCAGTAAAATATTTTACTGGAGGGCTTAAACCGGTTTAACGGCGCCAACCTCACCCTTAATTCAGATGCGGATCAAGACACATAGAAAGTCAAAAGTATTGCAGAATGCTACCCTTAAAGCATTCTGCAATACTCAAAACCTTCACTTAGCGATAATTTGTATGGAAAACCAATTTTTGGTCTTCTTGTGTGGCCGCTTAAGACAGGTTTACAAAGACATAGCAAACACAAGACAGAACAAAAACATAAAAGATCCACAAAAGAAGAACCGCCTTGGAACGGTCAGTAAAATATTTTACTGGAGGGCTTAAACCGGTTTAACGGCGCCAACCTCACCCTTAATTCAGATGTGGATCAAGAAATAAAAGGAAGGTATAACAAATGCAAGCGATAATCCAAATGGCTTATACAAGTCCACAGGTATATAGAAAGCAGAAGTTATACAACGGGGTATGAAAATCGGTCATCTAGTGATCTTAAATGCGGTACAAGACATAGAGGATATCCAGGGACAGGAATAACGTCTGGAAGTGATATAAGGCTATGTCACGGGTGGTAAACCTAGGAACTACAACGAAATTGTGTTAACGTAATTTTGTTCCCAAGCCACATCCGGGACACGTCGTGGTAGTTTCCAGGCCGAAAATTGGATAAAGAAAGGTTGGTGTCACTTTTATTTTTGTTTTATTTTACAACTTAGAACAAACAATGGTGAAATCCGACAATGTGGTTCCGTGTAAATATGTCTCAGCGTCCCCTCTAGCCCGAAAGTTTGTTTGAAAAGTTATTTTCTTTCTTTTGGTACGTGTTTCCCCACTGAGCATCGGACCAACTTTCCCCAAAGTTCGAAGGATTTTAGCCCATATCTGTCAAATTGAATGGAATTTGATATCATTTGACGATGGAAATGATAAAAAGACCCTGAATAAACATTCCTGCACAGAAAAAAAAATCTGAGCATTTACTCGTAAACGATTCATGCCCCGTTCGTCCTGTGTGGTAGTTTCCAGCTCATCGTGGTAGTTAAAATGCTATCGTGGTAGTTTCCAAGACTTTATAGGATACGTTTCTGAAGTGTTACAAAACATTATAGTGGTTGTTTGTTTCGCATGATAACCCTCGAACTCGTCAATTAATTACCACGGTAAACAAATAAACCACATTTCAACACCATGAGGAAGCTAAGCTGAGGACTCGAGATTCAATGTGATGCTTGACAGGTGGAGACCATGCCCTGGACTGCCAAACAACACCTCTGGAAATCTAAAGCAAAAGAATGTCATCATTTGAGCCGTGGTGGACCAAGCAACAGACAAAAAAAAATGATATAAAAAATTGCGTCACTCGCTACGTTGTTCCATGTTCAGTCAGCTTTAAGATAAAATTGCAGGCTAAGACTACTGGCCCAAAGTATTGTTAGTACTTGCGCTTCGGAAAAAAGGGAAATATCCTCGGGTTGGGACACTTTTTATATACATGCGAGTGTGACGATGAACGGGCATGTTATTTGATAATTAAAAAGCATGTTTATTCAAAAACAAAAAATGTGAATATCCCTTCTTTTCATTCTTCTCATCATTTCAATAGCCAACTAAAATTAAAATTCAGGCAGTCGTCATTTGTTATCTGACAAAAGGTTATTTGAAAAGGTCTTCGTATGAATAAGAGGAGTATTCAAGGTTCGGCCCGCACACCCTGTCTTTATAAAAATGAAGTAGCTCCTGAATAGTGGAAATCTGCTGATGCGAACTACTACTAAATTCCCACAAAGTCTTGGAAACTACCACGATAGCATTTTAACTACCACGATGAGCTGGAAACTACCACACAGGACGAATGGAGCATGAATCGTTTACGAGTAAATGCTCAGATTTTTTTTTCTGTGTAGAAATGTTTATTCAGGGTCTTTTTATCATTTCCATCGTCAAATGATATCAAATTCCATTCAATTTGACAGATATGGGCTAGAATCCTTCGAACTTTAAAGCTGCATACTCTGTAACTATGAACATTTTTCAAAAAAAAATATTTTCTTTTTAAATCATTTGTAAAAGTAGAATTAAGCTATGTTTTCACAATAAAAATGTTCAGTACAGTTGAAAACTGCATCGAAAAGTGAATTATCTTACCAAATAGGTGAATTTTTTCTCTTGTTGGTAATTATTTGCGTCCCTCCAATAATTCTAGACCGTTGAATTTTAACATACATGCAGTTGTTTTAATAGTGATAACTTGTTAAGATTTACGAATATGGTAAAATGTTTACCTGAATTTGAGTATTTTTACTGTGTTTTTGAAAAATAAAAACTTTATTTTTAAAATTAGAAGATCAAAAGTTACAGACTATGCAGCTTTAAGGAAAGTTGGTCCGATGCTCAGTGGGGAAACACGTACCAAAAGAAAGAAAATAACTTTTCAAACAACATTTTGGGCTAGAGGGGACGCTGAGACATACTTACACGGAACCACATTGTCGGATTTCACCATTGTTTGTTCTAAGTTGTAAAATAAAACAAAAATGAAAGTGACACCAACCTTTCTTTATCCAATTTTCGGCCTGGAAACTACCACGACGTGTCCCGGATGTGGCTTGGGAACAAAATTACGTTAATACAACTTCGTGGTAGTTCCTAGGTTTACCACCCGTGTATGTAATAAAACGATAAACCACTAGTGGTTTACAGATTGAGTGAAATTATGTATTCTAATGCACTTGCTTTTATAACGCGACGTTTGATTGGATAACGTTAAAAAATCGCGACATATCCTGCGATATACTGTCGGAATAAAACAAAATTTGTCTGTGTTGTCACAAATAAAAGATAGAAAACATATTGAACAGAATTTTCATTCTGTTGCCAGGGTTATGGCCCGGGGTGGGACTTGGGGTGCTGGGGGGAGTCAAAAACTTAAGCGTGGGGATTTGTGATGGCGCCCCATCGACTGCGCGCTCTAGTTCAATTTGTTCATGTGACGATAAATTTAAGCTGCCAGTTGCCATCATTAGCTTTCATACATTCGTAAAATGGCGGCTGTCACGTTCCAAGATAATTACGTCATAATGACGTCATTGGTGACGTCACATCGCTGGATATTTATAACACGACGAGCAAATTTAATTGTTTCGGTAACTGATGAAATTGCATTGCTCAATTTCTATGAGTTGATAAATGGTGGCTTTTTCTGTCATACCACGATTTCTGGAGCTACCACGAATACTGGTACATCTACCATATATGTTTTTTTAACATTTTCAGGCAATTTACAAGATGACACAAGCTATAGTGCCACAGGAATTGAGTACACCAAGGAAGATGACAGATAAATTATTTAATATGTTTGATCTGAACCGAGACGGCTGGATATCATATGAAGAATTCTACCAAGGTGCTTCAAAAGACCCCGTCATACTTCAGCTTTTAGAATGTGACCCTTTTGGGTCGGACAGCCCAACAACCCCTAGCAAAAGCAAATTGTTCAAATTTTGATCTCGTTCAAATAATTTGGTTATTTCCATTGGTAGTACTGCTCATAGCAAGCAATCTTAAATACACGTTAAAAAGTTAATGGCATAGCGTCACGTCTGGAAGTGATATAACGCTATGTAATAAAACGATAAACCACTAGTGGTTTACAGATTGAGTGAAATTATGTATTCTAATGCACTTGCTTTTGTAACGCGACGTTTGATTGGATAACGTTAAAAAATCGCGACAGTATATCCTGCGATATACCGTCAAATAGCCTTGGATGACGTGCGGCTTTATGCGGCTTACAACGCTTCAATAGAATTCGGATAACCATATTGAAAATCTACATTTGGGGAGGTATATCGTCGGATATACGGTCGGCTCGCGCGTCGCCATAAAACTAAATTTCCGACCGTATATGCGACGATATACAGCTGCTTTCCAAAATTTTTATAGATAGCGATTTTTGTCATAATTATTTACATACCCTATACTTGTTTGAGTGTTTGTAATGAACCCGTGCTTTGTTTGAGATATGATTTATTTCTGCTCCTGTATACACGACATATCTAGCTATAGTGAGTAAAAATATCGCTTGTTATTGCAGAGGCTTTGTATCAAGTTTTAACTTCTAAAAAGTTGATCATATTTGTAGCAAATCAAAGTTGCTTATCAAAGCTCTATTTCGAATTATGAGATGATAAGGAGACCACCAAAGAAAACTGTGGTGGGAATCTATTAAGTCATGTATCCGTTGCATTGTGAAAATACTTTAAGAATTGAAGCTATCGAGTGTATCAACAATGAATTACTTGATTGACTTTTGTGTATGTGAACTAGTAGGTTGCACATATTATATAATTTTTCATAATTACTTTTAAAAAACATTTTAAGTGCATTTTGGGTGTTCAAATTAAATGCTACATAGTGAGAGCCCAATTATGAGGAAAAGACCAAAGGGAAAGTACAGTACTGCCAAACAGTTAAATGGGCCAAAAGGGTTTGAAATTGTATTAGAATTGAGAAAATGTCATCTTTTCAGATGAATCCACACTCTAAACCAATTTCTTTTGCAAACCTATTCCCATCTGGCGTCTGAAACACGAACAAATTTATCCACATCACATTGATGGATGGGTAAAAATCCACTGGAGTCGACTATTGAGGGGACTATCTCGTAACTTTTAAAGGGGTCTCTCAACTTAAGCTTGTTAATGAACAATCACCAGTAAGGCATATCAGGATAATATCAAAAGCGATATAAAACTCCATTATGGATCACGCGTTAATATTTAAAAGAGTATTGCAAGGTGCGTTATCTTGTTGAATGCTTGGGGTATAGTGCAGTCATTTTGGAGATTTATATCGAATTTGATATTATCCTGATATGTCTTACTGGCGATTGTTTCATTAACAAGCTTAAGTTGAGAGACCCTTTTAAAAGTTACGAGATAGTCCCCTCAATACGACTTCAGTGGTTTTTTACCCATCCGTCAATGTGATGTGGATAAATTTGTTTGTGTTTCAGACGCCAGGTGGGAATAGGATTGCAAAAGAAATAGGTTTAGAGTGTGGATTCATCTGAAAAGATGACATTTTCCCAACTTTAATACAATTTTAAACCATCTTGGCCCATTTAACTGTTTGGCAGTACTGTACTTTCCTTTTGGCCTTTCTCCAAATAATTGGGCTCTAACTATGTAGCATCAAATTTGAATACCAAAAATGCATTTGAATTATCTTTTAGAAGTAATTATGTAAAATTTTATAATTTGTGCAACCTACTAGTGCACATACACCAAAGTCAATCAAGTGATTCATTATTGATACACTCAATAGCTTCAATTCTTAAAGCATTTTCACAATGCACCGTATACATGACTTTATCGATTCCCACCACAGTTTTCGTTGGTGCTCTCCTTATTATCTCATAATTCGAAATAAAGTTTTGATAAGCAACTTTGATTGCTAAAAATATGATCAACTTTTTTAGAAGTTAAAACTTGATACAAAACATCTGCAAAAACAAGTCATATTTTTACTCACTATAACTAGAAATGTCGTGCACACAGGAGCAGAAACAAATCATATCTCAAACAAAGCACGGGTTCATTACAAACACTCAAACGAGTATAGGGTATGTAAATAATTATGACAAAAATCGCTATCTATAAAAATTTTGGAAAGCAGCTGTATCTTCCCAAATGAAAATTTTTAATACAGTTATTCCCTAATTCTAATGCACTTGCAAATGCAACGCGACGTCTGATTGGATAATGTCATAAATTTGCGAACTTGGCATCATTACGCAACGTTGCTATTCATTGGTTGACAAGCAATTATATGCAATTGGCAAGGGGTTTATGCAGCTGGCAGTCGCTGGACGTAGGGGCAACACTGTACATTTTCACTGTCTGTTTGAAGGGAAAATGTAATAAGGGCATTAGAATGGTGATAACCATATTCATATACATTACGCGTCGCCGTTTAACTAAATTTCCGACCGTATATCCGACAATATACCTCCCCAAATGAAAATTTTGAAATCAGTTATCCCCTAAATGATGGTCATAACAACGTCGCGTATATAGCTGTCAACTCCTTAGCATTTTCGCGTCAAAGCGCGAGTTCAAGGAAGTTTAGAGTCATACGATAAACAGTATCTTACATGCTTGCGCCTGTATTATTCGATTTTTTCGCGAAAAAGCAATTAAAAACTCGACAAAGCCTCGTATTTCATCTCTTTCCCCAACATGTTCAATAAACGCATAAACACACGAGCACTCATGTAAGATCTACAGAGGTAGTAAAGGTTGCTTTACTTTGGTTGTCTTTTTGGTGGTTTTCTGTGTCTCTTCCTATTCAAGCCATGGATTGGTCTGCAGTTTGTGATTGTAGCATTTCCAAGTCAGACTCACCTACTTTTTGAGTAAGGCTTTACATGGAACATCAAGTGGTGTGGTGTAAGTACTCAGACTAATAAGCGCACAACGCATTTATTTTTTTTTCACAATATTATACACCCTCTTACTCACTTTCATCCACACGATGCATCAATAACAAAATTGAAAACAACCCTTCAATAATGCCAGTTAACTTGAGCTCAGCTTGAATATGGTTTATAACGCATTGGATTCCTTCCCCTGCAGGCACATGTGCCTGGTGGGTTAGAGATCATATTGGTAGTTTTATAGGCTAGAATGTCACAATGGCCATACATTTTAAAAGCCATCGGAATTAACAAGACATCTTTGAGGATAACACATCATTTAAAGATTTGAATATGGAAGCAGAAACTGATCATAACCGGAAAACGCCACAATCTCAGGTCACACACCCATGGCACCGCGAGGAAGAGACAAAAAAACAAAGACAAGTACATATATGGTCAAACACGGGCACGCAAGGATATAATTCAGGTAAGCAAACTGGGCCCAAAATAACAATGCCTTCTGAAAGTTATGTAATACAATGAATACATATGGAGTCTATATCTCTCAACTACTCCAATTTCCTACAGCATCTAGCCATGTTGCTGACTTCAACACTCGCAATAAATTGTTAACTCAGAAACTTCTTAGACAAGGCTATCAGTGTCATAAACTTCGCAAAACCTTTTCTTATCTTTATCGCCGATATTATGATTTGATATCTAAGTTTCATGTTGGATTTACCTCACTCTCACTTGTGCAAAGGACTTTCGGAACCTGATTCCTATGGTGACTAAGTGTATAAGTTGAAGTAGATTGATGGCTCTAATAATTTTTCAGCGCAGGTTATTAAAATAATTTTTAATTATAAAATATTGGCTATAGCATTAATGTATTGCAACATACTGCATGCTTGGTGGTCAATCCAATCACGATTGGCAACTTTGCTTTTCTCTTTAATTGCACGCCGATGGGTCAGACTTCAGACTCCATGACAGTAGTGACTTAAAAACTTATCTATTGATGAGATGGTTGGGGTCTGATGCTTTGGCTGTTGTCAGACCCACCAGGTTTTACCTGGATTTCTTTTGCTCCAATATTCAATTGTATGTACTGTTGGGTCCTAACATTTGCTTTATCTCCTTTTAATAATTTGATTTATATGTTATAGGAGATAATTCATTGATTAGTTAGGGTCTTCCATGCAAACAAAACATCTAACTAGTATGTGTCTTGATCCACATCTTAACTGTGAGTGATGTTAGCGCTATGGAACTAGTTTAAGCCCTCCAGTAAAAGTATTTTACCGACTGTTCCAAGGCGGTGCTTCTTTTGTGGATCTTTTTTGTTATTTATGTTTCGTGCTTGTCATGTTTTCTTGTCTGTTCCTAGTAGCTGTGTGGTCTGCTGCTGGGAAATGGGCTGACCTCTTGGCTCTCTTGTATGTGTTGTTTATTGTTTGTGTCACTTTCCCATTTGGTTTCCTTGGTCGGGTGTGGTGCTTGATTGTATCGATTCCTGATCTTTGCCTTCTTTCTTACTCTCTAGAGAAATAATACACTAAAATTGACGTACCATCAGAAAGTCACCAGCATAAAGATCCCCTTGGAACACGCTTTATCGATGACAATTTTCATGACAACATGTGCCAATGCTGGACAGTGTGCACGAGCAAGCTACTCAAATCTCGCTAAATCATGCAGAACTCCCCATGATCAAGTGAAGCATAAACAACTAAATAGCTGCTTCCCACTTAGATTTTTCAATAATCAGCTTCTAGTTTGTGAATTTGAAAATGAAAGTTGAATTCCAACAATTTCCTACACCAGCCGCACATTCACATTCGTATTTTGGCCAGATAGCCATATTTAGTATTTTGAGCTGCAATTTTTTTTTTATTGATGATCAATTATACCCAGTCACAATATAAAATGTTGAGCGAACAATGGAAAGCTATCCACTTATATTATCAAATTTGCCCATGTGCAGCTGATGGGATCAGTGTTTTCTTACCTCAACCAAACTGATACATATCTCGAACAAAATGTATATAACTGCAACAGTTTTACTGCAATTTATTACTTATGATGCTCGCCCTTTCTTCTATCTCGGCGCAGTCAGAGCAGTACACACTGATTTTAACTTTAAAGAATTGAGCCGAGGCATGAGATTTCCAATAATGTGGTATGTGCGACCAGCAAAGCCTCAGATCAGCCTGCGCATACGCGCAGTCTGATCAGAGCCTTTGCTTATCGCTTGAATATTCTATGACTGTTAAGCTACTGTCTGAACATCATGTGGAGTTTCTGAGCTTAAAATTAGGCTGCACAGGTGCCTGAGTCTACACTTGTCAAAATGCCACATTGTTGGAAATCACATGCCTGGGCTCAGATGCTGTTTCAAAGATCTTCGTTCACTTCAGGTCGTGCACATTACGGTCAGTTGATTCTTTGTTTCATCATTGTTAATTTGATGTGATGACACATTGTATAAGTCAGGATGACCCCATGCAAGCTTATATCAATTTTGTGTTTGAACAACAGCAGAATCTCGGTTGAAGCCCCTGGTTAGCGTGGGCTGCTGTTCATTTTAAGGCGGGAAGTATGTTGTTGTTGGCGATTTATTGTTTGTTCATGCTCCCGTTGTGTCTAGGCCCCGATTTTGTGCTATAGTTCTTTGCGGTAATCACCCTACGGAGGAAGAGAGAGTTTATTGCTCTGATTTAATTGTATTCCTGCTGTTTTCCTGTGATCTGTGACTACTGCATTCGCTTATCAAACTCTCTTCCTTCTTCATAGTACATTTTATTTAACTAGATAACGTATCGGACAATTTTATTGCGTAAACAAATCTATGCTTAGGAATTGAAACAAACCAGATTTACTTATACATATAACTTTTTTGCATGTTGGGTAATCTTGAATATTGTTTTGCTGTCTCGAGTTTGTTTTTGACTTTTCAGGAAGACCTTCAAAGATTTGATCTAGGCCGGACATGATATTTTGCTGGGCAGGATCTTGGGCCATTTTTTTTTTATTTTTATTTTGCAAAAATATGCTGTAAATATGTCGAGGGCTTTTATTTAATAAGATAGACGCGTTAGCGTGACTGCCAGGGCCGCTGAGATGTCATGAAAGTGACTAACCTATCACCTATAGTTGTAGCTATTCATATGTATGTTAAGTCTGGGTTTGGGTTATCTGCAAAAAGAAGAACATTATGTAATTGTTATATA
The DNA here is from genome assembly GCA_964019695.1 of Loripinus fragilis. Lineage (NCBI taxonomy): Eukaryota > Metazoa > Mollusca > Bivalvia > Lucinida > Lucinidae > Loripinus > Loripinus fragilis. The sequence goes on along the minus strand of OZ026518.1, from coordinate 17,058,703 downwards.
CACTTAACAAAATTTCTAATTGGGCACTTTTTAAACTCATTATTTCTGACCTAGCGCCAATAGCATTGAAATGATTGTTTGCCTAAATATGTGCAGTTTAAAATGGGCAAAAGTGTAGCGGTATTTTGGAAAAGTTATCTTTCAATCCACCGCTTTTTGGTTAAAATGCGAAAATATGCTTTTTTGAAGACAAAGGGTTTTGAGTGAAGTTTTATATCAAATTAAAGTGCATTTGGTAATTAACTGGTCTAGACGACTTCAAAAAACACCTAACACTTGAAATTTTGACTAAAGTAGATTTTTACGCATTTTTTTTTAAATTTCACATTTTTCGAGATTTTTGAAATTCATTACAAGCTCGTGCTAAAATTGTTGTATGCATTTTATTTTATCTGAACAAGATAGCCCAAACAGAAGGGAACTTGACTCGTCCAATTTGTGATGAGAAACATTTCACTGCTGCTGCACACTTCAGGTTTGAATGTAAAACTTAAAAAAGTAAATTTGACGGTACTTGCACTATTTTGTCAATGTCTAAACTAGAACAGTGACATCTAGTAGTAATGAATAATCACTAAAAATATCAATATCGTGTCGCAGAAAAAAGGCGAACAGAACAGTGCGAACTTCCTATGTAATTTGCGTGCATAAAGCTGAATTTCTATAATTAAGCTGCTGGTAGTGTTTGTCTTATTGCTGTTACGTAACAGAAAAGAGGAGTCTGATTTCAGTAAATCATTTGAAGCGTGTTTTACTGTAATCACGGCAGTCAGAAACATCTTCAAACAAACAAAAATACAAATGGATGGCGTCTCTGTGGAATATTTCATATTGTAATAAAAATGTGACTTTTTGAAATAAGGGTACCTTCACTCTAGCATCGTCTGTGCAAGAAGTACCCGTCATTTTTAAATGAAATGACCTGCAGAGTCTTGGCAAAGCCTTGGCTGATTTATAGAAGCATGCATTTTGCATAGCTGAATCTAACTTTCAAAACTAGCGTAAAAATGTAAGGTGACCAATTAGAAATTTTGCTCAGTGTATACGTTAAGTGATCCATGTAAGCGGTGAAATAAAAAACGTATAAAATGATAAAATAAATGGATGTTTTCACGGTCGATTTATCTTACACTATTTTATACCATCCTTACCATCTTTAGCATTAAATATCTCGCGACGTGCAACATCTACAATGATGTAGGTGGTATAAGATAGTTATATCATGTTTGTCCACCCGTATGTAAGATAACCCATTGGCTAAAGCTCGTTGATTATCTCCACGTACAGGTGGACAACCCATGGTATAACTATTACTTAGCAATGACATGACAAAACCAACCAAATGAGTGTGCGCCGGGCAGAGACTTAGATCAACAGTCTCAGACTCAAAATAAAGCGCAAAGATTGGCTACTTGCGGACACAGGTCCGCAAGCAGCCAATCATTGCGCTTTCGAGTCTGAGGATAACTCAAGTTTCATAACCTCAAGGCCTGGGCTTCTGCCCACTGCAGTATGATCAGAGACTTCGCTTCGCGCCCAGGGGTAACTATAGACCAACGCTTTTCTCCATGCGGACAGGGAGGACCCTAAGAAGACTGCATAGCTGCATGGCCTGATCTGAGTCTTCTCGTGCACAGCCACATTGTTGATTCTCTTATGTCGCGGCTCAATTTTACAGTTTTAGGGGGAAGCAAATAAAGCAGCAGAAAATAGCACGGTTCAATCACCATCTGAGACCAGTGTTCCACTTATGGGACTAACCAAGCATTTAGTTTCTGCGTTGTAAGCAATTAATCAACCGAAATAATTTGGAGATATCAACAAGAGACTTAGCAAAAAGCATGTTCTGTAGCAATAAAACATGAATGGAAGGCATTGCTGTCCAACGCATTATAACTCGAACCTTGATTGCTTAAATCATGACACAATCGATTCAAATAATAAGATGAATATATGTCCCATCCAAATATATACCTCACAAAAAAATCTACACAACAATGCTTTCAAAGTGGTATAACTTTTTAATTAATGTCGTACAGATATAATCTATTTGTCAGCTTAAACAGAATATGTCTCCGTCAATACACACTTGAAAAGAGAAAATCGCTTGTTGAGTAATGTCTTACCCAAAATGGCATAATTCAAAATTACCATACACTTATAGACATACACGTCACGGTGGTTACTGAGTCCTTACGGTGGTTACTGAGTTCACACTCAACCGTTGCTTGTCCAAGCTTTGAGAGCATGATAATTGTCTAATCTTTAAAACAAATTAAAATTTGAATAAATAAAAAACAACTTAATGATCTGTATGCAGATGCACATAAAGTGGTGTTCATTTTGGGCTTTTTTCTGCTATGCATTCCTGCAGGAAAATCCTTTTTCTGTTACTCTATGTAATAGCTATGATGTTTATTTGTTTTAACAATTGTTTACATATTTTCTGTTGACCAGGATATTGGGGATAAACAAGTTTTCTAGAAAAAATGACTAATCATCTAGAAATTAGAACTATTTTATTACAGGGGTTTCTGGAATCATTGAGAAAAATACAGAATTTTGTAGAACCTTCTTTTTCATGCAAATAGAATCTTTGTGCAAGTTCTAGCAGCAAGTAGAAGATTTGAGACACCTATGGAACATTCCAAATAAGTTATTTTGTTTATATTTAGCATATGATATCATAGTTCTTTCTTGATTTTTCTCAAAGTTTCTTAAAGAAAATATATAGAGCGTAATTTTCATTAGGGCATGGTATTTGTCAAAAGAGAGAAAAAGCTTCTTCACCCTAGCATTTCATTTATTCCAATGATTTTTCAATATGCTGAGATGCCAATGGATAGCAAATTCTGCATGTATTGTAATGTGTACTATAACAATATTGTTGACCATTGCATTAATACTTGCGCCTCTTTGGAAATGGAAAGAGCAAACCTATGGCTCGAAATCCTAGAAATTAGTATCCAGGCCTATAAATTTCTCTGCAATGCAAACGGAAGTCGTGTGACTGATGTTCTACTAGGCATGGAAATTGCAGAGTTTGCTCGAATCTTGGGTGATAAAAGTGAGCAGTTTAAGATATGCTGCATTGTTAACCTCCACAAAATGTGGTGTAAGTATAAGAATGTAGTAGCACTACTCTTTTGAGTGGTGAAACTTTCTTCTGTGATATTCAACTGATTTATTATGTTTGTATGCTTAATGCATTTAACGTATTCTGTTTAGAAATGGAAACTGTTCGCTCCTTTCTTTCCTTACATTAGACTTTTGGAAGGAATTTTCCGTTACGAAGCGATCGATCGTATGCTTTTATGAAAGATAGCAGGGATCAGACCAGTGGCATACACCTTGTCACAGGAGGTGGTCCTTGCTATATCTCATAGCTACGTTCTATTGCCTAAGTTATTCCCTAATTACCTTTCACTCATCCTTGTATTTCTTTTCGGTAAGGACAGTGGGGTAGGAGTAACAGTAGGACAATACTTGTAAATCTCTATCTAGTACCGTGTTTTCATATATATATTCTGCCTTTCTTTCTTTGTTATTGTAAAGGTATTTTCCATTGCTTGTTATAAATGATGATATTTTTTTATTTTTTAAATAGATGTTATTAAATTTTAAAAGTGCGTTTTGCTAACTTTCTAAATACCAAATTTTGGTTCCCTAATTTGTGGCACGTAACATCCAGCAAGTGAACTCCTACTTATTTTACTTATTCATCAGACTACATTAGACTACACCAAAACAGTTTTCGTCAAAATCATCAGTTCAGCTTGCAACAATAGATTACAGCTGAGAGAAAAATCTTACAGTTGGTTTCGACAGTATTATACTGTTGAAACAGAAACCAGAAAAACTGAATAGTGCTACACGGCTGTGGTTTTATACTCGCCAACTCAACATTACAAAAATTGATGGGAAGGTACCATGCACTATTATTTTAAGCCAATAAAACCAACTGGTTTTGCAGACATTGCAGTTCCTACGGACTTAATGATGAACAAAGAAACCTTGAGGGGTTTTTATTTCAAATTTTTTGCGCATTTTTGTAATTTTTGAATACCTGTCCCAAATCCCTTTAAACGCGAACATTTTAGTTAGTTAATCACACAATTTCGTAGGTTTTACATAAATGACCTCGGACAATCTTCTATTCGATCTACGCAAATTTTAAGAGCCTTTAGCTAGGATGATGCACAATTGACAACCGTATTTTTGCGATCAAATCAAACACTTACATTTAGTGCACCAAGCAAAATAAAAATAGCTGGAAAATATTGCATACTGATGTCAGGGCCTTAGGGTTTAGGAGTAGGGGTATTTTTGTGACTAAATTTTATTTCGCAGGAAGCCAAAGTTTCACTGGGCATTCATATAAATTGACAGACATATAATTTCTGCAGCATAAAACTTGAGACGAAAGTGATGCGCTTGCATAAAATCTCAGAGTTAATTGTAAAATACAACATTGATTTAAAACTCTTCTGCAGCAAGGCATATCAGAACCTATAATTTTTGGTGATTTAGTTTTAATATTTAAAAGAATTGTTGAAAAACCTAATTTTAATGATCAATTCAAAAATATTATCAAACGTTATATAAAAGTTGGATATAACTTGGATGTCATGCGACAAACTGCATGCCTGGTTTTAAACCCAATCGCGGTTTATAGCTATGATTTCCTCTTTAATTGCACGATTGTGGGTCAGGCCTCAGACCCTATGGCGGCTCTGACGTAATACTTTAATCAGCGGGTTGGTCCCTGATGATTATCTGTAGCTGTGCCCACTGTTGCTCAACTTGAGGTTTTCTTTAGCTCTGACTATCTGTGAGTCGTGAGCTCTTTTCTTTGTTTCATCATAGTGTATTAATTTGATTAGAGTGTTTCACCATGATGATACATTGCAATAGTTGGATTGGGCCCCAATTACATCAGAGACATAGTTTTCTTGCGTCGAGCCCAAGTTATAATTAATGCAATTTAATTCGATTTGAATTAAATTCATTTATTATTGAGAAATCACACTTCAATTTAATTGGGTGGCAAACGTTAAAGAAGCGTACGCTTGCTTCAGATATATATATATATATAAATAGCCAGGCTGCAAAGATACGTTCATACACATGTTTATCTGCCTTTTTAGTTTCGGCTACGTAAAGAACAGCATGGTGTTCGAAGGACGTTTTGTTGATTGGAATCCTATATAGGATAAGTATTTGTATTTTATAGTTTTGTTTATATGTGAAAGTGATGATGTTTGTGTGAATTGTAGAAAGGTTCAAGGGAGTGTTGCTCTTTTTTATAAGTTGACATTGGGTGTGTGAGTGAAGGTTAAATAATTGTTGCGCAAAAGCAGTTGTTGCGTTAATATCTTAATTATAAAACTAACATGCTTATTTACATTTTAGTATAGTATTTGTTATAAATACTACTACTACTACTACTACCACTAAGTTAACTTGACCTGTATACATGCTTTGTTAAGGGGACAAGCAAGAGCCGATCAGAAGAGGCAGAAGACCCCTATCCGCTACTTGGGACAAGCGATATAGTATTAAATATGTAATATGCTCTGAGAGTGCTGCAAACAGGTCTCAGCCCAGATATTCGGTTAAATTCAATATGCATAATAATATTATTGTTTTGGTTAATTTTCAAATGTACTGCATTTTAAATATATTTGTTTTGTGAATAGTTGTTTGTAACGACGGTTGCTTGTTCGAGACTCAATGGAGTCACTGAGCTGTGTCTTTGAGCAAGACAAACTGCTTAGTCAGCACTCTCAAACCCAAGAAAACGGGAATTACTGAAAAAAAAGTCAATTTGGACGCGCAACATCGACACAAACAGGATACTTAGCAGAATCTTATTCTGTTCGCAAATATAAGCTGCTGCTTGTAAGGGTGATTTTATCTAGACTGAGCATATGCTGTTAGCTATTTTATTTTACACATTGCAGACGCTCAGGAAAAGTAGGTGAGGTATGTATATTCATTGCAGCTAAACAATGAAATTGGATATAGCGTGGGAATTTGCACTCTGGCATATTATAAAATACGTACCGTAGTTGGAGTTATAAGAGGGATGCAACTTTGCACATTAAATGACCAACATAACCACCACCAACAACAACAACACAACAAACCTACTTCTTCTACTACTACGACTACGAATAATAATAATATTATTTATAATAATAAAAATAATAATAATAATAATAATAATAATGATAATAATAATAATACAATTATAATAATAACATGTAAAAATAGCAAAGCCAATTTTAAATATGTGTTTAGGTCATATTAATCAAGAGTGCATGTCAGTTTTAATTAAAACATCTGGTCTAACAATTATTTATTTGATTTTCATATTATCCATCAACATGACGGAGACTGGTAAAAAGCCACAAAAGAGGATACCTTCTGAGATTAGGGAAGATCCATCAGACTCTGTAGCCTCTACAAGTCAAGTTAAATTACAGTTGAGGAAGCAGGTACAAGTATTAAGAACACACTTTATCGCTTGTGCGTGATGATTTGTCTCTGCATGCCAGTCAGGCAATAATAATAAATAATTAAATAAATAAATAAATAAATAAATAAATAAATAAATAAATAAATAAATAAATGAATAAGAACTATAAATATATATAAATAAAAAAATAAAGATGCGAAATGATGGGTACTCCAATATAGCATGAGACTGCTTATATAGCAAAGGGAATGTATACTAGACTTATGAAATCTTGTTCATAGCTAGCATGTCACATTAGTTGTTCGCACACTTCATTTTTGTGTAAGTTGACTTCAATTGCTGTTGGTAGGCAAATTAGAAGTCTGAGCCCGATGTTGCTGTTACCCAAGCAACAGATGTAGATTAAAACTGTTACAATGGCAATGCAGACAGGTGTTTATATAAAAATGAGTAAATCCATTGCTGGGTTCACGAAATACAGAATACATACTTAGATATCTTTACACTGAAGTAGCACAAACATTATTAATTCGAAATGATTATGGGTTTTGAATGGTTTATGGGTAAGTAAAAAGCATTCAGAATATGGCCATGTGTCTTAAAAGCTGCCTAGTCTGTAACTTTTGATCTTTTAATTTTATAACTAATGTTTCTATTGTTCAAGAACACAGTAAAAAAACAACAACTAAAATTTAGGTATACATTTTACCAATTTCGTAAATTTTAACAAATTATCAGTATCAAAACAACAGCAATTCTGTTAAAATTAACTGTCTATAGTTGTTGGAGGGACGCAAATAATTACCAACACACCTGTCTTTATAAGATAATTCACTTTTCCGTGCAGTTTTCAGCTATAGAGAACAGATTTATTGTGAAAACATAACTTAATTCTACTTTTACAAATGATTTAAAAAGAAAGTAAAAATTTCGAAAAATGTTCATAGTTGCAGACTTAGTCTCTTTAAGTGTTTATACAAACTAGACAATTAGTATTTCTATTAAACAATAACAATCACAATGGATTTGTTTCTGAATCGGGTTTAATGTCAGTTTCTTTAACAAGTCACATTAATCCAATCCAGGAAGATCTTTTCTGACACAACTGAAAACAAATGTTGACTGCGACGTAAATATCCAATGAAACAAACAAATATACTATTAATAGATGCTTTTGTAATGTTGATGCATATTATTGGTGTAATCATTCTGTAGCAATAGATATGATCAATTACGACAAGGGCACACAGAATGCCAGAGTGGGTATACTATTGCAAACAGTAGTGGCTCAATAAAATGAGTAATCGATCTTAAATCTGGTCATCCATACAAAACGAATTTTTGGTTATTTTATGTATTTAAAATATTTAATTTATCAGTGTTGATCGCTGTACGCCAGTAAATGCAGTTCTTTTAATCTATTTTTAAAGTTTTTTGTTCTAAATTCATTTGCAATTGCAAGTTCATAATTGCATCAAGTGCCAAAGTAAGCTACTCTATATTGACATGTTTACTTTGAGAAGTTTGTTACCTGTTGCCCAATGGTCATACAACAACCAACCAAGATTTACTAAAAGCTTGGAAACTGATTACACGTGTTCACTTGCCATCACGTATTTTGAGCTTGTACCAATGATTTTAACATTTTGTACAGTGGGTGAATGTTAGAACGTAAACGTATAGTGCCCAGGTCCAACAATATGGTAATAGTTGAAATATAATAATAATAATAATAATAATAATAATAATAATAATATGGAAAGATAGTTACTTCCTTCATTTGATATTAAGTATTGTTTTGTTGAAGAACGATATTCAGGTCAAATCAGATCATATTGAAATAACATTAATAACATATCAGTCGTTTTCAGTGGTAAAATCTGAGCAATCTACTTTCAAAGACACGTTCACGGAATCTTACTCTTGTCTCCAAAGAGTTCTGTCGTCTTTCAGCCTGTAGTAGACAAGTTTTCACAACACAGTACATATATAATATGAAGTTGGTTTAACATCAATTAATGTTTGTAGAGGGGTGCATGAATTATTACAGAGTTTGGCCAAGGCACTTAACCATACTGTAAAAAGTATTGCATATTTATCTGTCAATAATGTATTCTGACAGATCAGTAAATTGTCACTTGTTCGCCATCATTTATTTCAGTAAGACACACAAGTACTGAGATTCAACTCTAACTTTTTAGGAAGCAAACGTAGAAGGTATTAGAAGAACCCAAGTCAGAGAATACTAGGTTTTCTGCATCATTCCATTTGTTATTTGGCGTATTATCGAGTCTCTAGCATAAATGCTCAACGCAGATATAGTATGAAGCATCAATGTTTTCTCTTGCTTACCTTTTGGTATTTTCAAGTTTATTTCGATTTAACAAACTCAGGATAGCACGTTGTTAATATAACTCATGAAGAAACTGAGAATTCAGTTATAATTACGTAGATGTATGTCACAATTGCGAAAATCTTGCACCAGGAAAAACCAAACCAAAAAACCAAACTTATCGTTTATGTTTGGTTGATGAGTTTTTAAATCATTTCCAAGTCTAAACCAAAACGTTAAGGGCCTGCTCTTTATCATTTAGAAGTTCTCCAGGAACGTTATATCAATTTAATGCAGTTTCAAAAAAAAATGTTTGTAATACAAATAAAAATACATTATTATTTACACTCTTATTGTATAGTAAAACAAAAAAAAAATCTCAATAGACAAAACGATATATAAAAAAAAGTTATACAATGGGGTCAATGGAAAATAATACACTCACGTGGGAATCTTATGTTATAATATAACATGTCACCGTTCAATACATACATAACTTGTGATCACAAAGATGGAATAAGAATGTTGGTTATAATTCTTAGAATATTGTTGTTTTTGTTGAATTCTTGGAAACAATCTTCAATCTCTTTATTGCAAGGGCAATGATATTGGTCTGTTTAAATTACGTTTTATAATATAAGTAATACCAAAAAACATTAAATGCAAAGTGCAAAATGCAAAGTGACATATCAAGCATGTACTATCATATATCGTTTGGAGTTTGAAAATAAATTGTACAAAGACCATTCGTTACTGATTTTCAATGATGGATCTCTTTTTCTTTTTTTTATTATTATTATTATTATGGGGATACGCATTTGTCATGCATTGGCAATGACAATTTTGGTGTTTTGATTCAAAATGTATTTGAGGTGTTATTTGTAACACAAACATACAGAAGTTTTCCTTTTATACGTCATATATTTTTTATATTTCCCCTTCATGTTAAGAGATTGGCTTGGTCATGACGTTAAATAAGAATTGTGCTATATATGGCGGTGAGCGAATCAACTGTTGCACAGTTGGTCCGCTCATTGGCGCGAATGCATAAATTGATCTTCAATTTTGGAATATTGCGAACATGTTGTATGCTAGGTTTAGCATGCGGCCGTCTCAATCAAAATTGTAATATGGTTGGAACCCCTCCATATTATTATATATTAAGTCTAACTCAAAAGACAGAAAATTAGAATAATATTGAGTGATATTGCTATAACTTGAATAATGATGATGTTTGTGTGAATTGTTATTGTTGATATTGAACATTGAGAAATATGTGAACATTGTGAATGGTTAAATATTGTGTTGATGTTGAAAAAAAATCTTTTAAATTGAAGTGAAATGTTAGCAATTGTTATACAATGTCCGTCATGGCCAAATAAAGCCAATATTAAGTAAGCATTGTAGTTTATTATCATTATAGTACGTTTTACAAAGATAAGTCAGCAAAATATTTGAGACATTTCTTAACATAAGTCTAAATACACAAGCCACTCTTGCCAGTAACCTTTTACATCCTTGCGCATATTTTCGTCAAGAATAATGCAATTTAATTCGATTTGAATTAAATTCATTTATTATTGAGAAATCACACTTCAATTTAATTGGGTGGCAAACGTTAAAGAAGCGTACGCTTGCTTCAGATATATATATATATAAATAGCCAGGCTGCAAAGATACGTTCATACACATGTTTATCTGCCTTTTTAGTTTCGGCTACGTAAAGAACAGCATGGTGTTCGAAGGACGTTTTGTTGACCCACCCATTCGACCCTCCCCTTAAATGTTTTGTTTGTTTTCTGCTGTTTTGTTGTATATTTCAGGTGCGTTTTACGTGATAACCATGGTATCCAATACTTTGTCATGACGGACACTATCAGTTGCTTTAGAAGAATGCCACAGTGCGACAGAAATCACATTAGGGAACATGAATGAGTGTTGAGGCAGGATGCCCTCTTCAACAAATGTTGAATATGGCTGGTAGCTCTCCCTAAATCACACAGGAACATTATTGTGATGTGGATCATGTGTACGTACGAATGTATAACTTGTAAATGGGCAAACATGAAAGACTGTTGAGGCTGGAAGCCCTCTTCAACAAATGTTGAATGTGGCTGGTAGCCCTTTATAAATCACCGCAGAACTTTATGGTCTTGTGGATCATGTTTGCACATGAAAGTATAATTTGATAATGGGCAAACATGAAAGACTGTTGAGGCTGGAAGTCCTCTTCAACAAAATTTAAATTATGGCTAGTAGCCTTCCATATATCATGTTAGAACATTATAGTGGTGTTGATCATGTTTGCACACAAATGTATAATTTGAAAATGGGCAACCATGAAAGACTGTTGAGGCTGGAATCCCCCTTCAACAAATGTTCAACATGAACGATAGCCCTCAATAAATCTCAGAAAAACACTATGGTGTTGTGGATCATGTTCGCTCGTGAATGCATAAATTGAACATCAATTTTTGAATTTGCAATAATGTTACTGTTCGGTTTAGCCTGTAGCCATTTAGATAATTTTGATAGGTTGGAAAACTAACATATTATCAAATCTAATTAGACATAAAGTAAGTGTGGCGCGAATGCATAAATTGATCTTCAATTTTGGAATATTGCGAACATGTTGTATGCTAGGTTTAGCATGCGGCCGTCTCAATCAAAATTGTAATATGGTTGGAACCCCTCCATATTATTATATATTAAGTCTAACTCAAAAGACAGAAAATTAGAATAATATTGAGTGATATTGCTATAACTTGAATAATGATGATGTTTGTGTGAATTGTTATTGTTGATATTGAACATTGAGAAATATGTGAACATTGTGAATGGTTAAATATTGTGTTGATGTTGAAAAAAAATCTTTTAAATTGAAGTGAAATGTTAGCAATTGTTATACAATGTCCGTCATGGCCAAATAAAGCCAATATTAAGTAAGCATTGTAGTTTATTATCATTATAGTACGTTTTACAAAGATAAGTCAGCAAAATATTTGAGACATTTCTTAACATAAGTCTAAATACACAAGCCACTCTTGCCAGTAACCTTTTACATCCTTGCGCATATTTTCGTCAAGAATAAAGGAGTTTTCGTACCGATGCCCTCGAAGACAATTTCCCATGATGTACATTTAAAGAATCACAGCCCTAAATTCTCGTTAAGCGGTTGATATATAAAAATATGAATATTGCGAGACATTTTAAACGTCTTGATCTCTTCTTAATGAGTATAAATTCTACCAAAGGGCTGTACAAACTGACAAAAGTGATGTTAAATGATTCGATAAATAAATATCAAATACAGATCATTTTGAAATTATGAAATATGATTAATAGCTGATACTATCATTTAAATACATTATTGATTGCGCCATATATGGTATTTTCTGACTTAAACGGGACCAGGTTAATAATACTATTTCCTTTGATGTAAGATCCAGACTGTAAAATGAACGTAATGTCAGCTTGACCTCGACTCGGGATCGAGGGCTGCGGGTTCGAGCCTAACCGTATGCATTGGGTTGTGTCCTTTAGCAAGACATGATATCCTCTGCTTAGTACTGGTTAATCCCAGCACGACCCGTCACAATATGACTTAAAAATGTTGACTGGGACGTAAAAACCAAAACAAATAAAATACCTGTTATATCGCATCATTTTTAAAACAATAAAATACGAACTACGTGCTGTGCAAGAAATACTAAGAAACTTTTATTTGTATATAAGGATTGGGTATAAAAATCCGCCCCAGTTGGCTACCGTTTGGCATCGAAGATTCGTGAAACCCAAACTAAAGGACGGATTCTTCTATCCCCATCAAAGTCTCCTCGTCCTTGGTTACTTCAGAAAAGACTGAATGGTTATTTGTTTGAGTTGATTGTTTACGTCCCTGTCAATATTTTCAGTCATGCGGGAAGTTTTCTTATGTTGCACTATGATACGGATATGTGGATGTACGTACTGATCTGTATTATTTCTGTGCCTATGATCAAAGTGTTGGATTTGTCACGCACTGCCTCATAAGGCTTTATTTACAGGATTCAGTGATCTTCCTGTAGAGCCACACCGGATAGGCGGCAATCGAAAACGTTAATATAAGCAACAAATGTACATCTAAAATAGTTAGAAACAGAGTTTTTGATTGCCATGTGTCGCCCGACTGGTGACAAATGGCAATCGAAAACACTATTTCTTACTATTTTTTATGAACGGTCGTCGATTGTTAAAAGCGTTTTCGATTGCAGCCAATCCAGCCACTGAGAACGTCTATTTGTGAGGTAAAGTAAGTTATTGAGTGTGTGGGTCCTGTAGCGAAATAGGTTGATTAATTGCAAACTTCAAATTTTATACGATAATTAACATTCTGCTCGTTTCATCGAATAGAGCAGAATATTTGTCTAGTCGGTACTAGCATTAACAAAGGTTGTGCAGTATATTATTACTCAGTCGTCATGCACGGACTGAGAATAATCAGGTATTTGTGAACGAAGTGTCGTGAAAAATCAGTTCTAAGGCGGCTTCACAGACGTGAGCAACACACAAAAAAAAGCGAAGGACGTTGGTCTATATAAGTAAGAAGATAACATGGCACCGACCTAGGGTATTAACAGCAGACAGAACGAGATGAACAAGTTGGTTTCTACAGAATTAAAAAGATAAGTGAAACTCAAAAACTTATTTTGTGAATTTTAGGTAGCAAAAGTGCGTCTGTCGCATCTGCAGATTATAACGCAAAAGGTAAATGCGTTCAATGTGTAGAAGATGGCATGTTCAAAAAATAGATGATTGTGACAGAAATCTAAACTATTATTAAACGGTATATGAAGATGAAGAATTTAGCGAAAGGTACATTTTTATCTGAAACGCCTTTAAGCGGAGAATGTTGTATACTATAGAGCAAATAAAAATAACGCAACACACTACATATATATTATGAAAGAATATACCAGGGATAACCCGATCGTATTTTCAAACACGTTCATGTATAAAGATGTCAAGAGCAGGCTATAAAAGTTTATCTGAAACGCTCAAAAGCGGAGTATGGTGTATAATATAGAGCAAATAAAAAATAACGCAACACACTTTATACGCATTATGAAAGAATATACCAAGGATATCACGGTCATAGTTTCAAACATGTTCACGTATATAGACGTCAAGAGCAGGATATACACGTTTATCTGAAACGCTCAAATGCGGAGAATGTTGTAAAATATAGGGCAAATAAAAATAACGCAACACACTACATACACATTATTAAAGAATATACCAGGGATATCACGATCATAGTTTCAAACACAGTCACTAATTTAGGCGTCCAGAGTAGGCTATATATCCTCATGAATTGGGGGGCATTTCCTGGTTTTGCAAAGAAAAGACATTAATAATAATAATAATAGTTATAATAATAATAAAATAAAATTGTTAAGTGAACGATGGAATCAATCACAGATTTACATATAACGTTCTTACATTTCAGTTTCTAATATTTGGAACAACGACAGGTTATTAGAACCCACATTGGCTAGAAAGTAGTTGACGATTATTTACATCTGGAGGTCGCCAGTGATGAGGAGGATCAGAAACACATTTGAAGAGCTCAATCCAAGTTGGCATTGGAAATTTGAAAGTCCATATTTAAAGCACATTGTAAAGATAAGTACAGACAGCAGTTTTTCTTGTTTTCATCAGACAGACATTTCAGATATAAAGAATTTTTTTTAAGATGCGAATCTTGGCGCTATACATAGGTTGGTAGTACAGATCAGTTAGATCATGAGAGACGATAACAAAGGTGGGTGGATTTGCAGAGAGTAAGTACAGATGAATCCCCATGAAATAGGCTAAATATTGATATAAATAGATGCATGGTCATATTAGTACTTTACGTTGGTTATAGAAGAGGATTACACTTTATCTATCTATTTGCTGTACTGATCGCGACAAATACTGTTGTTGTTTTTTTGCCAGAGAGTGTTTATCTTAAAAAAGATGGAAATTTCTGGCATGTAAAGAGGTCTTACAGTAATAAGACAACCAAGAGATCCACTCATTACTATCTTAGAAATGTATTCTCAAAATTGAAACGTAGTCTCATGCTATTAATACTCTACTGTAAAAATAACACGGCACAAAGCATATATTAGTACTGGATTGTAATAGCATAAGCAATAATTTGCATAAATCTAAGTTTAAAATACAAAAAAGTTGCAAGATAACATGACAACAACTTCAAAACGATATTTCATGAGCTAATTTGAAAATGGTGAGGCTTATATTAATTACATGGATAAAGCTCAGTCAAATGGAACGGTTTCAGCTTTCTCATGGTCGGACGCAGGTAAGGAAGCATTTTACATACAGAATTCTTTACTGGAATTGGCGAGCATTGGTCAAATATTGTGGAAAGTTTTATCAGTGATGTTATTATGGTGGTAAACGGTCAAAGAATAACTGCATCTGTAAATGACTGTTTGTGTGGAATCAAAGCTATATCGCAGTATGTATTTAAATTTTGCTCATAGGCAGCCCTTATTCCTGATATTGATTTTTTTTTCTTTATTTAATGAAATTTGGATTTCTTCTGTTTGAAGAAAATTGTCAATTGAACCGTTTATGCATGTTAAATGATTCATACATTTCTTCTGCTTGAAAAATGGGTAGGTTTATGTATGCTGGAAGATGGAGAAAATGTAAAAGATAATCAAAGAAAGGAGATTTCAATTAGAAACATAAAGTTATCAGAGTGTACGAGCAGAAATCGCTGCATCCACAGTAGAATATATGTTAGAGACATGTCAGTTAAAGGTACGCTTGTTAGAATAAGAATGAGTCATTCACCTTTGAAAAGGGGTCAGTTGTTTTAAAGGCGTAGTCGTTAAAAGCTAACGTCAGAGTATTGAAAGAGAATACTGCATTCGATTCTGAATTATTTGCAAACGAAAAACGGTGATATATGTTGGCTATGCAGATATGGACAATGTTATAAATAGTGAGACATAATCAAAAAATCCAAATACACTTGCAGTGTAATTGATTTTCCCAGAAGTGGAATTTCAAAGGTTATTTCCCAAGGTAAGAATATATATCATAGGAGCAGTAGATTTATGTGAGAAGAGCAAACTTTCCTCATAAGAGAGCTCTAAAATTCGGTTGGTGACTAGGTCACATGTCATTTCCCAGAAGAGGAAACAAGAAGTTCCCCAGAAGTGGAAAAAGGTATTTATCTGGTATAAGGTAATTTTGAGATTGCCCAGGAGGTGGAAACGATTTTCCCAGAAGTGGAAAAAGTATTTACCTGGTAGAAGGTTATTTTCAAAGGTAAGAATATATATCATAGGAGCTGTAGATTTATGTTGGAAGAGCAAACTTTCCTCATTAGAGAGCTCAAAAATCGGTTGGTGACTAGGTCACATGTCCATTCCCCAGAAGTGGAAATATGAAGTTCCCCAGAAGTGGAAAAAGGTATTTATCTGGTACATGGTACTAATTGAGATTTCCCAGGAAGGGGAAGCGAGTTCCCCAGAAATGGGAAAAGCGTATTTATCTGGTAAAAGGTAACAATTTGAGATTTCCCAGGAAGTGGAAACGAGTTCCCGGGAAGTGGAAATGGTATTTAACTGGTAGAAGGTTATTTTCAAAGGTAAGAATATATATCATAGGAGCTGTAGATTTATGTTGGAAGAGCAAACTTTCCTCATAAGAGCTCAAAATTCGATTGGTGACTAAGTCACATGTCATTTCCCAAGAAGGGGAAACATGAAATTCCCTTGAAGTGGAAAAAGGTATTCATCTGGTATCATGTTATAATTGAGATTGCCCAGGAAGTAGAAACGAGTTCTCCCAGAAGTGGGAAAAAGGTATTTACCTGGTAGAAGGTTAATTCCAAAGGTAAGAAAACAAAACACAGGAGCAGTAGATTTATGTGAGAAAAGCAAACTATCCTCATAAGAAATTTAAAATCGGTTGGTGACTAGGTCACATGTCCATTCCCCAGAAGTGGAAATATGAAGTTCCCCAGAAGTGGAAAAAGGTATTTATCTGGTATATGGTACTAATTGAGATTTCCCAGGAAGGGGAAGCGAGTTCCCCAGAAATGGGAAAAGTGTATTTATCTGGTAAAAGGTAACAATTTGAGATTTCCCAGGAAGTGGAAATGAGTTCCCGAGAAGTGGAAATGGTATTTAACCGGTAGAAGGTAACAATTGAGATTTCCCAGGAAGTGGAAACGAGTTCCCCGGAAGTGGAACGTGGTATTTACCTGGTAGAAGGTAATATTTGAAATTTCCCAGGAAGTGGAAACGAGTTCCCCGGAAGTGGAAAATGGTATTTACCTGGTAACAATTGAGATTTCCCAGGAGTGGAAACGAGTTCCCCGGAAGTGGAACGTGGTTTACCTGGTAGAAGGTAATAATTGAGATTTTCCAGGAAGTGGAAACGAGTTCCCCGGAAGTGGAAAAAGTTATTTACCTGTTAACAGATAATTACTGAGATTTCCCCGGAAGGGGAAGTCAGGTTGAAAATGCAGACTGAAGGTCTTGATTTTCTAAAGATGCAAAAGTCCCTTAGAGCAAAATCAATGAACAAATAAAAAAAAAATGAAAAAAAAAAAAATAAATAAAATAAAAATCTCAGATGAAAATAAGGGTAGACTTTCAAACAACGAAGTATTTGGTTTTAGTATGGTTTTGGGAGAGAAAATGTCCTCCATATGAACAAAGATGGAGGAGTAAATATGGTTGTATAGAGCAGTATTTAGAAGATAAAAAATGAGGTCAATGTTTATTACAATAAAAAAAATGTATTCACTTCATAAAAAATCAGGAGTAGAAAAGGTGATTTTCAAAATATTGCCATGATGGTAAGTTACGTGAAATATCAAAATTAAAATGTCAGTAAAATGGATATGGTATATTTCTAATAAGCAATGCGTTTATTTATGTCAGAGAAAGAAGAAAATTAAATTGACTGATATATGGGATCACAAACAAATGACAAGTTCAGTGTTTATTATAACGTAGATACAAATAAGTTAATTCCAGATGAGTTCCCAGTATAGAAGTTGCCCAATTATTAGCTCAGTATCAGAGTTAGCAGAGGGGAACTGTTGAGTATAGTAGATATGGCAGTTTGTTGTACTTTAAGAGTTTCAGATCAGCCGTTTGCACCTGATTATCTTATTTTAATAGGCGATACATTTAGCAAAACAAAAGTAAATAAATAAGTAACTAAAATGAGTACCAGATACAGCCATTTTAATCAGACAAAGTATTATATGCAAATGGGCATGAAAACAATGATATTTTTGGAAAATAAATTTTAGATTCCAGCATGATTGCAATGAAAATAAGAATAATATGTTTTGACAATAAGGCTATTTGTATATGGCTATTTGTTTTCATTTGTTGCAGGTATTGGCTCAATCAGAAACATACAACATCATCTGTTTTGACAAAGGGATTTAGAAGGGACTTTCTGAGCAAATCTCAACACATTGTGTCCTGAAGCAAGCGGAAGTACAGATAAGTACACGTATACCACGTGTTTAAGCACTGTCCGCTGGAAGTCACCTGACAGTAAAATAAGTACGTTAAAGATTTTGGAGACAAACTGTTAAAAATGACAGAGATGATGTCTATGTGAGGCATTGTGATGTGACTTATTAGAATCTATACAAAATTTTGTCGCTCTCTTTCTAACATTTGTATTTTCTAAGCGCGCCAACATGCAAACTGTGTTTGTTTTCTTTGTTAGAGTAAAGAATGGACTTAACATTCTGCTCGTTTCATCGAATAGAGCAGAATATTTGTCTAGTCGGTACTAGCATTAACAAAGGTTGTGCAGTATATTATTACTCAGTCGTCATGCACGGACTGAGAATAATCAGGTATTTGTGAACGAAGTGTCGTGAAAAATCAGTTCTAAGGCGGCTTCACAGACGTGAGCAACACACAAAATTTTGTATAGATTCGAGCAAGAGATCTTGCCGTGTTGATTTGCACGTCGTCATTGCTATGTGGTATACTGCACTGTTAAAATCACAGCAAGTTTTCGCCAAACAAAAAATAGAAAGTTTGGTGTCATGTGGGCTGGACGGCAGGTACTTCGGCAATGAGAAGATCTAAGGGTTAAGTAAGCTGTGTTACTGGCAGGGCTTTTACAAGCACTTCTTAAAAAGATCTCATCAAGGTCTACAACGTCCTTCCATGTCACGCTGCTCATTTGCTCACATTAAAGCGCGCCAACATGCAAACTGTGTTTGTTTTCTTTGTTAGAGTAAAGAATGGACATAGTATCGATAATATTCTTAATTTAACATTAGTCATTTCTGGAAGTCATATTGAATGGAAAAGGGGCTTTTTTGGCCCCCCTATGAGGCTAAAACATAAAAATCGTTTTTCACCAATTTGTTCTCATTAGTTCATTAGAACAATAACCAAAGTGTAAAAGTCTCAAACTATTTTGACTTTTACCGTTGCTATGGTAACAAATGGGCCACCAAAAAGGCTAAAAATGGAATATTGATCATTTTGGAGCAAAATTGAGAGGTTTCACAGAGAAAAATAACATAGAGCACAAGCAAATACCAAAAAAAAAAATATTTTAACAGAAGATGAAAATTACCACGGCACGCAACATATTAAAATGATTTTTTTGCATTTAGATGTGCTGATATCTAATTCTTAAGAAATCAGTCTCCAAAAGCCTTAAATTTGGTCCAAAATAGCAATTTCTGTTTTAAGCTTATTTTGTCGGCTATGTTTGTTACCATAGCAACGGTAAAATTTAAGTAAATGCCTAAATTTTTGCACTTCCGTTATTCTTCTAATGAACCAATCAAAACAAATTGGTGAAAAGCAATTTTCAGTTTTGGGCTCTAGAGGGGGGAAAAATAGCCCTTAATGCACGTACCCCTTTATGTCTTAAGTAATGTTTTTGGAGACTGATTTTTTAAGAAACTGGGTTACCTAAATAAAGGATCTCACAGTCTTAATGAAGGAATGTCGTCAATAATTGCCAGAAAATCAAAACAAATGATTTCTTTTTCTCTGGAGAAGGTAGTTGGTGCAGTCCTCGAATCATCCGCAAAAGTGCTTTTCAAATCGTTTGTTTATAAATGATACATATTTAATTACCACAAATTATAGCAATGGGGTTGGATCACAAGTTCTCGCAACATTAGTTATGACCCTCCCCCTATGTACAATAGCACAAGTCTAGTCTTCACATCGGCCAAGTGCTGATTTAAAAATACAATAGGTAAGTAATAGTTTATTAAAGTGTCACATATCAATTATACATCTATAAACTTATAATACAATTTAAAATTGATACCCAGCCAGTATATGGCTTCCGAGACACTAATTGTTTGCATTTAACATTTACAATATATAAAAATCTAAGATGAAACATGTACATGCATAAAATTGTTAAAAAAAACAGTAAAGGTAAGTAGATACAATGCTAATAATGTACCTTAAAAGGACTCTTTTTTACATTTTAAAACGACTAATGTATCATAGTTGATCTACGCCTCCTGTTCATTTGCAGTAACGTTGAGGCTATTTTAGTCTGTAAAATGTCAGTTATCATTAAAAATATTAGTTTTTCAGAGTCGGACATGGATTCGAAATTTGTATTTACATCTGATGCATTTTGAAAGAGTTCGTGTCTTAAATCGCTATAGAAACTACAAGAGATCAGCAAGTGTGTTTCATCTTCTATGAAAGATGCTTCATAGAACCCCCACAAGCGTTCATTTAAAGGTGTCTTTGGCTTAGTGAATCTACCCGTTCCAATGGTTAAGGGAAGATTACAGCTCCTAAATCAGACAAGAATGCGTCCGCTTGGTGATCCCGTCTCATATTTGATTTAACATAACATTCTGTAATAAGGGTAGTTCTGTATGTTCTATCTGTGCGTAATTTGTTCCTATGGATTCATCTCTGCCATTACACAACAGACTATCTTCCCAGTGCTGTCAATCTATTTGGTTTAATTTTTCTCTGGCTAGTTTGAGACAAAATGTTTTATTAGGCACTGGTGTTAACAAACATTGTAAATCTTATTCATCAATCTGTTTTAACAATATTAGTATTTTCCCATGAGCGCCGTATTGAGAATGACCATTGATGAACCTTATGTGCTGTTCTATCCTCTGGCATAGTTTTTAGTCTACACCACAAGCAAACACATTCACTCTTTTGCTTAACTTCAGCAGATACCCAGCCCATATCGCCCCTGGAAGCAGTGTTTGGTGCATTTTTTAAACTCCGAGAAAATATCGGCATGCTTTATTCAGAAATCTTTGAACCTTTGGAAATTTACGGGTACCCCATATGCCAGAACAATAGAACAGAACAGTTTCTACAACACTTTCTATCAGTTTTGTATATACTTCATATGACATACCACCTGCATACAAATATTTCATATAAACAGCTCCTAGAGCTCGACCAGCTGCTTTTGTCACCTCTGTTACAGATTTTTCCATATCTAAGTGCTCGTTGAACCAATACTCAAGGTACTTATATTGAGAAACAGAGACAATAGTATTTTCACCACAGTTAAATACATAATCTGTACGTAGCGTATTCTTATTTCTAAAATGTATAACCTGGGTTTTTGATTCATTGATGGTAAGGCGCCATTTGCAACACCAACTATTCGGACTGTTCAGCATAATCTGTAGCACATCTGTTGATTTTGAAATAAGGACTATATCATCAGCGTACATCAATATGCTGATAACATTATTGTCAAATCTAATACCACAATTTAAGGCATTGATTTCCGTTACTTGGTCGTTAACATAGATTGAGAAAAGCGTTGGTGACAGACCACAGCCCTGCTTAAGGCCTTGTGTTACAGGGAAAAAGTCAGTGAAGTACTCATTGATTCTAACTGAACATGTAACATCGACATAAAGAGATTGTATGGCTTGTATTATATTAATACTCTTAAGCGTGAGCTTGTTGACACTAATGCCTATAATCTGCAGCCTTCTTTGAGTGAAAGGGTGATTGTTGATGGGCATGGTTGTCATACAGCCCTACATTTTGGTGTCAAAGCTAAAGAAAATCAAGACAAAGTTCCTACGTTGTACTGGTTACCTAAACTCCATAAAAAAACCCTATAAAGCAAGATTTATTGCAAATCCTAGTTCTTGTACAACAACAGAACTTTCTAAATTGTTAACCTCGTGTCTTACAGCTGTTAAAAAACATGTTATCAAATATTGTGAAAAGGTATATGAGAGATCTGGTAAAAACCTATTTTGGTCGATTAAAAATTCAGGTGAAATTTTAGATAAACTTAAAGCTAGAGATTTCAATGCGACCAGTTTGTCTACTTATGATTTTTCTACTCTTTACACTACTTTACCTCATAATTTAATTAAAGATAAACTTATTGATCTTATTGAAAGTACCTTCCAGAGAGAAGGCTCTCCTTACCTTGCATGTAGTGACAGAAATGCATTTTTTACTTCAGAAAAACCTAAAAAATATCATGCATGGTCGTGTCAAAATGTATGCGATGCGCTGACCTTTTTGTTGGACAACATTTTTATTCGATTTGGCACCAAGCTCTATAGACAAGTTGTTGGGATTCCTATGGGCACTAATTGTGCTCCCCTGGTTGCAGATTTATTCCTGTTTTGTTATGAAAGGGACTTTATGATGTCTCTTTCTGGTGATAAGCAGGCTGATGTTATTGATGCGTTTAACACTACTTCCAGATATTTGGACGATATTTTAAATATTAATAATGTTTATTTTGAAAATATGGTTAGTCAAATATACCCTTCAGAGCTCCAACTTAATAAAGCCAATGCCTCTGATACCGAAGCCGCATTTTTAGACTTGCATTTGTCAATTTCTAATGATATTGTTTCTACCAAAATTTCTGACAAACGTGACGACTTTGATTTTGAAATTGTCAATTTCCCATTTTTAGATGGTGATGTTCCTCGTTCTACATCCTATGGAGTCTATATCTCTCAACTCATTCGTTTTGCTAGAGCATCTAGCTATGTTGCTGACTTCAACACTCGCAATAAATTGTTAACTCAGAAACTTCTTAAACAAGGCTATCGGTATCATAAACTTCGCAAAACATTTTCAAAATTTTATAGACGATACTATGATTTGATTTCTAAATTCCAAGTTGGACTTAAATCTCTCTTGCGCCAAGGACTTTCGGAACCTGATTTCTATGGTGACTTGGTGTATAAGTTGAAGAAGATTGTTGGCTCTAATAATTTTTCAGCGCAGTTCATTAAAATAATTTCCCATTATAAAAAGATTGGCTATAACATTAATGTATTGCAACAGACTGCATGCTTGGTGGTCAACCCAATCACGGTTGGCAACTTTGCTTTCCTCTTTAATTGCACGCCGGTGGGTCGGACTTCAGACTCTATGATGGTTCCGACTTAAAGACTTATTTATTGATGAGATGGTAGGGGCCTGATGCTTTGGCTGTGTGTCGGGCCCACCGGGGTTTACCTGTTGGATTTCTTTTGCTCCGGTATTCAGTTTAATTTACTGTTGAGTCCTTATCCTTGCTTTATCTCCTTGTTATATCTTGATTTATATGTTTTAGGAGATGATGCATTGATAAGTTCGGGGTCTTTCATGCAAACCAAATATCTATGTGTCTTGATCCACATCTGAATTAAGGGTGAAGTTGGCGCCGTTAAACCGGTTTAAGCCCTCCAGTAAAATATTTTACTGACCGTTCCAAGGCGGTACTTCTTTTGTGGATCTTTTATGTTTTTGTTCTGTCTTGTGTTTGCTATGTTTTGTGCGCGTCTGTTTATATGTGCTTTGTGGTCACCTGCTGGGAAAGGGCTGACCTCTTGGCTCTCGTTTGTGGTGTTTTCTGTGAGTTTGTCACTTTCCCATTGGTATCCTGGGTCAGGTGTGGTACTTGATTGTATCGATTCCTGATCTTTGCACCATCACGTACTTGTAGAATTTTGCTTTCAATGCCTAAGGACATAAGCTTGAACCATAAACAATCGCGGTTGACTGTATCAAACGCTTTTCTACAATCCACGAAGCAGGCATATGTGTCCTTTTTATTTAGTTTTCTGTTATAAATCAGCGAATTTAATGCATATATATGATCCTGACAGCTCCTATCTCTCCGATACAAACAATAATAGCACTAAATTTCTGTTATCAAAGTTGGAAGTTTTCAAATACAACATTAATCAATAGATGATATCACAATAGCGTTATGCATATCGAATTTAATGCGGATGCGCAGGCTGGTCTGTGTGCTAGTGTGCTAGTTGTACATCCTTTCAGCCATACTATTATGTTATAAACGCTTCCACTTTAAATTGTAGTAGAAGAGTCCATTGTGTTAAAAGGTGTGCTATATAAATATATAAACCCCAAAGAAACTGCGTAAAATTAAGATTTGGAAAAAATGATATAAGCAAACATTGTAGATCCAGATGAGAAGGAATATACTCGTATAATGTCATCTGGATCTACACGGTTTGTCCAGAACTTGTTTCATGTCTGTATAGTTAAAAGCGTTAACATGCAACAGTAAGGTTTTATTGTGACGAACAGCTGGCTTTGCTTCGTAGTGTTGCATGGTAACTTACCCTTTTAGCATAGATAAGTTATTAGTTCAATATGTAGAAACGATCTTTCGCTTTTGATAATTATATGCATTAGGAAAAAGTACAGACACCTGCATGATATTACAAATGCACTATCTAAAAGTTACCTCATTTTCCTTTATAGAACACAATTAAAGCAAATAAAAGCTCATACTCCATTACACACTATTTTCAATGCAAAGACAATCCATAAATCAAGGTTAAAATTGACTCACAACAACAAATGAGTATGATCAGGAAATGCCTGCACCACAATCACACACTGCAGACCAACCAACGGCACCATTAGGATAAGCTACAGAACAATAACAGTCACAGGACGCCTAGAAGACAAATAAAATAAAGCAACAAGCTCTCTATTCCGAATCAAGATGATTACAAAACTAGAAAGGGCACAAAGCAATGCACAACAAAGCATGAAACAATCGCAGAACCCCACAATGGGAGTAACAATCAACAACGAACCAAAACCAGATAACCGCCTCCTTAGAAAGGACATCAGCCTAACCCACTGGTGGCTTAAGTATTATTTTTCTTGTATTAAAAATAACTTATTTTCGCCCTAGATTCAGTTGCTGTTAAACCAAAAAATATTAAGCTCGCATGGAGTTTTTTTGACTATCGCAAAGTATCATCAGATAGAAACAATATAATCAAATTACACATTATTATGAAACAAAGAAAAGGTCCAGCTAACGACTCACCGATAGTCAGAGCCAAAGAAAACCTCAATTGAGCCACGTTGTGACCAGCATTAGGCACCAACCGATCGAGTAAAGCTTTACGTCAGGACTGTCATTGAGTCTGAGGCCTGACCCACCACATGTTTTGTACCAGTTATAAACAAGTAACTATGTATTTTAAAATAGGTGAAAAAAGAAAATTTTATACTTTTAGGACCACCTTTTTAATCTGCTTACATAAACCTGAAATGTGTTGCTGGATGAGCTTAAACAGAGTAACCCCCTAAAAGTTATTGACATAGTTTCTGGTTAGAAGCTAATCATTATGAATGGTCACATGCATCACATGTATCTGATTGTTCCACAATGTCCCATAATGTGGGAATTTTCGATATCTAAGCTTAAATTTGGAATATTGACAAATTGATAAAAATATGTTGTTTGGAATTTGCGTGGACGTCTTCGGCAAAGAGTAAGTGCGGCATAGTTAATGTATGAAAGGGCCTTTGAGAGTAGCGACTCCTTATGATGTTAAAAATTACATTTCACACTTAAATGATACAGCTCATTAAGTTATAATCGGTTTTCGGTTGATATGCTGAACAAATGATAGATCACATTCAGTAGGTCTCGATGGTAAGGATGGTACTTAATTCAAAATTACGCGTGACAATTTATGTGGATTATGCTAAATATTGAGAGACAAGTGAGTAACACCCTTCCCTCAATCCCGTATGAAAGAGCTCCGTGGAAAATTCATTTAATTAGTAGTTATTGACATTTGAGCCAGTGCATGTGATTTCCAACAATTTGACATTTTGACAAGTGTAGACTCAGATGAGCCTGTGCAGCCTCCTTTTAAGCTTAGAAACTCCAAATGACGCTCGATCAGTAGCTTAACAATCATAGAATACTCAAGCGACAAGCAAAGGCTCTGATCAGACTGCGCGTATGCGCAGGCTGGTCTGAGGCTTTGCTGGTCGCACATACCAAATTGTTGGAAATCTCATGCACTGGCTCAATTTTGTTTACACAAAGCTGCAGTGGTTTCAAGAAATATCCCTACCAGCAGATGTGTAAGATTAAACTTACTTGGAAGACATATTCTGAAAGAAATCATTTAGAGATTACCTTCTCACTCATTTTATCTCTATAGAGTTACTTAACTGTTTTCATGCTCGTTACTTTTGCATGCATTTTTTGTTTTATGCTAGCTTTTCAATTTAACATTTTTCATATAATCCTTTCAAGAACAAAATGAGAGCGTCAAACAACTTGGAATCAGATCAGGCCCAACATTTTATCGGGCTTGGTCTGGATCCAGATTGTTTACTATAGTCACCAGCAAGTCGCCGTGAGCATTGTCATAGCCATGTATATAAATATTTTACAAATCAAGGTAAACTTATTTCATCTTGTTATTCTGAAACAAACTTTCCAACTCACAGGACTGTAAAAAACTCTGAAAATTGAAACCTGTATATAAATATATAATTGCTACGGCTGTCAGAATTAATAGATTAGTATTTGATAAATGGACATCATTAGCAGAAGGGTTCTGAAGATTTTTAGGGGATAGATGGGAGGGTGTACTGTAAATTCGGAAATTTTCGCGAGAATTTTATTATAGCCTTAAAAGACATATTTGCGACGTAACTATTCACGACTATGACATGATTTACCTTCATCAGTAAAAGACAGAGTGATTACGCCATTGCGCGAGAATTTTATTTTCACGAAACTTCGCATATGCGAAGTTTCGCGAAAATAAAACCCTCTCGAAACTTTCCGAATTTACAGTATCTATTATAACCATATACCATCTACTACATCTAACTTTGTGCAAGGTCTACACTGATGCACGTGACAGAAACTCTTTTCAAGAACTTTATAGACGCATCAATAATCTAATTTGAAATAGGTGAATTGAGCTTGGCACTGAATTTGTCAATTTATTCGAACTAATAATGTGTATAACTACATTGAATTACAAAATTGCAATATTGTGCCAATTTGGTGAGCAACCTAGGACGCATAATGTCCCTTTTCAAAGTACTGTGACGATGAGCCCTTTGAACGTATGAAAATTAAAATTGTTCCAGAGTGAATGCTAACACCAAAGGGAACGGAAGCTCTGCTGCCACCACTTTTGGTGAAAACTTACTCTTACGTATTCAATCGGAACTACCTCGGCCAATTCCGCGAAATTCCGTGGAATCAGACCACGGATGTACATCGAGGATCTATTTTGATAACGCGGGTGCTAACTAGACGCTGATGTCACAGACACCATGTTAACCCAATAATAAGTCGATAAGTGTGATTGCAGCAAAACAAACGGCTTAAATGAAGTTTATGGTGTGTTTTTTTTTTCAATAAAATATAGCTATAACTTCATTTATTCTGCTGATTAAACTTTTCGGATAATCAGAATAATCGATTTTAATAGAGCTGAACCCACATGCAACAGAACTAAATTTCCATACGCCAGTTCCGGCTAACAAAATGGAGCTTTTTGGTACATAGTACTACGCGTAATGCTCCTTACTGATTCGATTCTCGAATTGTGGCGGACTTTCCCGAATGTTACGTATTATTACTGTGAAGAACACCATTCATAGTTTTATATTAGTCTAAAGCATAAACCCTCAGTCACATTTTGCCTATAACTATGAACTGATGCTTTACGTCACAGTCTATAACTTTTAATCACGTGGGGACTTTTTCCTGGGTTGCAGAAGTACTAAATAGTGGTAGAGGTTAAGGAACCAACACAATGCCTCAAGGGAGACTCGAACCAGTGACCTCTCGATCTCAAGTCTAGCATTCTACGATCAAGATGTGTCAGAGCCGGTTTAAAATATAGTGGGAGTGAAATAACACCATGCAATAAAATCGATAAATAACTAGTGGTTTACAGATTTAGTGACGTTACGTAATTCATTTTTAGAGAAAACTCGTGTTTTCACGCCAAAAAATGCGATCTTAAAGTAATTTAATGTCATGTGATAGACTCAAAAATTCGTGCTCCTGTATTATTGAATTCATTAAACTCGTTGCGAAAAGAGATACAATGTTTGGTAAGCCTCGAATTTAGTCTCTTTTCCTCAACTCGTTTAATAAATTCAATGAAACAAGAGCACTCATGTTAGATCCTATATGTAATGCTGCAGGTACATGGGTCCAAAGGCATCCAAAGCTGTACTTCACCCCGAAACTATACGAGAACTTCAGATAGAAGGACATGTCGACTTTTCTTCCGAGGAGATTAGGGAATGGTAAGATATATAATATTGACATAAAGTTAGGCATATTCCATTTGATAACACCACTTAGGTTTTAGGAATGGTAATAGCGGAAACTTTTGAGAGATATAAATACCAAAAATTTATTGTGGTAGACAACAAAAGCAGAATACCAGCGATTTGATAAAGAAAAGCCTTGGAATCTCTGACTTGTTTATAGGCTACAAACACCTTACAAAAATTACCCATAAATTTTACAAAAATCAATGAAAACAGCATGGAGGCCAAGGATCAGCAAAACTTTTACAATAAGGCCGCAATAATTATAATTTCTTCAAAACTTTCTCTTTGGAGCATACACTTTCAGAGTCTGGTGCAAAAATTCACGAAATAGTTCATAATAATCCACTACTTCCGGTTTATGTTGTGTATAGCCTTCACACTGTCGAATGACAACTTGGCACATTTTCATCATTAAATTCAGTGGGTACATGCGTTCAAGGCATGAAATCCTGCCCCACTCCTGCAGTAGAGCTTAGCAAATTTCACATTGGTTTTGATACAGCTGGTTCCCAGTTTCAAACACTTCAGGCGAGCTAGTCCCACACATGTTTTATAGGGTTCAAGTCCGGCAACAAGATCGGTCGTGGAAGACTAGCGATGTTCGTTGATTTTTGTATTCCTCCATAATGCGAGTAAAGTGCTTGCAATGTCATCTCGGAGCACCTTTTCCTGGCCATCTAGCGAATTCAATGGTGGCCTAACACCAGATTCGAGGATTTGGTCCTGGTACTTTTGAGAGTTTAAAGCCCCAGCACCACCTTTAACTGTATCATGTGGCCGTCAGATAATGCACCACGCCCCATAATGCTTCAGTAGCAACACCTTGCACACAAGAATCAAAATAGACCGTTTCCTTTTTCTAATAGTGCCACTCGCTCTATGTTCTTTCAAATGTCTACTTACAACACTCTGAGTCACATTTAATACCCTTGTAAATAAATATTTTTTTCGAAAACTGTTTAATGTATGCAATGCCAATATATACTATGCACAATAAATTTAGCAATTGTTTTGTATGGGTGAGCCCATCCACATCAGACCTCGAGTTTCATTTGCTGGCATGAAGATACAAGCGCCGATCATCTGACAAGATTTTCCATTTAGAAAATACAGAACTACCAAACGCAGCGGCCGTGCTAAAGTGACGTTTACTTTTAAGACTAGTGAGTAACGTGGGTATTTCTGATTATTGGGGGAAGCCAAAACCATTTTCAAACGATTGTTTGGTCACTGAAAACCAAAAAAGCATAGCAAATGCTACAATTTTCTTAACTTTCTCAGAGAAATAAAGGACCAAGTTTTCACAATTTGACGTTTTTACTAATGCTTTTACGTTATCGCCTTTAAACGGTGTTTCTAGTCGGATTTTCTTGAACCACATTAACAAGTAAAACTGCTTGATGCCTTCCAACACATTCAGACAAATATTGTTGAATGAAACATCTTCACTACTATAGTGCACGAGCCGAAAGATAAAATCTAACGTCACCATTATCTCGCAAATGCGTCGCGCCATTTTTAAGTAATTTAAGGTTTCAATCAACCATAAGATGAGTTACATTGTAAGCCTTTGATATCTTTGTAAACTGAGTCTCTGTTGAATTGGCACGCCGATTAAAATTAGAAGTTTAATCAAATGATGACAACGTTTTGACGTCATTGATGGCAGCTGAGTTTTTTCAGCATGAAATCTCTATCATACATGTCACATAACCAATAGTTTTTATAGGCATATGATGCATGAAGAAGATGAAAGGCCACCTTACAAAAAATCACATGCTTGTCATTTTAGCATTACTTACAACGGATGTGATTTTTGCTTACTGACCCCTTCTGCAATTCTCGCTCTACCCAAATGCCTATTTAAAAGATGGCGTCTGAAATTTCGTGGTTTCATTTGCCTAAGATCCTGTTCTCGTCATTACAACAGAAATTGATCGGCATTGCACAAAGGTGAGCACAAAAAAAGCTGCAAAACATAAGAAATTGCTAAACTTATTGTGCATAGTACGTTGTTCTATAGACACTGTCCAAACGATAGTAGATTTTAAGCAATTTCTAGAAACTGAAATCTATAAGAGCCCACCAATCATTGTTAAAGACTCGGGGGGGGGGGGGGTAACTACCTATATACGACATAGTGCGGATGTGCGTACCGAATAGCCCCTTTTTCAGCGCTGCCAGGTATACGGTAAACCCCTTTTTTCTAATTTGACGGTACTTTGCACTTTTTTTTTTCAATTTCCAAACTAAAATAGTGACATCTAGTAGTAATATATAATCGCTGAAAATTTCAATGCCGTATCATCGATAATAAGGCGTACGGAACAGTGAGATCTTCCTATGTAAACTGCATGCAAAAAAGCTGAATTTCAATGATTTAGCTGCTGGTAGTGTTTGTCATCATGTTATAACGTAACAGAAAAGAGGAGTCTGATTGAAGCGAATTATTTGAAGTGAGTTCGTCTTTAATCACGGCAGTCAGAAACATTTTCATACAAACAAAAATACAAATGGGAATATTTTATATTGTAGGAAAACATGTGACTTTTTGAAATGAGGGTGCCTTTACTCAAGCATCGACTGTGGAAGACGTACCACATATTTTTGAATCAAATGGCATGCAGAGTTTCGGCAAGGCATTGGTTGATTTATATAAGCATGAATTTTTGTAACCCAATCTGACTTTCAAAACTAACATTAAAATGTAAGGTGACCAATTAGAAATTTTGCTCAATGTAATGCAAAAATGGTGAGAACTAAATGCTGAAAAGGTTAGCCGAAACAAAGTGAAAGAAAATATATGTGAAAATTGGTTTATGGGTGTGTTTTTGCTGCATTTTGCAGCAAGTGTGTACTTGTAGGACCAATTGGCTACACATTACTTTAATCGCGTATATTTCAGGCGTTGCAGTATACACACTATCAGTATGTAATTGTAACGGTGGAAGTAGGGGGTAGCTACGGAATTCAAAAGGACTGGAACTTTGTCAGAATGCATTAAACTCATCATACAAGATCTATGCAATTTCTTCATAACCGTACAGTATCACATTTTATCAGTAGCCTCTCATGAATATAAATTGCATTGATGCTTTTTGACCTGATAAACATTGTTTGTGGCATGTGTTGATATTTACGTCATAATCGCTAGTTAGAAGATTGAATCAACTTGTCTTGTCATATCAAGTTTAGCAGGCTCGGCTTTAAGAAGGCATCTTGAATAGCTCGGCAGGCCTCCTGATGTGAACAAGCGTTCTCAAAACCTTTCCTGGTAAACTTGATATCAAAAGTCACGAACCTGGTATTATCTATATTTCCATTCCTTGATAGGCACGATGAATACATGAAGAGTTTAAAATCAGGAAAGAAAGAGCTGACAAAAGAAGAATTCAAGAAAGTGTATAATTCTTTATTTCCTGGTGACGCCTCGGACTTTTCTGAGAATGTTTTCCGGACATTTGATGCCAACGGTGACGATAAGGTGGACTTTCGAGAGTTTATTGTTGGACTTTCTCAGTCGGGAAGCTCGGATCTACAGACCCAAATAGATTGGGCCTTCAGGATGTATGACATAAATAGAGACGGTTATATAAGCTGGGATGAAATGAGACATATTATTTCGGTAAGTCGTTTTATCACTGTAAGCTTACACAAACAGAGGTGGAAGCCAAGCTGCTTTTATCACTGTAAATGTACAAAATGAAAAGATGCAGATTCCACCTCTTTTATGTAAATTTACACTTACAGTAAAACCTGTGTAAAACGACCACTCTCAAGAAGACAAAAAAAATTTCAAGACCAATTATCGCTTAATGCAGGTCAAAAGTATAGCAGAATGCTCCAACTGGAACATTCTGCGATGCTTTCGACTTAATTAAGCTACCATTTGTTATTAAGATCTTTGTTTTGTTTACTTTTGAGTTGCCGTTTACAAAGGTTTTAATGTACATTCCTTTAAAAATAACTTTATCAAATGTTGTACAATGTTAAATGTTAAACATTTCTACAAATACAACTACATATACAGGCACATGCTACCTGTACTCCAAAGCAATACAATAAAACAGAACACAGGTTTCAAGCTGTAGAAAGGTTGCACTAGTAAAGACTATATGTAATTTTGAAAATGGCAGCTCAGCTGCACGCCAATTTATCGTTAACCTACACTCATTTTACAGTAATATCTAGCATATTCTGTAATTGCTGTAACTATCGATTACAGTTATCAAAGAACGATGTACACACATGCAATGATGTTTAGATCATTTATGCTAAATTAAGGCAAGATTCCGATTGAATGTTCAGACCTTCTTGAATCATTCAGCAATTTAGTTAAGAGTGTGTAAGAGAAAAATAATGTTCTTATTTTTCAAGCAAAACATATGTTTTGTGTACTCAAAAGAACCCAACAATATTTACAATTTTACGCTAAAAATTGTGTTAATCTAAACCTGTGAACTCAACCAAGCACCAAAAAGAGGAGAGACAAACACAAAGATACACAAGATATAGACACAATAACAAGTCACATATAAATCAAGCACATAGTAGACCAAACTGTCATTCTCTCTCTCTCTCTCTCTCTCTCTCAACTGGGCAGTGGGAGAGATATAAATCCATTTAAGCCAAATGTTTATAATTACCAGTGTATATCTATTCTAAAGGTTGTTGAGTGCTAATTTTCATTTGTATCCAAATCCTGATAGAATTTTCTGTAAGCAAACAGTGGGGACCCTGACCAGACGCCACCATCTGTGGCGTCTGGTCTTGGTTGGCACTGTTTGCATGTGTCCCACAAAAAGGACGCTAGGCATAGATCTATTACTGAGCAAATATTCTAGATTATGTTGTAAAATTAACAGTTCGCACGGAGTCTTTATTACTAAATGCATCATTACCTCAGTGGCTCAGTGATAGAGTGCTTGACTCGAGACCGAGGGGCCGCGGGTTCGAGCATCATTGGCGTCACTGTGTTGTGTCCTTGAGCAAGAACATTAATCCTAGCTTAGTACTGGTTCAACCCAGGAAGACCCGTCCCTTTATAACTGAAAGAATGTTGATGGGACGTAAAGAATCAAATCAAACAAACAAACTATATGAACTATGAAGACAGATTAAAATTAACTGTGATAAAAGGAAACAGATGGACCATTACACCCAGACAACCAGAACCAGCGACCTGTAATATGGGTCACCACTAGAATCTAATTAACTTACTTGTCGAAGCACGATATGGGTTCAACCAAAGACCAAACTACCGCTGAAAACAAACAGCACACAATTGTGATCTGTCCAAAACATGTGAGCTGGAGTGGAACATGGGGCTGGTTTCTCTTTATGAACTCTGGTTGTATTTTCAACTAAAGTTCACTTATTTGAAATGCAAGCTATTATCAATTCATACTATCTGCAGCAAACTCGATTAAAATTGAATGGAAAATAAGAAAGTTACGGATGTTTGTATAGTTGTGAATTTAAAGCTATGGAGGCAGCCAAATTTAGGATGTACATGACGTCAGAAAGACCTTATATGCATAAGTAGAATAACATGTTTCCAGCTATTCGTTTTAACATGGTTATTTAATTGATTAGTAGATTCTGAAAAATATCTGTACAATTTTCAATAAAATTGGGGATTTTATTGGTGTTTCAAAATTTACAGTAAATTAATTAAATATTCAAAATGGTGGCCTCCATAGAAGTCATAATTTTGATTTTCGGATTGCTATAACTTTCTTATTTTATATCCGATTTTGATTGGGTTTGTGGCATTTTTTCATGAAGGGATTTCATTACAGGATCACTTGCTTTTCATGTTGCCGTCCCCTTTAACCGTTAATGCGCCATCGCAACAAAAGTTGTCTGCTTTTCTCGTCTGCAGAAATGTTAAAGAAGCCTCTATGGCCAACAGTGTGGACCCAGATCAGACTGTTCCTACAGGAGCAGTCTGTTCTGGGTCCATGCTGTTTGCTTCAATACCCAATTCGTAAGTTATATTAGGCAATTATTTGCAGCAGACGACTTCATTGGACGACATTTTCAGATGATTTTTTTTGACGCTGTAAGGGTTAATTCATTACATGCTGGGTAATATTTTTATGATTTTTTTCCGTCTGCAGATACTTTTCAACATTAATCTTTGCAAAATATTCTTCCTTTACACATACGTGTCAAATAGCTTGTATCCAGATCAGGCCTGGCGTTTTGTCGCGCCTTATCTGGGTCCAAACTGTTTGTAAAGATCATCAGCAGACGACAAAATTCGCCATTAGCGGGCAAAGAAATATTTAAAAAAAAATATCTAGAGTATGTATTGACAGGTCATGACCGCAACTCGTAAGTACTTTTAAAAGTGTCACCTGCTTTTATCTTAAGCAAAATCTTTCGGTTCCAAAGATCATAAGTATATCATCAAAAGCGGGATATAGATATTTGTGATATTTGAAATTGTTAAATACTTTTCATTTTAGTTGAAATCGCAAAGAGCTACATGCATTAGATGATTAGAGGGCTTTTTGCACCCTCCCTAATCCCCTATGAGGCGAAAAAAAAAGTTGCTTTTTACCGCTTTATATCAATTGTTTTATTAGATCTTCTCTCCTTCATGTCTAGTACAGTGCTTAACTTCTACATGCCCTGTCACGAATATTAGCAAGATCTATTATAGTATTTATGCTAATTCACTGTGTTTAGAAGCGCTCGGCAGCACATGGGATTTCCGTACTTATCGCATTATTCGAGCAATGGAGGTTCAAGCGAGCCTGAGCATATGCGCAGTCTCAGCAGAGCCTTTCGAAGGCTGTTCGTTACACTAAGAATGGATGTAGACGAACTATGACCAAACTTTAGACCTGTAGCCCCACTGGATACATGTACCCTGGGCGGATCCAGGATTTTAGGAAAGGTGGTCCATATGTACATTCTGTATAAAGGGGTGGGGTTCGCTTTGCTGATTTTATCTCATTTTTCTTAAATATCCCATAAAAATGAAATAATTTGGTCTCGTTGAGACCAAATTTTTTCATTTTTCATAGTAATTTAAAAACGGGGGGGGGGGGGGGGGGCAGTGAGGAGGTTCGAGCGAACCTCTGAACCCCCCTGGATCCACCAGTTGTACCTCAATATGGGCATTCAATGGAGGCTTTTGCTACCAAAATCTCAAGTGCTGGCTTATAAAACTCATAGCCCCTACTTTCGTCGTCTGGTGATAACCTTTGCAAACATTCTGGGCCCAGATCGGGACCGACAGAGCGAAGGTCCCGATCTGGGTCCAAACCGTTTGACACTCTGATAGTGTTCGTTAAAGGATATATTTAAAAAATAAAGGTTAATTTTAAAAACAGCCAGCAGACGCCAACAAAAGCATGAAAAATACCCAACATGTAAAGAGTTATATCTTATTTTCAGGCGATTTTCAAGATGACAGATGCAATATTTTCGGATGAGCTGAGTACACCGGACAAATTGACGGATAAAATATTCCTGGAGTTTGATCTGGACAAAGACGGGCGGATAGGATATGAGGAATTCTGTCGTGGAGTTTCAAGAGACCCTTTTCTCATTCACCTGTTGGAGTGTGATCCTGGCGAAAAGAAGACACACCGATAAACCACCTTTTAAGGTCACTACCGACACATGGGCATTGTTTTTACAAAAATAAATTTTCTTCATTTTCTGTTCTTTGCTGTTTCATTTGATTTATATTGATATAAAATAATTTAAAAAATCACCGTTTTTATAGTATTCGAGCTATGGTCCTTCCAAGACGTGCATACTACTCCAAAAAGTGTTCAGAGTTGAAGTAAGCGATAAAAAGGTCTATGATATTGTAGCTGATGATTATCGAATATTGTGAACCATTGCACCAGAACAGCTTAGGTTCACTTGAAATACAGGAATAGTTATATTGATGTGAATCTAGCCATTACATATTTACTGACCAACTTTTACATTAAAAAGCATAGTCAAAATAATTGCAAGTTTTTCGTTCGATCACTACATATTCAAATATACTCAGCGTCAATGAAAAGTTACCAGCATCGAAATTTCAATATTTTGAAAAAAAAAAAAAACATGTATATAATACAGCTCTGTGGCTACTGTTACGTTCATGTTTCTGGTCAACGACAGACAGGTTTGGAGAGATAAAACAGTTCCACGAGCCCTGGAAATATGGTGCACGTGATGCACGTGCATTTCATGTTTTTCGCAGTTTTAAAGAATAAAAAAATCATCATTTTCAGAAAACAACGTGCCAGAACATGCCCTAGGCATTTTTATTGAACACGCCATCAAAATGGTTTGGGTTATCCCATTAAACGCAAAAAATGGAGATCAAACTTTAAGGTAGCACCAAAACTTTTCATTTTACTATACAATGTAATGGAAACTATAGGGGTCCGTTAAGGAATGAGTATAATGCATTCGGGTGTGATGGATACGGTTTTCCATAGATGTGATGCATCGGGCTCTATGCCACAAAATTGAGTGTTGAAGTATCTGCAGTTCGTCGTTCAGAATGAACTAAATATTGACCTATGTTAAGTGTATGTGATTTACTGGCGTTGAGTATATTTTAGGAAATCAAAAAATAGATTTCTGTTAAACTTGTATATCATAAACAGTAGTAGTTAAGCTGAATCTGTGTGAAATTTGAGCAATTTTCACCGTATAAAAAGAGAGGCAATGCGCAATTTCAATTGTATAACTATTTAACTGCATAACAAGGAATAAATTTACTTTCAAAAGAACAAAAGTGTTTGTAATAATGATTTGATGCTTACCGTATGTGTAGAAACTATTTCGGAGAAGATTAACTGACAAAAGAAAATTTTCCGTGACAAATAAATATATTGTTACCCCACCCACTTTTTTCAATGATTATCAACTCTGGCGCAATGAAGGAGTTAAAATGGTTCAAACCGTTGCAAACACACATTTTTGTTGTTGATATATATAAAGACAATTGGAGACTTCACCGAAATTGCAACATAATACCCTGTCTGTTGGGGTATGTACCCAGGTACCTGACGCTGCGAATGCTTTAACATTGGAGGTTGTATGCTCAAGCGATGGGTGTGATTAAGTCTCTCATTTACTATAATTGCAGTCTCAACTAGGATAAAACTGACTCCACAAGATCTACAATTGGAAGCCTCCATTTCTTTTCTTAAGTCCTTTAGATAGAAAGGCAATATTTTGGATAATGATTACAATCTGATATTGATAATGATTTATGGGTTACTACGCCTTCCTCTTGTATTCCTACGCGATATATTTCTCTAAAGTTGGGTAATTACTAGTTTATGATGGAATATGTAAGAAGGGAGGCGGGATAAGCCTGGAAAAAGAAACTTATATTGTCTCGAAAAGTGGGCGATAGAAATCAGGGGAGTTGTCGCTTGAATCTTAGATGCAAACACGTATTTTGAAGGGATAAGAAATAAATTGTCGCACGATCACAATGTGTTTTTACTAAATCACGGTCTTGGGCTTGAATCTTAGATTCATGGCCCTGTAGAACTACTTCGGGACCTAGCCATAGCCAGAGTCCACTTGCTGGCTATGGTAGAGAAATATATCAAAATTGTAGGGTCATTCAATATTCGTTCGCTGTTTTGGGGTTATTGGTGCATTCTTAAGGCATATTTTATTGATTTTTCACCTAAATGCCAATTAAAGGGCAGTAACTCATGTTTGATGGCAAAATTGTAAGTCAGTTAGGTTAACAGACGTGAAAATGTGTCAAACCAAATATCTTGTATATGCTTGTACTGCAATCTGATCCTTATTGAGCAAGTTATTGGAGAACATTGGATTTTGGACCCATTTCCTATGTAAATATTAACAATTAAGGGGCAATAACTCATGTTTGAAAAAATAAAAATGTAGCATAAGCAACCTTTAATATACAGTTTTGACATAGTAATGGCTCAGAACAGCTTTCACGCAATTAAGAAAATAAGTTTTTGAGTTATAGAGTTTTTACTCACTTTAGTGCAGTTTTCCCATACAAAACAATGCTAAAATAATAAACAGGGGCAGTAGCTCCTGCTGAATTATGTAGATCGTTTAATGCATTATTATTTGCGCATGGCATTCCAATTCCATTTATCTCAGTAAGTTTCAGGTAAATATGATAACACATATTGAAGTTATAAGGCAAATTGTGTCTAGTCATGCAAGAGTTATGGTTATTGGTGCCGGTAGTCATTATCTATCACGCTTATCATTTGGACAGTCAATTTCCATCTTAAGGGTTCTTGGGTGGTATTTTTCATTTTCTCCAAATAATTAATAAATTATTCTTTGGGCATATAGTGGAGACCCTGATCAGACGCCGCAAAGAGCGGCGTCTGATCTGGGTCTGCACTGTTTGCCATTGACGCTAGTCTTATATAGGTTCATGTATCAGACCCAACCTATGAATTTTTGTACTTATCGCATATGCGCAAAATCCTACTATAAACGCCCATTCTGATGTATCCAGTGCGGCTTGTGGTCTAAAGTTTTGGTCTGTGTCTTCATTTACATCCATATTTTGCGTATGCGAACAACGAAGGCTCTGGCGAGTCTGCGTATTTGCACCGTCGGCTCATCTTAGCCACCGTTACTCGCAAATGCGATAAGTACCAAGCTCATTTTTTAATAAAATGCACCTTTATACTTTGACAGGTCATAAGAAAACCAGCTTAAAGTAAGAAAGGGTGCAAAGATCAGGAATCGATACAAACAAGTAGGATACAAATGGGAAAGTGACAAACTCACGGTTAGACACCACAAACGAGAGCCAAGAGGTCAGCCCTTTCCCAGCAGGTGACCACAAAGCACATATAAACAGACGCGCACAAAGGCATAGCAAACACAAGACAGAAAAAACCCATAAAAAATCCACAAAAGAAGTACTGCCTTGGAACGGTCAATAAAATATTTTACCAGAGGCCTTCAATCGGTTTCACGGTGCCAACCTCACTAGTGTAGGGGCCAAATCTCAAATTTTGAGTTCTGTTGCACCCCCCAGGAAGAAAAACTTGGTCACTATTTTCAGTCAGGGACATGTCTTTGGGCCTTGGAAACCCATGTTTTACTAAGTTTTCTGTGGTCAATTTTCTGTAAATGGCCTGTAACCAACGTTACCCTACTGACATAGAAAATGGTAGTATACAAAATACCAGACTAATAAAATATTTTACAAAAGTATCAATGAAATTATTTGAACTTTAAATGTTTGGTCTAGTAATAAACATCAATTGCAGACATCTGTGAGATATATTTTCGCTCAACAGCGTGACGTATGTTACATTTTATACGAAATTGCAGATAATGACTTTATAGATTGCATATGAGAATGAACCATGTTCCCTAACCGCAGGAAGAAACACTTGGTTACTATTTTCAGTCAGGGACATGTCTTGTGGCCTTAGAAACCTATGATTAACTAAGAGTTCTTGGTCAGTTGTCTGTAAATGGCCTGTAATCAATGTTACCCTACTGACTTTAAAATAGCAACACAAAATACAAGACTAATGGGATATTTCCCAATAGTATTGATGAAATTATTTGAGCTTTACATGTTTGAGCTAGACGTAAACACCAATTTGAGACATCTGTGGAGTGTATTCCTGCTGGTCAGAGTTACTTATGTTACATTTTTTTATGAAATTGCATATTATGACTTTATGGATTACATATTAGAATAAACCATGTTCCCCAAACTTAAATATATGATAAAGATCTCTATTCAAATGATGAATGTCCATTCTTACATATAAAAGCTGCTTATAACTTGTAACGGTAACTGGCAATAGAGGTAGCAAAATAAAGGTTTAAACATCCTTATTAGCACATTACTTCTACTGGCGTACATATTTTCTATCTGGCCTGATTTACATTGCATTGGAATGTACAATGTCTTCTTTCATCTCTGTCACAGTGAAATAAAATAATAATTTATACACAGAGTCAACGACGACGGAAAGTTTGTGGCTGTTAATATATAAAAGGTAACGTAGGTAACAGCATTGTCCTTTGCATAAATAGATAAAAATACTAAAGTATGGAAAGAAGACTCAAATTCTTCCTCAGCCTGACGGCATAGCCTGTCGACAAGGTTTTATTCGAGTCTACTCTCTATCTTTTTTTTTTAAATAACTTCAATTATAGTCAAACTATTCTGAATAAACAATAAAATAAGAGAGTTTTGCAATTTTGATTGATTCTGTTATGTTGATATGATAGTTTGCAGATTTTTTACCAATTGTACATAACAATAAACATAATATCTACTTCACGATTCAAATATAAGACTGAATGTTTTATTACCTTTCCTGTTGTCAAACTCATAATAGGCATGTAAACTACGTTACCATATAAAATCAGGGTAGAAAATACATAAGCCAGTACATGTTACATGCTAATAAGCGTATTTTAATATTTATTTCACTACAGTTACAAGTTATAAACAGCTACAAATATGTTAAAATGGTAATTTACTATTATAATAGAGACCAACATTATAAAATTAAGATTGGGGAACATGTTTTATTCTTATATGCAATTAAAAAGTCATTATTTGCAATTTTGTATAAAACATAACATACGTAATGCTGACGAGCAGAAACCTATCTCACAGATGTTTGCAATTAGTGTTTATGTCTAGGTCAAACATTTAAAGCTCAAATAAATTCATTGATACTATTGGAAAATATCCTATTAGGGTAAGTGTGTCTTGGTTGGTCCTTCAGTGACAAAGGCTCTTAAAAAGATTATTCAACGATGTAAACATGCTACGCACGCAGCTGTCATTCACCACATTGGATTAGCTGACAGCTCCAGTGTATACCCAGCCTTTCATCAGTTAATTTGGGGTCATGTCTCATGTTTTGAGAAATTACATCACGAAAGATTTATCTAATACAAATCTACAAACAAAATTAATTATAACCCCCCCCCCCCCCCCCCCCGGTACGAAGTATATAGGGGGTGTATAGTTTTTGCCTTTTCTGTAATTATGTTTGTTTGTTTGTTTGTCTGTTTGTCTGTTTGTAAACTTTTTCCATCAAAGATTTCTCAGCAACAACTTGTTTTAATTTTTCTGATTTGCATGATGTAGAAAACAATCCCTTAGTTGGGATGCTCGCCATCCTAACATATAATGAATCTGTTTCTCAACCATATCAGTTTGCTGAAACGGTGATTTGATGCATATAAGGTTTTTCTTTATATTACAGTATCATATTACATGTATTAACCAGTGCAATATACTAGATTAGCTAGCACTTGTAACTGGCAACATTCAGTACTAAATATTTGTAATCTTAATATGACCTACACTTAAAATTAAATGGAAATGATTTCCTTTCACTGTAGACAAGACAGCCCTCAAACAATGTTAGTATTAACAAATGGGTACAAGAATGGGTCAGTTTAGGACTAAAATGCTATCTACAAGCTGCTATCTGCAGTATTTTTATTCACATTTTCGGATGGCTCTGCATGCCATAAGCCTAATTCAGTCAATCTTTGAAACCAACAAACTGACCATAAGTCTCATATTTTTCATTTCATAGATTTCATAGATCATGTGCAAACATGAATAATTGTAACAAATAACACGGACAGTGCAAAAAAACAACAACACAAAACTACATTATTAACAATATAAGAAAGTCAATAGCTGCGTGTTAGTTGGGACAGCTTTTTTTTCAACTGACAATCATTTGACAACTTAATCTGTGAGCTTCAGAGATTCAAACCATGTTGCTTAATTTTGTTGTGTCATGTTTATAGTGATTCAAGTTGTAACTCCTGAAAATGGACTTTCAAAAAGATTCAATAACTGACAAAAGATTTGCAATTAATGTTACCATGAAATATCTTTATAGCTTTGTAATTAGTGTTACCACATACTATACTCATGCTAATAAAAAGAAGGCCGCCCTAATTAATCAGCTTTGATGAAAATAGATACAAACATGAACATGTTATGATTGCAAGTTATATATTGTAAGTCATATCTTGCATGACTGCCACCTTTATGAGTGCATTGAATGAGCCTTTTGCACATGCTTAAAAGATGCC
The DNA here is from genome assembly GCA_964019695.1 of Loripinus fragilis. Taxonomy (NCBI): domain Eukaryota; kingdom Metazoa; phylum Mollusca; class Bivalvia; order Lucinida; family Lucinidae; genus Loripinus; species Loripinus fragilis. The sequence continues at coordinate 17,016,168 of OZ026518.1, read as the reverse complement.
TGGAATTTTACCCCACCCACACCTTGTGGAAAACAATGGCATTGTTCAACCAGATAATGTGAAAGTTCGTGACTGGGAAGGGATCCGATCATGTACCCACCAGCCAAGATTATCAAAGGGCTGGTCAATCTGAGATGGATGGGAAACCAGAAGGCCAGACAAGGGATATGACATGATCAGCTGGCAACAGCTCCTTGCCATATTGCAGACAAGCGGCATTGTCTTGCTGGAAGATAAACGTGTTTCCAACAGTCTGATAAATTGGCAGAACATGTGTGTGAAGGCCTTCATCAACATAGAGTTGACCTGTAAGTCACCCCGGGAATTACTATGCAAATTAAATGAACCGTACACGAAGCTAAGGGTGGCCTTCTTTTTCTCAGCATGAGTATATGTTTTTCAGTCTATGAGTATGGCTTTACCTTAACTTTTCTCAATTAACAAACAAAATAATCTATTTCAAAATTGCTGTATAATATAATGAAATAATAAGCATTACAATATGATATAAAAGAATCGTGCTTAACAAAAGAAGAGAAGATTGCAATTGTGACAGATGAAACATTGTTGTTATTTGTTTTCAAAATGTAATTGCCAACAGTGAAAATCAAAAGTATTAAACATACAAAAAACCTGTTCAGGCTAGATCTACAAAACATCAGGTACATTTGGTATAAACCATGCTACTTCTGTTCTGATAAATACTTTGGTTGATATTATGTTTGCAGTCTTTAAAAAATGAGTTAGAAATTTTAGATTACATGTAAAGCAAAATGCAGCCAAGACTTAACATGTTCTGTGACTCTTCTTCACAGTACCGTGGATTAGTCTGTAGTCTGCGATTGTGACATTTCCTGGTCATACTCACTTTTTAGCAAACATATTGTTTTTCAAGCCTGATAAAATACTTGACAAATATAATGGCAAAAAGAGCCAGAACTTGCAGGAAAAATATATTTATGCTAAAATAATGGCAGTGTGCTGTTACATATGTTATGGACTTACATTACATATACATTTAGTGTAAAGGGTATATAACTTGTAAAACAGCTAATCATCAAATCTGACCAATCTGATACACATTCGCTCTTGTTAAAAGAAGGCTAAACCAGAACTTTATTAGTTTTAAGATTTGTCTTTCTCTGTATAAAATCAACAGAAAGCCCCTGCTCTGGAATACACCGCGCACTATCATCTCTGCCCTGCCACCAGATGCAGGAAATATTGCTTTGATATTTTTACTTTCAATTTTTAATTAATATACGGTATCTTCAGTTCAATTTTTGAACCATGAAGCAATTATCATGTATATTGCCACGAACCATTGACAAAAAATGCAGTAGCCATATCAAAGTAACAGAACAAAACATACTAAACTCTTATATAGTGTTTTAGAATAATTTGTCTGTAATTGAAGTTATTAAAAACATTTTGAGAGTAGACTTAAATTTTACATTGCGTGTAGTCAAGCAAAGGCAAAAAATTGAGTCTATTCTCCACAAATTCTATTATCTTTATCCATTTATGCAAAACTTCATTTTGTTATCTACGTTACCTTGTTTATATATTGACAGAAATTAAATATCCATGGTAGTTAAACCTGTTTGTTAAGTCGCTATTTAATCTTATTGTGAAAGAGATGAAAGAAGACAGTGTCCATCCCAGTGCAATGTAAATGGACGAAAATAAAATATGTACGCCAGTAGAAGTGAGACGCTTATAAGCAACTTGAAATATTTATTTTACTACACTTTATTGCCAGTTGCAATTTATAAATTGCTTCAAATATATGAAAATGAAAATTCATCATTAGAATCGAAATCTTTATTACACATTTATGGTTGTGGAACATGGTTTATTCTGATATGCAATATTTTAAGTTAGTATCTGCAATTTTATAAAAAATGTAACATAAGTAACTCTGGAGAGCAGAAGTGCATATCACAGATGTTTGCAATTGATATTTATGTCTAGCTGAAACGTATAAAGCTCAAATAATTTCATTAATACTATTGGAAAATATCCAATTGGTCTTGTCTTTTTTGTTGGCATTTTTAATTTTATTAGGGTAACATTGATTACTGGCCTTCTACAGACGACTGACCAAAGAAAAGTGAGAAAAACAAGGGTTTCTAAGGCCCCATGACATGTCTCTGACTGAAAAGAGTAACCAAGCATTTCTTCCTGGGGTTGGGGAACATGATTCATTCTTATATGCAATCTCTAAAGTCATTATCTGCAATTTTGTATAAAATGTAACGTACGTAACACTGATGAGCAGTAATACATCTCACAGATGTCTGCAATTGTTGTTTGTGACGTGATCGACCATTTAAAGTTCAAATAATTTTATTGATACTTTTGTAAAATATCCTATTAGTCTTGTACTTTAAGTACTACTATTTTCAACGTTAGTAGGGTAACGTTGATTACAGGCCATTTACAGAAAGCTGACCACAGAAAACTTAGTAAAACATGCGTTTCTTAGGCCCCAAGACATGTCCCTAACTGAAAATAGTAACCAAGTTTTTCCTCCTGGGGGTGCAACATCTCGCAAAATAGCCCATATATATCAGTTTGGCCCCTAGACCACACCCATAAAGCTGCATAGTCTGTAACTTTTGATATTATCATTTTGGAAAAAAAAAGTTTCTATTATTCAAGAATACAGTAAAATACTCAAATTCAGGTAAAGTTTTTACCATTTTCATAAATCTTAACAAATTATCACTATCAAAACAACAGCATTTATGTTAAAAATCAACTGTCTAGAAGTATTGGAGGGACGCAAATAATTCCCAATAAGAGAAAAATCACCTGTTTTATCAGATAATTCACTTTTCCATGCAGTTTTCAACTGTAATGAACATATTTATTGTGAAAACATTACTTAATTCTATTTTTACAAATGATTTAAAAGGATTTTTTTTTTCGAAAAATGTTCATAGTTACAGATCTAGTCTCTTTAATTCAGATGTGGTTCAAGACACATCGATATTTTGTTTACATAAAAGACCCCTAACTTATCAATGCATCGTACACGAACAACAGAAAACAGATCACATGCACATGCACATCCACACAGCCTGATGAGCTCCAGGGTTTTTACAAAGTCTATTAAGTACGCTTGCTTCTACCAATGTCTGCCTAGCCTTCTAAAATGGTACACTCGCAAAACTGTATTGACCCTAATTACAATGTAGGTGCCACAGAATGTTCACCAGTGGCATACTGTTTACCATATTACACTGTTAAAACATGTGTAAGAGCTGGCAGCTGAGCTTCCACCATTTTGGTGTATTTCCTACCAATACAGCCTCATGCCAACATTTCTCCAATGGTAAACAGCTCTAAATGTACGTGTTGTATAGTAAACCCTGTCTTAAGCGGCCACTCAAAAAGAAGACAAGACAAAAAGTGGAGAGGACAGATTTCACTTGTGGATAAAAGCACCAAATCTGGCATGCTGGGTTCTGATCTAGCACTTGAATAGGAAATATCGTTGGCCAGTCAGAATTTCGGCCATTTCCAAAATGGCCGCCTTGATTTGCAAAAATGCGCCATTTTACATAATGTTCACCTGCTTTTCTTATGCATATGTCATTTGCAACTCGAATTTTCTTTGAAGTAACCAAAGCATACAATCCAAAATAGAATAAATGCATATGTTCACTGCGCATGCGCCAAATCGGCCATGGTTTTTGAAATATTGTCATTTTTCATTTTTCAGCATTTCAATTTTCTTAAAAATAACCCCCCAAAGAGCTATCCAGCATACCATGATTGTGTGAGCACTGCGCAAGCGCCTAATACAGAATTTGGCAGTTGTATAGGAGACAAGATACCAAATCTTCAGAGGAGTTACAGGTACACAGAGCAGTACACGAAAATACATGACCTAAAACATTTACCGTTGCCAGAACAACATTACTCTACATCCACATTTTAGTAGTTCGTGACATAATGCAGCTATTGGTGCCAATTATGTTCAGTGTGGGACCCAAACTCCGTTAGCTTTATCCTAAACCCAACTGGATGCCAATGGCAAAATTTGCGATTTGCATAGCGATTGTCCCCATGTATGGCGTGCTTGTAAGCCAGTCTGATCTTTTGATATGCTCAACAAGAGTGGCTTTTGAGGGAGGAATTCCATTATATGGACGTTGCTTACGAGCACAAGGTCTAGATCGGCCTCATTTAGTTTTTATTATTGGTACTGGTGGAAAAATCATACATGATGGCAAATAAATTCTTCAAAGACACCGATTTCATTCTCGAGCAAATCATCACAAAGTGAGCTTAAGCAAAGGCATTACTCTGTTGCTTTCTCAAACACATTCCAGACCTGCCATGCTGTCGTTTTACCTTTTCCAACAAATGCTGACACGGTATCACAGTCTGTGAACGCATGGAAGAATGGTAATGCTTTTGATCTAGGACCTATGGATCTAACAATCGAATGATTGACACCAATCGGCAAATATTTTTAAATGTGATCCAAGCTGATCCACATTCCATTCATCAAACACAGCCACACCTTTAACCAAAACGTCTGTATCATAGCTGACTATCTTAACTGACTTGAATCTACCCAGTGCTGCATGTTTTGCGTGTACAAACATACGCGTGTTAGCTTCAACATGGTTGCAAAGTGCTATTAAGTCAGATTCTATAGTTTTGTTGCTGACAGCATTTTCTTCCTTAGTAACGAAAATATTTGAGTCTCTATTATTGGATACAATTTAGTCTGCTACAAATGAAGAGTTCAGTCTTGTGTTCATCGCATTGAAGAAAAGTGTTTCACGACTGTGGTGGTCTAGTGTTTCCAGTCACCTTTTCAGTCACTTTCCTTCTAGTTTTACCTTTAGACTTACTTCTTAGTAAACATCGAATACAACATCTACACTCAAATGGTTTCGTGCAAGAGATTTGATGTGTGGAAAGATACTGTCATTGGCATTTGTCATCCCGCGGCCAGTTTCCAATATAGGCATGAACTGTGGTTTTACTTCAGTATTCAACATATAGTGAAGGAGTATGATCAGATCATGCCACAATCACACACCACAGACCAACCCACGGCACAGTGAGGCGTTTGTCTAGACTTTAAACCCTTAATGCGCCAATCGCAACAAAAGTCGTCTGCTTTTCGAGTCTGTTGAAATGTTTAAGAAGCTTCTATGGCAAACAGAATGGACCAGATCAGACTGCTCCTAAAGGAGCAGTCTGTTCTGGACCCACGCGGTTTGCTTCTATACTTAATTCGTCAGTAATGCTAGGCAACTATTTGCACCAGACCACTTCAGCAGATGACATTTTCAGATACATTATTTTCTTGGCGCTTTAATGGTTTAAAGATGTTACCTCTTTATTTTATCCATTGTGGCTACTGAATGTGCTTGTTCCTGAAATAGCGGCAGCAATGATGAATACTGATGTGGTCCTCTCCCGTTCGACGAGTGATATGCAGACTATAATACCGTCTCATCATTTAACACTTCATTGGTCAAACTTACAAACTGAAGCCACTCACACTCAAAACAGAGACTTCGAGTGAGATAGGTGTAGGTAGGATAGGCGTATTTGGTTTTGATTTCAGGAATGCTGGTTTTATACGTGTTAAAAATTCTGGGAAACAGCTGATAGCGTTTGACATTGGTACTCAAACGTTTTAAAGTTGTGGGGTAGTGGCGAAACAGGATGTTATAAAACAGATCTGCCGGTGCCATGAAATGAAGCAAATTGAGTAGATATTTCAAACACTCGGTCATATTAGATGCAAATACCTGAATACCATGTGGAAACAAGGCATCTATCAGTTGGCGCGTTCTTGTCTTGGCGTACAGGAGGAGACCAATATTTATTATATAGCAAATGAAAGTTCGCAGTTACTTGAATGTCTCTTGTGTTTACTCAAATAATGATCCCTTTTCTGTAACTGTTAAAGTACAAAATCTGGTCATGTTTTGAAACTGTTCACGCAATTTTGGTAGAAGCCATCATGAGGAACAATTCTGTGAAATTATTTTGAATTTGAACCAGTGGTTTAGGAGGAAATTTCACTAAAGGACATTTCTTATTTAGAGCTCTGACAGTCCCTCTGTTCAGTGGAGCGGAACCATTTGTACAATTTTGGTAAAGGCCATTAAAAGGATCAATTCTGTGAAATTATTTTGAATTTGGACCGTTGGTCTAGGAGGATATGTCATTAAAATACATTTCTTATCTAGAGCTCTAGCAGCCCATTTGTTCGGTGGAGCAGAACAAGTTGTGCAATTGTTGTAGAAGGCATCATGGGGAACAATTCTGTGAAATAATTTTGGATTTGGACTGGTGGTTCAGGAAATGCCGTTTCAAGATACTTCTTATCTGGAGCTCTGACAGCCCTTTTGTTCAGCGGAGCGGAACCATTTTTGCAATTATGGTAGAGGGTATTATGAGGAATAATTCTGTGAAATTATTTTGAATTTGGACCAGTTGTTCAGGAGGAAATGCCTTTTAAAAAATTACTTATCTGAAGCTCTGGTGACCATTTTTTCAGCGGAGCGGAACCATTTGTGCAATTTTGGTAGAGGGTATCAAGAGAAACAATTCTGTGAAATCATTATGAATTTGGATCAGCGGTTCAGAAGATGTCCTTTAAAGACATTTCTTATCTGGAGCTCTGGTGGCCCTTTTGCTCAGCGGAGCGGAACCATTAGAGGACATTATGAGGAACAATTAGACTAAATCCTGTGAATTTGTTTCGATTCAGGAGATGTCGTTTTAAAGATATATTATCTGGAGCTCTGGCGGTCCTTCTGTTCAGTGGAGCGGAACCATTTATGCATTTTAGAAAAATGGCATCACGGGGAACATTTGTGTGAAGTTATTTTAATTTGGACCAGTGGTTCAGGAGGAGATGTCGTTTAAAGAAAAAGTTTACGGACGCTGGACGAAGACCGATCGCAATACCCCAGCTTGAGCCTTCGGCTCAGGTGAGCTAAAAAAATTTCTATTTTCTAGTTTTTTCACCATGACACTCCTTTTTAGATTTACACATGTACTAGCTACTGAAATCTCTTGTCGAACGTCCTTAGTGTTTAAAAACATTTTAAATATTACACATTGCTAAATTTACTATGCCAAGTTTTATATTACAAACTACGGTAACGCCATCGGTAATAGCCCAAGAAGTTCGATGCCACGTTAATGCGATTGAATCGTTTCCAACAAACTGGGACTTCAGAACATCCGCAACTATGACGTCCTCGTATTATGACGTGATGTGAGGTTCGATACATCTGAATGTCTCATCTGTGCAATCGATAGTTGCAGCTAGGACAACCCCAAGAACTCGTAATCCGAGAATCAGAGCTCAAACTTTAGAGAAATCGTTTGCTATAACGTTTCTAATTACTCCATATATTTCAAATGAAATACTTAACAAGTGCGCCCTAGGGCCCTGAATCGCTCACCTGTATCCTGTCACATCAGATGATGGTTTAGCCTGTGGCTAAAGAGATATCATTTAAAGGTATTTCTATTTTAAGTTCTGGATGTCATTCACACTGGTCAATGTATACGTCGCTTTGCCGGTATTTACGCGTATTGCCGGTGCGCCATACGCCTATTTTCTGGAATAAAATGGCGGCGACACACCTGTTGACAGCGGAAGTGGTAAGTGTTTTTATTGTTGTTGTTGTTAATACTGCATAGAAAAACATGCCGTATGCCTAAAGGACTATAGAATTCAATCCTTTTTAAGTATCCGACATGTACATGTACTTGGTGATTTATGCAAGCATTTAGAAATTTATTCGAGTACCGATCGGGAGGGAATGCCATTTTTGTTGATTTCTTGTAAATTACCGACTTTCAAGTCGTAGAATTTTTATCTGGTGTACATATCTTTCATTTTACCCATGCACGAGTCAACGTCTGGTCCCATAGCATCGAAACGTTGTAACAGTTGGAAAGTGAGAAAAGATCTGAAGAAAACGATTTTACGCCGATCTTGGCGAAAATGTATACTACGCTGTTTGCCGGCCCCCATTTTAATACATCCTTCAGAATGGAGTGCGCCGCTTAAAACATATGCATAATCAATCCATTTCCTTCCAGCATGCCAGCCATGCACGCATGTATACATGCACGAACACACACAAGCAGAAAATAGAGGATGGTGAGGTTTATTAAGAAGGGATCTATTTTACCTGTTTGGGTTATGTAGAACAATGCGCTGCGTTGCTAAGGAGAGTGGTGCTGCATTGATTAAGAGAGCGGCATCTCAAATGCTTCTCTGTCTTGGTTTTAGGAAAACAGCACCTGTAGTGTGACCTTATCCCACACTTTTTGAGCGAGTCTCAGTTTTCAAAATTGTCCCCAATTTCTCATCAACTATAGTTTAAATCCCACTTTTTATATAGTAAAATAAGAGTTTTAGTTGCATACATAACTTCTTCATTTGCTCTAAAATTTAGATTGTAGGTAAACGTTACAACCACCTCAATGTTGCAGTTCTAACCTGTACCTACGATCTTTGTTTTGATCAAAATATAAAAAAAATCTGAGATTTTTTTAAAATCTAAAGTTACCATTGTATAGCCTAAATTCTCTGCGTAACGCATTGGCATCTTTGAGCAGAGTTATATTTAGTTACGGTATATTTAATTTTTATTGAATTTAATCACTATAGGGGTCCTTAGCAATACTGGTCCGGATCCCCTTAATCCAGTATTCAATGTTTGGCCATCATCGGCCCGCCAGCGAAACGCAGTTTAAATGGCGTTTCGCTGGCGGGCCGTTGATGGCCCACTACTATTTTGGATCCTTCCCCTAATCAAACTAAAAAAAACGTTGTCAATGTTGGACCCCCTTTTGACAAAACATTCTCGATCCGCACATGCTATAGTCGTTATACATTTTAAGGGTTTAAAGGCCATTCCACATATCTCAGATCATAGCGAGAAAACCTGACTCAACAAAGGCGCAGACCAGTCTGCGCATCCAGCCAGTCTGATGCGAGTCTTTGTTGTTTGCTCCCTGAAAATTATAATAGCTACGCTAAACTTGGCACATTCTTAGCTTCAAGCTTCTATCTAGTCTCTGTGAATGATTCTATTACACTACAACAGAGAAAACTATACTTTTCCAAGGATCCGGAGGGGGTCCAACTTTTTACCAGGGGGGGGGGGGGGGGTACAACTTTTTCCAGTGGGGGGGGGTCCAAATGCTAATTTCTATAGAAACCCACATTACTTGTGATTTTCCAGGGGGTGGTCCGGACCCCCCCTTTGGATCCGCACATCTGATCGACAAGTAGTGAAGGGGGCAGGGAGCGAGAGAGATGTGGGTTATTTTTGAAAGGGAAGACACTATTTCTCCAATCAGCTATTTGAACACCCACTAACCTCACTTGCCCCCCCCCCCCCCCCCCCCCCCAATGTTATTAGACCTGTATCAAAAATGTTATTTTTCTCCAATTAAACATAACTTGACAGGTTCTATATGCGCATTTTGTGTATGTCTATGCAAAATAATCGTCTAGAGGTTTAAATTTTGTCCAATTTTGCATAAGTCATTTGTATGCCCCGCCCCCTTGGGGCTGGGGATAACGGGGACATAGCCGGGCTTAAGTGCCAGAATTTGACCTACGATAATTTGACCTACGATGTGTTCCCGCAGTGCTGTGGATGTGCCTGGGGTTTAATTTCCAGCTTAAATAGCTGGAAAAACAGCGGGGCGCTTTAGATTACTTTTGTTCGATGTGCCTATTGATATTTTTCATTTGTTGTGTTCTGGGAACATATGAAGTTGCATTACGTTATACAAAAAGGCTCCCTAGCGAAAGTATGCGTGTGTGTTTAAATACTCTGAAACCACTGGGCCGACTGAAGCAAAATTCAATGGGGCACCACCATGGGATAGGGGAAAAGATGGAAAGCTTATTCAAATGTTTTGTTGTTATTCATTATTGTCAACTCCCGTGGACGGGGACATTTAGCGGGAATTTTACCACACATTTGGCCCCGCAGTACAACGCTTTCAGCAGGTCTTTGAAATTTGAAACGTTAAAAAGCCGAATTCCCAGGTCCCGAGGGATGACTGGTGTATAATACCCGACTTTGTCAAAATCCGCAACTTATTACAACCATCTTTTGACTTTTTCGCTTATGGTAAAGACCGCTATCTAAACCTTCCAACAGTAGCCAAGCTTTCGTACAAAGCATAAACTCCAATGTGGTCGGCGAAGCAGTCTATAAAATCCCTGCTCCGATTGCTGCTAATCTTGTTATGCCACACCCCATCTCACTCTAAGGCACTTTCCAGGGGGGAGGGGTCCAAAATCCAATTTCTATAGAAACCTATAGAACTTGTGATTTTCAAGGGGTCCGGACCGCCTACCCCCCCCCCCCCCCCGGATCCATACATGCACACATCTGAATGCACTGCCTATAATATATACATGTATCAGTCATTTGTTTCCACGGAAATAGCTTCGAAATATCTCAACTGTTTCCCGTTTTACATCGCATTGTTATAGTTGCTTACAACATAGAACTGCATGCTGCGGAGGAAAACACGTCATGTAAGAAACGTGGTTACAAATGACTGGCACATGTAAAATACGTGCTACTGGACGGCATGTTGAATTAGAAGTAAATCTATTTCAGGGTCAGTGAGAGCCATATACTTCTTGCTCTAGACATGTAAGTTCTGTTTCTTTATCTTTAATATATAATGTACTCGGCGTCAAAAGTTAAGCACCCCTTATATTTTTTCTGATACCTGGACGAAATATTAGTGAACACGCCAATATCTTTATCTGTTGTGAAACTGCATAAATATTTAATGGAAAATGTGAAAATAAACGTGATATTCGCATTTCGCTCGAAATATGGGTTTTCGTTAGCGCCCCAAATCTTCAAGAAGTAATGCCCAACATCTCGTAACAACTTGGCGCTGTTTTCATACAAAATTATCAACTTTTATTCATGTACATAAAGTTGCAAAACATACAATTTGACCATATTTGATTTTAGCGAACTGATGAACACATACTTTGTCAAAATAGCATGATTGCTTCACTATCCTATTCCAATATGACACATTTATCTATATCTATGAGGTTTAGTTAGTGGTGCTTAAATTTTGATGCTGTGTATATTTGAATATACGCTATTAGTATAAATAATGAAATTGTCAGCCCCTTCAATTATGTTTCCTCTGTTTGGATAAGGCTTAAACGTTCTAGATGTCAGTGTTTCTGTCATTTTGTGACGGATTCATTAACTAATAGGTTTATCTTGTACTTCAACAACAGCAGAATCTAGGGCGAAGATTTGGTACCAGTAAAATGCATTCAAGCCCCCCCCCCCACCGGTGGCTTAGGCTGCTGTCCGTTCTAAGGCGGTGGTTCTGTTGTTGTTGTCTTTTTGTTTATTGTTACTCCCATTGTGGGAGTCTGTAATTGTTCTATGTTTTGATGTACGTTACTTTATGTCCATTCTATGTTTGCAATCATCTTGATGGGGAAGAGACAGAGCAGATTGCTTTGCTTAATTTGTCTTCCTGGTGTCTCGTGATGGTTGAGCGGCTCTTCCTCGCGGTGCCAAGGGTTTTCTGCAGCTTGTGATTGTGGTATTTCCTGATCATACTCAATTACTTTTTGTACCTGTTGAGAATCTTTTAAGTGTTAGTAGGCGTTGATTAAATGACTCGCTTGCCATCCCTGGATCGAATCCCGGTGTCAAAGTATTGCAAATTAGTGGTACACCGTCCAAGGTCAATGTTTTTCCCCAGGGTTGTTCAGTTTCATCCACCATGTGTGACCACAGAACGCCAACATCTGCTTAATGTCCACGGCAAATAGATGAGTTCATTATGGGGGATCCTAACCAGGCTAAACCTAAGCTGATAACCATTCCTAATCCTTTTCATTAGAATGAATGTGCGAAGCCCGGGAATCGAATCGGCACACTACGATTCGCAAGCTGAGACACGCTATCGACTGCACCAACCAGACAGGTAGCACGCTTGGTCCCGAAATGATAGAACTTTATAATTATGGTTTTTGAGAGGTCTGAGGGATATATTGTTGGCGTCGTTCGTACGTCCGTCCGGAACCATATCACAGTACCTATTGGTCAGGTTGCATTGCCATTGTCTTAGTACAGGCATTTGTAAATATTTTATGCTGAAATTTTGCATACATGCAGAGGAGTAATAGCTAGATAACACATCCAACAAGATTTAAGTCTGAAGGCCTGGGCCCAATCCCCTGGGTAGGGCCAAGGCCAAAATTAAACTTTTTCTGAATACGGCCATGTTGCATATCAAATTAAAGCCGACGACGCATGCAGTAACACGGAAGCAAATATTTTGTCAACAGACACACCCTCGATCCCAGGGGTGGGGTAAAAAGGTCAACTCATTTTTATTCTAAAAGAAGTCATGTTGCATATCAAATTAAAGGGATTTGAGCATAGAGCACTATGAAAGCAAATATTCTGTCCTTACACGCACCATCGATCCATGGGGTAGGGTCAAAAGGCCAAATGCTGTTTTCTCTTGTTGCATTAAGGCGTGTAGACGAACATGCAAGCTAAACCTTGACTTTACACACACCTCTGATCTCTGGGATTGGGTTGAAAGGTCAGATATTGAAATTGTGAAGATATGTATTCTTTAATTAAACTAAGTAAGAAAGAGGGCAAAAATCAGGATTTAATTAAACTAAGTAAGAAAGAGGGCAAAAATCAGGATTCGATACAATTAAGCACCACACCTGACCCAGGATACCAATGGGAAAGTGACTTCAAAATTAGAACTCACAAATGAGAGCCAAGAGGTCAGCCCTTGCCCAGCAGGTGACTGAAACATACTTGGCATGCTTTTGATATGATCTGAATGATACCCAAAGTGAACTAAGGGTCTAGATAAATGGGATTTATATTTTGTGATTTACATGTTTCTCTAAATTAATCCTTCGTCGGGGATATAAATTCGACGAATTTGTCTTTTTAGTTTTACTATGTCTTTCATTCTCTTTTCAGAATGGATGCCAATTGCCTATGTGTGTACTGTGGCAAGTACTATAAGAACCCAAACTCGTTATGGGTGCACCGGAAAACTCAAACTGGGCTCCGCCCATTCACCTGCGATGTCTCAATAAATCGTTTGGGAGGAAGGATGTCCTAGGAGAACATCTGAAGGCATGGCCGAGGCTTTCAACATTTCAATTTTCAAAGTCCTTCTAAAAGCCCTCCACTGCGGGGCCTTTGTGGGATATTCTCTTTTTGCATAATTTAGGAGTTATTGCCCCAGCGGATACAAATGACTGCTGCATTAGCAATATTAAGCTAAAAAGGTACATAGCCAAGGTGCCATAGAAACAATATAAGAGTCCAAAATGTTACTACGATGCACACCGGTCCTTATGATAGCGCAGGGATGCTCTGTGTTTAAAGCTTTTATGATATTTTTGACACTCATATTGCTTGGATGGCAAATGCGTTAACATGTGCTGGGCCAGGTACCTTTTTTGTTTAAATGTTTTCTCACATGTACTACACTGTAATGATGAAGTGGCGCCACAAGTTTTAGTGTGCTCTTTCAAGTGCATGACACAAACATTACACTTAGGGCAGGTCTCCTTTTCCCTATGTGTCTCCTCATCCCTGGTCTCCCCGGCCCCTTAGGGATCGGGGCATACAAATGACTGGTGTATCTTGATCATCATTAAGGGCTCACACATTGAAAAAGACTCTTACCTGTAAAACCAAACCTGTCGTTAAGTTGACCAGGGCCGACACAAACTGCCATGTAAGAATACATAAAATAGTGAGAGGTGGAAACTTTGTTATAGGAAGTGAAGAGGTTGTTCTTTACAATAGAGAAAACAAAGCTGTTGATCAGTAACACTTTAATAGCGCAGCTTATTTACGCCTCCTATGACGCGCGAAAATAAGTTGCTGATGCACAGTATGTCATAACAATTTCAAATATTGTTTTTGTTTTACTTGAAAATGAAACCACTATCAACTCATTTACCTTGTCATTACTGGCTTGTCTATTTACTTAAATATTTGTGCTTTTTATCCTCATTTCCCTCCTCGTCATTCTCCTCTGCCTCCTTTTAATCATCATCATCATCATCATCATCATCATCATCATCATCATCATCAAAACAATCATCGTCATCATCATTTCCCTACTAATCATTCTCCCCACCTCCTCCTTTAACATCATAATCATTAATGTCATCATAATCCTCCTCCTCATCATCATCATAAAAAATATCATCGTCATTTCCCTACTCATCATTCTCCCCATCTCCTCCATTAACACCACCATCAACTTCAATATCATCACAATCTTCTTCATCATCACCATCATCATAAAAACCATCATTGTCATCATCATCACTTCCCTACTCATCATTCTCCCCCACCTCCTCTTCATCATCATCATCATCATCATCATCATCATCATCATCATCATCATCATCATCAGTTCTGATTATTTTTAGATCTTTAGCATACTGTGATTTTAATGATTGCTAGTGATTACCTAGTATTAATTGTTCAATTTTAGTCAATCTGTTTGCTCATCTAGTCAGGATCATTGAGCATTATTTTGTGTTTAGTTTGTTTTAGTTTTGATGAAGAAATAAAAACACAAATGGTAGTGGAAAATTTTTGTTTCCCTCATTTATCAAGTGCTTTTGGTTTGATTTTGATTAACGTCCCGGTTAACAATTTTTTAATTATGTTGGGATGGAGCCACCACTTCCTTTGTATACTCAGAAAAACAATTGAAGGATATTTAGATTCAGTCCCATATCTAACATTCAATACAATAAAGACTTAACTAATTATACATGCATTTCATAGTTCTAGATATCTGCAATCAAATTGGATGCTTTATTTCAGTCACGCTTCGATGGTTTAAGTTCAGTGCAAATCCAAATGGTTCAACCCTCTATACTGAAAAGTCACAAGCGTTCAAACATGATTGAAACCCATTTTTATCGTTTGTATTCCATAATGACTGGCTCTAAAATCATCGCTGGCTCTCCCTCCAAAAAATGGCACGTAATTTTGAAGCTGTTGTCAGTGTTTTACTGCCAATTTATTGTCAATTTTGAAGGGGTATGCCATATCTGTGTATTTTTGTTGAAGAAGTTGTCACATTATTAGGGACAATGACTGATAAATTGTTGTTAACTTTTATCTGTGGTCTGAATTAGAACATAAGTGATGACTTGGTTAAGGTTGCAGCAAAAAATGTAAGCGCAAATTTTTAGTCTTGTGAACTTTGGGTAGAGGGGGTCGGTACATTTGGTGTGGAACTGTATCGTAACCAATGACCCGTAAATTTCAATTTACATTTTGGTGAATCGCATAGTGATAGTTCTGTCATTCACAAAAATACTTTGTTTGAAAATTGTATTCCCAAATTTTATAAAGTCAAAAGAATTTTAATATCCTTCAATTGTTTTTCTGAGTATATTTACCAGTACTTTGGAGAGATTAAAGACTAAGTATCTTATTATTTGTTGGTGCTATTTTAATATTATACCTGTAGTTGGTATTTTTGATAATGCATCGACCTCCTATTGTAGGCTGTTGTTATTCAAATATACATTAGCAGAAACATTTCCACACCAGAGTTACACCTCATGTCCACCTAACATATTGGAAAAAGGGGGCAACTCTGATGTTGGTATCAACAGGATAAAAGTGGTTATTTTTTTCATAAAATCATATGTTGTGGTTATCTATTAGAATTGCCTCTGCAAGGTGACTCTAATAGGTAGCTACAACATATGATTTAATGGAGGGGGGGGGGGGGCTAACAATAAGTAAAAAGTAAGTAGTTACAAACGTATTTAATAAAAAAAATCATACATCAATGAGACTCATTTAGACTCTTTTGAGCATCAAAAAACATCAAATGTGTGGCTTATAAAATGTCTTTGAGTACATATCAACCAGATATCCAGATAAGAGTGTTAGATGAAAAATCATGTTTCCTTTTACCAAGCAACAACTCATGTTGTGGGTACTCAAAAGAATCATCCCACTGAGATGACTTTTTTGAACACCCAAAACATATCATATGTTGTTTATATAACTTCTAATTGAATTGAGTAAACATCAATCAGACCTACTAATAAGAGTGCGAAATGTAAAATCATTTTTCAATTGTACCATACCCACAACACATGTTGTGAGTGTTCAAAAGAGCCGTTTGACAGAGACACCTCTTTTGAGATGCAAAACATATGTGTGGCTTATAAAACTATTTAGTAAACATCAACCAGATCTCCCTATAATGGATAAGAGTGCTTGATGAAAAGTCACCTTTCCTTTAACCAATTTGAACCAAAATACCCAAAAGAACCGTCTCACCGAGATGACTCTTTTGAGCACCCAAACATATGATGTGCGGCTTATAAAAACTTAAGAAATTGAATACACATCAATTAGAGAAGAGTGCATATCTTAAAATCATTTTTCTTTTTTACCAAACCACAACACATGTTTTGGGTACTCAAAAGAACCCGCTGACGGAGACAAAACTTTTGAAACATATGATGTGTGGCTTATTAAAAACTTCAGTAAATTTAGTAAGCATCAACCACACACCCTTGGGAGCCCAGTGGCTCAGTGGTAGAGTGCTTGACTCGAGACCGAGTGTTTGAGCCTCACCGGCGTCACTGTGTTGTGTCCTTGAGCAAGAACATTAATCCTAGCTTAGTACTGGTTCAACCCAGGAAGACCAGTCCCTTTATAACTGAAAGATTGTTGATGAGACTTAAAGAATCAAATCAAACAAAACAAAATTAACCACAACCACAAGATAAGAGTGCTTGATGCAAAATCACCTTTGCTTTTACCAAACCACAATACATGTTGGGGGTACTCAAAAGGCCAATCTCATCGAGACGACTCTTGAGTCCCTAAACCATATGACGTGTGGCTTTGAAAAACTTAAGACAATTGAATAAACACCAACCAGACCTCCAGGTAAAAGTGATTGATGCAAAACCACCTTTCCTTTTACCATTAGACCCATCTCCCTGAATGGAATCTTTTGAGCACCCGAAGCATTTCTTTATATGGCTTATAAAACTTATAATTTAATTGAGTAATCATCAACCTGACCTCACGATAAGAGTGTGTAGGGAAAAATCATTTTTCACTAAACCACAACCCATGTTGTGAGTCCTTAAAAGGACCTTCCACCGAAACGACTCTTTTGAGCACCCAACACATATGATGTTCGGCTTTAAAAAAACTGAAGTAAATTTGGTAAACATCAACCAGACACACAGATAAGAGTGCTTGATGCAAAATTACCTTTCTCCCTATCAAACCACAACACATGTTGTGGGTCCTTAAAAGAACCGTCTCACTGAAACAACTCTTTTGAGCACCCAACACATATGTGTGGCTTACAAAAAAACTAAAGTAAATTGAGTAAACATCAACCAGACACACAGATAAGAGTGCTTGATGCAAAATTACCTTTCTCCCTATCAAACCACAACACATGTTGTGGGTCCTTAAAAGAACCGTCTCACTGAAACAACTCTTTTGAGCACCCAACACATATGTGTGGCTTACAAAAAACTAAAGTAAATTGAGTAAACATCAACCAGACACACAGATAAGAGTGCTTGATGCAAAATTACCTTTCTCCCTATCAAACCACAACACATGTTGTGGGTCCTTAAAAGAACCGTCTAACTGAAACAACTCTTTTGAGCACCCAACACATATGTGTGGCTTACAAAAAACTTAAGTAAATTGAGTTAACATCAACCAGATACACAGATAAGAGTGCTTGATGCAAGATTACCTTTCTCCCTATCAAACCACAACACATGTTATTGGTCCCTAAAAGAACCGTCTAACTGAAACAACTCTTTTGAGCACCCAACACATATGTGTGGCTTACAAAAAACTTAAGTAAATTGAGTAAACATCAACCAGATACACAGATAAGAGTGCTTGATGCAAGATCACCTTTCTTTCTACCAAACCACAACACATGTTGTGGGTCCTTAAAAGAACCGTCTCACTGATACGACTCTTTTGAGCACCCAAAATATATGATGTGTGGCTTATAAAAAAACTTAAGTAAATTGAGTAAACATCAGCCTGACACACAGATAAGAGTGCTTGATGCAAAATTACCTTTCTCCGTACCAAACCACAACACATGTTGTAGGTCCTTAAAAGAACCGTCTCATTGAAACGTCTCTTTTGAGCACCCAACACATATGTGTGGCTTACAAAAAACTAAAGTAAATTTAGTAAACATCAACCAGACACACAGATAAGAGTGCTTGATGCAAAATTACCTTTCCCGCACCAAACCACAACACATGTTGTAGGTTCTTAAAAGAACCGTCTCATTGAAACGTCTCTTTTGAGCACCCAACACATATGTGTGGCTTATAAAAAACTTAAGTAAATTTAGTAAACATCAACCAGACACACAGATAAGAGTGCCTGATGCAAAATTACCTTTCTTTCAACCAAACCACAACACATGTGGTGGGTCCTTAAAAGAACCGTCTCACTGAAACAACTCTTTTGAGCAACCAAAACATATGATGAGTGGCTTATAAAAAACTTAAGTAAATTGAGTAAACATCAACCAGACACGCAGATAAGAGTGCTTGATGCAAAATTACCTTTCTTTCTACCAAACCACAACACATGCTTTGGATACTCAAAAGAAACATCTCACTGAAGCAACTCTTGTGAGCACCCAAACATATGATGTGTGGCTTATACAAGCCCAATGTAAATAGGATGAACATCAACCAAACCTCCAGATAAGGTTGCATGAAGTAAAATCATTTTTCCTTCAACCAAACCACAACACATGTTGTGGGTACTGAAAAGAACCATCTCACTGAGATGATTCTTTTGAGCACTCAAAACATATGATGTGTGGCTTATAAAACTGTTAAGTAGATTGAGAAAGCATAACCAGACCTCCAGATAAGACTGTTTCATGCAAAAAAATTTTACCGAAAAACAACACATGTTATGGATACTCAAAATAACTGCCTCACTGAGACAACTATTTTGAGCACCCAAAACATATAGTATTTGGCTTCTTAAACTTTGAAAGTAAAATGTGTAAATTGAAACAAGTGCGGCTCTTTATTTTTGGTCAGAAATCAAGAGGAACCACCGGCCATATTGCAGATACCTGGTCGTTTTGTACGGATTAGATGTAAAACTTATGCACCCCAATTATACCGCTAAACAGGCGACAAAACAGACGGTGCATATGAGCATAATCTTTATAAGTCCCATGTTGTTAAGTGCTGAGTTTTGTAAACACATTCTTTTATATTTACAATTCTACTGCGAGTCTTTAAATGAACCTCTACATTTGAGATGTGGTTCATACCTTCATGAACAAATCGTTTTAAGCCGCACCCACATACGCCATTTGAGCGGGCTAACGTCAAGTCCATCCAATAACGTTGCTTGTTTACTGACGTTTGCGTGACGTTGAACACGTATCGCCATGACGTTAAGCGTGGAAATTTTGCGTTGGGCTATTCAAAACCCTACGTTATGTCTGATTTAATTCAAAATATCTGGAAAACCAGCCAAGTTAGGTGAAAATTGATACTTGACTGATAATATAAATGTAAATATAAGTAATAAATTCAATTTTTTTAATGTTCATGGAATCATGAATACTTCGGGTCTCTTGCAAAGTTAACGTTAAGACCTATTAGGGCTTCACTAACTTTTTTATAGGGCTTCACTAACTTTTGCAAGAGACCCGAAGTATTCATGATTCCATGAACCTTCCAAAAATCGAATTCATTTCTTAAATATTTCTAGCAGTCATTGTCTTCAGAAACTAGAGTTTTCGTTTTTGGTAATACTTTTGATTCATCACATTTGAAAAATTCCCTTCTTAGCGATAGAGTTCCGTTTGGAGGTGCATCCAAGTCGGAAGTCAATGCGCCTAGCCTTCGCCGAGCCTTTGTTCTTCTCCTTTCTGGTTGGTCAAACGGATGGTTCCTAGAAGAAAATGGCATGATGATAAAACACGTAATGTTACAGAATACATCTGTTGTCTAGGTTGAAAACTTTAAGAATGCCATATGAAATGCTCTTCTGCATAGATTTAAGTTCCTAATTTGCAGTCAGTGACGGGAATGTATTATTCGAAACTGTAACAAAGGTACATCATCACTCTAACGAATGTTTTCGCTGCTTTTGAAGGATCTAAACTTTTTCTTTTGATTTACTTAATGCAAATTACCTTCTGATTAGTCTTTTATTTCCATGACCATATCATATAATGCTGTGTGACGGCATAAAGCCAACCTTTGGCCGCTTCCTTTACAGTCCATTTGCAAATGTTAATAACCTCATTTTGTTTTTGCAACCGATTTTAACGACACAGGTATCAAAGTGGTTTTTAGAATACATTCTTATAAAATATACTATGTTTAGGATTGCAGTTCCATATAAGAATCACATGTATCATGTCGAACTTACAGATATAGAGGTGAATGATAGTTGAAAATGCATGCTTTGTATTCTTGCAAACCATGTTTACTCTTTTTCATCATCATGTTTGCTTTGATATTAAGAAACAGACAAATCCTGCCTGTTGCATGACATGAGAATACTTACATAGGTTTTATTGTTCCTTCTATTGGTCGGTTATCAGCTTGGACACAATTAGAGTAGGTTTTCTCTGAGACTCCCTCAACCACAGGATAGGCAGATGACCTTGAAGTTTTCATGAAGAACCCTCTATGAATAAATATTAACAGATTAATTGTAGAACTGCAAACATTTACTATATCTACATTAAGTGTTGGCTCCCGGTCTTCAGGTGGTCAGTTATGTAAATAAGGTAACCAGAACCCTGTCCCCATATCTAGGTATTGGGGTACTGGTTACCTGCTTTTCCATTACTAACCACCTCTAAACGGTGAGTTAATGTATATATGGCCAAACAAAATGAATATAGATTTAAAAGTAATTTATCATTGATATCTATGCAAATCAAAACAGTTCTATGGAGGAGCCAAGTGATTCAAATGCACATTAAAAATTGGCCACTAAAGCAGCGCAAATGTGCCACGTTAGGGACGGTGAGCATTTAAACTGTCTCGTTACCGGATGTGGATTTAATTCTGAGTAGCTAGGTTCCTGGTCGTGAAGCGCGTTTCGTTTTTTTCTGAGATAACTTGATACAAAATCTTAACAGAATTCGCCACAAGTATCGCTGATCGCTAATTACCAAAACCACGCCATCTGGCTGTTTTGCCCAAACAGCATGCCAATCCAGTAATTGAGCAAGAGGCATGTTATATCTATTACATGTCGTTCATTAATATAAGTTGCTTACGGTGAGTCAAGCTTTTTTGTTAAAGCTCTAACTTGTATTAATTAAAAATGAGTCCGTTCTTATTTCGCTGACACTCATCACCCAAACAGCTAATGTACCAGGCCCGTAGGAAGCAATTACAGATGGGGGGGGGGGGGGGGGGGGGGGGGGGCACACATAATTTTTTTTTGGGGAGGCACACATAAATTTTTTTAATTTTTTTTTTTTGGGGGGGGGGGGGGCATATTTGTGCAAATTATTGGGGGGGGGCACGGCCCCCCTCGTGCCCCCCCTATTCCCTACGGCCCTGTGTACTGAAGTTCCTTTTACCTAGAGGAGACAAGCCGACACATTGTTTTTTGTTTGATTTGATTCTTTACGCCCCATCAACAATCTTTCAGTTTTAAAGGGACGGGTCTTCCTGGGTTGAACCTGTACAAAGCTAGGATTAATATGTCTTGATCAAAAACACAAGACAGTGATGCCAGTGAGGATCGAACCCACAGCCCCTCGGTCTCGAGTCAAGCACGCTACCACTGAGCCACTGCGGTAATTAAGCAGTTATTTCCTGACTGTTTGGTAGAATAGTTAAACTTATGCTTCTTTGTAGAGTGGACAGCTCAATGCACTATTGCCCTTGGCATTACGGCCTCAGGCAATAGTACATTGAGCTGTGCATGGCAAAATATTAACAATTATGTACATGAAGTATGAAAGTGCCTTCGATCAGCTTGAATAGTAACAGTTTGGTGAGGATAATGAGCGGGCTCAATATGTGCTCCGTCGCAAGAACACGTGTCTTCAGGGTTTCCGACCAAATCTTGCTAAAACCAGCCTGCTCATTAACAGAGACTTAATAGAAGCTTGAAGCTTAGAATGTGCCAAGTTTAGCGTGGCTACTATACTTTCCAGGGAGCAAACAACAAAGACTCGCATCAGACTGGCTGGATGCGCAGACTGGTCTGCGCCTTTGTTGAGTCAGGTTTTCTCGCTATGATCTGAGATATGCGGAATGGCCTTTAAACCCTGAAAATGTATAACGACTATAGCATGCGCGGATCCAGCCTGTTTTGTCAGAGGGGGTCCAACTTTGACAACGTTTTTTTTAGTTTGATTAGGGGAAGGATCCAAAATACCACTACTAGCGGGCCATCAACGGCCCGCCAGCGAAACGCCATTTAAACTGCGTTTCGCTGGCGGGCCGATGATGGCCCAACATTGAATACTGGATTAAGGGGATCCGGACCAGTATTGCTAAGGACCCCTATAGTGATTAAATTCAATCAAAATTAAATATACCGTAACTAAATATTACTCTGCTCAAAGATGCCAATGCGATACGCAGAGAATTTAGGCTATACAATGGTAACTTTAGATTTTAAAAAAATCTCAGATTTTTTTATATTTTGATCAAAACAAAGATCGTAGGTACAGGTTAGAACTGCAACATTGAGGTGGTTGTACGTTTACCTACAATCTACATTTTAGAGCAAATGAAGAAGTTATGTATGCAACTAAAACTCTTATTTTACTATATAAAAAGTGGGGTTTAAACTATAGTTGATGAGAAATTGGGGACAATTTTGAAAACTGAGACTCGCTCAAAAAGTGTGGGATAAGGTCACACTACAGGTGCTGTTTTCCTAAAACCAAGACAGAGAAGCATTTGAGATGCCGCTCTCTTAAGCAATGCAGCACCACTCTCCTTAGCAACGCAGCACACTGTTCTACATAACCCAAACAGGTAAAATAGATCCCTTCTTAATAAACCTCACCATCCTCTATTTTCTGCTTTTTTGTGTTCGTGCATGTATACGTGCGTGCATGGCTGGCATGTTGGAAGGAAATGGAATGATTATGCATATGCTTTAAGCGGCGCACTCCATTCTGCAGGATGTATTAAAATGGGGGCCGGCAAACAGCGTAGTATACATTTTCGCCAAGATCGGCGTAAAATCGTTTTCTTCAGATTTTTTCTCAAAACACAAGTTTCACTTTCCAACTGTTACAACGTTTCGATGCTATGGGACCAGACGTTGACTCGTGCATGGGTAAAATGAAAGATATGTACACCAGATCAAATTTCTACGACTTGAAAGTCGGTAATTTACAAGAAATCAACAAAAATGGCATTCCCTCCCGATCGGTACTCGAATGAATTTCTAAATGCTTGCATAAATCACCATGTACATGTCGGATACTTAAAAAGAATTGAATTCTATAGTCCTTTAGGCATACGGCATGTTTTTCTATGCAGTATTAACAACAACAAAAATGAAAACACTTACCACTTCCGCTGTCAACAGGTGTGTCGCCGCCATTTTATTCCAGAAAATAGGCGTATGGCGCACCGGCAATACGCGTAAATACCGGCAAAGCGACGTATACATTGATCAGTGTGTCATTTGTTCAGTCAAGCTGAATGGTCTGAGCAATTTGGTAGAGGGCATCATTAGGAACATTTGTGTGGAATTATTTTGAATTTGGATAAGTGGTTCAGGAGGAGAACATTTAAAGATATTTCTTATCTATAGCTCTGGCGGCCTTTTTGTTCGGCACAGACGATCATTTGTGCAATTTTAATAGAGGGCATTATGAGGTTTATTTCTGGGAAATTATAACAAATTTTGACCAGTGATTCAGATGTGCAATTTTGTTAATAGGCTTTATGAGGAACATTTCTGTGAAAACAGATTGAATTTGGACCAGTGGTTCAAGACATAGAGCTGTAGAAGATGCCATTTAAAGATATTTCTTATCTAGAGCTCTACCCTCTAGCGACCCTTTTATTCAGCGGTGTGGAACCATTTGTGCAGATTGAAGGCATTATGAGGAACATTTCTGGGAAATTAGAAGGAATTTTGACCAATGCTTCAGGAGATGTGGTTTAAAGTTATTCTTATCTAGAACTCTGGCAGCCCCTTTGTTTTGCAGAGTGGAATCATTTGTGCAATTGTGGTAGAGGGCATCGTGAGGAACATTTCTGTGAAATTATTTTGAATTTGGACCAGCGGAGATGTCATTAAAAGACATTTCTAATCTTGAGCTCATACAGCCTCTTTGTTCTGCGAAGCAGAACCATTTGTGCAATTAAGGTAGAGGGCATCATGAGGAACATTTCTGTGAAATTTTGAATTTGGACCAATGGTTCAGTACGAGATGTGGTTTTTTATTTCTTAGCTAGAGCTCTGGCAGCCTTTTTTCAGCGGAGTGGAACCATTTGTGCAATTTTGTTAAGGACATTATGAAAAACATTTCTGTAACATTATATTGAATTTAGACAAATGGTTCAGGAGAAGATGCAATTTAAAGAGACTTGTTATCTAGAGCTCTGTCAGCCCATTTGTGGAACAGTTCAGCGGAGTGGATCCATTTCTTCAGTTTTGGTAGTAGGCATTATGAGGAACATTTCTGTGAAATTATTTTGACTTTGAACCAGTGGTTCACGAGGAGGTGTTGTTTAAGATATTTCTTATCTAGAGCTCTGGTGGCCCATTTGTTGGGCGCAGCGGAACAATTAGTGCAATTTTAGTATAGTACATCATGAGGAACCTTTCTGTAAAATTATTTTGAAATAGGTCCAATGGTTCAGTAGGAGATGTGGTTTAAATATATTTCTTATCTAGAGCTCTGGCAGCCCTTTTGTTAGGCGGAGCAAAAGCATTTGTGCAATTTCAGTAGGGGCATCATGAGGGACATGTCTGTGAAATTATGGTGAATGTGGACCAGTGGTTCAGGATGAGATGTTGTTCAAAAGATTTCTTAAGCTTTAGGGGCCCTATTGTGCGGCAGAGCGGAACCATTTGTGCAATTTTTGTAGGGGACATTATCCAGAACATTCCGGTGAAATTATTCTAAATTTGGACCAGTGAGGTTAACAGACGACGGACATAGACCAATCACAATAGCTCACCTTGAGCATTTGGCTCAGCTGAGCTAAAAATGATTCATACATAGCAGCATTTTTTTATTTGGCCTAGTACATGTCTCAAGACCCGCTTGCTCAGATATACAGCTTTCACTTAGTTCAAATTAATATGAGCCGCGTCATGAGATTTCCAACAATGTGGTATGTGCGACCAGCAAAGCCTCAGATCAGCCTGCGCATATGCGCAGTCTGATCAGAGCCTTTGCTAGTCGCTTGAATATTCCAAGAGTGTTAAGCTACCGACATAACATTTGGAGTTTCTAAGCTTAAAAGGAGGCGGCACAGGCTCGTCTAAGTCTACACTTGTCAAAAAACCACATGGTTGGAAATCACGTCGCGGCTCAATTATCACTTTCCAGATGACTCACAACACACCAGGTAGGCGGCAATTGTGAACACTTATTTATATCAAAACTGCTTTTACAATCCCAAAAATTACGTTTTTCGATCTTCAAAATGCAAAAATGATATTCGATCGTCAAAGTGTGTATTTTTTGTGATAGAAAGCGTTGTTTTTCGTGACCAAAAACGCATTTTGATTAAAAATTGCACCCAGTGTCACCTACATGGTATGCATAATCATAGTGCTTACCATTAACTCCCCTTTTAGGGAGCGCATTGGCTCAGTGGTAGAGTGCTTGACTCGAGACCGAGGGGCCGCGGGTTCGAGCCTCACCGGCGTCACTGCGTTGTGTCCTTGAGCAAGAACATTAATCCTAGCTTAGTACAGGTTCAACCCAGGAAGACCCGTCCCTATATAACTGAAAGAGTGTTGATGGGACGTAAAGAATCAAATCAAACAAACAAACAAAAAAATCCCCTTTCATTCATATACACCAGTGTAACTTGAAATATTGTACTCGTCAAGTTCAAAGAAAAGATAAAATATGTTTAAACTAAGTTTCATAACCTTAAGGTGGTACCGGACTCATCAGCATATGTCCAAAAAGTTACAATCTTTTGATATGTGAAAAAAAGCTCAAAACTCATCTATTTTGACAAAAATAACAGGACCTTACCGTGCATTTTAAAAAGTTATTAAACTTTAAAAATCGTAAAATATGAGTTTTTCAAAATTTTAATTTCTCATATTTTAAAAAGTGGAAAGTGAGAAATACCATTTTTTTTCCTGGGAATACGCTAGATGCTATTTGCTAATAAAAGAACACAAAAACACAGCGAAAAAAAGGCACGTAGCTTATTTTTTATGCTAACATTAATTTTGTAAAAACATTAAGGCCGTAAAAATCGTTTAAATCTGGAATAAAAATGCCACACAATGTAACTACAGAAACAAAAAAACTTATTATTTTGAAGAAAATTTTGCATAGAAACTTTTAATTAATTATGAGCATATGTCATTGTGCTCGTTTTTCTTTTTTGTGCTATTTTCTTTTATTAAGTCTGAAATAAAAACAGGCATGGAGTGCCATACCTGCTTCGTTGTTTAATTTAGGTCCGCGTGCGTAGACAGTGTATTGTTTGAGTTGATGTTGTTTAATTTAGGTCCGTGCGCAAAAAGCCTATTACGTGCGGGCAATTCACGTGCTGTTGATTCATAGCGTTTTTGTTGTTGCTTTTATTCTTCTCTTTTTTCTTTTCTTTACGTACAGTATACGTATTCTGGATTCGTTACAAATGTGACATCATCAGCAATAACGCGTATAGAAGTGTCGTCAGGATGACGCAAGTCTTCGATCTGGAAAAATGTTCTATTTTGAAAACGTTGTTGCAAGTTTTTAAGTGAGAAAATGACCTAATGCAATAATGGTTTTCTGATACACTAATATCTGCTAGACCCCTCAGGGGGGTCATAACCCTCACCTCTCAGGTTTGGGTTTCAACACCACCCTGGTGTTCTAGCAGGTCGTAATGCATAGAAAATCACGTTTGATCCCAATATTAAAGTTATTAAATGAGCTGTAAAAAGAGATGAAATACGAGCCTTGCCAAGAATTTTGTCACTTTTTTGTGACAAGCTTTATAAATTTAATAATACAGGAGCACGACTGTTAGGTTCTATTAATGTATGACCCTAAAACAACTTTTAAATCGTGTTTAGAAATTGCGTGGAACTACACTTCGATGTTGCCATATAATTATATGAGAAACCATTACGAACGTCATTACAAAGCTTTACCAAAATTTGTAAACCACTAGTGGTACATGTCGTTATATCACTCCCATGATAAACACAAACGAACAAACAAATATGTAAACAAACAAACAAGCAATAGGGCTCAAACCAGGGACTACTTTGTCTCAAGTTGAACATTCTACCATTGCGGCAATGGGTAAAGAAGCGATGATACACGAGTTTAGTTCTTTACATAAAGGCAATTAGTTAATTCTAAGACAAGTACGCATATGTGAACGGCCATATTAGATTATTCACAGCTCGCATATATATACAAAATAAGCCTCAGTCGAAAAACTCCCCACTGGCTAGCTAAAAAATAGCGTAAAGGCACGCCCCAGCATTTGGCGAGCGCTCTCAAAGTGTCCAATATGTTGCTCTTGAGTTTCTTTCAAGCTAAAAAAAGGGTGCCCTCTCACCTACGAAGTCATATTAACAAAGGTAATGGACTTACGAAGCACAGTGGCTCAGCTCTTAGAGTGTTAAACTAGGGATCGAAGGATTACTAATTTGTGAATCACCAGAGTCATAGTGTTGTGTCATGGGGGAAGACACTTTATCAGCTTATAGTACATACATTGAATACGCATGAATATCAACTTTTTTGACCAGGATTGCCTGACCAGGTATAACTCCGAACGCATTGAGGGGTGAAACTGGACCAGACGGTCAAAATATATTTGGTCCAACAGATGTGTTGATAAATGATATATTTTGTGAAAGCCAAAACTTGTACGTTTTAAGACAATAAATAAAGATAACTCTTACTTTTTTAGAAACACTCGGTTATCTTTTGACATGGGTCCTGTACCACCTTAATGCCAATAAATTTATCCATTTCATTGGTACCAGATGCACTTCCGGCAGCAGCACAGATACAATCTCTAAAGGATTGCGCTAATGCTTGCATTGATTTCCAGCATTTTTCAAGAAGCTAAACCTTGTAATGCTGAATATTTTATGTACTACACTCCTCCCCAATTTTTATCCCGTTATCCTGCAGTATTCCAGTTAATTATGTATTTTGGAGCAGAGTGGAAAACTGTGTGGTTCCTGATCTGGGTCTACACTGTTTACCAAAGAGTATATACACAGGTTCAGCAGGACAAGGGCTGATACAGGTGGAAAGAAGAACAAGAAGTCTTCATGATTTATGCTTTATCCTTAACAATACTGATACATGATTTCACAAACAAAACAGTGTCAACAAATACATGATTCAACTACTATAGGCTAGCACAACTGACCCAACAAATATCAGAAATCTTAAGACAGCCAAGCCCAGCCCAGCCTAACCCAGACCAGTACTGGAACCCTGATCACATGTTATATCATTTCTATATGGGCCATGACGCGAGAAAACCTGTCTTCGAGGGTTTGCAAACAACACAGGCGCAGACCAGCCTGCGCATCCGCGCAGACTTATCAGCGCCTTTGTTGTTCGCTTTTTGGAAAGTATCATATGCAAACTTGGTACAGGTGAAATTTCAATTTTTTAGCTAGTCACTGTAGCTTAGGAGACTGGTTTGAAACTCCCTTTGTCAGAAACCCCGAAGACAGGTTTTCTCCCGATGAGCCCCATATGAACCGGGACATGAGAAAAACAACAATGTGGCTGTGTGTTACGAGAACTCAGATCAGGCAATGCAACAACTCTGATTAGAGTTTTCACTGTCTGCATGGAGAAAGCTTGGGTCCTTAGAAACCCACTGTATAATTTCATACTTCAGAAAAAAAAGTTCAAAATTTAAAAAATCATGAAATTAAGAAATAAAAATAATATAAAACTTGCAGTATGCCTACAAAACATTGACGATTTGAAATTCAAACACTCAATTGTCTTCAAATAAACTGAAATAAATCAGAGAAGCTATTATAATCTGCCTAATTTAGTATTTTTAAGCCGACTTTCTATGCCCAAGTTCAAATTATGTCACACTTAATGTCCAGCAATAACAGCAGCGTAGAACTAATTCTTTTCTGCTAGATTCAACCAGAAATTTCAAGCATTATTTGTCTTAACCCTTTCCTTCATGAATATTCATGCTAGGCTCCACCCACTATGAATAATTATGTTTATGTTGGTACATAGAATATCGTTTGTCAGGTCCACTAGTGTTTAATCAGATATATCTTATTCCCATAAGCAAACAGGGTAGACCCTGATCAGGCAGCTCTTACAATAGCTGTCTGATCTGGGTCTGCTCTGTTTGCAAATGCATTAAAAGGCATCTCTATGAGGCAAAGGGTTAAAAAGAAGAATGAGTATATGAAAAGAAACCTATAATGGCTGGAAATTATAGGCAGGGCTCTGAGTTATTATACCAAATGGTACAACATCCTTATTTCTAAACTAAGATCTGTAAGATTATGTTTATATTCTGATACTTTGTCTCATTCGCACATTGATTTCACTGATCTACAATGATATCAAAACATACTCAACATAAGGATTAAACACAGAGCTGACAAGTAATAAAACTCTATCATTTTCAAACTTGCAACTGTATCTTAACTGCAACAACAAACAAACAACAGACAAGTAAAATTGATAAACCACTAGTTGTTTACAGATTTTCCGGAAATGACGTCCATAACAACCTTGCATACATAATGACAAAATCATAACATTTTTACGGCAGAAAGGAGATTTCAGAGTAATCTTAATGTCATATGATATATAGAATATAACATTCCTGCTCTTGTATTATTGAATTTATTAAACTCATTGCTAAAAAGAGATAAAATGCTCTGCAAGCCTCACATTTTATCTCTTTTCCCCAACCTGTTTAATAAATTCAATAAAACATGAGCACTCATGTAAGATCCTCTACATATGGGCTCAGATAACTGCTAGTTTGTTGTTTGTTTGTTGTTGCCGTTTAGATATAGTTGCCAGTTTGAAAATGATTGAGTTTTATTACTTGTCATGATTAAAAATATAGCACTGACTATCCATATTTATCACATAATATTCAATCTGGGAGTTATATAACGCCATGCATTAAAATCAATCCACTATATAGGGATCACAAATGTTTTTTTAATTACCATTTGCTAGGTCCCGAGGAAGCTGTTTGAACAAGAGGTTGTTACGCCGAGTGTTCAAATATCTCCCGAGGCACCCGGCAAGTGTTAATGCAATGAAACAAACATGCGTGATCATTATTCTTGCATATTTACCTGATTCCAACCAAACACCCACTGAAAACACCGCTAAATCTTTAAAATATAATTTTTCTCACACTGGTTTTCTCCAAACAAAATAGCATTAAGCTTTCAAATATCATAACGTCCTCATAATATCATAATGCATGCAATGCTTTCCCGAACAAAAACGTCGACATATGATCAATCTGGGCAGCAACCCTTTCCCATGATATGACAAACAGAGCAGGGCTCATTTTAAGTATTTTCAAATTAGATTAAATCCCATGTTCAAACTGCATGTGAATCTCATTATTTGAACAGGGATTTTCTTTCATTTGACAATGGCTTCAAACAGCTTTGTGAAATGAATTTTATGCAAGAATAGTGGTTTTCACATAACAACTTTGAGAACATAATGACATAATCGTGACTTTTTCACACCAAAAATGAGATTCAAAGCAGTTTAAATGTCTTATGATAAATAGAATCCAACATTCGTGCACCTGTATTATTGAATTAAATAATTTATTTAGTAAAAAGCATTCCATCGCTTTTCCTCAACTCATTTAATTAATTCAATAAAACATGAACACTCATGTAAGATTCCCTATTTTCAAACAGGCAACTGCATCTTATCTGCATGATTTAAAACATAGCACTGACTAGCCATATTTACAAAACCTATATGAACAAGCAACTTTGTTCACAATTGATACCTGCCACCAAATGCAGGCATCTTCATAAGAGTGTATAACAGTAATCATTTTTCTTATTTCTCAACCTAAACATATGTTTAATGAATGGGAAAAAGGTTACAATTATAAGCTATCTGGATGTTTGCAAATAGGCCAACTATGGCATGATTTTTTGTTACTTTTTGCAACTTCATAAGCCATTCTTTAAACAGTACTCCACATTGTGCACTGTAAACATGACCTATAACCTCAAAAAATCAATAATCCTATAGGAGGCTGTATGTATCTGTCTTTGTTTACGTCCACGGCGTGGAAGTTTATCTGCACAGTGTGTAGTACTGTAAACAGGTTTGTAAGGCCGTAAAGCTCTAAATTGTTGCCAGAGCCTTAATCTATGTTCCTTTTATGTCAGCGCAAGCAGTGAAGGTTCTGTTGAGACTGCTCATATGCACAGACTCATCTGAGCCTGGGCTTGTTGCCCAAGCAATTAGTGACAAACCTTGTGTGCTAGCTCTGTTGTTGATTTGTAAATGTTTCTTGTGACTTGTACACTCATAGATGGCAACATTTTAACTCTTTACTTGCAAGCAGTTACTTTTGTCATCTGCTGATAACTTATGCAAACAGTTTGAATCAAGATCAGGACCGACAGACACTCTGCTAGTGTTCTTGAACGTTTTTTTTTTTTGAAAAAGTTAATTTTGAAAAAAAAGTCAGTTGACAACAAAGAAGCATGAAACATTCATTACCCAGCATGCAAAGAGTAAACATGAACACACTAAACCTATAGATGCTTCATAATATTTAGATCATCTACATTCACAAAATTATAGTAAGGGGGGCGCTAGATAACTAGAATCCTGAACAACTATTTTAAGGCTGCAAGTTCACGCTAGAGAACCACTGTACTCGAACAGCTAAGTCATCGCATGGTGGTTGCAGTCAGCGAGTGCACAAAATAGTGTACCTAGCTGTTCATAAAGGTAATATTTTGGTCAATTTTATACTTCTGAAAATATTCTTCCCTCATTTTTATCACTTATAGATCCAGTTATGTATCTGCTTAACAATTTTTTTGTGGGTTGAGTGATAGTTGCTACAGCACCAGAGTTATGCCAAAAATGTGATTTCTTTCTTGAAAAGAGATTGAAAGAAATTTTTGCTTATGTTCTGGAATTTATGCTTACTTTACTCTCTAAAAAAATATTGTACTCCCTTCTCTGAAGATTAATTTTGCCTTAGCAAACAGTGCAGACACTGATGAAATGCAGCATTATGCGGCATTTCATCTGGGTCTTCATTGTTTGCCAAAGCAGGGCTTTTTCCAGCAATTTTGGGAAAAGGCCCCTGGCCAAAATTGGGAAAAAATGATCAAATTAACATCAAAATTGGGAGATCATGACAAAGAACATAACAAGGGCAGCAAAATATATCCTCAAAATCAAGTTATTTTAGATTGTATTATGCAAAGCATACCACTTAAGCAAAAGTGTTTAAGTATCATTCTGATATGGGTCAGTGTTTCTCATAAGTTGTAGCGGTCTTAAAAAAAGTAAAAAAAAAAAAAAAAAAAAAAAAAAAAATCTTGGGAAAAACAGACATGGTACTGGGAAAAAGGTGGCTATTTTCGTTTGGGAATGGGGTCGAAATTCGGCCCCTAGAGAAGAGGGCAGAAAATCACCTGCAAAGTACCTGTCTAGGGATTTCCACTCCACAAAGAGCTATAAAGAATGTATTTCTGAATTATATATATTAACCCTTTGTTGATCGATAAATTTTTCCATAAAGTTTGATATAGTTAAGTCAGGATGGTCCACTGTTACAGTCTGAGGGGACATAGGTTATAATTTCTAAAACTATAATTTGTATTTCTTCCTCTGAAGATCTATTCTTTGTCTCAGTATAGAAAGTAGACCCTGATGAAATGTCACATTCTGTGGCATTTCATCATGATCTACACTGTTTGCAAAAAGTACCAGTTTATCTCTACACAGCTTTTGATAGAACATGTACATAAGCCGAGGGATATAATTGTTCCAGGTTATATATCCTTAACAAGTTAAACCTGGTGTTTATAGTCATTGTCTAAAAGGCCTCTAGATAAGCAGTGGTAGATCAAGAGGGGTTTCAGGGGGTTCCCTCAAACCCCCTTCCAGCCCCCTGTTTTAAATATCCTATGAAAATGAAATAATTTGGTCTCAGTAAGACCAAATTATTTCATTTTCATGGGATATTAAAAAAATGAGATAAAATCAGTAAAGCAAACCCCTCACACCTTTATATATATATATGAACCCCCTTTCTAAAAATCCTGGATCTGCCCCTGATAAGAGTGCATAATTAAAAAACATTTTTCTTGTTTCTCAACAAAAACATATGTTTTTGCGTACTCAAAAGAACCGTCTCAATGAGACGGTTCTTTTGAGCATACAAAAGAGATGTTTAAAATGATGGGTAAGAAACTTTTCACAATTTTTACGATCAAATTTTTTGCTTATCTTGGCCTATTGTCTCGGATAAACCTTTTTTTCAAATCCATTTTTTATAGAGCTTTACAGCATCTCATTGAATGATTGTGAACACTCTTCGATTAGCCTGTAATAGATTACCTTACTTATCCATGGAGTCCAGCCATTTCTACGGTCAATGAGCTCAAGGCATGTATTAAAGTCACTATAATCTGTTTACAAACATTCAGAGCAGTATCATAAATCTTTAATATGGTTAAATTTCACAATGTTTCAGTGTAATATTAAAAGACCGGCAGGATCTTTATGAGTATATTTTGATACCAGGTCAGGTGTTTGATAATTATCCAATGATTTAACCCTTAAAGCATTTAATATTACTTACGCAAACAAAATATTGTGAAACAACTTTCTTTATATTGGGTATAAGACATAACAGAATCAAATGAGACTTATTGAAAAAACTAAATACTTTTAATTTGATATTGTCCTAACATTCTACAATTGTAATTAAAAAGAATTACCCATTTTGTGAATCAGTAGCTAATTGAAGCTGAGGCTTGAACTCCAGCTTTGTAATGCTGATTACTGTAAGATGTCTACCCCTAGATGTTTGGATAAAAGCAATAAATACTGCCGTAATTAAGAATTGGTCTGTGTAAATTAAATTGGTACATAATGAAGTACTTGATTTTTATTTAGGCCAAAAGTTCAAAATCATGAGCATGCACTTTAACCATATCTAGTTGACAGAGTGACTTGAGCTTCAGAAGAGACTGAAAATATTTTCAAATATCAATACATTAAATTGATAGAAATTTTCTGAACTTGCCTTAACCCAAATAAAGGTAGCCACATGGCTCAGTGGTAGAGTGCTTGACTCGAGACCGAGAGGCCGCGGGCTCTAGCCTCACCGACGTCACTGGGTTGTGGTCCTTGAGCAAGACGCATTTATCCTAGCTTAGTACTGGTTCAACCCAGGAAGACCCGACCCTGTTTAACTGAAAGATTGTTGATGGGATGTAAAGAATCAAATCAAACAAACAAATTAACCCATATAAGCCTGGCATTCTATTTGTGGGACATAGGCAAACAGCGCAGGCCCAGATCAGACTCCGCAGAATGTGGCATCTGATAAGGGTATCCACTGTTTGCTTACAGAAGGTTCTATTAAGATTTGAATGAAAATAAAAAAGAC
Source organism: Loripinus fragilis (assembly GCA_964019695.1). NCBI lineage: Eukaryota > Metazoa > Mollusca > Bivalvia > Lucinida > Lucinidae > Loripinus > Loripinus fragilis. Next base: position 16,981,217 of record OZ026518.1, on the reverse strand, counting down.
CACCCAACAACCCTTAAAAAAGAAATGGACTGGTCCAATTAATAAGAATGGGAGATTCCATTCGGCTTCAATGGGTAAAAGTAGCTCAAAATTATCAACCTTGGATCATCATTTGAACAAACATTGATGGACCCTAGTCCCTGAAGCTGTGTACTAAGTTACTTTGTATATGCAAGAAGCCAAGGCTTTAGCAAGACTGCGCCCCTGCGCAGGCTTGTCTGACCCTTTGCTGCTTGCCATGCATAAAGTGCCCAACTCTCACAAGCTGGACTGTTTAATTTCCTTGGCCATAGTATGTTTACATATCTTCATCTTCTATACACAAGTAAAAGCTGTCTTTAGCCACCACTCAAAAATAGACAAAACAAAAATCTTAATGTCAAATGATAGCTTATTGAAAGTTGAAAGCTTGATGAAGGTCCAAAGTATTGCAGAATGCTCCAAGGTCCCCTTGGTGTATTCTGCAATACTTTTGACCTGTATTAAGCAATAATTGGTATTGAAAACAAAATTTTGGTGTTCTTTATGAGTGGCCACTTTAGACAGGTTTTACTGTATCTCACTAACTTTTATGCTCTCAAGAAAGTTTACTATCTTCAGCGACAGTTCTCTGACATTTCCATCTTCTTTAACTCTTTGCCTGCTGGTGTTTTCTGCCAATAACCTTTCCAACAGTTTGGACCCAGATCAGGCCAGACAAATGTCTGGCCTGATCTGAGTCCAAAATATTTGACACTAATGGTATTCCTGAAATAATTTTTCTAAAAAGTTGATTTTGAAAAAAAAATCCACAGTCAACATAAAAGAATAAAATTTACCAAGCATGCAAAGAGTTATAGGATCTCACTAGCTTTTATGTTCATTGTCTTCAGCGACAACTCTTCCATAAAATTTTCACTAACTTTTAGTGTTCTCGAGTAAGTCCTTTATCTTTAGCGACAGTACTCTGGCATGGTCATCTTCCATAAAATTTTCACTAGCTTTTAGTGTTTTCAAGTAAGTCTATTATCTTCAGCGAGAGCACTCTCACATGTTCATCTACCATAGGGTTTTCTGCTAAAGCCAATAACCTGCTTCTTCCACCTTCCTCCTTGAGCTGGCTACAGTACCTTTCACCTGTAACCAACATTGTATCTGTGTTAAAGGAAAACGCAGATCAAGAAGTAAATGTGTCTGAAAAGACAGGCATTTGCACACAAACAATTTTAGTGCAAACTTGATCAAAATCGGTTGAGAATTAAGAATGTTATTAATAAATGAAGTTTTCATAGCATCCTGTCACAGCTGCCATTTTGAATATAATGAGATGCTAATGAGATGCATGAAAAGTTATTTTGTTGCATAAAATCTTATTTTAGCATATAATCACAGAATTTCTTGTATAAATGATCCTTTATTGTTATATTAGACATATACATAAAAATAGAGTAAAAATTATTATTCAAATCTTATTTGTTTCATTTTTGCAAATATTATTAGGAGGCTATGACGTCATAAAGACACAAATATGGTGGCTTCCATTAAAGAAATAATGGAAACTTAAAATGCATATAACTTCTTTATTTCTTGATAGATTTTGATAAAATTTGCAGCAAACTGATTTGATAGACAAACCCCTTCTTTTAACGCTCTTTAATTATATGGTGAGCGTTTCCCTTTAACTCCTTACCTACTAGTGTCGTCTACAAACAGTTTGGATCCAGAACAGATCTGGATCTAAACTGTTTGACACACTGATGGTATTCCTGAAGGAATTTTTCAAAAAAGTTGATTTTTCAAAAAATCAGAAGACGACAAACATGTAAAATTTCCCAGTAGGTAAAGAGTTAAAAGAAGAAACCTTCCATATTGACAGTTTTTTTTATCATTCTGGGATCCTTAATTCTTTCATAGGTTTAAGATAAAAATTTCGTAAATCCTGAGCTTAAGAAATCAGAATCTTAACACATGCAGTATTCCTACTATATGTTAACAAGTTCAAGTAAATTGGTGATTAGTCTGGAGATAAAATGTAAATAAATCTAAACAAGAGTCTCTGGGGTCCTGAATCACTGAACTGAGCCCTGGTCCATGATAGCTGATGCTAAAAAACAAATATTTTGTTAGCTCTATTAGCAACAATATTTTGAGTATTACTAATATTGCTGTGAAATTATTTTGAATTTGGACAGGTGGCTAAGGAGAGGCTGTTTAAAGATACTTTTATTTTCAGCTCTGGCAGCCATTTCATTCAGTCGAGCAGAACCTTTTGTGCTATTTTGGTAGAGGGCATTATAGTGAGCATTCATGTGAAATTATTTTAAGCACCAGTGGTTCAGGAGGAGATTTTGTTTACATATTTTTTTTTCTATTTTTAGCTTTGGTGGCCATTTTGTTCGGCAGAGCAGTACCATATGTGCAAATTTGGTAGAGGGCATTACGGGGAACGTTCTTGTGAAATTATTTTAAAAATTTGGACCAATGGCTCAGGAGATGTCGTAAAAGATTTTTCTTGGAAAATTTTATTTTTAGCTCTGCCAGCCATTTTAATCAATGGAGCAGAACCCTATGTGCAATTTTGGTAGAAGGCTTTATAGGGAACATTCATGGGGAATTATTTTAAATTCGGTCCAGTGGTTCAGGAAGAGATGCCTTTCAAAGAAAAAGGTTTAAGGACGGACACAGGATGCACACCACATTATGGGACAAAGACCGATGATCACAAAAGCTCACCGTCAGCCTTCGGTTTTTGTGAGTTCAAAAAAACTTATACTGTAAATTTTGATGGGGCTTTAAGGGTTAAGGCTTACCATTTTTAGTACAAACATGTAGAATAGCCCAGACAGCCCATAGTTGTACAGCTGGAGCATCATGGCAGTTCAGAAGTGGAAAGAATGGTTTAAAAGACCTACAAAAACAAAATCTATAAACCTGTTTCCAAAAACAATGCTATAGCAACTGTTGCAAATGAATGGTATACATAATAGAAATTATACAAATTGGAGAACCCTTGAACAAAGACGGGCTGATGCCCGCCTTTGTCTCTTCTACAAGATGATCCATGGAATTGTGGCAGTACCCCTCCCAGATTATGTCCAGCCTACACATAGAGTGTCCCGTTACTGTCACTCAATGACATTTCGTCAGATCCATACAAACAGAAATTATTATAAGTATTCATTCTTTCCACTGGCTATAGTCCAGTGGAATGCCCTGCCAGAGTCTGTTGTTAGTTTGCAAGACCTTGAAGCCTTCAAGGTCGCTGTGAGCAAACTACAACACTCAAAACCCTAGATCCTGACACTGTTGTTTTTAACCTGATTTTAATCTCATCTTCACTGTTTTCAACCTATCATCTTTTATTCCCCTTAACTATCATGCTTTTATTCTTTTTCTTTTTCTACTAACATTGCTCGACAGCGCGCAACTGCCTAAAATGTCCGCGAGGGCGTATGGCAGAATACGAAGATAGATAGATATTGTAATTAAACAAAGGGGTTGGATGCAAATTATAATCAAGCCAAATAAAAAAATAAGTGTGTTTCAGGTAACAGGTCTGAACATTTTAGGTAGGGTAGGCACACATTTTTTCTTCTACAGAAATGCCTTTCAAAATGCATAAAATTATATTTTTTTTTCCAGGTTTAAACCTGAAAAAAAACCTAACGTTTCTCCAGTAAATTTAGGTAGGGTCGGGTTACCCTAAACACAGGTATTTTTCTTATTTGGCCTAATCAACATCAAATCCTCTCCCAAAACTCAAACAGATTACTTTCTGCTATTGGCTCATATATTCAGATGAGAATGCTGTTTGTATGGTGATAAATTGGTCTATCATTCATTGTCAAGGTTGTTGATTTCTGCAGCTGAATATCATAGGTCCAGATAAAAAATCGTTTGTGTACTTAAACTTGTATTTATATCCTTATCCACCAATAGAAACATGAGTTGTGGGTGCTCAAAAGAACCGTCTCATTGAGACGGTTCTTTTGAGTACCCACAACATATGTTTTGTTTGAGAAATAAGGAAAATAGTTTTCAAATACGCATTCTTATCTGGAGGCCTGCAAATATGGCCTTTATGACAGCAAACTTGCAGAACTTGGTGAAATGTCAGTTTCTGCTGATTCTCACATCACTGCAGTTGTCTAATTCTAATATCAGATAGTAGACATAAATTAGTAAATAACAATGTTGCCTCCAAAAGAGACAAACAGAGAATACCCTGATAAGATTGCTCCTAACTTTAAATTTCAACCCTGTTCAGACCAATGGAAATTTTCTAAAAGCTACATACAATAAAGTCAGGATGGTCCATGCTTAACTCAACTGAGCATGAAATTGATCATGCTCATAAATGTCATAATGCCAACATATAAAAGCATCATCTGAATGTTTTAGAATATATCATCGTTTCAGGCCAACCTTAAAAATATTTTTGTCACCCCTTACCTGACCCTGTTTTGCCGGTATGGGTTGGTCGGTCGGAAAATTATTTTTTAACTTCTCAAATTGGACACCCATTAAACCTAGTTGTATTAAGTAAAACCTCTCAAAAAAGGCAAAAAATTGTTTGTTTTTTTCATGACCGATTATTGCATAATGCAGGTCAAAAGTATTGCAGGAGCATTCTGCAATACTTTCGACCAGCATTTAGAGCCCTTTTGCCTTAACGACCTTTGTTGTGTATATCTTTGAGTGGCCATTTTAGGCATGTTTTACTGTATAGTCCTACTATAGGCAATACATTAAATACATAAACAATTTAATAAGATAACACTGTTTACATTCGACAATTCTCTCAGTTTGCAATGAAATTTAAAAAAAATGTTCTTGACTGAAAATTGAAATAATTTTTTTTGAGTGAAGCCTTTTTTTCAGGGTCAGTCGGGTAAGGGGAAACAAATAAAATTTTAATTTAGGCCTTATTAGATTTGATGTCATGAGCAGTTGAAACTTCAAGCACAGTTGAATTAAGAACAAAAAGGTTTTCAAGCCTTAAGGCCTTGGTTAGCATAGCTGAAATAGCTTTACATCTTAGATTTGTCATACCTGTAAGCCACCATTTCTCCACTTGGCTGTTCCCACTTTAACACAACGTCATACTGTAATATTGTAAAATAGAAGGGTATACAGTATTAACACTGTGATAACATGTAGGCCTTATGATAAGTGTATGAAACTGAAATTTATATTTTTTTTATATGTTTTCAAAAAAAAAAAATATGTTGTGGGTTCTCAAAAGAACCATCTCCATGAGACAGTTATTTTGAGCACAAAAACAACAACACATGTTTAAATTCATGATATAGAAAATAATTACAATTTAAGGCTAGGACAAAATCCTTATCAGGATCTATGAGCATGATGCTAAACCCTTCCCCCCATAAAGACGCCTTTTAACACTTTTGCAAACAGAGCAGACCCAGATCAGGCAGCTCTTGTAAGAGCTACTTGATCAGTGTCTACTCCGATTGTTTATGGAAATATGATTTGATATGATTATACACTGGTGGAACCTGGGGTGGAGATAAACCAGTAAAATTCCGTTTTTGACCACTTTCTTTTAGCTGAGACCGATTGACATTTTAAAATACACCCTTTTATTCGGTCAAAAAATCTGAAAAAATGCCCCTTTTTATCCGGTCCAAAAATTCAACTGTGATCCTTACTATTTCTGTCTTATCTGGTGAGATTTGTCTTAAAATCCGATACACCTTTAGCTTGAGAAATTTTTCTTATTGTCCCAGACAGCTGGTCACTTAATTGGACCACATATCCAGAAGTTGGTTTGCCCATTTAGCAACCAAGAACAATATGCATGTGTCATAAGGATGATTGGGGACCTTTAAACTGCTGGCAACTTTGCGACAGATAAAATATTTGGACCATACATTGAGAAATCTGTCTTGTACAACTTTAATCTACCTGTTTTAATTTGACAAATCTACAAAGACCATTGACTAACTTAAATTTGAATGAGGCAATTTGAATAACGAGTGAAAAAAATAAAATGTTGATAAGATTGTGTTCATGGCCTGGCATCACTGTGTTGTGTCCTTGAGCAAGACACGTTAATCCTAGCTTATTACTGGTTTAACCAAGGAAGATCCATCCCTATATATTGATGGGATCATTGATGGGATGTAAAGAATCAAATCAAAAAACAAAAAAACCTGTTCGTCTGTATAACAAAATTACTCATTGACATACGCATTTACATGCAGCAGACAACTTCAGCAGATGACATTTTCAGATGCATTTTTTTCATAGCAGGCAAAGGGTTAAGCTCCAATAACAAATACAGCCTACCAGATGAGTAAGAGCATCATTTCTGTCTGTTCCTGCTACAGACCAAGTATGAGAGTCATCACTGGCCAGGTGGGCTATAATCCCAGCTGCAAAATAGCTCACATCTATCTGCTCTGCGGCTAACAATCTCCTGAAATCAAATATTATATAAATATTACTTTTCTGAGAGGTTGATAATAGTAAATTTAGTAAAAATATACTCAATGTAGAAAATTAAGCCAGAAAATTGAACAAAATTTGTTCAGACAACTTGTACCCCTTTTCCCTGGAGTCAATCGTGGAACACATTCTTGCTAGCAGACTAGGTGATAAGGTTTCAGTTTTCTCTCAGCATTTTCAAGATTGTATATACTGACCATTTGAATGCACATTTGTCTTAAACAACGATGCAATTTTATTTATTTATTTGTTTTATTGTATATATATCTGGATCAGAGAAGTATTGCATACAAAGCATTTGTTATCGGAAGGACTAGAACATATTTTTTCATGCAACTGATCATTGCATACATTCTAACTTTTTTCTAATGTCTTTCTTACAAAGAATTATAAACTGATTCGACCAGCACTGATTTTTTTCTCTGTGGTCTAAACTAAATTTACAGCAGGAACCAATTTCAAGGTGACAATTTGATACTTTGAAAAAGAGCAACCAAAATTTCTACCTGCTTGAGGTATTAGGCATTATATTTTAGACTGTACTGGACTAACAATATTTTTCCTTAAGCCAATTCTTTCTTTTCTGTGAACTGTTACTTCACAGGGGTATGTATCATCCACATCAGTGGGCTCCACTCCAGCTAGCTGGTTAGCTGCACACATAGCAGAACTCACACCTGATCTGCAAGTGTTCCATTTTTGGGGGGTTGACTGTCACAAGCTTCTACTTATGGCAGTTGCTCTCTCTAAATTTCTTCCATGTCAGCTAAGGTCTCCCTGGCCCCACCGTCCATCAACCTGTATATCACATGCTGTTCTGACTGTTCTGCCCCGCAAGACCACTCCACATGTCCAAAACCAGTGTTGCCACACTGCTTATTTTGACCAATTGTATCAAAGTGCCTGGTGCTAGCTGCCAATAGATGGTCATTGGAATATGACTAATGCAAGCCTCTAGATAAGAGTGTGTTATCAAAAATTATTGTTCTTATTTCTCAACCAGAACATATGTTGTAGGTATTCAAAAGAACCATCTCATTTTTGAGCGCCCAAAATGTAGATATGAAAATATTCTGAAATTTCCACTGAGAATTCTTGTTTATCATCATCACTGCATTCATGATGAATGCAGTGGGTATGGAATGGATCACGCCTAGTGTTACCGAAGATGCTAAATGAGTCCTTTAGCAAACAGTGAAGATCCAGATGAAATGCTGCAAAACGCAGCATTTCATCAGGGTCAGCACTGTTTGCTATGATGAAATCAATCTTTAGGGACTGAAGTACATCTTAATTTGTAAATTTTGACCGGTGACCCCTTAAAATATATAATGCACAATCCCATGCCTATTGTATTTATCTGTATGGGAAAATCCATCAGAATATAAAGGGTTAATTTGTAGACTTACTTGGTCATCATAAGGAAATCTTCTCTCATCAGTTTCATTCTAAACTCTTTTACTTCTGCTATATTGTTCTGCAAGATGAAATAAATATAATTATGCCATTTCATGAGAATTTGGTGCTTATCACATGCATTCTGTATGGCAGCACAGTGGCCCAGTTGTAGAGTGCATGGCTCGAGACCAAAGGCTTACGGATTTGAGCCTCACCAGCGTCACTGTGTTGTGGTCCTTGAGCAAGACACATTTATCCTTGCTTACATGAATGCAGGACTATCAAGTGGGGCTTGAGTCTCTGGCCAGACATGGCTTAAGTCAAGGCTGGTTTCAGCCTTCACTTTTGGTTTTGGTTGGTTTGATGCTTTACATCCCAGTCAACAGCTATAGTTATGTCGGGATGGTCAGTTCACCTAACCACACTCAAACTCGCGACCCCTGGATCTGCAGTCAGGCACATATCTGCAGCCAGACACGTTACCGACGCGCTATGCTACCCATTACCTTGCTCTTTGGGTCAAGGTCACACAAACTGTGTCTAGTACCCTCTACATCATGTGACCTATGCACCTGCAAAGTTTGAAGTTGCTACGTCCAACAATTTAAGAGATGCATTTACAAGAAAAAACATTATTTGACTAAGCACTTACCAACAACCCCAATACTTTTGTTTCCACCTGTGTCCTACTTTCAACATCTAAATGACTAACCACCTGTAGGGCATTCATGAACAATTCCAATCCACTTTCATTGAGAAATACTGAACAGGTTGTAGGACTTTCATCTAAAACAAGAAACAAGTATTCTTTACATACATGCACAGTGATGGTAATGAAAAAAAAACCTATCACTTGTGTGGCTCTTGGGGTGAAATTTCTCTGTGTTTCTCGATGAAAAAGCTCATCATAGCTTGAAAATAGGTAAAAATAAACTTACATTTTTTCTCTGTGAAAAAACAAAAAAAAAAGTTTTCACAGTGAAGTTGAGAATATGGAAACATGATGTTTGGTCAGTAGCTTAACACTTATAGTATATTCCAGTGACAAGCAATGGCTCTGATCAGACTGCACACATGGGCAGACTGATATGAGGCTTTGCTGGTCGCACATACCACATTGTTGGAAATCTCATGTTTCGGCTCAATATTATGACAAAATTCTGAACTTTGTACACCAAAAATGCGATGTCAAAGTACTTTTAATATCATATGAAAATCAGAATCTAACATTTGTGCTCCTGTATTACTGAAATTATTAAAGTTGTTGCGAAAGAGATAAAATGCTCAGCATGCCTCGAATTTTATCACTTTTCTCCAACTTGTTTAATAAATTCAATAAACTTGAACACTCATGTAAGATCCTCTATGTAGTGCTCATTGGAAGCAACTCATTAAAACATGTCCAATGAGAACTCACAAGCAAGGTCCATACAAGAAAGACTATGTAAAACTCAAGGACTACTAGAAATTCCATAAAAGGAACTACAGTAAAACCTGTGTAAAACTGCCACTCTCAAAAAGACTGAAAATTGGTTTCCAAGAACAGCTATCGCTTAATGCAGGTCAAAGGTATTGCAGAATGCTCCAAGAGGAGCATTCTGCAATACTTTCGACCTACATTAAGCTACCATTTGTCACCAAGATCCTTGTTTTGTCTATTTTTGAGTGGCCTTTTTACAAAGGTTTTACGATAATCTCAAAGAAAACATTTTTCTTCCTGAGGGGAGCAAATTTTTTCCTTTAAGAGTAGTCCCTACAAGAACAGAATTTTTTAAAGGTCCTTAAATAAGGAAAACACCAAAATTAAACTACGCCAAATTGTCATATTTTTTAAAATTTTCAAATTTTGATGCTGCGAATATATGGTGTTTTATCACTTACGTATCTCATGATGACATGATAAACATTGTCTATCTCACTGCAGTTATCTTTTAAATTATTAGGTCAATGTCAACGTTGATTATTCTAACTCTCATTTACATGAAAATCGATTGTTGAAAGTATTGCAGAATGCTCCCCTTGGAGCATTCTGCAATACTTTTGACCTGCATTAAGCGATAATTGGTCTTAAAAACCAATTTTCGGTCTTTTTGAGAGTGGCCGTTTTACTCAGGTTTAACTGTAGGAACTATTCTTATTATTAGGTCATAATTGCCAGTTTGAAGAGTGAACCAACTAACGGATAAACTAACAAATAGTAAACTAGGTTGGCATCTTTTGATATCAAGTTTACCAGGCTTGGCTTTGAGAAGGCATGTTGAATTGCGAAGTTGCTTGGCAGAGCCTCGGGATTTAAAAAGCTTTCTTGAAACCGTGCCTGGTAAACTTGATATCAAAAGATGCTCACCTAGTATTCTCTCTTTACAGTACCAGGCCTTCAGATAAGAGTGCATATCAAAAAATTAATTTTCTTATTTCTCAACCAAAATATATGTTGTGGGTACTCAAAAGAACCGTCTCAATGAGACGGTTCTTTTGAGCACCCAAAACATATGCTAAAACTGACGGTTAAGAAAATATTTACAATTTTACCCTCAAAAATTTTGTTTGTACCTAATTGCTTAATTTTGATGCTATGAATATTTATAAAGTGTTTTACTGATATTTTCATACATCTGCTGGCTCAGGTCTTTTTTTTTTGTTCAAAGTTTGAATTTCAATATTTTTGGGGAGTTTCAAAAAACTGAATATTTTTTCGGGTATGAAGATTTTGTGGATATTTTTTGGGGTCTTCACAAAATTGGACTATATTTATGGGTCATTTCTATGCATTTTGGGTCTTTTCTTAATGTCAGGGTACATAATGGGGGGGGGTATATTTTTGGGTTGCTAAAATTTCAAATATTTTTTGGACCCCTAAAAATATTAAACACGTATGAAGAAAAATGAGAGTACCCCCTCTGGGGTTTGACTGTACCTGTGAGATTCCAGAGTGCGCTGAGGGTAAACTTCAAGGTCATATCTATATTGTTATTTTCTACTTTCTGTTTCACAAGCTGTAACATCTTCTTCATATATCTGCTTTTAGCACCCAGTAGTGATGTCTTATCTGTTGAGATCTGTAAACAGATGTACTCTAAATAATTTAAAAGATAAGCATCTTGAAATGCATGTGATCAAGGCTACAGAAAACAGAATTTTCAGGGTTTTTTTTTCTGAATTTCAAAGTTGTGGACTGAATGAAATTGATAAATTTCATCAAAATTCAGTCAGGAAATTTCCCATGTTCCGTCTTTATCTTGCTTACTTTGTAAATATATATACCAGCTCAGCTTTAGCAGTCAATGAACACTAATAAGCATGTTTGGTTTGATTCTTTACGTCCCAGTCAACAATTTTTCAGTTATGTTGGGACGGGTCTTCCTGGGTTGAACCAGTACTAAGCAAGAATTAATGTGTCTTGCTCAATGACACAATGCAGTGACGTTGGTTAGGCTCGAACCTGCAATCCCTCGATCTAGAGACATAAACGCGTCTTAACCCTTAAAGCGCCAATCGCAACAAAAGTCGTCTGCTTTTCTCCTCTCCTGAAATGTTTAAGAATCCTCTATGGCAAACAGTTTGGACCAAGATCAGACTGCTCCTATAGGAGCAATCTGTTCTGGGTCCACGCTGTTTGCTTCTATACTTAATTCGTTAGTAATGCTAGGCAATTATTTACAGCAGACCACTTCAGCAGACATTTTCAGATGCGTTTTTTCTTGGCACTTTAAGGGTTAAGATAGAATTTTTCCTTGGCTGAAATATGTGTTCATCACATGAGTCTTCATTGCCACTTAATGGCAAACAATATGATAAAACCATATTTGAGCCGCAACACGTGATTTCCAACAATGTGGTATTTTGACATATGTAGACTCGGATGAGCATCTGCAGCCTCCTTTCAAGCTTAGAAACTCCAAATGATGTTTAGTCAGTAGCTTAACAATCATAGAAGATTCAAGGGACTAGCAAAGGCTCTGATCAGACTGCGCGTATGTGCAGGCTGATCTGAGGCTTTGCTGGTCGCACATACCACATAGTTGAAAATCTCATGTCGCAGCTTATTTCAAGAAAACTGTTGTTCAGTATCTGAGACAAAGAAATACTTCTATTGACTGACTACCTTGAATCTTGGGGCATGGGGAGGGATTTTTAACTGATATTGGGTTGACTTGACTTGACTTGGATATGGGATGGATATGGATTTATTTTGGCGGACATTCGGACTGAATGGGATTCAAAGATTTCTCTAGCCCTGCATGTGATTGTTCTAATTAGCTGTTACACATGCGGGCATTGAGCAAAATATGAACCCTGTGCAAGTAATTATGTAAATGTGGGTTGTGATCAAGTCATAGCTATTGAATACTGTAATGTCAACAGTCTGTTGTCAATTTGTTTGTTATTTAAGAAATAGATCAGCTCCAGCAGTGAATTGTTGAGTAATAATTCACTGTTTGGAAGTCAGTTGTAAAGAAGATCAAATCACGAGCGCGCAGCGCGAGTGATTTATCTTCGTACAACTGACCAAAAAACAGTGAATTATTGCTCAACAATTCACGCACTGGAGCTGACCTATTTCGATTCTAACACACAATAAACGACGAAAACACATTCGAAGTCTTCAGCTTCTTCCAACTTTCCGCCATTGCACTGAAGAACTCCCCCCAATATTTAGATTACATCGCATACATTTGCATGTAATTGTAAAGTCTTTCAAGCCTGAAAACGACGTTACACCGTCTAACGCCATGAATGACGTCATTTTCCAGTGACGTCAGCTATCACACACTTTACCTGTGAATTATTGTCCAATATATCACGGTTTGTTACCGTTGGCTCTATAGACGAGCTGTGTTAGAATATATGTTTTGGTATAGATGGGCTGATAGGCCTGGTGTTTAAAAATAAACTTCCTTATTTGTACTTTTTACACAGAAATACATACACCTTTATGAAAAGTACTACTTATAGAACAGTATGCATATACAATTCATACTTACCGAAATCTTATAAATGAGTAAGTTGATTACGGTAGATGTTCTAAAATTTCAAACATTGGCAAACATGTCTAGACAAACAGTGCAGACCCAGATCAGGCTGCTTCTGAAGAAGCAGCCAGATCAGGGTCTTCCCTGTTTGCTATTCTGTAAGCATTTTGTGAATTCCAGCCCTGAAAAAGTAACATTTTATTTAAAAACTGAAAGTGAAAAGCTTTCAAAATTTTAGAACATTTACCATACTGTGATTTTGGCTGGAAAAAACAAATGACTGCTTATCATACAATAATATGATTGGTATAAGCTCTCCTAATGACACATGAGCTACTTGGGCGAATTACGTTTGAGGGGAAATCACACCGTGACGGAGTATGAAATGAGCTGAGAACCATACAGTCAAAAGAGCTGATGGATAAAATATACAAATGAGCGAATTTTCCAGGTAATAAACATTTAAATAAACAGTCTTTAATAGATGGTTTCGAGCGCATTACAGAGCAGATCCAGGGGGAGTTCAGGGTTCGCCCCCACCCTTCCCCCTTTTAAATATTCAATCAAAATGAAATAATTTGGTCTTGATGAGACCAAATTATTTCATTTTCATGGAACATTTAAGATAAATGATAAAATCCACAAAGCAAAACCAATATCTTATTTGCATATGAAACCCCTTTCCAGGAATCCTTGATCCGCCCCTGCATCTGGATGTTTACCTGGAAAATTCGCTCATTTGAATGACTCAAACAGCTGCTCTTTTGCCTTATGATTCTCAGCTCTTTCGTAAAAATAAATCTGCTCTTTCGTATTATGGATCCGCTCAAACGTAAATCTTCCGAGCTACTTACTTTAGCAGCTAGTATTGAGCAAATAGCTACAGACATTCTGTTCATGGAGGGATCATCAAATAAACAAAGACATTCCATCACCAGTCTCGCACAATGATAGCGGTCAAACTTCTGCAAATAGACACAAGGTGAATTTGTGAAACACTATACCCACTGAACAAATTGAATTCGCAAATGTTGAAGTTTACTACAAACACACACCAGCAACCAATACACACACAGACCATTACACCCTTTTGCATATGGTGTGACGTAAAAATAACTTTTTTAAGGAATTGTTTTAAAATTGAAAATTATTTTTCTGTGTTTCACTGAGGTATGAAATGTTGTTTAAATTACATCTAATTTTCGCATGAAAACCTTCACGTTTCACTGAGGTATAAAATGTCGGGAAAATTACATCTAATTTGCAAATTAGATGTAATTTAAACGACATTTCATACCTCAGTGAAACGCAGAAAAAAAAGCTTTCTATTCTTATAATTACAACTTCTTTCGTTGTTCTTTCTCCTAAGTATTTTTAATTATGTTTACCATAAAATTACGTTTCCAGTTGATAACGTTTCGTGCATTTAGACTATGACGTGCACTCTGAGGCATACATAGATGTCATAATAGTATAAAAAAACAAGATGGCGGCGAGATTGCAATAGTTAGCTGATCAGCATGAATACTGTTAATTTAAGCGTCGTATGTAAATTTATCTTAAGTTTGCTTTTCTACCTGAAAATATCTGTGTAAGTGTAAAGTAAAGTGTAAGTAGTTGCCGACTGTCCACTTCTCTTCATAGAAGCATTGCACAGTATCACAAAAGAAGTTCTGCCGTGAATGTCCCCACCCCTCATGAATCCGAAGAGAAGTTCATTGAAAAAGGAAATGCAGGCCAATACGATCAGATGACCATTCTTGACCAATCAGATTAACGGATCTCAATAAATGTTATGAAAGTTGTAATTATTATTGAGTAACTACAGATGAGATGACATCCTACAAATCAATAATATCTGCTCATATACTGCTATCTTGTCCATGAAGTTTATTTTCATTTTGGTAAATATTGTGAATGATGATGAGATGGCATACTAAGAAGCAAGTGTTTGTAGGTTCCAGAATGCTAATTTTTAAGATTTTTCCCTTCTAGTTCACCTTGATGAGAGCACAAAATTTCACATTCTTCCATTCTACCCTTGGTATGGATCCGCGTATGGTATAATTTGAAAACTCTAACCTTTACCCTCTAAAAATAAATAATGCTTCATTGTATGGAACCAACTGAAATACATTAACTTTTCAGCAGTCAGAAGAATTAGGGTCATTATACTCCATAAACTGAAGTTACTGAACTATCAAAAATGAATACCAACCAAGTAGTAGCTTAACTGCACTTGAAAAGTACTTAAATGGCAGATACAATAGCAAGGTATGAATGTTGACTGTTTGATTATTGTATGTCTTCCAGGTTGGTGAATTCAATTGACCAGTATGACCAGTATTTGTCAGTATGACCAGTATAACAGTATTTGCCAGTATTTTCCAGTTAATGTGGTATTCACCAGTAAATACCACTGGCATGGAAAAAAACTCTTATTTGCCAGCATTTTGCTAACCTCAATAAGGCACCATTTAAACTGTCTGGTTTTAAACTTGATTCAGTCAACCCTCTTGATAACGACCACATTTGTTCCTAGCTATCTTTGAAAGTGAATTTGCTGTTATAAAGAAATGCTGACCAGTACCAGGTTTCCAAATCATAAACATTTGGTAAAAAAAAAATAGTACACAAATGAATTTAAATGCTATTATACCAAAAGCATACATGAGTTTAATTTCATAATGCATCAAAATTCACAAAACTTTCTTCTTATCAAATGCGACAGATACCTGTTCATGCAAAAGACATTGTCCTGATCACCAAATTGACTGACACATGTTAAAAATTCTGTTGTAATGAATTTCTTTTCAATAGAAAATGTATATCTGTTCCCAGAACTTACTGTCAGTGTCGTTAAGTGAATATTCTGTTATAAAAAGGGACATTTAATGGAAACAGATCCATTCCCTGCAAATTAATGTTGGACAGTGAATATTCTGTTATAAAGAGTGACGTTGTAAAGAGTTTTGACTCTATCAAAAACTAGGGTGAAAATGACTTACGACATCCTGTAAGATCCTGTCACTACACAGTGTAAGGAGGGCATTCTTCTGTAATTGTTGATGATTAGGGAAGTTCATCATGGCTAGCAGAGTGAGGTCCACTATCTCCCTGAGGCAGGCTGGGTGCACCTTCAATCCTAGCTCAGCCTTGGACAGATTGTAAAGGCAGGCAGTAGCTGCCATCTGGACTCCCAGCTGCCTGGGATGGGCCTTCATAGCAGGTAATACTAGCTATAGACAGAACAACATTGGAACTGATGAGGGGTGACATTTTATAATAACCTAGGTCAAGATAAACTAAAGATTTAAGCGTAAAATTGTGAATATTTTCTTACACATCATTTTTAACAATTGTTTTGGGTGCTCAAAACAATCGTCTCATTGAAACGGTTCTTTTGAGTACCCACAAAATATGTTTTGGATTGAGAAATAATAAAAACAAGGCATATCTGTCTCTTCAATCCGACCCCAGAGGTCAATGGTGAGTATAAGGTCAAAGTTTTTGCTTGCAAGTTGGTCTATACTTCTTTCCTTTGTTATGCAACATGACTCTTTTTAGAGAAAAAAGTTTTGACCTTTTAACCCCGCCCCAGGGGTGGAGAGTGTGTGTAAGGACAGACTATTTGCTTGCATGGTGCTCTACGCTTCATCCCCTTTAATTTAATATGCAACATGACTACTTTCAGAAAAAAAATTGCTTTGACCCCACCCCTGGGGTCGAAGGTGTGTCTGTGGCCAACATATTTGCTACCATGTTGCTGTATGTGGCATTCCCTTTAACTTGATAAGCAACTTTGACCATATTCCGAAAAAGTTGAATTTTGGTCTCAGCCCCACCCCCTAAGTCCAAAAAGGGAATCTGATCCAGGCTTTCACACCCCATTTGTTATGTTTCATATCTATTGTTCCTCTGCCTGCATGCAAAACTTTGGTAAAAAATATTGACAACTGAATAAGTTATTGCAAAAGTTAAATATTTGACCTTTGACCCCGTCTAAGGGTCAGGGGAGAGGGGTGAACTTTATGACAGTCATGTTTATAGGCACTGGGCAATTAAGGCCTAAAGTGAGTTGTCAGATGTAATAGCTTTGGGGAAATGTTCATTACACAAAAAGCCAATATAGCTTTTGCATTATAATTACCTATTCTAAGTCAAGGGCAATAACTGAAGTGTTAATGAGTTGATTTTGACGAAACTTGACTGTCCATGGAACTAATAATTTATATCAGGAATAAATAGAATCTGACTAAAAGGTACTGAGAAATGGTTTCGGATCTTGGAGAGCTCATCTGCTGTCTTGACACTCAAAGCGGCTGCAGAAGCCCACTGAAGCGGCTCTCTGAGTCACTATAGGAAGTAGCCGTTTTAGAGCCAGTTTTGAGAGCCTGTTTTCTTCCTTATGGCAGCTCCAGGAGCCCAGGGCTCCCAAAATGGCCCCAAGCCATTTTTGGGAGCCAGGAAGCCGTTTCTTGACAATATGAAGTGTGTTAGTGCCCTCCAAGCTCTCCAAGCATCACTTGATTATTAGAGTCAACCCACAACAGGTACATCCCCTGAAGACTCTTCATATAGACGAAACCATGGTTGAGTTATAGTTAGCTTTATTGCCAAGAGCAAGACCAAAGAGAAAGTACACAGCCTTGTTTAAACTCAGCTCATGTTAAAGCTGATGGGTTAGAAAATATTCACAATTTAACACTCAAAAATGTTGTTTTATCTAGACCGCAGATTAGAAAACTGAAAAATAAATTATGATATATGTATTGCATAGATTGTGTGTCACTTTGTTTTGTCTTTCTTTTGAGCTTACATTTCAAGTTAACTTGCAGACAGTGTGGATACAGATCAGCCAGCTAGATGATCAGGATCTACACTGTTTGCCATGCAATGTATACAAATGCTATGTTGTGGTCGACTGTGAGAGAGACTTGAATCCACATGCTCAAAATAGCAAGTTTTGTTTGTTTAATTGATTTGATTCTTATGTCCCAGTCAACAATTTTTCATTATGTCAGGACAGGTCTTCCTGGGTTGAACCAGTACTAAGCAAGGATAAAAGTGTCTTGCTCAAGGACACAACACAGTGACACCGATGAGGCTCGAAAAATAGCAAGTAATAGTATTAATCTCTACTTGCTGTTTGGAGAAAGTACTAACATTTAGTAAGTGCTACATGTGAATTTTTCATGGAAACTGGCCAGGGGTGTTAATATGCACTAACAAGCAAGCAATCCTACTGAGACAACAATGGCAATATAGGGTCAGTTAAGCAACAATAATTTGC
Source organism: Loripinus fragilis (assembly GCA_964019695.1). Taxonomy (NCBI): domain Eukaryota; kingdom Metazoa; phylum Mollusca; class Bivalvia; order Lucinida; family Lucinidae; genus Loripinus; species Loripinus fragilis. The sequence continues at coordinate 16,963,103 of OZ026518.1, read as the reverse complement.
CTAAAATTGCGATTATTTTCTAATCCATCAGTTTAAACATTTGTTTTGGGTGTTCAAAAGAACCGTCCCATCGAGACAGTTCTTTTGAGTACCCACAAAATATGTTTTGGTTGAGAAATAAGAAAATAATTTTCAGTTACACACTCTTATCTGGGGGGCCTGAATAGCAACACAATGCCAGCAGTTTTAGAGATCTAAACTTTGGATTGATTTTTCATATACAGTAAAACCTGTGTATATAGTAAAAACAGTAAAAACGGCCATTCTCAAAGAGACGTAAAATTGGTTTTGAAGACGAATTAATGCTTAAGGTCAAAAGTATTGCAGAAAGCTCCAAGGGGAGCATTCTGCAACACTTTGGACCTTCATTAAGCTACCATTTGTCGTTAAGATTTTTGTTTTGTCTATTTTTGAATGGCCGTTTTACACATGTTTATGCACCAGTCATTTGCATGCCCCGACCTCTTGGGGCCGGGGATACCAGGACTTAAGTGCCAGGATTTGACCTACTATGTGTCCCTGCAGTGCTGTGGATGAACTGTAGTTTCAATTTTTCGCTTAAATAGCTGAAGCCACTCGCCTTTCATTTTGTGCATCTTATTTCTCTCTGACTTTTTTTAGTTTGATGAGCATTATAATGTTTCAGATTTTTAGAGTTTGGTCTGCACCATCATTCACTGCTTCATTTCTCACATTTTTCTAACAGCAGAATATTTCCTAGTCAAGACATCTTTGCATATGTACCTTTAGCCACACCATGAGAATACCTGTTTATGCCATACGCTTATAACTAAGGGGAAGATCAGCCTGTGCATCTGCACCAGCTCTTTTTGATGTTGCCTAGATAGTACATTTGCCAATTCCTAAATTTGAAGACTTAAACTGGTCTCTGTAGCTATGCCAGTTTGAATTGTTATAGGATTTCTAAACCCCAAAGACAGGCTTACTCATGGCTCATGATGTGGCATTGACATAAGTACTATTGTTTGGTGTGCCTATTTACCTGCATTTTACACATTTGTAGGTGAAGTTTCTTATGTAATTTTCAAATGTTTACATAAATGTAGAAAGCAACATAAGCCACTCCAAAATGCTTTTTCATTTGGAACAACTCTCATTTGTTGTGTTCTGGTGTTCAAGAATAAAGGGACATATACATTTGCATTATTTTATGCAAAAGGATCCCTAGTGATAGTATGTGTGTGTGTTCGAATTCTCTCAAACCACTGGGCCAACTGAAGCCAAATCTCATGTGGCACCACCATGGGATAGGGGAAAAGATAGAAACCTCATTCAAATGATTTAGGTCATTTGTTTTTATTCATTATTGTCAACCCCCGGGGGGCGGGGCAAATTGAAAAGTTAAAAGCCGCTATTCCCCAGCCCAGAGGGGGTTGTGGATACAAATGACTGGTGCATTACTGTATTTATTTTTCTGTTTTACACAGGTTTTACTGTACATGTATATCCATAATCTGTATGTGAAAGCAGGGGAGGCTCTGGTGAGTCTGCGCAGGCAGACGCGCAGACTCACCTGAGCCTTCGTTGCTCAACAATGCAACAGGGTTCATACAGGCAAGAGTGTGTAAAATTCAAGGACTTTTCAAGGAATTCTAAAAGATGTTCCTACTGTTTTCAAGGGCAGAAAACTTAAGAAAAATTAGAGGATATTTACTTTTTGGAGGTGAATACCAAATATATTTCATCGAGTGTGTTGAAAACATCAGAATTTTCATGAGTGCGCAGCACGAATGAAAATTTTGATGTTTTCAACTCACGAGACGAAATGTATTTGGTATTTCCTAAAAAAATTAAATTTTCTTTTTATTTTATACTTTTTAGAAGATTTACAGTTAATTAATTTGTTAACCATGCTTCAAGCCGAATCACAATAATGTAAAAGAAGACAAAGGAGTATTTGTGACAGAATACCTGGATCAATCTACATGATCTATAGTCATCAGGACTTACAGATAAAAAGAAATTCATTCAGCGTCGAAGTGAGAGACAAGTGACATCATAAGCGACGTCATAATTTGTTGATGACGTTGCATAGCATAAAGTACATGCATTGCCTCACTCACTGAAGTGGGAGGTGTTGAAAATTCAAAATTGAAATATTTCAGCAAATCTGAATTATTTTGGTACCAAAATGTTCCTCATGTTCTAACTAACACTAACACTTGATGTTTTGTTCACAAATAAGAAGGTTATAGGCGTTTGAACTTTCGAAGTGAGCTGCATTAAGTGAATGGAAAAGTCAGAGGTGATCCAAAAAAATGCTACAGTGAAAATATAGGCTGATATCAATCACTAGTGATTGATATCATATCATTTCACAAGTGATTGATATCACTTTTATTTGTTTTTGATATGCATTGATTTCGCTGCTAAGTATATAATAATACTGATTTACACATTAAAATTCTACTTCTGAAATGCTAGAGTCCATTATTGAAGATATTACTAGTTTAAGATAATTAGTATAAAATTGTGGTGCCTTTATTTGGTGCAGCATATGCTGCACCAAATAAAGGCACCACAGTTTTATACTGATTTAGTACTCCAAAAACACTGGTGAATCCTCCTGTCAATGGTAATATTCAAGGACTTTTCAGGGCCTTTGAGTGTTATTCAAGTACTTTTCAATGCAAATCTTATTTTCAAGGACTTTTCAAGAAAGTCCTGTATATTCATGTACTTTAAGGCCCGTGCGAACCCTGTGCAAATAAGTACAAAAATCTCATGTGCTGGCTTATTTTCCATTACCTGTATAATGTCTTCTCTTGGATCGAAGATATCCTGGGTGAGACTGAATAATGTATAAAGAATCTTCTGCATGTAGACAGGTCTGGCTATATATCTTCTTAAGGCTTCTTTTACTTGCTTCTCATTGGCATCTCCAGTAACCTACGCAAAGAAAAAAGGTATAGTTCACAACAGGGCTAAAAATCCACTCGTCTGCTCATATTTACAAGTACTACCGGGCTGCGTAGCGCAGTCGGTAACGTGTCTGGCTACAGATGCGTGTCTGACTGCAGATCCAGGGGTCGCGAGTTCGATCCCAGCCAGGTACCATACTTTCGTGGAGATTGATAATGAAATAATTTCTACGGTCATTCTCCTCCCTTCCGCTGATTTATTCAAGAAGGGTTGTTGTCAGTTACAAGCGAAAGTATGTGCACAAATTACTGGTTAACCGCTTGCTCAAGCCTGCCCAGGAAAAAGTGTGATTAAGTGAACTGACCGTCCCGCAATGACCATAGCTGTTGACATGGGACGTAAAGTAACAAAAACAAACAAATATTTACAAGTGCCACAGGCTGCAGGGCGAGTGAACATTTGGATCCCCGATGGTTTCCAATGTAAATTATCAGCTCATCTGAGATTCACTACCACTTCATGAATTTACAATCATACTCAAAGTCCATGCATGGCCCAATAGTTTAAGACAAAAGATTTTTTTGTTTTTCCTTTTTGACTATGTAAATCATATTGATCCATAGTGAAGGATTATCCCTGGGATAAAATTTGAAGTTTTGTAGAGGACCACTAGATGATTCTACAAACAAAATATTGAGGCACTGGGCCTACTGGTTCCGGAAACATTAAAAGATATTTTTCCATTTTCTACATATAAGCCTATATGTAAACAAAGCAATTAAATCCTCTGGCATCCATGTTTTTTGACCGATCAGAATAATTGAAAATATTTGTAGAGGGTCATCCATCGACCATTTATGTTAAAATTTTCATATTGCTTCAGTAGTTTTTGACAAATAATTTTTAAAAAATTTACCAATATACATATGGGCATGTTCAAAAATAATGAAGCTTTTCACTTTATGGCATCCTATGCACACGTTTGCCTAGATTTTAAGGACCAAACATAGCTAAAATATGTGTTATGGTCCCTGTGTTCATCATGCAAAATTTTAATAAAATCGAACCAGTAATACAAAATTTATGCTAGTAAAACTAGCTAAAAAACTAAGGAGTGTAACACCTTTTGCGTGACATTTTTTTCATTACTGAATTTCACTTGTGCATTTATACAAAACTGTGGATGATGTCATACTTATTAGCCAACTTTGTGATTACCCATTCTTTTCAACTTAATGAAAAAAGGAAAATCATGCCTTTTCATCATTACCTATGTTACTTTTTATGCATTGTCCAACAGGACTAGTCTGAAATTCAGATGCAGTAAAAATGAAGAGATTTTGCCCAGAATTGATTTGACATGAATATTTGAAAAGATTCTAACCTGTAATGTGGTCTGCAGCACTGACCAATCTTAATACATTTTATTTCAAGTATTACAGCTGCTTTATAAGCATTCATAATAGAATGAGCAGAACTGGTTGTAGAGCACCCTTTAAACTAAGGAGTGTAACACTTGGCATTTCAAGCTTCATAACTTTTTCCAAGGTTATGTTTTGTGAGCTTATATGCCTCATATGAAAAGTGTTTGACCCATAATAGAGATTCATACAGTGTGAGTTTTTATCTTGGTCTTAATTTTCTTCATATCATCCATAATAGCCACTAAGGAGTGTAACACTTTTTGCAAAAAAACTTCTGTGGGTTATTTCTATACCAGTAGCAGTATAATTTTAATTTATTTCCTATTATTACTATAGAGCAATGTCCCTCTGACAATTTTAGTAGCACCATTTTATCATCAAAGTGTAAATAAAGCTGTACTACATTGAAATCACCGAAAAATTGGTGGTTTTGACAATCCATTTTCTTGAAATTTTACCTATCTATGCATTCAGGACAACTTTTATTCTTGAAAATCACGTGTTCTAATAAATATAAAAAGATAAAATTGACCAATATTATCATATTTTCTAACCAAGCTAATGTTTTGCTATGACATCACGACACAAAGCGTTACACTCCTTAGTAATTTTTGTTGTAATGCCTTTTAAGACCTTTTTTCTTTTCCAAACCAGCAACATTTCACTTTTATTTGACTCTGACCATTCATTTCCAAGATTTAGAACAGTTCTTTTAATGCATGTCTTTGAATCTTGATTAGCATTTGGGGTAAATCATTTAGAAACTTAATATAAAGGGACCTTTTCAGTTGGTTCATGATGGGAGTATCAATAGCAGAAACTGCTATGCAACCATACTTTTTTAATTCCCTTTGGCAGCTAGTTAAATGGTATTTAATGTATGTTACATACAGAAAAGTGTTCAATTGCTTAAATTATTAGAAGAAAATATTATTTGCAATCAGTTTTAAAAGCATTTAGAGAAAGAACATTCAACATATATTAACACACTAATTCAAGATCTTGGGGAGACAATTTTTGTTTGTGCTGTAACACTGATTCTGAGATTCCTATACAGTAGAAAGGAAATTGTGTCATTTAATGCCAAAGCTAGAATTTATAGGTTTTTAAAGACCTAAGCATTTGCACAAAATGTTACACTCCTTAGTATTAGATCAGACATTTCTTTACAAAAAGGCCAATAATCTGCTATAAAATTGTGTTAACACTATGCAAGGGGAGTCACTTCTTTGTATGCAATACTATATATATGTCTTAGCCCTGTTAGTTCCAAATTCTGACTCATAAACAAATCAAACTAAGGAGTGTAACACATTTTCTTATTTTTTTTGCCCATTTTTGTACATAGATAACCATAACATCCATGCTTACATATCACATATTGATTTGTAGCTTAGTTTTTTTACCATGTATTATCATTTCAACGCAAATTTTATTCTGATTCAGTCACCTGTTTTAAAAATATGAACATTTTGAGAGCTCTTCTACTAAAATAATGAGGCAAAATGACAGTAAAATAAGAATTTTTTGTTCAATTAGGCAATTCAATTTGGTAAAAATCACTTATTTACATGCTGTTAAGTGCTTGTCATCAAATAATAAGAATTTAAAGACATTTCATCAAGATTTCCTATAAAAACAAACTACACAGAATATAGCCATAATTAACATTTTTGCAAAAAAATCTTGAAAGAAAATGTTCAGAAAATTTATATTTTTGCTGCTATTTTCTAAACTTTAACAATTTTGAAAACTTTAAGTACCCCCAGTTTGTTTGGAGTAACAATTTCACCTATGACAACAGTTGCATTTTTCACCCCCAATGTCACGCTTTGGCTTCATTATTTTTGAACATGCCCATATGGGAAACAAGATGACCCTTCCAGTTATAAACGAAGAATTTCTTTGAAGGGGGTGTAACACCTGCCCAGTGTGACCGTATCAGTGTCACTTGAGCATGATTTGGAGGTCAAGATCACAGTGCATACTTGAAGTGTATGCTGAAGACAATAATTATATGGGCCTGGATGCGAGAAAACCTGTCTTCGGTGGTTTCTGAACAACAAAGGCGCAGACCGGCCTGCGCATCCGCGCAGTCTGATCAGTGCCTTTGCTATTCGCTAATTGTAAAGCATCGTATCTAGACTTGCTACGAGCCAAATTTCAATTTTCTATCTAGTCTCTGTAGCTGAGCAGGCTAGTTTGAATCTCACTTTGTCCAAAACCTGAAGAAAGATTTTCTTGCTTCGTCACCCATATGCAAGGATTGACACTGGCAGCTATCACTGCTGCAAAGAAACACACTTTACTGTAAATTGTTGGTAGACAGCTATCAGCAAGGGGATTTGTGATTGCCTGCCACCGACCCCATGTTTCTAGTATTAAGATTTAATTGAAAAACTTCAGGACAAAAGACTACCACTCACCAGAAGCTCTTCTGTATACCCTAAGACTTGTCTGCTCTTGAATATTTCATTCCTGCATGCCTCTGTCAGAGCTAGTCCAAGAAACCGTAGCTTGTGACTCTTGATAAATTCTCTGAAACCAGATATTTACAAGAACATAAAAGTAGTGCAGTCCCTTATATTTATGCTTCTGGGTTATTGAATCCTAGCACGTGGAATACATGCTTTTATCTGTTAAAAGAAGCTGTCCTAGTATCTAATAATTTAAGTATAATTTAAAACAGTGATATGTAGCTGTGTTTGCTTGTGCTTTATTATGAAATGCAATGTTTCATATTTGAAAAGATAAACATGCATGTGTAGCTTACTTGACTTTTAAATGCTCCCTCCCATTCACGCCCCTCCACCCCCCACCCCTTCCCCTACATTATCTGTTCTTCCATCTCCAATATTACATCTTCCTTCATCAATGTTTGATGCAATGTCACATACAACACTTTTCATTTTTCTTTTTGGTGTGTGTTGTACCAGAAATCTCTAAACTCTATTGTAAACAGTGTAGATCCAGATCAGCTGGCTTCTTTAGTTCATTAGACATTTGAGTTCATAAACATGAAATACAGAATTGATAACTTCCTTTATACTTGTCCAAGGACAAGTCAATATCAATTTCTAACTTGTCCTGAATGAAATGTGTTCAGTTTGAACAAGTTGGGCATCGTATTTCCGCACCCATGAATTATAAGAGCACTGTGCTAATAACTATGTCAAAATTCTAATTCCTCTTTTGATAAAAATGTAGATCTAGATCAGATGATCTCTGATGAAGTCAGCTGATCAGGATCCACACTGTTTTTATCCACACAATAATTCATGTTAGTTCTGTAATTGCATCACTAGATTGACTGGAATTAAGAAGTTCATTTTGTGTAAACAACTCATTAACATTTTTTGTTCCAGACCTGATCAAAAAGGTACTTTGGCAAACAGTGAAGACCTAGATGAAATGCCACATAAGGTGGCATTTCATCAGGGTCTGTACTGTTTCCTAAGAAAAACAACAACATTCTATTAATATAATTTAAACCATTAAAACACAAAATACAAAATGGACAATTCCATACTTATTGTATCAATATGTATGGAATAATCAGTAATCAGTGTGTGCTTATTAAATGAGTGCTTATAGGAGCATGTGCCCTTATGAGGTTGGTAATTATATTAAGCAGGGTAAAGGATAGAAGGGCCAGTTAAGCAAAAAGTACACCTTAAAATTGTGATTAGTTTCTTATCTGTCAGTTTAAACATGTGTTTTGGGTTCTCAAAAGAACTGTCTCATTGAGATGGTTCTTTTGAATACCCACAACATATGTTTTGGTTGAGAAATAAGAAAATTGTTTTCAGTTACGCACTCTTGTCTGGGGGTCTGATACTTACAATAATATATCTTCTTTTGAGATATCTTTCCCCGAGATGTCCAAGGACGTGAGCTGAGGTAAGCAGTCAGTCTGCGCCAGCAAATCCATCACTTTCATTTTTGGCAGATTATTGGACATAATAGACTGGACGTTATTTTGAAATGCATCATCGGAGACATCTAAATGGACAAGTTTAGTTAAGTCAAAAATCACAGAAATCATATCACTGGCTTGTGCAGCTCTCAGATTATACATGGACAAGTATTTTAACCTTTCTTTACACTTTCTCAGGGCGGAAATGTCATCAATTGGCGTGGAGGAAATATCTAATTTTTCTAAGCTAGGCAAGTCTTCCGCTATTATTTCCAAACCATGTTTATTGAATTCCGTAAAACTGACGTTCAGACTCTGTAAGTTTCTCAATTTGGACAGTGACACGACAACACAGAACTTTGTACTGTTCAAGAACGTGCTATTACAGACATTAAGTGACCGTAGATTACTCGTCGTCCATTCTCCTAAGCACCCAATTACATCATTGACTGTAATACTTTTAAGGCCTGTTATTTCCAAGTCTGATATTCTGTGAGTTTTTAGGGTTCTCAAACCTTTAGTTGTTAACTGAGCATCCTTAATACAGACTCGTTTTAAGTTCATCACACTTGGATCGAATAACATCAATGTTTCATCGTTCATTTTACCCTTCTCACATAAACTTGTGAGCAGGTTCTCGGACAAGTTGCCATGGAAATAGACGTCTTGTTCTTTAAACGTCAATTTTGAGTGTCCCACCTCAGTGACAGAGGAGTCACATAAAGCTTCTAGATTGTCACAGATAAAGTCAACACAGCAGCTCTGGAGACTCACTGGCGTGTCATACATCTTGATGACTGAGTAGCACTAACCAAAGTCAAATGATATATTCCTGAAAAATACAATTATACGGTATTTCAAACACATTTCTAGGGAGCACAGTGGCTCAGTGGTAGAGTGCTTGACTCGAGACCCAAGGTTTGAGCCTCATCAGCATCACTGTGTTGTGTCCTTGAGCAAGAACATTAATCCTAGCTTAGTACTGGTTCAACCCAGGAAGACCCGTCCCTTTATAACTGAAAGATTGTTGATGGGACATAAAAAATCAAATCAAACAAGCAAACAAACACATTTATCTTTCTGGAGTTTCAAGTCACCGTCACCGTTAGGCCAAATGAAAAAATATGTGTGGTTCAGGTTACACCCTGAAAAAAATTAGGATAGGTACATGTAGGTAGGATACTTTTTTTTGAAAACTTTTTTTCTTGGAATATTCAAACCTGCTTGGAAATGTATTAAAAAGACAAGACTGATATAAAAGGGTCTATTTTTGAAATTTCGTGTAAAACCTTGTTTCAATCCTTTTACTTCCAATACCAAAGACTAAATGCATAGAAATTATGATTTCCATTTCAGATGGTCATTTTGATATGTATTTATTCTACTAATTCTGAATTTTGAAGAGAATAGCAGAACAAAATAATTTGCTTTTTGCCTTTGCTAGTCGCTTGCATATTCTATGAGTGTTGAGCTACTGACTGAACATAATTTGGAGTTTCTAGGCTTAAAAGGAGGCTGTACAGGCTTGTCTGAGTCTACATTTGCAAAAATGCCATATTGTTGGAAATCACATGTCACGGCTCATATATGGATTCCAGTTATAGTGATGATGTGAATTTAGTTTGTCACCTGATAAGTGATACAGGTGCTATTTCAAGCAGAAAAAATATTTTGGAATATTAATTTGCTTGATTGTATCGATTCCTGATCTTTGCCCTCTTTCTTGCTTAAAAATCATTATCACAAGTAATTGCTGCATTAATATTGGGGTTAGGGACAAATAAGGAAAAATTGGAAATAATTGACAGCAGGAGGCTGCTGTAGGCCAAAATGACTGCCTCAACACAATCATTTTCTGTCCTACTCATATCCCATTTTTTGCATGGCAAGGTATATGAAATCAAATTATTTGTCCTCCTCAAACCAGTTTCTGGCTGTTTTTTGGAATTGTTTAACCCTTTCACTGCCGGGCATATAATTGTGTATTGACAAGACATTAGCCAGGGGTTTTTTAGGAGTTTTGGGTAATTTTTGTTAAAAGGGTATGTGGGCTATATTTTTCAATGAAAGTATACAAAACCTACACTTTTTATATCTAGGAAAATGATTGAAAGATTTATTCCAAACCTAAAACTTGTTTTAGCATTTTCCCATCCAAAATATGAATAATAACAAAAGTTTACAAAATCCGGATACAGTTTATCATAATATCTAGGATTGGGGGCCACTTTTTTCCCTGTAAGCATATAATTGTGCATTTTTATTGTAGTAGAAGAAAACAAACCTATAAATAACACAATATATTTCCATCCTAAAACGTTTTTAGGTATATTTTGCAACACTTCATAAAAATACAAAAAGAAAATCATAACATCTGATGCATCGTGTCACCATCCACCATTTTGAAACAAAAAGCTTGTTATTGCAAATTCCAGGGCTCTCACACCCCTTTTCGGGAATGGGGCCGGGCCCATGAAATTGGGAAAATTAGCGGTGTTTTGACTAAAATGGGAAATTTGACATCGTCCTTATGTATGACGTTTCCAGTGCTAGATTGATTCCAGTAATTAAACTTACCTTAGTGTCCTATGAGAAAAGGGAGATAAAGAAGCAACGGGTGCACGACAACTCGTCGAAAGACACTTCCTCGAATACGACAATTAGTCTACAAAGACAATTGGTCTACTACGACAGTTTGTCGAATGCGACACTTAGTATACTCCTTTTTTAACCTACGACATCTGGTCGAAAACTATCTTAATGCATAATTACAATTAACTTTACCTTACGAGTACCTTGCGTTGTTATTTTGGTGGCGTACTTGGTTGTAACGGTATTATAACGGTAGGGACATGCAGCATTCTATGGCATTCTATGGCCAGGATAAGAGAAGCCGCCTCCAAAACACAGGAAGCTCCACAGGAAGCTCCATCCAAAATCCTGAATAAAGAATTAGCCAAAGACTTGCCTGCTGAATTTAGAGGCTACTGGCCTAAGGAACCTACCGTGAAGCGGTCAATTCACAGCCAACGAAGGAAGTTCATCCCGAGCTCCCAAAATCTTTGAAAGATTTAACTATTCCTGAAGCCTGGTAGAAGTCTAGCAAAGGTGACCAGTGGTTGTTGTGTGACATTCGATTCGAGGATGGTTCAGAAAGAGTAATCATCCTCTGCACTGATGCATATTTGTAACACCCATGTCGCAGATGTTTGGTAAGGAGATGGAACTTTCAGTGTTGCGCCTAAACACTTATATCAGTTATACACTGTTCACGGAGTTGTTATAAGTCAGCTGTTACCTTTGGCTTTTTGTATTCTCACCAAGAAGAATCCCTAATTTACGTACCTTGAAATGTTTTCGGCATGGAGTATCTCAGAGGGATCGCGTATTTATAATATAAGATACTAGACTCTGCCCAAGTTTTGCATTTTTGTGAAAATCGAGTATACCCTAAATCAAAATAAAGTTTCTTCACTTCCGTTTTTTTCCTGATAAATGTTTGATATTTTCGACCAGTTTTAGACAAATTTTAGACACATTTCGACGAAAAATAAGATTCGACCAACTGTCCATTTCGACCAAACGTTACATTCAACCAGTTGTCTAATTCGACCAAATGTCGCATTCGACGAAGTGTCTTTCGACGAATTGTCGTGGACCCAGAAGCAACAGGGGACACAAATATTTAAATATTGCACTTGTCCTGCAGAACAAGTGACTTACAACTTTCACTCGTCCTGCAAACACATGCAAATGTCCTTTAAAAGCCAATGCAATAAAGAACATTAGTGAGTAATATGTAAAACAACTTCCTTGAGTAATTCTTTTGAAAGCACTCGTCCTGTACACTTGCCCTACAGGACGAGTGCTTTGGGAAGAATTGCTCATACTTTCTAGATTTCACTCATAATTACGAGCGGATGAGTGGAATTTTTGTCCCCAGGGTATGGTTGTATTCTATTATTCTGTGAAATTGTAAATAGGTAACAATATGAAATAAAGATGGAGAACCCCCCAAAAAAATAGGATTTTTTGTCTGGAATTGGGAAAAACTTACTTTTTGGCATTGGGAATGGGGCCGAATTTCGGCCCCAAAATCAGGTTATCGAGAGACCTAAATTCCTATAAACTAAGTTTGGTTTCGGCTATTTTTATTGTACACCTGATAAAAATAGGACATCATCTGATGATCTAAATTAATCTTGAGACCTGATTGACTAAAATTCTAAAATATTCCATGACATCACAAGTCCTTGACATTAGAGTTGGGTACCACAAAAATATTTGTACCACGGTATATAATGGTTAAGCCTATGAGACGAATGAGCAAAGCAAATGAGTCTGCTAGGGGGTCCGAGGGCATGCCCCCCTCCCAAAAATTTTGAAAGCTAGATGCGATATCATGCATTCTGGAGCATTTCAGGCCATGATTTTTGCTTCAACAAAAGTCACTTTTGGAATGCAAATTTTATCATTATGATTATGTGTCTTTCTCTTATCTTTCATAGTGTGGAGTTGTACATATGACATTGCATGACAACCAACTTCAGAATGAAAGAAATAAACAGCCCTAAATCCCAGTATCCGCCAGCAAAAAAGATGCATCTGAAATGTTGTCTGCTAATTTCGTCTGCTGCATATATTTTTAACGTTTATGACTAATGTAAGTATTGAAGCAAACACTACGGACTCAGATTACAGAAAAGGAGCCAAACGGATCAAAATTGGGATGTGCAAAGGAGCATGTATTTGTGTTTTGATCTAGTTTCCTGTTCACTAGCAACAGTGGATGGTGATAATGATGACTGAGGTAGGACATCAAATTGGAGGTTCCCGGCTGCCAAACTTCACTATAGGTCCTACAGTAACTGTTGGCCATATTATCTTCTATACCACTGTTTTTATTATTTTTTACTTTTTCGGTCAAAAATACGTCCAGATTTTGGCTTTTCCTCATTTGTTTGGAACAATTTCATACTAGTGTGCCATCTTACTTGCTGTTGTCAGCCAGTAACCACACAGTGAAAATATTAATAATTTTTGTTATTATACATGTACATGTATTTTCAATCAAAGACAAACTGGCATAAAGATCACAGTTGACCATAATACAGTTTTTGAAATCGGAAGCTGCTACTACTGAACGCTCAAAAATCGCTAGCTGCTTTACACATCGATGCATAAAAAACTTAAAATGATATTAAAAGATCATTAATGTGTTCGCTTTTTAATTGGAAATAAACACATTTGAAAGGTAAGCAATGGTTCTTTCAGTTTTTGCTTCGATTTGGAACCATCAACCATTTGTTTCTATACAATAATATGATTTAGCCGTTGAATCGGTGATTTATTTCATTTTCACTAGGGATGCACCACGAAATGTTGCTTTTCCTCTTTCCTGAAGTCATATTTCATATTTTCTAACTCTGCAAAACGAAAGAGTGATTATTCAGCATCACTTTCCATTTCCTACCTAATGACTCAGTGGCCATAAAGCTCACATGCATTCGTTTTTTTCAGGCCCTATCATTTTGGTGACTGTACGGTTAGCTGCGACTGTACGCAATCATTAGCTGCAAATCACGAATAAAAATCTGTACGATTAGCTGCAAACATACATCTATTTTTAAAAGGCAAACAATACCCTGAAAATGCACATAATGTGTTAAAATACTTAATTTCTCTTTAAAGTGAATATATATGTTGATCTTGATCAAAAGAAAATCCTCAGTATTTACTAATTCATTTATTACAGTTCTGTTTGTTCACCAGCTAAGGTGATTAAAGCATGATTATTGCTATTTTAACCAATTAACTTGATGTCAGCGCAAAGAAAGCTGGGATATTTAGCTACGAATTATGTAACTGTAAATACACTGATCAGACTGATCAGACTCTGAATCCCATCTTGATTAAACCTTTGCTGGGCATCTTGATTGCACAAAGTGAGAAAGAAGGCAAAGATAAGGAATGCATACAATCAAGCACCAAACCTGACCCAGGACATCACATGGGAAATTGACAAAAATACAATAAAACATCACAAGAGAGCAAGGTTGGCAATCGACCGGTCAATATGCATATTGACCAGACCAGCGGTCATTACTGGTTTTAACCGGTCATTACTGGTCGATTGGTGGTCAATTGGTCGATTGAAAAAAACATGGTCGATGAAAAGAAATTAAGCAATAGTTAACCCATTTTACTGGACCTTTTAAACAGACTTAAAAATTGTTTCAATGTAAGATTATACAGGCTTAATTGATAATGTTTTTCTTGAGTTGCTATTGCTTTAAAAAAAAAAGTATTTATAATTAATAAGCCGTGAAACAAACATTTATGAAATGTAAATAGTTTTAGATCTTCAGTCTGAATCATTACCACAACTTTCAGTTCAGACTTAAGACTCAAACTTATTTTCTATTACCATTAATAAAAAACTTAAGCAAATAAAAGTATTGAAAAAAAAAAATTAAATGACATAAAAATATTTAAATAAGTGACTTATTAAATGAAAGAAAATACAAAAAAAAAACAATCAATACTTCAAACTGATGGTCATGTACAAATTAGACATGCTCTATTAGTTAAAATGCAAATTGGTTTGGCTTCTACCCTGAAAACACAAAGGTGTGAAAATTGTAAAGAAAACACTACATTTTGAACAATATATCAAGGAGTTAATTCTAACTTTAATTACCCCAGAATAAACAAAACTGTCAAAATACTGGACATGTCTCTCAGACTGAAGAAGGTGTGTCTAGTTTATAAGACCTATCAAATCACTGAGTTTAATTTGCAGTGGCTAATTCAGTGGCATCTGTGTTAATATAGAGGTGTGAAAGCGTGGTCATTCTGTTATCTGCTGTTATCAGTTAAGTTAATTATTAAACCAGTGTCATAAATTCATAAAGGTTAATGCCTCAATATGATGCAAAAGACCCTTTATGGTTATTCAATTCTGCCCTTGATGATGAAAAAAGACTGGATTGTAATGGCATTATGCAGAAGTCAGTGATAAGGTCTTGAGATTGAAATTTTACTGTGAGAAGTGCCTTTGGCAGGGAAGAAACAGTATTTTTTTCTTTTTTCAATAAATAGAACATAAAAACCTGACCAAATATCTCGATCCACCACTAAATCGGCCACTTAAATTTTCAATTGACCACCCAGATTCATATTGACCAGTATTGACCACTTCTTGGCATATTGACCGCGGCAGTTTTAACTGGTTAAAACTGGGGGTGGTTTCGACCGCCCAACCTTGCAAGAGAGCCAAGAGGTCAGTCCTTTCCCAGCTGGTGACCACAGGGCTGCAATGAACAGTCAGGAAAACATGTTAAACATGAAACGTAAATAACAAAAATGATCCACAAAAGAAGCACTGCCTTGGAGGGTTAGTAAAAATACTTTTCCAGGAGGGCTTAAAAAACATTTAGTTGTTTATGTAGTCTTTACCTGCTTGTGTCATCTGCTTTAGAATTTAACCTTTGGAAATAGTTCTGATCTAGATCAAGCCTACATTTTGTCGGGCTTGATCCAGACATATTATTGGGATTGATCTTGATCCAAACTGTTTGACCCTCTGATCACATTCATCTGCTGATATCTGCACTGTTCATTATACAGGGCTTCCATTAACTTTCAAATCCAGGAAGTCCAGACTTCCTACCCTTGAAATTTGGAAGTCCCATTGATTTTTTTTGGAAGTCCCACTTTTTTTCTGTGATACCGCCGCAGTGTGGCGGATTGTCAAACTTGCTTTGTAAAATAAGATACATATTTCAGAGATCATTCTTTGTTCCTTACAAGATATTTATTTTATTTTTATTTATTTATACAATATTTATAGAGAGTAACACATTTAGCTTTGAAAGCTAGTCTACCTTATGGCCCTCTGTAAAATAGGTAGGGTAGGGTCTGGTAGGTTTAGGTAGGGTAGGGTAGGGTTAGGTAGGGTAGGGTTAAGTAGGGTAGGGTTGGGTAGGGTAGGGAATGGTAGGGTAGATAGATAGATTTGTTTGGGTGGGTGTTTGTGTAGCAATTTTTATTTTAAAAGCTTGAACTTATTTGTGTAACAATTATTTTTTATAAGCTTGTACTTATCAGTGACCTATATAAGAGTGACTAGACACTGCATTTTTCAGCCACATAGGTATGTCGGGGCTGATATCACATGACTTACACCTGGCGCGCCTTTCATCGTATACACACAAAATGGCGACGCAGCTTGAGAAACTGCTGCATTTATAGATACATTAAAGAGCGTACTTCGTAATAAATATCGCTCATTGCTACATTTTGTTTACAGCAATCGAAAAAAGATATATGAAATATTTATAAATGATATGTTTCTGCAATGTTACGACTAATCCTATGGAGTTATGACCGTGTAAACATTGGCTGATTTTATGAATTTTGCGGAATTCGTCAAAAATGGCTTCGAAAATACCTGTTTCACTGCGACGAATAAAGCTTTAAACACGGCTATGTCTGTGTCTTTATTTAACAGTTTTCATAAACTAAGATGTCTTATGATTCATAATTCATCGTAATTATACTATTTCTATGTTTGTAAAGGTGTTTAAAGTTTTGGTTAACAATAGAGAAATTACGCTGTGTATTGCAAAACCGTGATAAAGGCAAATCGTGTAGATAAATGATATTGATTCCCCCTCATTTACCTGTGTAAGACGCACGACAGAGCAATTTGAGTTGAGTATTGGTAATTCCTTGGAGTTTCTAGTCACTCTTATATAGGTCACTGTACTTATACAGAATGAGATCATTCTTTGTTCCTTAAAATGCATAGATAGGTAGGGTAGGGTAGTGTATGGTAAGGTAGGGTTAGGTAGGGTAGAGTAGGGTAGGGTATGGTTAGGTGGGGTCGGGTTAGGTAGGGTGGGGAAGGGTAGGGTAGGGTAGATAGATAGATTTGTTTGGGAGAGTGTTTGTGTAGCAATTTTCATTTTAAAAGCTTGTACTTATTTTGTGTACCAATTATTTTTTATAAGCTTGTACTTGTACAGCGTAAAAATTGCAACAAAACAACATTCGTTTTTAATATGTTGTATGTTCGTTGGTGTAGTGCCTGTGTAGAAGGAGCGTTCAAGTACTAAATTATCGCATGCGTAGGATCTACACAATTAATTACGACGCAGACGTGTAGAGTTTATAAAAATTATTTCACAAGCGTGCAAAGTGTAACGTCGGCACTTCAAACAAAACGGATAGTGATTTTCGCTTTATTGCTCAGGGACTGGACGTCCGTCTCGCGGGAATGGTTTCTAAGGCCGTTGTCAAGATGTGTCGATGTAAAATTTCACACCTGTTGGATGACACGCTTATATAATTACGCTTCCGACTGAAGCCTACACTCGACACTGGCTGTCAATAAAACTCTCGAAATCAGTCAAGTGGGACGTCCTAGAGCGTGGTCAATAAACAAAATAAACGAGTTTACAATACGAAGGCGGGACACAAATCACGTAATCTGGTAAATGTGGGCGGGTTTTTTCTGCGATATCCATTTTCGGCCGTACTAAGGAATTTTCAGAAGTCCGCGGTACGTCTTTGATGTGTAATTTCGGCGTACGCAGCCGATTTTTGGACGTAAAATACGCCGTACGTCCGCCTAACGGAAGCCCTGATAATTTCATAAGACATAGAACTTTTCTATTTTCTAAATAGTGTTTTTTACTCAAGAAACTCGCTTCTTTCAGTTTTTAACCTAGAAATGAGGTCATCAATTAATATCCTTTTAAGAACATAAATTTTTTCAGCAAGACATGAAGGACCATGCAGGTGGACCGTGAGGCGAATATAGCATTGTGTAAAAAAAGCTTTAATAATTTGTAGCCTAATGATTCATACTAGGGCGAAACCATATATGACTCATATAGAGACCAGCATGACAGGTCGAAATACAATACTCTATAAAAGTACCTATATGATAAACTTCTATTCAACGGCTGTTTTTGACAATTATCAGTTGTTTTATTAAGTATATGTTTGTACTCAGAACACGGATTGTAGGAACTTTGATAAATTCGAATTATATGACGAAGATTGTCTTATGTAGTAAACTAGCAATATAGTACACACTAGAAGAAGCTAGGGATCTCTTGAGGCTAGGGTCTGGTAGCAATCTCCTGCCTTAGACACTAGGGGTTAGGTAGCAGACCTCTAGCCACTACTTTCAAAATGACAACACAGTCGCGGATCCAGAGGGGCGTCAGATGGTTCGCTCAAACCTCCTCCCCATCCCCCGTTTTTAAATATCCTGTGAATATGAAATGATTTAGTATCAATGAGACCAAATGATTTCATTTTCATGGTCTCATTGAGACCAAGTTATTTCATTTATATGGGATATTTAAAAAAATGAGAAAAAATCAGCAAAGCGAAGCTCACACCCTTTCCAGAAATCCTGGATACGCCACTGCAACATATCTATTTTACCTTTTTGTATATGGACATGATGTAGTTCTGTTATCAAACTTAGATATATTAAGGCCATAGCTACATTGTATGTCAAAAACTGCATGATTGATTCATTCCATGCTAATCACAGCTGCTCGTACAGGGAGTAAGCCTCGGCTTGCAGCTAAGTGTACAGTCAACAGTATGATGGGTCCAAAAGAAAGTATTATATATTTTGATGGAATGAAAGCAAAACTAGCAAACAGGTACTGAAATATGTAGGTTAATAATTGTTTTGTGGTTGGGATTTTTTAGAAAATGTTCAAAATGATCAAAAGAAAGACTAAATATGAATAAGTAATGCTTACCGAAGGCAAGAATGAAAAAAATCACTGATGCAACATCAAAATCGCTGTCTAGTGTAATACATGGCACCTTATGGTTCCAAATTGAAACAAAATCAAAGAGACATATCTCTTACCTTCCTTTTCATGTGTTTTTCGAAAGGTGTTAATTATGCATTGTATTTTTTTTTTTTGTTATTTTTAAATTTTGTGTAAAGCAGCTAACCATTTTTGAGCGTACAGTAGTAGCAGCTTCCGATTTCAAAAACTGTACGATGGCCCACTGTGAAGATAACATATTTGAATGTTAATAAGAGGATAAAACATTCTTTCCCGTATATTAACATTTGCCAAGCCCGAGTGTGATGATGTGTTGCAGCCCGAACCGCGAAGCGGTGAGGGCTGCAACACATTATCACACGAGGACTTGGCAAACGTTAATATACGGAAAAGAATGTTATATCGTCATTGTTATATACCTTCCTTTCAAGCACAAGCAGTTCCAAATAATTTTATTCAATTGTATGCAGAAATGTCCCCCGTTACATAATGAAGCGTACAACGAATTCACACCAGATTGGTGGCAATCAAAAACGTCAATATTATCGACGAACATAGACCAAAAATAGTTAGAAACAGACTTTTTGATTGCCATACGTCGCCCGACGGGCGACCATTGGCAATCGAAAACACTGGTAGTAGTGATTTCTGATCCGCGTTCGTCGATTGTTTAGAGAGTTTTCGATTGCCGCATATCTGGTATGGAAACAAATTTCTTTTTTTCAACAGAAATATGAAAAATGTATTAAATTATTCATAGTAACCCTTGTTTCGTATTGTTCTGGCTATGTATTCAGTAGGCCTATATTCAATAAACACTTCAGATATGCGGCAATCGAAAACGTTTATAGAATTGACAAACGTAGATCTAAGATCATTACAGAGTTTTTGATTGCCGTTTGAAGCACGACAGTAAATTATTCCTAGTAGCCGTTATTTTGGATTGGTTTGGCTACATATTCAGTTGGCCTATATTCAATAAACCGTTCAGATATGCGGCAATCGAAAACGTTTATACTATCGACAACGTAGATCTAAGATCACTAGAAAAAGAGTTTTTGATTGCCGTTTGTAGCCCGACAGTAAATTATTCCTAGTAGCCATTGTTTTGGATTGGTTTGGCTGCGTATTCAGTAGGCCTATATTCAATAAACACTTAATATACGCGGCGATCGAAAACGTTAATACTATCGACGAACGTAGATCTAAAATCGTTAAAAACAGAGTTTTTGATTGCAGTTTGTCGCCCGACTGGCTACAAATGGCTATCGAAAACACTGTTTCTAGCGATTTGTGAACCACGTTCTTCGATTGTTCAGAGCGTTTTTGATTGCCGCCTGTCCGATATGATAAAGGAGCGTATTTTATGGTAATTGAAATAAATGGTCATTTCTCCATAAAATATTAGCGACGATATATCTTAACTTGCTGACGATGTCCTTCAGCGGGCTGTAACGGCGTTGCAGCCCTCTGCTACCATGTTGTAATGGGATTGAAGCCCGCGCGCACAGTGATTTGTCGCATTGCGACACGTTAAATTTAGATGAAACGTACAACTGTCAGCAATTGAAACACGTCAAGTTTCTATAGTAAACACTCATAAGGTATATAACAATGTGAATTTATGTTTGGTTTATTGTTGAAAAAGCAGGGCCTTTTCCAGCTATTTTGGGAAAAGGCCCCTGGCTTGAATTGGGAAAACATATGCGGCATTCTGGGTTATTTTGGAATTTTTTTTAGAGGTGTAAACTATTAAACAGTAAAAAAAAACAAAAAAAAAACACTTAACATGTGCATGATTTTATATCAAGGTCAAAGTTAGAGCGCCGCTCAGAGAGCAATTCTGCGGCTATTTTTCAATTGACTTTGTTCCCTGGTGAGATTTTCTTTTTATCTTCAGATTGGGATTTTTTTTTTGGAAATTGGGAAAAAAGAAGGATAATTTGGATTGGGAATGGGACCTATTATCGGCCCCTGGTGATAGGGAGAAAAGGCCCTGAAAAGTCTGAAATTATTTTAGAACATTAATGTAATAATGTGTCAATTGTTTTGCCTTCTTTCAAGGTCCATCATTTTGAATATAACAATACACACAGATTTAAAAATTAAAAAGACAATGCATGTTTTTGATGATTAAACATTGAAATAACTAAATTTTACTTGAAATTTCTATTATCATTTCACCAAAACATTTTAACAACACAAAGAGCCAAAACGTTATATCCTGCTTTTCCTAAGAAATATCAATTTGTCTACTTGTTTGGGTTTCAAGCTAGCAATTACTCTATCCCTCTTCCGTTTTTTCAAAGTTTCATATTTCCGTAAGCATGTACTCCTCTGAATATGCCATACTCTTTCTTTCCTGAAAGTACTGTTTCAAATATGGCCTGATTCCAATCTGATAAGCCCTGTATGGCCTGCCTTAATGATAAATATGGTATTCCACGGTATTAGTGATGGTACCATTGTATTATACCACGGAAATTGATACCGTCGTAAACCGGTATACCGTAATACCTCCCACCTCTACTTGACATCCATAGGAGCCAACAACACCATAGCATTTCTACAGAGAAACATAAAACAGTGCCCAGGGAAGACCAAGGAGCTTTGTTACAAGACCCTGGTATGGCCGATCCAGGAATATGCCAATTTCATCTGGGACCCGTTCACTGACGACAACATACGGAAACTGGAGATGGTGCAGCGTAGAGCAGCCCGCATGGTCTTCTCAGCTTATAGATCTACCAGCAGCTTCACAACTATGTTGCAACAGCTCCAGTGGCCCACTCTTCAAGAGCCCAGAGCCCAGGCAAAGGTGTACATGATGTATGGAATTGTCTACAGCCTTGTGGATATCCCATCAAGCCACCTGACACCAACAATATCAGTGAGAGGCCATAACATGAAGTTCCTGATACCATATGCCAGAACTTTCACCTACCAGAGGTCCTTCTTCCCAGACACCATCAAAATGTGGAACAGCCTTCCCCAGACAGTAGTAAGCTGCTCGACAATAGACAGCTTCAGGGAGGAAATGCAACCTGTCAGACTCAGCTAGACTCGTTCTGAATGATTTTAATTGCACTGTAAATAAATATTTTAGCCATCACCTTAATGATTGTTCCTGCACCACCTATGCACCAGTACGATGATACGCCAATGATGGTGTCAGTACTTTATTGGAAGAAGAAGAGGAGTATGGGAAACCAGAAGACGTAAAAACCCGTCATTGTGGCAAAAAGGTCGCAGTGTGTGTTTAAAGGGTATACCCGACCTACTGGCAGCGAAAGGGTTAATGTAAATCCTATAGTTTGTTAAAACAATAAACTGTGCTCACAAGTATATCTTGACATTTTTTCAAAGTGTTGATGATTGGGTGGAGTGACTCGCCTATTACTGAAGCAGAAATGTAAACAACCGAAAGGTGGCGAGTCAAATGAAAGATCGTTGGATAAATATTGGTGTAGATATCATTGACATGTCAATAACATGGGGATGTTCAGTAGATGATAAACTGTTGAATAATAGTCAAACCATGATGGATCAAGTTGACAACGTACATGTATCAATATACTGTTGAGATGTAGATAAACCAATAATATGCCAGCTTTTTAAAAAGCTAATACATGTTTATAAAATTGTGTAATTGGTTCAATCTAAAAATGATCACATATCCACAAATACTTCTAAAAAACAAGTACCGAAGATAAATCAGAGCGACGTTTAATAGCGCGAGTTTACTTCCTCGTTCTATTGGAAATAACAAGCACTTTGAAGAAGTCTTGTCGCGAATTTGACATTTCAATTTTGACTGATCTACTTGTTTCCAGTGCAGTGACAGTTACCCTTAGAAGCGTTTTAATGAAGCATTGATGGAACCATCATTTACCCTTGATTCGTGTTGCTGATTCACTTATAATACTGAAATCACCGTTAATTTTCTCTTCCACCCACACGAAATACATTTTGCACCATTTTGGCTAAGGGAAACAACTCTTGTTTGTGACTGTTTGCACGACAACCGTGTTATTGTAACGATTCCTGATCTTTGCCACCTTACTTACTTTAATTCGTCCATATTACTAATGGTGTCGGTCCAAAAGTCTCATACAAGATTTACCAGTCATACATCTTACCCAGACTCCTTTACAGCATGGAGGTATTAAACCTGAACAAGACAGAAACAAAGTCACTCAACGACTTCCATGTAGACATACTCAGAAGAATACAATCTCTACCAAGCAGAACAGCCCTCCCAGCGGTCCACCTTCTACTAGGAGCACTGCCACTGGAAGCAGAACTCCATAAGAAGAACCTCAGTCTACTTTACTCAATAATCAATTCCAATAATCAAACTTTCCATCAGCTTATCAAGAGTAGTAGTGTCTTCTGTGAAGATCAACCAGGCAGTTTCTTCAGCCGTGAAAGGGTGATCCTGGATTAATATGGTCTCCCACCTATGGAAGGTTTAATGCAGGAACTTCCTTTAAAACTTCAGTGGAAGAGACAGGTGAAAGCAGCCTTAGCTGACTACTGGACAAGGACACTCGTCAATGAAGGGCGCAACAGATCTACACTCCAGCAATGTTGCCTAGAAAAGCTTGAGATAGGAAAAGTCCACAGAGTCTGGAACTCAGTTAGGCCGAATCTTCAAGACGTCAGAAGGGCCCACATCAAGGCCAGAATCTTGACCGGAACATACATCCTACAGTCTACAAAGGCAAAGTTTAACAATCAGCAAGTAGATCCGAAGTGTCCATTATGTCGTTTAGAGAGTGAAGATGTCTCTCATTTTCTGCTAAGGTGTTCAGCGCTTAGTACTGTCAGAGAACTGCATATCAAATCTTTGAGAGACCTGGTGATAGAGAAAGTGGGCCATTCCTTGTGGTAAGATAATTTCTGCTCAGAGACTGTTTTACTCTCATTGATCATTGGCTGTGAAGTGCTTGTGGAGAGGGGTATGTTACCCAGATGTGAACGAACTTTAAACGCAATAGAAATTAGCGCAAGAACGTTGTGCTATAGCCTACACCCCAAGAGACTTAATTTACACAAACAGTTATTATAAGATGGTGGGGGTCTGTCGTCATGGAACGTGATCTCCCAAGGTCCATATAGTCATTGCAGTTTAGACACTTGAGTAACTTGAAATCTACCGGACGTCCGGGTGTGCCTTATAAAGGCAGGAACTACATAGAAAAGAAGATTACCTTACTATCAACACCCCATCGAGATGGTGTAACCTACCTTCTTACCTACCCACTAACTTACTCCATTATAATTCAGTCACACGATAGGGGGGGGGGGGGTGCGTTGAAATACCCCCACCCGACACCAAATACCCCAAACCTAAGGTTTACATCGTCTCACCAACACCTTACTGCAGGGAGTCTAAATTTATCTACCCACTGGCTTACAAGCAGACCCCACCTCTGTAAACTACTATAAATACAGCTTCTTCCCTAGAACTATCATACACTTGAATTCCCTCCCAACCTGCAGTGTCCTGCTCCCTACCGTGATACAGTTTAGTCATGCTGTCATACGCTCTATGATTACTTAACAAACTGTTCATGGCATTGCACTTAAATGCGATTCAATAAACTGATCATTGGGTTCAATTTCAGACTTAAACTTATTTGCATCCGTAAATAGTTTGCCTTGTGGTCACCTGCTGGGAAAGGGCTGACCTCTTGGCTCTCGTTTGTGATGTCTAATTGTGACGTTGTCACTTTCCCATTGGTATCCTGAGTCAGGTATGATGCTTGATTGTATCGATTCCTGATATTTGCCCTCTTTCTTACTTTAATGTCTTGCACTCAACCGATAAAGGTTTTCAGCCCTCCTGCAAAAAGACAATCTCCAAAGACTACTACTCCCCCTAAACGGAAAGTATCCCGCATCAATGTCCAGTCCATTAGGGAGAAACAGTTGCAGTTCTTTAGTTTTGTGGAATTGAACAAACTAGACATTATTGCTGGTACTGAAACTTGGCTTACCAAAGAGATGTTCGACAGTGAGTTTTTCCCACCAGGAGCTTGGATTTACAGTTTATCGGAGAGACCATAAAGGTCAGAAGGGTGGTGTGTTATAATCCTGGTAAGATCTGCTCTTTCCTCAGAAGAGAATAGTAAATGAGTTTGATCAGGAAATACCGCAATCACAAACTGCAGACAAACCCATGGCACCGTGAGGAAGAGCCACGCAACGACCACGAGACACCAGAAAGACAAACAAAGCAAAGCAACCAGTTCTCTCTTCCTCATAGAAGCCTGAATTCAACTTCGACTGTGAAAACATCTGGGTCCTGCTGAACATTATTGGATCCAAGACAGTTCTGATCGGTGCCTACTACAAGCCCTACACATTTGACCAGCATAGCCTAGATGAACTGAATAAATCCTTGGATATGATAAAACAGATCTCTTCAAATATTTGGCTAATGGATGATTTTAACCAGCACCCATCATGACTTTAAATTTCCCACATTCTACAGAGAGTGTCTGGAAGTCTTCAATGACTGCCTCCTTGAGCAAACAGTAACCTCGTCCACGCGGGGAAAGCACATTTTAGATCTCTTTTTACCACAAATCCTACACTGATTGATAGCTTGTCTATCCTACCAGGTCTCAGTGACCACGACATAGTCCGGGTACTTGTAAATACATACCAAATCAGACTAAACAGGTCCCACGTAACATAACCCTTTTATAAAAACAGATTGGGACAAGTTTAAACAAACTATGATGGCTTTTCAGTCCGAGCTTCTCACTGACCTTGCTACCAAAGATGTCCAAGAGCTGTGGGTAAATCTTGCTATCAGACTGGAGCAAGGTATTGATAAATTCATCTTCACAAGGAAAGCTAGCTCTCGTGATGGCTTTCATTGGATTAATCAGGAAATACGTCGCCTTATAAGAAAAAAAGGTGAACTTTCAGGCTCTTCCTCGCGGTGCCATGGGGTTGTCTGCGGTTTGTGATTGTGGTATTTCCTGATCATACTCACTTACTATTTTTTTTATAAACGGATGAAACGTTCAGGCAGACCAAATGAACGTTTAACCAAAATTAACCCAAATAAAGCTTGTGGACCTGACGATCCTTAAAGAACTCGCTGAAGAAATATCTCCACTGCTGACGGCAATCTTCCAGAAGTCCCTAGACTCCGGCACTACTCCAGATGATTGGCGATCTGCAAATGTTTCAGCCATTTTCAAAAAAGGAGATCGTTTCAAGGCAAGCATCTACCGCCCTGTTTCACTGACAAGTCTGTGTTGTAAAATTCAGGAACACATCATTACAAGCAACATCTTGAGACACCTAGAGGAGCGTGACATACTTATGGACTGCCAACATGGATTCCGAGCACGCCGCAGCTGTGAAACACAACTGGTGACCCTTGTTCATGAACTTGCAGAGGCCATAGACAGAGGAAGACAGACTGATATGATCATTCTTGACTTCTCCAACGCATTTGACCGTGTCCCCCATCTTCGACTGCTGGCAAAGATACACCACTACGGCACCAGAAGACCAACATACAACTGGATCAAATCATTCCTACAGAATAGAAATCAACAGGTCGTCGTTGACGGAGCAACTTCAGACAAGGTGAAGGTAATAAGCCGTCCTTGGCCCTTTACTATTCCTGATGTTCATCAATGACCTGCCAGATACTGTCTCTTCTAACACCAGGCTCTTTGCAGACGATTGTATTATATACCGTACTGTCAAGTCAATCCAAAATTGTCTCCAACTACAGAAAGACTTGAGGAAACTGGCGATATGGGAAGAGACATGGGGCATGCTATTCCACCCCAATAAATGCAACGTCCTTCTCATTACACGAGCCTGATCACCAGTTCTCTTTGACTATGTACAGCCTGAAGAAGCAAACCCTAGAAGCAGAGACACAATCCAAGTACCTTGGCGTTGAAATTTCTTCCAACCTCTCTTGGAACAGACACATTGACAGGATAGTGAAGAAAGGCAATAGCATGATTGGCTTCCTGGGATGAAACCTCAGAGTCAATAACAGGGATACCAAAGCCTCAGCATACTTCACCCTTGTCCGGCCCAACATCGAGTACTGTGCCTCAGTATGGAATCCATACACAGACTAAGGTAAGAGGAAGATTGAAATGGTCCAGCGTCGCCCCGCTCGATATGTTACTAACAGATATCGAAACATGTGTAGCGTCACAGATATGTTGGATGAATTAAACTGTGAATCCCTAGAAAGCAGAAGAACAAAGATACAGCTTATCCTGCTTTACAAGATCATGAACGGCATGGTAGACATACCAACCTCACCATATGTTACCCTAGCTTCTGCACGCACCAGATCAAGTCATACGAAGAAACTGAGACAAATATCATCAAGAACTGGTGCCTATAAGTATAGTTTTTTTCCCTCGCACCATACCTCTTTGGAACTCATTGCCAGCTTCTAAAGCTGAGGCTCCCGACTGGGTATCCTTCAAGCGGGAGCTGTCGACTCTTACATTCTAAGCATAACAGGTCAGGCTGTTAGTAAACCTTAATGATGATTGGAGCTATGCCGGTTGGGCGATCATACACAGGGGCTGCTATGGTGGCTGGATTGGTTCAACTTGAAGGGTAAAAGCAACTTGGAAAACTTTCACTAAATTTCTTTCTTTCCTATAACTATTCCTCTGTGCTTTCCTTGCTTTTTCTTTTCTCTCCCCCAGAAGTAACGTAATGTTCAAATTTGTGGCAGAAGTTACTCAACGATTAGATGTAGATGTAGAATGATACAACGAAATTCCTAAAATATAAACACCTTGTTCGAAGGGGCACAAACAGGGCCTATGAGCGTTATCTAGGCGATATCCTGGGAATTAATACTACCGCTCAAAATGAGGAAAATAGTCCCCATAAGGTAAATACTTAAACGATGTATTCACTACTTAAGCATTCAAAACAGGAGTCGAGTGGTGAAGTCCAATTGCAATTAGACGGAAGGACCGTCTCTGATGACTGTGAGAAATCAAATGCCCTAAACTGACTATTTCAGTCTGTTTCAGTCCCTAATCCCCCGGACGCTTAAGCTCCTTAGCTCATAGAAAACTTCAAGAGCTAAACGACCAGGCATGCAACTTACCATTCCAACCCAGCCCATACAACCAAATGCCACAAATACAGATCTCTGTAAAAGGCATTGAAAAGCTGCTTAGATCACTAGACCCCCACAAAGCATCTGACCCGGACCAATTCTAGCCCATAGTTCTACAGACTCTCCATGCAGAACTTGTCCCCATACTGCAAGTGATCTTTCAGAAGTCACTTGACTACTCTGGAAGCTTCTGCATATCTAGAGAGAAGCAAATGTGTCTCCCATTTTAAAAAAGGAGACAAGTCAGACCCTGCACAGGACATCTGACACTTTGATAGGGTATCTGCCCATTTTCAAATGCTTCCCTAAACTTCCCTATGCATAAAATATCACTGGTGTCCTTTTGAATAGGACGCTTGATTTGTCAGGAACGAATTAAGGTTATAATTACGCAGACAGGTCCCTAAGACAAAACATGAGATGCTACCAAAGGGGGTAGGGGTGCAAAATTTGACTTCATCAAACAGTTAGAAATCAATTATATTCACGTGTAAGGGTATTATATCATCAATGCTCGATTACAATTCACAGTGAATGTATTTTTAAGTCCAAAATCATGAGTATTTCAATGATTACTTTTGTTGTTTTGTTTTCTATCTGATTTGTTAAGAAAGATTTTGGAGTGCAACTGTAGTCCATATTCAACCTTAATGACAATGTATTTACCTGGTGCAATATTATGCAGCAATGTAACATAACCATTCATCCATGTGTAAAGTACACCTAGTCAATTGCCAATGTGTTAATGTGTATTGGATAGATACAGTTTATGTGCAAAATAATCTACCAACTAAATTTAGAAAAAGGACAATTTTCATAATCTAAAGAAAAATATGCTAAAACGTTGTAATATTTCATTTCTAATGGGTTATGAAAAGGAAGCTTACATGTACTAATTATTTCCTTATACTGGAAAAACAGATTTTCAAGAGAGCATACCAAAAATACAAATGCTTATGTTTGGGATCACCCATACGTCACATTTGGGCTGTGGGATATCATTCCCCCCCCCCCCGAGTCCCAACTAGCTTTTCACATATATTATGTAAAATATAAGAACACACTTACGTGCAAAAGAGCTAGTTGGGACTCGGGGGAGAATGATGTTTTAAAAATATTTTTTCTATTTCCTATATTTACAATACAAAAAAATGACCATTTTAGCCCAAAAATACAGCCATACACTTATGCAAATAGGAAATCAAATGCAAAATCATAAAATAGAGACCAACAGCTAGCTTATATATGAAGATGGAAGCATTTGATCGACTTTATTTTTTTATCAAAATTATAGGCAGTGATACACTGTGATTCCCATTACCACCGTCAGAGGTCCTTATCGCCCATGTCCTGTGCAAAGTGCTGAAATACATATAGTCGCATCAAACTTGATTAAACACTTGGCTAATTCCAACATAATATTTGAGCTGCAACAAGGGTTCAGGGAGAAGAGGCCCTGTGAGACACAGTTGGTAACGTTAGTGGACGAAAACACTAAAAACATGCAGATGGGGAAACAAACTGATTTGAAACTTTTAGATTTTAGTAAAGTATTTGATAAGATTGTACACGAGAAACTGATTTCAAAATTACAATTTTATGGAATTCAGGGCAAAACACTAAGTTGTGTTAAAGACTTCTTGGATTCTCGTTCCCAAGCTGTTGTTTTAAATGGAGTCAAATCAGACAAGATAGCAGTATCTTCTAGTGTCCCGCAAGGCTCAGAAGTTGGAATTATAGGTCAAATCCAGAGTTAGGCCTTTTTGTAGATGATACGGCCATATACCTAGCTATTAGCTCTGAAGATAAGTCAATTACTCTGCAAAATGACCCCATACCTTAGAGTTGTGAATGTTGTCTGGAGTAATATAACAAAATATCAGGAATACGAATTGGAAAAATAAAACTTAAAGCTGTCAAGATAGTTACCGGTATAACTAAACTAGTCTATCATGACAATTTAAATAGAGAAACTTGCTGAGAAACTCTAAGCTGAAGGTGAAGACAACACAATTTAACACTGTATTACAAAAATGATAAATTACTTAAGGTGGGTCTTTACACTATTTGGTGCCATTTCGGCCAATTCAAATTTGTACAAAAAGACCATTTTCAAAGAAGTACCAACCAAAGCTATATATCAATATGTAGAGTGGTTGTTTTGCAATACACCCAAGCAATTATTTAACTGAAACAGCATTTCCATTTTGTAATATTCCACTCGAAAAAGATGATATTGCTAAGCTAGGAAACAAAATTGTTTTCAAAAAGGGAAACAGATATACATGTAATAATACTTGCAAAAGCTTGTTTATGAGCATGCTGAGTACATCTGCTAATTTAAATTGATTCCAATGCATTGCTAAAGCATATAGACCAAAAGCCTATTTTCAAATATTGATAGAAAAATGGAGGAAAAGTTTATCAAAAAAAAAAAGTAGTCCCACTTTACAATTTTATGTGTATGGCGGACAAAGCATGCCACATTGCTTCTACAAATAACATGCAATTTAAAACTAAAGATTCAGAAATATATTAGCTAAATTCAAATAGATGAAAATACCTGTATGTTCATAATGTATGGTGAGTAATAAATGCCATAAAAGGGACTTAACAACAGCCAATTTTGTATTTAAACTTAAAAGTTGCTGCTAATTATAAACCTGACACACCTCGCCCACATAGCCAATGGTTAAACCCAGTGAATTATTGGTTGATAAATCACTGCACGGACTGGGCACGGACTAGCGTGACATCAATCGGTAACCAGTTTGATTTTAATGATGTCACCTATCACATAGGGCATTGTAACGTTGACACTAGACGTTGTAACGTCGTTTTTACAACTTTTTACGTTCAAAACGTGTTTCTGCTCATGATGAATTCTTATAGACTCTTATAGAAGGATTCGTTTATATTTCTAATCTTTTTGTGTGTGTTAGAATCGAAATAAATTCGCACTGGCAGTGATTTGTTGCTTAATATATCAAAGGCTGTTTCTTTGGCACCAAAATTGCGTACGCCACTGCCTCGCATGCGCCTCCTTTGTGCCGGCAATTTCTGTGCCTACTTTGTGGTACGTACTATCAAGAGGAAAACAGGCCTCGCCGCTTCCAGCTTTGGTCGAAATTCGGCAAGCTCGGCGTACGCCGATAGTGCTCCTATTAGACAATTTTACCCACAAAGCGAACTGCTGATAGCGGATAACTGACGGCGGATTAAAATGTAGGGAACATCTCAACATTCATTTTGATACCAAAATTACAAAGCACCGACCATCGGACTGCGATTCAGACTTATTCAATGAAGTACTGTTTATACACACTGGGTTTGCGGCAATCAAGAGCTCATTGATTGTGATATTTTCTGGACCTTAGAGTCCAGAAAATATCACAATCACATACTGCAGACCAACCAACAACACCATGAGGAAGAAACACGGAACGCTTACAGTCGCATGAATGCAAGTAGACAGCAACCAGCTCTCTCTTCCCTAGCGGAATGATTGCAAAACTAGAATTGATACCAGGTACTGCATAGAAAAACTAGCACAAAACACAAAACTCCCACAATTAGGGCAATAATAAACTGAGCTTAATGTGCACGACCCGTGGTGAACGTATATCTTAGAAACAACATTTTAAAGTTAAATAAGTTTTTACTGCTCTGACTATGCCGAGATTGAAGAAAGCGAGAGCATTATTGGGTATATATTGCAGTTGCGGTTCACATACATTCGCCTGAGATTCGAATTAGTTTTCTATCTTGCTGTGACTGGTTGAGAAAGGTATAGTGTTGAGGGAGTGAAATAGTTTTAAGATATTCTAGTATAGGGGTCTAAAATATCATATTTGAGTTTAAAATCATGATAAATGAGTAAATTACAGCTAAAGAGACTTGTAGGGTGAGTATTTCTACAAGTTGAAATGAAAGGCGAAACTCAGCACTGGTACAAATGCAAAATAATTTCGCAGCATTTCTCTTAATGCTCTCTAACAAAATTGCCTTTAAGTTAATAACTTTGCTCCGCCAAACAAGCTGGCTGCCAGAGCTGTAGATAAGAAATATCTCTAAATGGCATATTCTCTCGAGCCACTGGTCCCAATTCAAAAACAAATCACACGAAGGTTAATTATAAGGTCATCTTGTGAAATTTCTCAATCGGTTCTGATCAGCTGAACAAAATGACTACCTGAGTTAAAATAAGAACACCACTTAACACAACATCAGATTCTCAGCTATTTTTCAAGATTCAAAATAATTATATTATACCAATGTCAAGGATAAGTATGAAATATTTTATCAAAATACATGTATAACATGCCGTTCAAAGTTATGAGCATTTTAACGAAAATACCTCGACCGGCCAAAATGATGCTTGACAACGTCTAAACAATGTTAAAATGAATAAATAATAAGTATGTAAAATTTGATCGAATATACCATGTGGTTTAAGAATTATGAGCATTTATACTAACTGACCATTACCCGCCTGACTGATGCTTGGCAAAACCTTGTCTGTCAAACGAAACTGTTACGCATGCCAGTGTTTGGACAATGTTGACATATATACGTATGCAAAATTTAATCAAACTATACCATCTGGTTATAAAGTTAGGAGCAATCAACAACGGCAGAACCACCGCCAAAGAATGGACCGCAGCGGAAGCTACTGGTGGCTTAGATGCTTTATGGCGCCAAATCTGTGCTCTGGATTCTGCTGGGTTTCTTTTGAAACACAAACGTGTTAAGCTCGAATAGAGGATTTCTTACTTATACAAAACATTATCACAGAGAAACAAACTATCAATGATTTGGTGAAACAAAGAAAATGGCTCACAGAGAGTTAGAATTAAAGACTATCTCTCAAGTTGAGCCACGGTGGGCCAAGCTGAAAACAAGCATAAGGAGCCAGCATAGAGACGAAAGTATCTGAGACTGAGGTCTACTCCATCGTGATGCAATTCAAGTGGAAACCATAGTTAAACCGTGATTTGGAATTCTACCAGGCATACTGACTGTCGCAATGTATTGCATTGCTGACCTCCAATGCAGTGGTAATACAGTTTCAATAAATAGACTACCTTCCACTGTTACTGGCGTACAAGCAAGGTCCTGGCCAGCCCAGCTTACCTTGATGGTGATTGACTTGTGATAAGGAAAGAAATACGAACCTGAAACACTTTTACCACATGCCACTCTGCCATCCCAGGATACAAATGCAAACCAAATTTGGAATCCCTAGCTCAAATAATATAGGTGAAATGCTCTGGACACAATTGTTCTAAAACTAAGTGGTACGCGACATTCTGTCATCCCAAGATGCATCAACACACCTAATTTGGAATTCCTTCCTCAAAGAATATAGAAGTTATGCACTAGACTTGATGCCAATTCTAGAAACTAGGTCAGAGGTTAAGGTCACAGTGACCAAAAATGGATGGGACAATCCGTCATTCCAAGATGCATTCACACACCAAATTGCCACCCGAGATGCATTTACAAACCAAATTTGGAATTTCTACCTCAAAGAATATAAGAGATGTGCTCCAGACACAATAATTCTTAAAAATATGTCAGAGGTCAAGGTCAAGGTCACAGTGACTCGAAAATGATACCTGACACTCCGCCATCTCAGGATGCATTTACACATCAAATTTGGAATCCTACCTCAAAGAATATAGAAGATATGCACCAGACTCAAAGCGGTTTCTAGAAACTAGGTCAGAGGTCAAGGTCAATGTCACAGGGACCCAAGGAGGGTGCGCGACGCTTTGTCATCTCAAGACGCATCCAAATACAAAATTTGGGATTCCTTCCTTAAATGGTATAGGAGATATGCTCCGGACACAATTATTCTGAAAACTAGATCAAGGTCAAGGTCACAGTGACCTGAAAAAATTACGAGACACTTTTCTATCTCAATATGCATCCACACACAAAATTTGAATTTCCTACCTCAAAGAATATGGGAGATATGCGCTGGACAGGAAGCTGTTAAATATATCTTTTAAATCTTGAACTGCGCTTACAAATATGTTCTATGCTAAAATAGTTGACGCCACCATTATGTGCATGCTATTTCATGAGCACCACAGATCATCACATATATGACTGTGAATGTTTTACATGCCATGGAACAGTCTGATAATTTCAAAAAGATCGTAGCTGAAGTTCAAAAGCACCTTTATTCACATTGTTTACAGTTTTGAAAACGGGTTACTTCTAATTCAGTTAACGTATTTGCTTGCTGGTTAATTTTGCATGCTTTTTTGAAGTCTGCTCATTTTCTCTAAATTGGTAATTTTAAAATATAATCCAGAATACCACCAGAATTTCAAATTGTTACAAAGTTCATGTTGTCGCTCTGATCTGGCTCTAAACTTTAGCCGAAGACACAATTCGCCACTAACGCGGAAAGAGTTAATCTCGTCAGTTACATTGGCAAGATAGAAGCATGTGTGGAATGGTGCAAAATCTTGAGGCATTCGAGGTCGCCATTTCTAAAAAAGTGAATTCAGCATCCAATTATGTACAGCTGTTCGGTACATGTACATGTACATGTAGGTTATTCCATATGCATCCGCTGACGTTCATGTACATGTAGGTTATTCCACATATTCTATATACATCCGCTGAGGTACATGTGCATGTAGGATATTCCACATAAAAGAGAAATCGTGGGTGCAGCAGTCAACGTTTAATCAGTGACCTATCGTGGTCACTGGTTTAATGGAAGAATCTCATATTTTAATGTGTCCTAGACAGTTTTGGTGAAATTTATAAGGACAATGGACGCCTTTCTTTACGCCATAAATCGGAGGATATAGTCATAACTGTAATGCATGTGAAATGACGAGCAAAGATTATTATATCAAAAGCGTATAGACAACGGATACATGTATACTCTGCAATACTGTGTCCAACAACTTTAAACTGCAGACGCATATACCGTACCGATGTACATGTAAAGTTATCCTGCGTATTCTGAGAAAATCCCCCAATATCTTAACCAGAGCGTGTAATATAGCGATTGTGTTTTTGTGGTCAATAATTCCTATTACCCCAAGATGTATTGTTTGCTCGGAGATTGTTATATGTAACCCAGGGCAGAGTGTTGTCCATATATACACTGAACCGACGTTATAAGTAGCCACCATACAATTTTTGCTCCTGTTCAGAAAGTAAAAATCGCTATTGTAAAATTTAAATTCGATAAGAAGGTCCAAGGCTTTTTTGAGACTCTGCAAATGTTGTCATTTCAAAATGTCTGGTAGACCTTGCACAGACGATGTCCGAGTAAAGGTACCATCATTTCAAAAAGTCACACTTTTTAGTGTGATATAAACTATTAATCAGATACGTTATCCACTTATATTTTAATTAGTTTGAAGATGTTTATAACAGCTGTGATATAAGATGAAAAGAATCAAAGTTTTTTTTGACAACTGAACACTCCATTTCTCTTCTACGTTAACATGAAGACAGCCACGGTCAACAACTTAATCAAAGGATATTTAGCTTAACCATGCAGTTTGCATACACACTTTGCATTGCTCTGTACGCTTTATTATCTGCGGCACAGTAGTGCAATTTTCAGGGGTTCTTTATTATGAATTGGCGTCACTGTTCTGCTTAAAAAATTAATCGAAATCTTTAACAAATGTCATTTAAATGACCTTTAAAATTTCACGTTAAAAGCGGAAGTGGATACCAAATTAGTAAAAAATATCATTAGAAAATGGGCTCATCAAGTTGCATGGTGTTTTGTCAAACATATTAGCGTAAAATAAAACACATACAATGATTTTAGTATGTACAGCTGATGATTTCCGAAAATTTCGGAAAATTTGGAAAATTATCAATTTTTAAACATTCATAAAAAATCTGTCATTAGCAAAATGTCAAGTGTTTGATGTTGTTTCAAGTCGACTAGGCAGGTTTGCAATCACCTATACTTGAATTTGATAAAAACTGCACTCAAAACGCTTATTTTCTTCAAAAATTTGATTTTTGCATTTTTGAACCCAAAAATCGTGAAGTGATTGAAAACTCTTCCAAAACACCGCTTAACTTTAGTTCATTATAATACACACACTCGGACAAAAATTCATTTCAATATCACTAGGGCTTAGTCAGAAAAAAAGAAATTGAAAAGTGGCTACTTAGAACTTCGGTTCAGTGTATGAAGTTCTTTATTCGCTTAAAGCACATGAAAATAGTGGCTGAAATATTTGTAATTCCCAGAAATATGTCATTTGAATTTTGCGGTCATCACTCTTAATTCACATTAGGTTCCATGACGATATATATAGCAGAACATTCTATAGATACAGCTTTTTAATAATGCACTAAAGCATATAAGACAACATATCAACATAGAAGTTTGCTTGGTAAAAATTAAAAGTTGACCGCAAATGCACAATACACTGCACCCATAAAGTCAGTGTAAGGTGTAAGCGTAAGGTGTCAGCATGTTGGTAAAATTGTCTATTGGGAGAGGCGTTCACGTGAGAATTCCAATATTTCACCGCATTGAGACAATAAATCTTTTTTTTCAGCTCAAATTTAAGAGACCCAAAACAGCTGCTAAGATTGATATGATAGTTTAGAATATTTTATTGATTTAAGCTTCAAAAACTTGTTTATCTGATTGATCAATTGAGTTAAGGCTTAAAGTCCTAGTCACCAATATTTCAGTCTTGTTGTGACTCCTTCCAGCGAAAGGAGAGAGAAAAGAATAAGATCGTCCTAATCCTCACCGAATTTGCCTCAAGAGAAGCGAATTCCATCCTGTTAACAAATAAAATGACAGGGTCACATCCCTGAAAGCTACAGCAAATAGTGCACACCCTAATGCTTTATCTGGACTTATATGTAAGGCCATTATAGGAAGTGATGTTAAAATGCCAAGATTACATGACGTTATTGTAAAATGGCACAATGACTTTGACTTTATTGTACACAGTAGCTAAAATGCCATGCATATCTGACTTTTCGACAGTAAAAAATAACTCTTTGGATTCTAGAATTAATTGTACATACTTTTTTGTCGTCTGCATGATTTGTATTTTTTCTTTTAATCTGAAAATCATCAGTGTCAAACAATTTAGATCCATATCAGGTCCATCGGGCCTAATCTGTGTTTAAAACTGTTTGCAAAAGGATAAAAAATCTAATAGGAATACAGAAGGTCAAAGAGAGTTTGAATCGAGATCATGCTGGACACAATATATATATTTCAGGCTTGATCTGGGTTTAAACTTTTTTCAGATGTAACAACCTACGTCATAGCATGGATGTTGCAAACACGTAGTATGAAGCGATCTTTGAATTACAAGGTAAGTTTTTCCCTTCGTAAAATTATACAGATTAGTGTCTGTCAAAACTGAGCAGTGCAGGTGGTGCCTAATATCACATTTGACCAGAATATATAATTGTCACTCTCATAAATGCCGCTCTTTATAATAATTCACCCACAAATATCGAAGCGGGTGACTGCTAAAATTATCCTCGTGTCTCCCGGGTGAATGATTACAAAGGCAACGGCATTTTTGGGCGTGATCATTATATGTTCTGTCCAAGTGGGATGTTAGGCACCGCATGCACTGCTTTGTTTTGACAGACACTAAGTTGTATAATTTTACGAAGGGAAAAACTCACTGTGTAAATCAAAGATGGCGCCATACTACGTGTTTGCAACATCCATGCTATGACGTAGGTTGTTACCCCTGTTTTTTCTAAAGAAATAGACTGTTTTGACAAATTCACCATTTAAAACATTTGAACACTCTGAAATGTTGAACACCTAAAATTATTGCCGAAAATATTTTTAAAACATTCTGAAATATAGAACACTGTCCTTTTTGGAGTAAGTGAATTTTTGATGTTTTGTTCCATCGATGCTTGAAAATGCCACTCAAGCGTCGCACCAATATACATGTAAGTTGTAATGAAGGGCATTCTGTCATACTTTTTAAGCCCGAAGAGAACTAATTTTTATCATAGGCTAAAATTAAAACATTGCTATGATTTTAGTCTAAACCGTTCTTTTCAAGGTCAGACTAACAATGAAGACAGAGGCGAGGCAAGGGCATTCTTTGCTTACAAGCATAATGTATAGAAATAGCTGAAGACTCAAGTTAAATACTATAGTAATCTAGCCTAGGCCTATTGATTCCTGAGCATGGACTGAGCATTTAAACTATGCTTTTAGATGTATGCGTTTCGTGTCATTTCCTCATAAGATGACCTATATATTCAAGCCTCCGATAGATACCTGTTGTGACGATTAATCAGACATATCAGACATGTCCATTAATTAGTACAAGTTTTTATGCTACAGTCGGAATATACCAACAGTACATTTTCTGGATAATGCAGATATCATCGTTTGAGCCTAGTCAACACTGATTACCAAGATACTCATTTTTAAGGCGGTTTATCAAGTAGGATATCAAATAGTATTTATGACCTTGAATAAAACCCAACATGAAAACTGCAATTTCGTTGCCCTCATTAATGTTACGCCGATCTTCGAGGCTGGAGAACGAACTGATACCAGGAAAGGGTAATCAAAAATGGTAAAAAAGAAAAGGAATATGTACATTTCGCTGTTATCATGAGTTCTCACAGTTTACTAATGCGGTTTGAAAACTTAACGTATTTTCGTCTTTATGGGTCATTTTGGTTATAGTATGACACGTTTTTTTTTTTAATTTTTGAGTACTCGCAGGTCACACTTGATGGGTCACTTATCATGTGTTAATGTCGGATTTTTAAACACTGCTCAGTAAGGTAACCTATTTATTTTCAAATTGCGATCAGAAGGTCTCTTGATTTTATTTATCTAAATAGATCGGACAATTAAAGACAATAATTCACCTGGGGATAGCTGCATGCAGCTATCCCCAGGTGAATTATTGTCTTTAATTGTCCGATCTATTTAGATAAATAAAATCAAGAGACCTTCTAACCCGAATCCACCCTTAGCTTCAGGTGACTGTAAGATTTTCTCATTATATATGGGTTTAACCCTTTGCCCGCTAGTATCGTCTGCTGATAACATTTTTAACAATTTGGACCCAGATCAAACCCGACAAAACATTCCTGAAAGATTTATCTTTTTTTTAAAAAAAAAAGCTGCGGACGACTAAAAGGCATGAAAAGATACTCAGCGTGCAAATAGTGAGCTTGAAACCGACGTAGTCATCTTAAATGACTTGGTCCAAGCACGTCTTGACAGTGAAACGGTTACAATGTATCGAAACTTGAAATGTTGGTGAATATTTTATTGAATTTGCGCAATAATCGCGATTCAAACATTATTCTTTCAATGCATTAGTGTTCGCGTGGCCAGAGGTGGCCAGATGTTTTCAGCATCTCCCAAGGGACCAGGCGAATGTTAATGTATGGCGAATCGTTTTTATCTTAATAAATAATGCGAATCCTGCTGAAAATGCTGAAAATCCGCATTTGGCGGTGCTATGGGGTAAGACTTTTTTTTTAACTCTTGTCATGCCGAATATATACTGACGGACTTTAAAAAAACACAACACTTGGATATCAGTTTGTATTTATTTCGAAAAAGAAGGCAAAACTATCATTTGTAAGTAACACATAAAAAGAAAGCTTGCCCACTTAAAAATGCAGTCACAGATTAACGGATAACGGTAACGGACGCGGAACGGACAGAAAAAAATGCAAAAAATGTTTATCCGGTGGTGAAAGTCGTCTCGGTTTCGGTATCGTCGCGGAAAGTGTAAGGAGCGCATAAAACGCATGAGTAACGCATACGTACAGGATAAGTAACGGATAAGAACGCTCAACTTACGGATATTGTCGTACGGGTAACAGATGCATAACGCACAAAACAGATATGTACCATGCAAAAATGGACAAAACGTTCATTGAACGATAACAACACTCATATGCGGTACTTGTCCGGGTAACTCCGTTTTGACCGCTACATGTCCTGTAGTTGACCGTTCACAACTCAGATCGAACGGACGTCAACGTATATATACAGGATGCCTACAAGTTTTAACATGTCCAAAACTTGCCAACGGATAAGACCGGACAAATCTGATATCACCTGACACGGCACACATTCACCACATGAGGAATGGA
The DNA here is from genome assembly GCA_964019695.1 of Loripinus fragilis. Lineage (NCBI taxonomy): Eukaryota > Metazoa > Mollusca > Bivalvia > Lucinida > Lucinidae > Loripinus > Loripinus fragilis. The sequence continues at coordinate 16,922,786 of OZ026518.1, read as the reverse complement.
CAAGAAACACATGCGAATGGACACGAATGGACAGAGAATTTCACTGTCCACGGGTCATTCATTCTACGTTAAATTGGCCAATTGTGAAACCAGAAAAGTTGAAAATCGAATACTTTAGATTTGATATATGAACTTTGTATCTGATAGAATAACGTTTTAATATACTGAAACAAACTTCAGTGTACCCAAATAAAGCTTTTTTGAAAGAAAAATATTGACGTAAACAGGTGTGCTATTTACACAACGTAAGATACGTTACAATTTATATAAGGATACAATACTCAATGTAGTTAAATATTAGAGAATGCAAACTATGTGTTTTAAATACCCTTAGGAATAATGTATAGCTATATAATAAGTGTTTAACAACAGTGGCCTTCATCATGTGGTAATGCGCAAGAAGATCCCAGGTCAAATGGAAAAAAAATATTTTTTATTAACATTATCACTATTTTAATCGATAAAAATCAAATATCCCTTTTAACACATGACATTTTCGTATAATTTCTTAGTTGCAATGTTATGTGATTATATCAATTTGGTTTCACACACACTATGTATTCTATATAACCACAATAAGCATTTTTAAAAACAGACTATTTTGTAACGTATCTTACACATATGGAGTCTCATCTGTTTATACAATGTTCATCCAATTTATGACATACCTTGAATCATCCTGTTTGATTAAATTAATTAGTAGTGAGTCTAGTACAATAACTAATGAGAAATGTTTATCCTACATATATTAAAATAATAAATTCAAAACCAGCAGAGCACACAATACAGATAGGGTGCATAATTGCAGAGTGAAAGCGATATTTATAGAAAAAGATGTAAAATATATGCAGGTATGCTTGTGAATCAGAACAAACATAAACTGATTCATAATCAGTTATTAAACTATCCAAATTCAAACAATTAAACCAGTCATTCCAACTGTCATTCCTGTCTAGTGTCTACAAAGGGAGTGTAACGTATCTTATGCTTTCAGCTCAAATGTCGCTTTGATCATTTCAATATCAGATTTTGATACCCTAAACCAAGGCTGACGCTTTCCAGTTGCAACATGTTTGACAATGTTGCACAGAACTTCACCATGAGTCGCAAATTAACGACATTTTCTAATCAGACGTTGAGTTACATTTGCAATTACATTTGAATAGCCTATTTTGCACTCCTTAAAAACTAACATGAAATACAAAAAATTCATATGAAGAATTTATGTTATTTCCATTTCGCTGACAAGGAAATATTGTGACAAAAGACAACATCACCTTTAACCAGCCATGACATCTTTGCGTCAGTATTTTCCTAATTTGTGACTTCAGATGACAGGAAACACTGATTTCATAATATACGTTACGAAAACATAAGATACGTTATGCAAAATAATCTGAACTCAAAGAGCCCAGTATACTATTTCTTGAAATAAAATATTCATATGTGCTGTTAATTCAATTTTATAACAAAAAATGACTGATTTATTCTTGCTATCACAAAGTATATCATTTTTGTTTTCAATAAGATACGTGACTTTTCATTAAATACGTTATGCTGAAAGGATCTGTTATGGGCAATGTTTTCTGTTTTCAAATTGACCAAAATGTCATTTGTTTGGCTAATTGATTTTTAGCATTTCATATTTCAAAAAGTTTCATATGCTTCATATTGTACAATATAATATTTTCAACGATATTGTACCTTTGTTTCTTAAAGATCTGTGATTTTGTAAAATTCAAAAGTTCCAAATTGTACCGCTTCATAACCTTAAGCTATGAGTATACAATAGTGCCCAGTGCTTCCGCTGACAATATAAATAACATAGCACATGTGCATACAGGGGTACACTTGATTTATCAGCAAAGAGATGCAGCCTTTTAATCGAGCGTCACGTATCTTATTTTAACGTATCTTATTCCAATAAAATGTTAAGATCCATTTTAGCCAGGTTTAACTAGTATTCCACGAATACTATAATATTTTCCCTTAAGTAAACATTCGGCAGTATTGTGCGGGCAAGGGTTAGGGTAAAGCTTTATAAAAGACTGAAGTGCACTCAAAAAACACTGTAACGTATCTTACCAAATATTTTGGTGCTTTTGTATTCTGGATGAAACCTTTGTTTATATTTTAATTAAGATAGATCGCAGTACAGTTTTGTGGTTTAAATCTTTTATACTGATATATTTACATCTAAAATAATCAGTTGCATGCTAAAAATAAACATAATTTGGAAATGCTATGACCCAGAAAAAGACTGTAACGTATCTTACTTTAAAAATCGGGACAAGTGATTATTATTTTTCATCAAAATATCTACATCCGAAACAGGTCAAGAGTATCGGCAGTCTATTTAATGGTATCTTAGGTTTACACTAACAACTTTTTTGGGATAAAATACATGTAATAGGGCCTATAAAATAACTTCTTTTGAAGAACGTAAACCAGGGACACGAGAATTTGGTAGATTTAGAAGCATAGTATATTCAAAAATTATTTTTTTCTATTCATAATCTAAACTTTTTTATGTAAGAAACCTCAAACAGGTATTAGATGAGTTATACAAAACCCAATGCCTTAACATATCATGCAATAAGAAAATTTTATAAGCGTGGGACAGTGTATTTTCATATTTTGTCCATTTAGTGTAGAATGAATGCGTTAGTGCTATCCAGTGAGGTGTGACTGAGACTTAAAAATGAATTTAACGCATTAAAATATAAACTTTTTGAGATATGGGTCATCTATTTCATGTGACAAAATATTACCTGTGAACGATTCCCTACTTCTTTAAATCAAAACCACTATAAACATCAAATTTATGTCGTTGGCTTTGTTAGCCATTGAGTAATCACCCTCATATCAATTGGCAGATATGTGATACAGCTTATTTGCTGCTTATTTGACGTTTGTAAAATGTACCCTTTTATTCGATGACTTAAAATCTCCTCTACTTAAGGAATATTTCAATGACTAAATTCAAACGAAGTAGTTACGTCGTTGAGGTTAGTTGTACAATTAAAACTAAAGTGCTGGCTGAAGAAGCCAACTCATGATGACATCATTGAAGCAAAGGACGTTTACGTTCAGCTGTCTTTATATAAAGGGAAGTGAGTGTTGCATTTCTTAAGTCCGTCAGTATATTATGTTCTACACTCTTTACCCTTTTTTATCATGTTAACCTGTAGCATTACAGCTGTTAGCATGTATTTTCAATCGGAGTGGAAAACAGTGTAGATTATGATCAGCTGGCTTCAACAGAAGCCAGCTGATATGGATCTACAGTGTTTTCAAAATAGGATGAATCCAGATTCGACAGAACAAGTGTTTAACATGTATGTCATTACACCCAATTTTTGTAGTTTCAGACAGGATGTTATCTACCCAATCCGTTGCTATCCTGGTGTTTGCCACATGGCTGGCATACTATTCCAGCTTTTTTCATCACAAAATGGAGTCGGTGGTGACAGAAAAGCTAAACGACAGTTACGATTATATCGTTGTCGGAAGTGGCTCAGCCGGATCTGTGATAGCTTCTCGTCTGTCCGAGGACGCAGAGAATACCGTTCTATTATTAGAAGCTGGCGGCGATTACACTGAGAATCCTCTGTTTCACATCCCTTTTATGTTCTGGGACATTGAAAAGACATCAGCAGACTGGGAATACTATACAGTGCCACAGAAGGAATCGCTCATGGGAATGAAGGAAAATCGGGCGTTTTGGCCAAGAGGAAAAGTCCTTGGTGGTACTAGTGTATTTAACTCTATGCTATACACACGAGGTAGTCGCCATGACTATGATGAATGGGAGGAGCTAGGCTGCAGTGGTTGGGGATACAATGATATATTACCATATTTTCTGAAATCAGAAGACGTCTTAATTGACAGTCTGAAAGGATCTAAATACCACAGCACAGGAGGATATTTGGGAGTGAGTAAAGGGGGAGCCACTCCAATTGCACCGAAATATTTGCAAGCTGGGAAAGAACTTGGATACGATATTATAGATTATAACGGAGAAGTTCAAGAGGGATTTTCTGAGGCCCAGCTCACAGTGAGAAATGGTGTACGGAGCAGCACTGGCGTTGAGTTTCTTGGCCCAACAAAGGGGAGACAGAATTTACATATTGCAGTTAATAGTTTTGTGACAAAACTTGCTATTGAGAACAAAGAAGCTACTGGAGTGTATGTCATACGTGATGGACGTAAACATTTCATTGCTGCAAGAAAAGAGGTTATAGTATCAGCTGGGGCTGTTAATTCACCACAGCTGTTGATGCTTTCAGGAATAGGACCAAAGACTCACCTCGAATCGCTTGGAATTCCTGTCCAAGTAGACTTACCTGTTGGAGAAAACCTACAAGATCACTTACTCATGTTTGTCATGACAAGTTTTAACTCGAGTGAAGCTGTAACAAAACCGCAGGCTACTAACTGGCTTAACAAATTGCGGTACGAACTATTTGGATCAGGAGTTTTGTCAATATCTGGACTTGAGGCCACTGCCTTTTTCTGCACGTATGCCAAAGAAAACAAACCCAGAAACTGTGCAGGTGACATGCAGTTTATGAACTATGTTTTATATGCCTCTGATAACACATTTAACTTTCGAGATGACATAGCAAAAGAAATATTAAACCAGGATCCCAACGTACCTGGATTTTCTGTTTCCATGAGTCTACTTGATCCCAAAAGTGTTGGCACCCTGCGGCTTAAGTCAGCTGATCCCTTTGATTACCCTATCATTGACCCACAATATTTGACGGATAGGAGAGATGTTGATGCATACATTCGCGCGCTTAGAATTTGGGAGAGGTATATTATGACGCCTACTATGCAACGTCTTGGTGCCAATTTTGAAGGTATGAGGGCCGCATTTTGTTCCAAGCATGAATTTAGGTCAAATGCCTACTGGGAATGCATCACTAGGCACCTTGCAACGACGGTGTATCATCCTTCTGGAACATGTAAGATGGGCGGAGTTGGTGATAAAACAGCAGTTGTGGATCCTGACCTGAAAGTGAGAGGCATCAAGAATCTTCGAGTGGCCGACGCGTCAATAATGCCAAATGTAGTATCAGGGAATACCAATGCCCCGACCATCATGATTGGCGAGAAAGCCGCCGATTTGATTCGCGGTAAAGACACAGTTAGCAAGTTTAGATATAGAGCTTAAACAACTTCATGAACTTGAAAACGTGATGTGCACTGTTAATAGTAGTTGTAATTAGAGAAAAATGAGCCTACTCATGGCTTAAACCAACAGTGTAGCATGTGCGTCCAACGAAGACTCAGATCATCCTGCGCTCACCCACCTAAGCCGATCAGGGTCGTTGTAGTCCATCTGAAGATACCAAAGCTCACACAGTAAATGCTGATCTGGCTAGGTGGAAAGTTAGGCTTTATTTGAGTCTTTACTGGAAATATATTTTTTATGATTCTTAGTTGGGTTTGTCTTAAAGAGGTTCATATATTATATGTTTTACAACATTGTTCAATACATTCGATAACAGTGATACATTGTAACGTGTATTTGAGCTGTAGATGAAGATGTGGTGCGGTAGTATGAGCTGACTATGTACGAGTACAGACAGCGTTTTTCTCCAAAATATATTGATAAGGTTGATATTCTTTGTATATGCTGACAACGTATGTAGCCTTTCAGATTTTGTGTCTCGTCTTCACGGTGCCATGGGTTGCTCTGTTATTTGTGTTTTCGGCATTTTATACTCATTCATTTTGTTTTGTTTGAAGATAAGACATGGTGCATTTAAGGATTGGAATTCAGATTTGTTTTAGCCACTACTGGATGCTATTAAGGTGATTTCTTTCAAATGGGCACATTTCATTATATCTGCGTAATGGTAGTTACGCTTACATGTTCCATGTATGGTATCACTTCAGCGGTAAATGAAGAATTATTGGGACTTTAGGAACAGTGAAACTCAATTTTGATTAACCCGTTTAAGCCGAATCGGCTTGCCTACCCTTGTCAGTAAGGTGATCCAATTCCCAATTTTAGGGGTGTTGCTGGAGTGGTTTTCCCATTTTTTTCCAAATTTTAGTAGAACATTCTGTAAGCAGAAGTGGAGACACTGATCAGACGCCGCGTTCTGCGGCGTCTGATCTGGGTCTGCCCTGTTTGCCTATGTCCCACAAAAAGGACGCTAGGCTTATATGGGTTAAGGAAAATATTCGCCTATATTAAATTTCGCAGTGTATTTCGAAATGCTAAATGCTGCCTCTGTTTGCACAATACCCAATAAATTCATAGAACTTGTATACTTCTTAGTCCTGATTAAAATTTGAACAACATTGACAAAGATGCATTGGCAAATGGTAGCGCAGTGACCTATATTGAGCAAAAGTATCAAGCAGATGAGTAATAGTTTGAATCTAGCCTTAAATTCAGAACAGTCAAGTATTTGCAATGCATAATGACACGTGCGACCTTATTTGACATGCACACGTGCGCATTTTGGCAAGTAGGCCTATAGCTATTATTATACACCAATTTGATCAATGTTAATTGAGCGTATTTTGTACGCGCTGTGCATAGGTGATTTGCAATACTGTAGGCCACTGGACATGTCAGTTACATGTTCTGTAGGTTCAAAGATGCATGGTAATAGGACTATACTGTTTTTCATAGAAACAGGTAAATAACGGTATATATCATACTGCATGTAAAGGCAGTAAATGATTCATACATGTACAGGGTACCCATTACCTGGATAAGTATTATATACTCAAAACCAAAAGTAACTTTTCACTGTTATTATATATAGCTTTTCTGGTTATTGGTAAGTGGTATTATAAATGTGTTTAACTTATATTAAAGTTAAATCAATTATTCATATGGCACTTGAAGTTCATGTTTTTGCCATAAATGCAACCACTGTGCCCTAATGAAACAGACAAGGGTGCAAAATAAACTTTTCCAAAACGCATCACTTTTGATCTGTTACTGTAGCTTCGCGATTTAACATTTTTTAACTTTAAAGAGCCAGTTTGAAAGACAGGCTATTGAATTGTTGTATACAGTTGAAATCAGCCTTGATCATCCTTCGAGTAACACAAATTAGAGTTGTGTTTTCACGAACATACACCTTTTTGTGAATTTTACAGTGCTTTCAATTGCATTTCCCATAAAAAGTTATCTGCCGTGTTTATTCCAAACCGATGGAAATTATTATCAGATTATCGTGTCACATACTCAAGGCATTAGTCTTAAAAATCGCTGATTAAAAAAACAAATGTCATCAGAGATAAAACTTTTGGCAAAGACTAAAGTTTACTATTGTTTTAATTCAAAGGGAGATAATCTCAAAGTGAACCAACTTTTAGATGCTTCCAAAAACAAACTATACGAGAGACAATTTGTCTTGCAGTATTTTTAATGGGCAATCGATGGCCCTTAATATAGCGTGTTCGAATCCTAGGTTTACTTTGGATTTTGTTCGGAAATGCTCATTTTGTGTTTTTAATGAAAGCACAGATAACTCGAAAGAATATTAATTTACCAAAGTTGTTTTTCGTGAATAAGGTTAGGACGGACGCCAACAACTCATTGCAATATTTAATTTGGTAAAAAATCAAAAACCTTAAAGATATACTCACACTGGTCAATGTAAACGCTCCGGTGGTTGCTACAACGAGCTGGTGGTTGCATTTTTCAGCACAGGTGGTGGCGTAAAAGGTAAAAAAATCTATACCTGTTGACTTTATTATTTATTCATAAACTTGCATTTATTTTATTTGGAATGACACCTGGCGCACAGTCCACCGGTAACATTGCAGTTTATGGCTCTGCCAAGCAATTGTTGATTTAATTCATGGTTTGGACTGCAAATCCAACAAAGTTCTGGAGTTTTGCCATGACAGGTGCTTTTTTCTAGTGTAACTGCCTAAATTGTGGGAAATCTGCATGTCTAAGCGCAGCTGTTGTCATATTCCCGTGAAATAACATAAAAAAAACGATTACTACTTTGTTTTTTTTTCTTGGTAAACTAGAAAATGTTTTATAGAGGAATTTTATTACAACGCACTGGGAGCATTTTTTAAAGCATTGATACAACGCACTGATGGTTGCACAGAAGTCCTGTGGTTGCTGGTGCAGACTCACTACATCATTCGCTGTTCACATAAACGTTACAAAAATCGCCATTTCAACCAACACATGATATTTAGATACTGTGAAGAAGGCTCAGGCGAGCCTGTGCAAACGTGCAGACTCCCAAGAGCCTGTGCTGCCAGCACAAGAGATCTTGATATTTATTACATTGTCCAGTGACTGCCTGCGCAAATGTGCAGACTCACCAGAGTATTCGCTGCTGGCGTGAATAGCACGCAAATCGCCATTTAAGGCAGCACAAGAGATTTTGTACAGTGACGAAGGCTAAGGTAAGCCTGTGCAAATGTGCAGACTCACCAGATCCTTCGCTGCTCGCACAAAATGGCATTTAATCGCCATTTGAGTCACCACATGATAATTTTGAACTGTGACGAAGGCTCAGACTAGACCAAGCAAATGTGAAGACTCGCCAAAGCCATCGCTGTTCATATGAATGACACCCAAAAATAGTAAGTGAGTATCACAATCACAGACTGCAGCCAAACCTATGGCACTGAGAGGAATAGCCACACAACAATCACGAGACACCAGGAAGACAAACTAAGCAAAGCAGCCAGCTCTCTCTCTTCCCCATCAAGATGATCACAAAACAGGAATGGACATAAAGTAACAAAATATAGAACAATTACACAATCATGTAATGGGAGTAACAATCAACAATGAATCAACAAAAACGAATGGAAAAAGCACAAAAAATTTAAGCTCGCATGGAGGCATCTTAACTATTGTATCATAATGGACAAACAATCTCATTAAATTAAAAGTTTTGGGGCCAATCTGAAAAATAGGCGGAAACACTCTCAAAGTGCAAACAGGGCTAGCTCTGGAGCGTCTCTGGTGAGGCTACACATTTGCAGTCACGCTTGTGCCTTCATCAGTGTACAAAAACCACAATATCTATGCCTATTGACTGGTGATTTCTTTATAAGCTTGCATTTATTTTACTTTTGATGACCCAATGCACACAAACCGTCAGAAACATTGCAGTTTATGGCTCTGCCATGCAATTGGCGTTTTTATTCATGGTTTGATCGACAAATCCGACACAGTTGTGGGGTTTGACAGTGACAGGTGCTTTTTTTCTATTGTGACTGCCTAACTTCGGGAAATTCTACATGTCTAAGCACAGCTGCAGCTATGTTATCATAGTCCCATGAAATAACATCCAAAAAGGATTACTACTCTCTATTTGTTATGCAGAGAAGGCTCTGGCGAGTCTGTACATTCGCACAGGCTCACAATAGTCTTCGTCCTGGAACTGAAATATCATTTGCTGGCTCAAATAACGATTTATTTACCGTTTATAAGAACAGTGAATGCTGTAGTGAGGCTGCACCAGCAACCATGGCACATCAAGGCAACCATCAGTGCGTTGTATCAATGTGTCAAAAATGCTCCCAGTGCGTTGAAATAAAATTCCTCAATAACACGTTAGCTAGTTTACCAAGAAAAAAGATACAAAGTGGTTATCGTTTTTTGGATCTTATTACATGTAAATATGATTACAGCTGTGCTAAGACATACATATTCCCCTCAATTTAGGCAGTTACACTAGAAAAAGGCACCTGTCACGGCAAAACTCCAGAACTTTGTTGGATTTGCAGTCCAAACCATGAATTAAATCAACAATTGCTTGGCAGAGCCATAAACTGCAATGCTACCGGTGGTCTGTGCGCCAGGTGTCATCCCAAATAAAATAAATGCAAGTTTATAAATAAATCATAAAGTCAACAGGTATAGATTCTTTTACCTTTTACGCCACCACCTGTGCTGAAAAATGCAGCCACCAGCTCGTTGTAGCAACCACCAGTGCGTTTACATTGACCAGTGTGCTATTTGGTAGTTCAAAGTGTAAAGTTACATTTGGTTTTGAGTATATCTTATTTATAACGACTCTTGTCTATCTTTGAACCGACTGTAGAACCGGCGGAGTTCTTGCGTTAACCAGACTATAGTCCAGTCCCTTTAGTCGGACCATAGAGCGATAAAACTCTCTCTGGTTTTATGCACTGCGCATGTCTGGTTTCACTAGAGGAACCAGACCAAATCTGTGGTCGGACCATAGTTGATTGGTTTCCGTCCTCCAATGCAAACTTGGAATTGCCGGAAACCTGTATGTTTTGTTTCGATGGCTGTGATTGGTGGGAGGAACGCTGACAGTCGGAAGAGCAACTATAGTCTCTATGGTTAACGCGCGAACTCCATCATTATAAACTCAACAAGATTGGATTTTCATTAAAACAATCTACGTTTTAATATCAGAAGGAAAAAAGAGCCCCAAAATAGTACAATGCAGAACGCAAGCAGGCTATTGTGTAAGCTTGTATTACAATGGGCCTCGACGCGTGAAACCCTGTTTTCGGGGGTTTGCGATCAACACAGGCGCAGACCAGCCTGCGCATCCATGCAGCCTCTGATCAGCGCCTTTGTTATTCGCTTTTTAGATAGTACCATATGTAAACTTGCTACAAGTGAAATTTCAATTTTCTAGCCAGTCCCTGTAGCTGAGTAGACTGGTTTGAAACTCTCTTTGTCGGACACACCGAAGACAGGTTTTCTCTCGACGAGGCACATATGGTAATGTGCGTTCCTTGTCCAAATTCAGAAAGTATGTCATTGCCCAGCGATGTCCCCCAATTTTGTCTTTTCAATGCTTGCTGATAAGATAAACCACACTCGCATTGGTAAGATCATTGACAGATAATTTAAAACGCGACTTATAACTATATTTGTTCATGCTTTTGTTCTAATCTAATTTTTATCAGCCCCTCTTATGGATTGTCTTTCAAAGTCTCCTTCAACTGCCGTGTGAGCGTACAAGCATATTTTGATATTAAGATATAACAACTGCGAGCAGAGGTGAGTGTATGTTGGTCATAATTGGGACTCCACCCCAGGGGGGTACTCTGATATTTTCATACATACGTAGGCTCGGTCCATTTTTTTTTTTGGTTCAAAATTTTGAATTTCGATATTTTTTGGGGTTTTCAGAAAAATAAATATTTTTTGGGGTATGAAAATTTTGTGGATATTTTTTTGGGGTCATCACAAAATTGGACTATAGTTAGAGGTCATTTTTATGCATTTTAAGGTCTTTTCTTAAGGTCAAGATACAGAATTGGGGATATTTTTTTGGGTTGCTAAAATTTCAAATATTTTTTTGGGGTGCTTGAAATTCCTGATATTATTTTTGGGTGAAGGGCAGATGCAGGGTCCGAGCCTACGTATGGAGAAAAAATGAGAGTACCCCCCCCCCCCCCTGGGGCCTTCACGCGAGAAAACCTGTCCTCGGGGGTCTGCGAACAACACAGGCGCAGACCAGCCTGCGCTTCCGCGCAGTCTGATCAGCGCCTTTGTTATTCGTTTTTTTGAAATACCATATGTAAACTTGTTACAGGTGTAATTTCAATTTTCTAGCTACTGTAGTCTGTGTAGCTGAGGAGACTGGTTTGAAACTCGCTTTGTCGGAAACCACGAAGACAGATTTTGTCGCGTCGAGGCCCTGTCACCTTTCCTGAGTATTTATTCTCCTTAACACTTTTCATTCTAATGAATTTTAATTCTAAATAATGATGCAGTTCCTTCATGAAGATTTGTTTTGATCTTAATAAACAACGCAGACACCGATGTAGTACCACATTATGTGGCATTTCATCTGGGTCTTGTACCTGTGTAAAAGGGATAAAATGTCAACAATGCTCTTATTTGCTTATTTTAGCTGTTAACCCACCCATATTCGCTTGGTGTCCTTTTTGAGGCGTCTGATCAGGTTCTCCACTGTTTGCTTACAGAAGTTTATTTTAAATTTTGAATAAAATGGAATGTACCCCTCAACAACCCTAAAACGAAAATGGACTGGTCCAATTAATAGTGGGAAATCCCATTCGACTTAAATGGGTAAATACATATTGGTGATCTAATAGTACCAATGGTTCTGACGTTCTTCCGTTGTCCCGTCTTTCATCCGTAAACATATACTGACGGACTTTAATTACGCAACACTAACTTCCCTTTATATCTTCCAAAGGACAGTTTAATGTAAACTTTTTTTGCTTCGATTATGTCATCATGAGCTGGTTTCATCAGCAAACACTTTAGTTTTAATTGTACAACTAAACCTGGTGACTTTACCTCTTCATATAAATTTAGGTCACTGAAACATTTCTTAAGTAGAGGAGATTTTAAGCCATTGAATGAAAGGGTGAAAACAAATACACGTCAAATAAGCAAATGGGCTGTATCGCAGACCCGCCAATCAATATGATAGTGATTCGTCGAGGACTAACAAAGTCCCTGACACTAAGTTGATACTTCTCGTGTTTCTTAATTTAAAGACGTAGGGAATTTTTCACTGATAACATTTTGTCACATGAAACAACTGACCCCTAACTAAAAAGTTTACATTTTCAATACGTTGTATTAATTTTATTTGTACAATATTTTATTTGTTACTTACAAATGAACACGTTTTAAACATACAGCAAAAATATCGTTTTGCCTTCTTTTCTGAGACATATATTTACGCTGCTATCCAAGTGTTGCGGTTTTAAAGTCCGTCAGTATATTAACAACAAATGTCTAGAGGGTCCGTGGTCACATTAACAAATTGTAGCACGGTAATCCGGGAGATATGGCGAAGATTGTCGACATTTCAATAAAGGTGAGATACCTTAAAAATAAATGTCTTCTTCTCCTAAACTTCATGGTCCATGAACTTGAAACTTGGTTAACAGCTTCGTAGGAATCAGAACTAAAGTTTGTTTAAATGACAATCTTATATATGTAGGTTATGGGGTGAGCCTACCCTACTGCAGTGCAATGCCCACTTTGATTCCGAATGCATTTATCTAAAAATATTGCATTATATTAAAAGTATTGTAAAGTTTACTCTTCTGAAAGGACTTGATAGCCCAAGTCATTACATTTACTAAATAGGCTTCACCCAAAGTGACCATTCGACCAAGGTCGCTTTGATTGGACTGCTATCAACATATTTAAACATTTTTCATAAGCCATTGGGCTGATTGAAGTCGAAGGTAAATAACAATATCACAAGCCTTTGTATTTAGCATTGGGGATGTGTGCCTACATCATTTGTCAAACTATGGCCATAGGTCGACTTTAGACTAGTTTACGGCAAGGTTAAAGTTTATCCAAAACACTTTTGTATTGGTATCCCTTGAAAGCTTGGTTTTTCGTAAACGATTGAAGACTTAGTGTGTTTACCTGAATTCGAGTACCAACTCGGCCAGCCTACACTCGCCATTGAGCGAAACGCCTTTCAAATGGTGTTTTGATAGTTTTCGCTCAAGAGGGGTCTAATTGGAACTATGTTAAAAAGTAAGTGAGTATGATCAAGAAATACCGCAATCACAAACTGCAGACCAACCCACGGCACCGTGAGGAAGAGCTACAGGACTTTTACTGTAACAATACGTTCAAAAGACAATAAAAGCAAAGCAACCAGCTCTCTCTTCCTCGTCAAGATAATTGCAAAAGAGGAAAGCACACAGAGAAACAAAGACCAACACAGAACCCCCACAAACAATAAGAGGTACATCAAGCAATAAATCAACAACAGAACCACCGCCTTAGAACGAACAGCAGCCTAAGCTACCTGGGGAGAGGGCTTAATTCATTTTACTGGCACCCATATTTCGCCCTAGACTCTGTTTTGTTAACACACAAACATTGTTTAGCTCGTATGGAGGCTTCCTATGCAATTATGCAATGCATCCTCACAGAAGAATAATCGTATCAAAGTAACACACTAAGATTAAACAAAGAAAAGGGCTCATGACTCACAGATAGTCAGAGCTAAAGAAATCCTCAAGTTGAGCTACGGTGGGCCCCGCCAAGGACAAGCATCGGTCACCAACCAACGGATTAATTGTCAGGGCCGTCATTGAGTCCGAGGCTTGACCCACCGTGGTGCAATTAAAGAGGAAACTGTAACTATAAACAGTGATTGGGCTTACAACCAGGCATGCAGATTGTCGCATGATATCCATGCTGTATCCCATTCTTTTATAACGATTAACATTTTGGAACTACTGGACGGATTGAAATCCAATTGTATGTATGGGATATCCATGATAAATTAAATGCTAAATACATGTATATTATTGTAATGCCAAAATAAGATAAAAAAAATACAAAGGTCTTTTTTCGGGAAACACAAGTCAGATTACCTTGAAACCTGGGCCCGAAATTACAATGCCTCCTTAAAGTTTAGGAAGACTTAAGTTAAGTATTGATTTTTTTTTCGAACCTACTAAAATCAAAAAAGTTTCTTTTTTTCTGTAGATCACAATGATATCTTTGACCATAAGATAATGATATCTTTGACTACATCGATCATGGCAATTTATTAAACTTTTAAAGCTGCATACTCTGTAACTTTGAACATTTTTCGAAAAATTTTCTTTTCATTTTAAATCATTTGTAAAAGTTGAATTAAGTTATGTTTTCAAAATAAATCTGTTCACTAGAGCGGAAATCTGCACGGAAAAGTGAATTATCTTATGAAACAGGTGTGTTTTACTCGTGTCGGTAATTATTTGCGTCCCTCCAATAATTATAGACAGGTAATTTTAACATAAATACAGTTGTTTCGATACTGATAATTTGTTAAGATGTACGAAATTGGTAAAATGTATACCTGATTTTTAGTTTTTTTACTGTGTTCTTGAAAAATAGAAACATTAGTTCTAAAATTAAAAGATCAAAAGTTACAGACTATGCAGCTTTAATGTAACATGTTGAAATATCAATACAAAAGTCGTCCTTAACTTTAATGCAATTCTGGGCCCAGGTATACATCATTGGTGATCAAAATACCAAATTATCAGACACCCCTAATATAAACTGAATTGTTTAAACGTTACCTATCTCACGGCATGTTACCTTTATCAGGTCATGATGACGCTGTACTTTTTGAGTGACGTCGCTAATGACGCTAAACCAACACAAAAAACAAAAATTACGTCATAATAGCTAGTTTGAAGAGTGTTCAGCAATGGGTAAACTGATAAATAGAATACCAGGTTCGCGTCTTTTGATATCAAGTTTACCAGGCTCGTCTTTGAGAACGCATGTTGAATCGCTCGGCAAGCCTCGCGATGTCAACATGCGTTCTCAAAGCCTTGCCTGGTAAACTTGATATCAAAAGACACTCACCTAGTATTCTCTATATCACAGACCCAAGAACAACCCACTGCAGCACCAGGAAGAGTCCCCAAGAACAACCCACTGCAGCACCAGGAAGAGTCCCCAAGAACAACCCACTGCAGCACCAGGAAGAGTCCCCAAGAACAACCCACTGCAGCACCAGGAAGAGTCCCCAAGAACAACCCACTGCAGCACCAGGAAGAGTCCCCAAGAACAACCCACTGCAGCACCAGGAAGAGTCCCCAAGAACAACCCACTGCAGCACCAGGAAGAGCCACAAAACAATGACCTGTATTTTAGCAAGTCCCTTAAGAAATGAATTCGATTTTTGGAAGGTTCATGGAATCATGAATACTTCAGGTCTCTTGCAAAGTAAGTGAAGCCCGACGGGCTTCACGTTAACTTTGCAAGATACCCGAAGTAATCATGATTCCATGAACCTTCCAAAAATTGAATTTATTGCTTATATTTACATTTTATATGATCAGTCAAGTATCAATTTTCAATTTTCACCTAACTTGGCTGGTTTTCCAGATATTTTGAATTAAATCAGACATAACGTAGGGTTTGGAACAGCCAAAACGCCAAATTTCCGCGCCTAACGTCATGTCGATACGTGTTCAACGTCACGCAAACGTCAGTAAACAAGCAACGTTATTGGATGGACTTGACGTTAGCC
This sequence comes from Loripinus fragilis, assembly GCA_964019695.1. NCBI lineage: Eukaryota > Metazoa > Mollusca > Bivalvia > Lucinida > Lucinidae > Loripinus > Loripinus fragilis. The sequence continues at coordinate 16,906,800 of OZ026518.1, read as the reverse complement.
CTTTTAAATGGCGCGTATGTGGGTGTGGCTTAAATCGATTTGTTCATGAAGGTATGAACCACATCTCAAATGTAGAGGTTCATTTAAAGACTCGCAGTGGAAATGTAAATATTATAGCTTAATATGCTGATTCGTTATAGCCTTACTTAGTACTAAGTAAGTAGCAAATCCCGAAAATATATTTTCTCCTATTGTCATCAATATTTCTTATGAGTTGATGTGTTAGCGTTCTAATATTAGTGTTATCATGTTATTTTACAGGAGTTAATGTTATGCCCTCTCTTCAAGCAATAATAGTTGTGGTGTTTGCCATATGGCTGGCTTATTACCTGATGATCATGTCAAACCAAATGGAATCTGTGGTGACAAAGAAACTAAACACAAGCTACGACTACATCGTTATTGGAGCTGGTTCAGCAGGGTCTGTTGTAGCCTCACGACTATCTGAGGACCCTGAAAACACAGTTCTGTTATTAGAGGCAGGTGGCGACTATACTGAAAACCCAGTCTATCATATTCCCTTCAGATTTTTTGATCTTCAGAAAACGAACGCTGACTGGGAATATTACACCATTCCTCAAAAACATTCTTGCCAAGGCATGAACGAGCATCGATCTATGTGGCCACGAGGTAAAGTCTTGGGAGGTTCAAGTATATTTAACGCTATGCAATATACACGAGGCAGTCGACATGATTACGATGAATGGGAAACTTTAGGATGTAAAGGATGGGGCTACAAGGATGTGTTACCATACTTCCTGAAATCAGAAGATATGACGATAGAAAGTCTTAAGTCCTCAAAATATCACAGCACAGGAGGATATCTGGCCGTTAGTGGAGGAGCGGTTACGCCTATTGCCGATAAGTTCTTGAAGGCTGGGAAAGAAATAGGTTATGATATTGTTGATTATAATGGAGAAACACAGGAAGGGTTTAGTGAAAATCATCTGAATGTTAGAAAAGGTGTCAGAAGTAGCACATCCTTAGAGTTTCTTGGAGTAGCAAAAGATCGGAAAAACCTACATATTGGAGTTGATAGTTTTGTTACTAAAATAGCCATAGAGAACAAAGTGGCTAAGGGAGTATCAGTTATACGCGAAGAACGTAAGCACTTTATTGAAGCAAAGAAAGAGGTGATCGTGTCAGCTGGCTCTGTCAATTCTCCACAACTTCTGATGCTTTCTGGTATTGGACCAAGAGCCCATTTACAAGAGCTTGGCATACCTGTTTTGGTAGATTCGCCTGTAGGAGACAACCTTCAGGACCATATGCTCATGTTTGTTATGACCAGCTTCAATGTTAGCGATGGAATAACGCTACCAAAGGCTAATAGTTGGCTTACAGAGATGCAGTATAAACTGTTTCGCACTGGAATACTTTCTGTCTCTGGGGTGGAGGTTACTGGATTCTTTTGTTCGTATCCTGATAAAAGTAAACATAAAGACTGTGCTGCAGATATGCAGTTCATGAATTTTGATTTGTATGCATCAGATAACACATTTAATTTTAGAGATGAAATTGCTGCAGAAGTAATGAATAAAGACCCCAATGTCCCTGGTTTTACTGTTTCAATGAGCTTACTAGATCCAAGAAGTGTTGGTACCCTCAGACTTAAGTCGAGTGATCCTTTTGATTATCCTATAATTGATCCTCAGTATTTGTCTGATAGGAGAGATGTCGACGCATATATACGAGGTTTAAGAATCTGGGAAAAGTACATAATGTCTCCTAGCATGCAAAGTATAGGTGCTAATTTCGAAGGTATGAGAGTCAAATTTTGTGCCAAGCACGAGTTTCGTTCAGATGCCTATTGGGAATGCATTACTCGGCACCTAGCAACAACTGTATACCATCCTTCTGGAACATGTAAGATGGGAAGTGTGAACGATAGAACAAGCGTGGTGGATCCGGAGTTAAAAGTTAAAGGAATAAAGAATCTAAGAGTAGTTGACGCTTCAATTATGCCTAATGTGATATCGGGTAATACTAATGCCCCAGTTATTATGATTGCTGAGAAGGCTGCTGACATGATACGTGGAAAAGATACTGTAGGAAAGTTTAAGAATAGAATTTAAACCACTTTGAAATAGCAAATAATGTATACACTGGTAGACAGATGCTGATGATGGCTAAATGTAGAAATCGACGCTCCACCAGTTAACCTTTCAAGACCAATGAAAGTTCCCATAACGTTTGATACAGATAAGTAAGAATGGGCCATTGTATATATTGAGGGCTCACAGGTTATAATTTTTAAACTGGAATTCCGAGAATCGGATGTGTCATCTGGCAAAACAGAAGTCAAACAAGGCACATTTGTCGAATTTATATCCGCGGCAAAGGGTTATTTTAGAGAAGCTTATAAATCACAAAACATTAATTCCATTACTCCAATCCTTAAGTTCACCTAGGATATCATACAGATCAATGTTAATAGCCTATCAAATAGTTCAGTGCTTAGTTCAATAAAAATAAACTTATATGTAAAATTTCAATGTCTGACCTCAACCTGATCCAGAGATCAGGGTTGTGTGTAAGGTCAAAGTGTTTACTTCTTTCCCCTTAATTTGATATGTAACATAACCACATTCACAATTCACAATTGTTTTACCTTTTACTCCAACCCACAGGGTGAGGGTGGGTGTAAGGACAGAATACGTGCTTGCATGGGGCTCTTTGTTCCATTCCCTTTAATTTGATATGCAACATGACTACTTTCAGAAAACAAATATTTTGAGCTTTGACCCACCCCAGGGGTGAAGGGTGTGTGCATGGACAGAACATGGGGGGGGGGGGTCTGCGGGAAAAATATTTGCAACCATGTTGCTGCATGCTACATTCCCTTTAATTCGATATGCAATGTGACCATATTCTGAAAACGTTTATTCTTTTAGCCATTAATCTATGAATACGAATTTTCTCTATCCATTTGAGTTAAAAGCCTACGTTTTTTCGCATATCATATTGTACGATTTTAAGGCCTGCACTATAATCACTATGTGAGTCCATCCGTCCGTCCATCCGTCCGTCTGTTACTAGTTAATGAAAATTTTCATAACTCCTGAACAACATGGTATATTTTGATCACATTTTGCATATATAGTCAACATTCCCTAACTACTGTCGTGCCAACCAAGAGTGACAGTGACGTTATACTTTGTTTACAATTGCTAAGTAAATAAATTACGTGTACACTTCACTTGTGTTAACGCGAATCAATAGATCACTTGTGTATTAATCCTATCCTAAGGATAGGATTAATACACAAGTAATCTATCGATTATAAGTCCCTTAAAACTTTGTAAACACAACATGACGTCACTGTCACTCTTGGCTGGTAGGACAGTACTGGCATGTACTAGTAGCAAGTTATTGGAGACAGTTTATAATTGATCTCTAAGTTCTTATAATGAACTCAAGATTGCACGCCCCTTGGGTCTGCACTATAATCACTGTGAGTTCATCCATCCATCCGTCCGCCCGTCCGTCCACCCGCCTGTCCGCCCATCCTTTACCAGTTAGTGAAAATGTTCATAACTCCTTAACCACATGGGTTATTTCATACTTAGCAGTGAAACCAATGTGTATCTAAAACAAATAAAAAGGGTATTTTCACAGAGTGAAATTATATCACTAGTGAATGATATCAGCCTATATTTTTACTAGTGATTGATATCACTTTTTTTGATTACCTCTGACTTTTCCATTCACGTAATGCAGCACACTTCGAAAGTTCAAACGCCTATAGCTTTATTATTTGTGAACAAACAAAAAACAACCAAGTGTGAGTAGGCAAATGGGGAATATTTTGGTGCCAAAATAATTCAGATTTGCTGTAATTTTTTGATTTTTCATTTTCAGCATCTTCCGCTTCAGTCAGTGAGGCAATGCATGTTACCTATGTTAAGTAACGTCATCAAACATTTATGACATCACTTATGACGTCATTTGCCCGCACTTTGACGCTGAATAAACTTCTTTTCATCTGTAATTCCTGATGGCTATTGATGGCTACAGGTATTCTGTCAAAAATACTCGTAACTCCTTTGTCTTATTTTATAATATTGTGATTCGGCTTAAAGCTTTGTTAATTGATTAACGGCAAATCTTCTAAAAAGTATAAAATAAAAAGAAAGTTTACTTTTTTTAGTAAATACCAATATATGTCATCTCGTGAGTTGAAACTATCGAAATTGTCACTCGTGCTCCGCGCTCGTGAAAATTCTGATGTTTCAACACACTCGATTGAATATATTTTGAGTATTCACCTCAAAAAAGTAAATATCCTCTATATAATTTTATCACATTTCGCATACACATGCATGTCAACATTCACCAAACGCTGCATGCGACACTACTGTAGTGCCAACCGAAAGTGACAGTCACGTATATTTGTTTACAGTTGCTAAGTTCAACACTATCGTGTACACTTTACTTGAGCTAACGCGAATCGATAAATCACTTGTGTATTTATCCTATCCTGCGGATAGGATTAATACACATGTGATCTATAGATTCTAAGTCCCTGATAACTTTGTAAACAACACATGACGTCACTGTCACTCTTGGCTGGCACGACAATGCCTATTTTGTGCAGCCTGTTGTGATCAGTCAGTGGAAACCCTCATAGCTGTTGAACCGTATAGGATATATGGACCAAAGTTTGCATACTTATTTATTTCAATATTTTTCCAGCCACCCTGGTGTGCAAAACGGTTGCGAGGGTTTGCCGAGCATCATTTTGGCCAGTCGAGGTATTTTAGTGAAAATGCTCATAACTCTTGAACCTTATAGGATATATGAACCAAAGTTTGCATACTTATTTATTTCAATATTTTCAAGCCACCCTGGTATGCAAAACGGTTGCGAGGGTTTGCCGGGCATCATTTTGGCCAGTCGAGGTATTTTAGTGAAAATGCTCATAACTCTTGAACTGAACGGCATGTTTTAATCAAAATTTGCAAACTAATACATTTTAACATTATCGAGACAGTGGAAATCCTAATAACTCTAGAAACCTTCTAGAATATAGGGATCAACGTTTGTATACTTGTTTATTTTGATATTTTCCAGTCACCCTGGTATGCAAGACGGTGACTAGGCTTTGCCAATATCTCTTTCGTAATTTTCGGTCGTTCACTGATAGAATATTATCAGGGTGTCAAGCAGTTTGGATTCAGATCAGCCTCGATATGTAAACAGGCCTGAACTGGGTCCAAACTGCCTGCAAATATTATTAGCAGAATACAGCAACTGGAAAACTGGATCAAGCAGACTTACATGTGTCCATATGCGGTTACATGTATTACTTGACTTTTCGCTTACTGTAAATGCGGCGCCTCATGTATGCGTAATTAGGACTAGTCAACCTAAGGCATAGGTAACAGCTGCAAAGGAGGCGTGGTTTTATTCAAAAGTAACTGTATCATCTTGTGCCACCACCTCAGTCATTATTTAGTCCTTAAAACGCCAGCAAAATAACTGCATCTGAAAATGTCTTTTTAACATAAGCAGGGATGCAAACATTGTGAACCCAGATCAGACTGCTCCTGCAGGAGCAGTCTGATCTGGGTCCACACTGTTTATCTATGAGCCTTTAGTTTAGTGGACGACAAAACATACATTTTGTGTTTATGCGCTATAAGGGTTAAGAAATGTGAGTTCAGTGTGTATACGGTTAGGATTTTCACGAAATGCACGCACGTTTGTGCGGCCTAAAAGAGCTTATTAACTCTTTACCAAATTATAAATAAAACCTGATTCCCTTCCTTAGCAGATGAAATAGCCGAACCACGCCCAGATATGAATATTAAAGTTGCCGCCTTTACAGTAAGCAAAAAGTCTATTAATACATGGAAACAGATAAAGTTTAATGTTACGGTGTGCATTTCATCAGCCCTCGTACACATTGTCAAATATGTGAGCATAAAAACACATTTTAATAATAGGACATAACGACTGCAAGAGAACAGGTACATGTATATGTAAGTCTACTTTTATCGCATATCCATTAGTTTGAGTCTAATATTTCAAACTCATATCTATAAATGAGGCGACGTTTAACAACCGAGAAATTGCAGAAAATCTTATAATTTAGGCATTTATTTCAGAGTGCTTACCAAAAAGATATTTTTATTATTTCTCAACCAAAACATATGTTGTGGGTACTAAAAAGAACCGTCTCATTGAGACGGTTCTTTTGAGCACCCAAAACATATGTTAAAACTGTAGGTAAGAAAATATTTACAATTTAACACTGAAAATATTTTATTTGAACCTATGATACTCTTATTTCTCTAAGAAAACTTGGGTTGTTTTGTTTATAACCAAGACGCCTTGCCATTTCTCAACTTGTGGAAACACATACAATGACCATCTCATTACCTGTTTTAATCCAGTCCAAGTCTACATTATGTTTCACATCTACATCACTGGGCAGTATACGTATCCTGCATACATGTATATACAACATTGGTGACTAATATTTGTCCTGTCAGTTTCTGTGTTGTATATATGAGGGTCTGGATGGGAGGGGGGGGGTCTGGTATTCACTATTCATTAAAAATTTAGCCCATTATTCATCTCATTAAAATTTTGGGTTATTTATTAAAATAAGACCAATTATTCATTAAACAATAAAAGTGGTGGCGAAGAAATCTGATTATTCACTATTCATTATTTTTTTCTTCAATTCATTAAAAAAAATAGGATTATTCATTATTTTTTAGGCCCTCAATATTCACTATTCATTATTTTTTTTGGCTAATTATTCACTATTCATTATAAAAAAGGGTCATTATTCACTAATTATTATACCCCATCCAGACCCTCATATATTGCAACGTCCTGGCAGTGTAATAGTTTTCATCATATTTTGTTTTAAAAAAGCAAATGAATATGATAAGGAAATATTACTTGACTTTTCGCTTACTGTAAAGGCGGCAACTTTAATATTCATATTTGGGCGTGGTTCGGCTATTTCATCTGCTAAGGAAGGGAATTAAGGTTTTATTTATTATTTGGTAAAGAGTTGATAAGCTTTTTGGGCCGCGCAAACGTGCGTGCATTTCATGAACATCCTAACTGTATACACACTGAACTAACATTTATTGACCCTTAAAGCGCATAATCATAAATTGTATGTTTTTGTCGTCCACTAAAATATTTGAAGCGTCATAGACAAACACTGTGGACCCAGATCAGACTGCTCCTGTAGGAGCAGTCTGATCTGGGTCCACAATGTTTGCCTCTACCTTTGTATGCCTATGTAAAAATAGACATTAACAGATGCAGTTATTTTGCTGGCGTTTTAAGGACTAAATAATGTGTTTTGCGTCTATACTGAGATAATGACGCACGATGATACAGTTACTTTTGAATAAAACCACGCCTCATTTTCAGCTTTTACCTATGTCTAAGGTTGACCAGTACTAATTACGCATTCATAAGGCGCCTCCTTTACAGTAGGCGAAAAGTCAAATAATACCACAGTCACACAAGGCAACGTGAAGAAGAGCCACAGAACAATGATAATCACAAGACGCCAGGAAGTCAAACAAAGGAAATCAACCCACTCTCTCTTCCCCGCCAAGCTTAAATATTGCAAAACAAGAAAGGACACGAAGCAATGCACAACAAATCATGGAACAAACAAAGAACCCCACAATGGGAGCAATGTAATCAACGACGAATCAACAACAACAGAACCGCCGACTTAAAATGGACATCAGATTAAGCCACTGTGTGTGTGGGGGGAGGGGGGGGCTTAAATGCATTTACTGGTACCATATTTCTACCCTAGATTCCATTGTAGTTGAAACACAAAACCTGTTAAAGTGTATGTTCTTGACTTTTAACACTTTACTTGAATCCAAAATAGTTATTGCATTATGTACTGATTGAAATTTCAGATATCAATTATTCATTTGCTTAGTTAATTACAGGACTATTTATTGGCTTTATGCAAAAAGCTGAGAGCATTCATCTTACAGCAATAGACACGCATTTACCTGAGTTTCCTCTTTATGCAGGTCAGCTAAATGATTGAGGCAGAACCTTCAGTCAATTTCTTCATTTCGATATTGGATAATGGATATTCCGTTTTAATTACAATCAACAGTCAGATCAGTTTGCAAATTAGAATGTTACAGCTGTCAAAAGAAAAGTATTTTATTTTTCAGTAAGTTTCATATGATTTTAATCTCGCTTTTTGTACCCAAGATGAGGAAAATAGTTACAAGCTATAGAAATTATTAGTGCTTTAAGGGTTAAATTTTAGAAACAATTATTAAAATTCGGCCAGGTATCAAAATATACTCATCAAGGCACACACTGCCAAAACGTTACTCTGAAACATGGATATTTTCCCATTACAAGTATGTATTATTCTGTTTGGGTAGTGTGTACGCAGTAAGTACTATCGTGCCAACCAAGAGTGACAGCGACGTAATACTTTGTTTACAATTACTAAGTACAACACTAACCTGTATTCTCCACTTGAGTTACCCAAATCGATAGATCACTTGTGTATTAATCCTATCCTCAGGATAGGATTAATACAAAAGTGATCTATCGATTATAAGTCCCTGATAACTTTCTTAACAAAACATGAAGTCACTGTCACTCTTGGCTGGCAGGACAGTAGTGCTACCAGTTTTCTTGTGTAGAGGTCATTGACCTGAAAATAGCCAGACCCCATAGAAAAGCAAAAGTTATTAGTAACAGGCTGAAGAGAATTCACAAACATAAAATGAGCGAAATTTTCCTGCCATACTGTAAGCTCTATAATAATACATGAGCCGTGGCACGAGATTTCCAACAATTTGACATTTTGACAAAAGCTTAGAAACTCCAAATGGTGTTCAGTCAGTAGCTTAACAATTATAGAATACTCAAGCGACTTGCAAAGGCTCTGATCAGACTGCGCGTATGCACAGGCTGATCTGAGGGGTTGCTGGTCCCACATTCCACATTGTTGAAAATCTCATGCACTGGCTCACATTTGAAAAAAGTGAGAATTTTCACTTTAAGCTCGCATGGAGGTTTCCTTACTATTGCAATGTATCATCAAAGAGAAGCGCTCTAATCAAATAAACACACTATAATGAAACAAAGAAAAGGGCTCATGACTCACAGATAGTCAGAGCTATAGAAAAGCTCAAGTTGAGTCATGGTTGGCCCAGCCAAAGACACACATCAGGCACCAATCAGCCGATTAAAGCTTTACATCAGAGCCATCATTGGGTCTGAGGCCTGACCCACCATCGTGCAATTAAAGAGGAAACCATAGCTATAAATCATCGTAGGGTTTAGAACCAGACATGCAAATTGTCGCGTGATATAAACTAAATCACCATAAAATACTAACTCCTATATGCTGTGTTGCAGAAGAGTTTTTAAACCAATGTTGCATTTAATAATCAACTCTGAGTGTCTGTGGTAGAATTTAGAAAATACTATACGGATTTTGATATTGATAACCTTGTTTTAATAACTTAGTAGTAAAAATTGTTTTCTGTTGTTGAAGTCATCATAGAGCATACTCGCGCATACTCGCGCATAACGAATAAGTTGAGAAATATATACACCATAGGAAGGGGAGCGAGGAACATTTCCATCAAGAAATGGGAAATTTACTATTTTAAAATTTAAATCATACCGTTTATCATAAATTTTCAAATGAAACTTTGGCATTCGTTGTGGACAAGTCCAAGTAAAAAAATGGGGCATCAGTATTAAAGGAATTGCCTTATTTAACTAAAGTTCAGTGGGATATATCTGACCTACCATTTGTTCGAAAAACGGATCGTCAAATTTAGCATGTCATCTAGATATTCAGAGGAAGGGTTAAAAGCTTCAATGACATCAGCTTGAATATTGTCAGAAATAGACAGCATGAAATCTCTCTCATAACAAAACAAACACATATCTGCAACAAGAGGAGAACAAATAGTGTTCATTGGAATACCTGCTTTTTAAAATATAATTTCGAGCCAAATCTTAAAAACATATTGTCCAAAAGATTATGGAGACAATCACACTTTTTCTGGCATGACAACAAAATATATCTTTTAGGTTGTTCAGAAGTGAAAGATGCGTGTTTCCCATTCAAAGCCAAGGGAGAGTCGGGCCACGGGTTCGAGCGTCGCCAGCATCACTGTGTTGTGTCCTTGAGCAAGACACAGTTACCTGTGCTTAGTACTGGTCCAACCCAGGAAGGCCCCTCCAGACATAACTTAAAAGTTGTTGACTGGGACGTAAAGAATCAAATCAAACAAACAAACATTACAAGCCTAATATAGTGAGCACTCTCTGTTAAAAGTTTGCTCAATTGTTTCAATTTTTCTTTAATTAGATTATGAGTCAATATATTTAAGAGAGTAGAGAAATCATATGTAGACAAACTAGATGCTAGAAAATCTTTAGATTTTATTTTTTAAGAACTCACCTGATCTATAATCAATGTCAGACAGTTTGGAGCCATGGCCAGATCAGATATATTGCCTGGTCTTGTCTGGGACAAAATTGTTTACATGTTTTATTATCCGCCGGAATATAGTTTTAGCGTCGTCAATCCACCCGTTTCATCTGTCTGTCTGTCCATTCATCAGTCATTACCTCCATCTGGCGACATATCCAAGTATCTTTTGTTCAGATTCGATCCACTCTTGGCATTAATAAGCAGTACCATAGACAGTCGGTATCCTAAAATTTTCATTACAATCGACTCATTAACACTTGAGTGCCCTTGACTTAGTATAGGCAATTATCATGCAAAAGCTATATTGGCTTTTTGTCTAATGAACTTCATATTTCGTCAAAGCTATTATATTTGACAACTTCTCACTATAGACCATAATTGTTTAGTGCTTGTAGATAGGCATGGCAGTGTCAAAAATTTACCTCACCCCCTTGCTCCCTTGACTCAAATGTCAAGTATGATTAAATTCCGCACTTATTAAGTCAGTTGTCTATATTTTTTACCAAATGTATGCATGCAGATAGAGGAACAATAGGTATGAAAAAACATCAAATGGGATTTCAGTTTGAAGTCATGGGTCAGATCCCCTGTGTGGACTTTGGGGGTGGGTCCATGACCAAAATTTTATTTTTTCCGAATATGTCATGCTGCATATCAAATGAAAGGGAACGCCACATGCAGCAAAATTTTGCAATGTCTAAAATGATAAAAAAATGGCTGCTTACCAGGTTTCCTCCTCAACGTTCCAGTAACAAATGACCAAACTTTGACCCTCAAATTCGTTTCTTTTAACAACACTCACTCCTTATCCTTCAGACAGAAAAAAGGATGGAAACCCCATTAAAGTAAGAAAGAGGGCAAAAATCAGGAATCAATACAATCAAGCACCCCACCCGGCCCAGGATACCAATGGGAAAGTGCAACCTTCACAATTAGACATCACAAATGGGAGCCAGGAGGTCAGCCCTTTCCCAGCAGGCGACCACAAGCAAATGACAAGGCATCAATAAACAGACGCACATGAAAGCATAACAGAAGCAAGACAGAAATAACATTAATGATCCACAAAAGAAGCACCACCCTGGAATGCACTTGATGGTACAACGAAAAACAAAGACCAGGTCATTAAACCCTTTAACTTCACACTGGTAAATGTATACGTCGATTTGGTGGTATTTACGCGTATTGCCGGAACTTCATAGACCGGAAGTCGTCGATATTAGTGTTAATACTATATAGAAAAACATGTCATATGCCTAAAGGACTATAGAATTAGATCATTTTTAAGTATTCGGCATGCACATGGCGATTAATGTAAGCATTTAGGAATAGATTCGAGTACCGATCTGGATGATCGGTACTCGAATCTATTCCTTAATGCTTACATAAATCGCCATGCACATACTGTAAATTCAAAATTGATTGAAGTCTATAGTCCTTTAGGCATATGGCATGTTTTTCTATATAGTATTAACACCAATATCTACCACTTCTGGTCTATGAAGTACCGGCAATACGCGTAAATACCACCAAATCGACGTATACATTTACTAGTGTGAACTTGGAACTTAAGTATGAAAATGTACTCACTACCAATCAGAAAAAGGATGGAAAAGACTACTTTAAGAAAATATGTTTTGACCTTTTTGGGGTCGAGGGTTAAACTCTGCTTTGCAGGACAACACCCCCCCCCCCCCCCACAACCCATTAAGAGGTAATATGCATTATTTTGTGGCATATGCAATTTGGTTTTAGAAAATTATAGTGTATAAAACTTCCCCTCAGATATATTTTGGTAGTTTGTGGTCTAGTAGTAGCACAACACTAAATAGTAGTATACTTGAGAACAAGTAACGTATATAACTGCAACATAATAGACTTAAATTGTTTTGATGCATACTAGCTGTTTGCTGCGTATAATTAAGTGATTTTAAGGCCATCAGCATGTCTTTAAATAAGATTTAGGTATAGGTTTGTCTTTGCACAAGAGGACTGGAAGCTGTTATAGGGTAAAGTAGTTAACATAACTGTAACACGGTAGCGTCCCAACTGCCAGAGGGCTAACATGTGTCATTTTGCGTCATACATAGTGTAGTTTTAGAAAAGCATAGTGTACAAAATTCCCCCTGTGGGGAGGGGGTCTATAAGCAGCTCACGGTCTATTATAGTATATTTTTGAACATTAAGTTTAGATATCGCAAATTGTAGAAGAAAATTAGAAACTTATATCTGTCACCAGTGTTGTCATTTATTTATTATATTTTGAGCTCGGATATACCGATCACCAAACCGCTCACAGCTCACCATTATCGCTAAGTTACCCAGCACAAAACAGTGCTTGAATATTTCATCATTATAGATACAATGTTCCCATTCAAGCTGTTGTAGATGTAATGTTCCGATATTTGCAGTTGCAGCTACGTGTATATATTTTCTAGAGTTTGTGTGAGTTAGCCCTCCTAATTGTTTTTGTAAATAGGACGCAGGAAGCGACTTTGAGTGATATTTTGATGACATTTGCTGGACACGTATGTGAATGATTGGTGAGATTGATTAGCATTTTACTGTATGTATTTTCTATGGTTTAACTTTTTGTCCGACCAAAGAAACCAATCTTCAAGGAAAAGGTTTGATTAAAATTAATTCATTTACCCTCCGTATTTACCTGTTTACGGAATACACCCCGATCAACTAATGCGACCGTGCTTTCTGTGTCATTTAATCATTTGTCACGGCAATCTGCTGTTATACGGCCACCTGTCAGCTTTTGTTTTGCCTTTTTGATATAATCAGCATAATCACGCTTAGGGATGTCTGTTACTACACAAGGTGGTTCTGGACGACAATCCGTTACTAATTCATGACGACTGTGTTCTTGTGCTGGACGACAAGTTACAGGTTTTAGACGACAGATTTCGGGTTTCGGACGACATTGTAAAGGGGTAACATATAGTCAGAGAGCCAGCAATACTTTTAATCAAGTGGTTGAGGCCAAAAGGTTTAAAGGTGTGTTCTGATGTAGAAAAGTATGCTGAATTCAAAAATCAAACTCTTAAAAATATCCGTTGGTACACAAAAATGCTATGTGCAGCTGAATACCCACGGGATAGGCAATTTCTCAAATTAGCACTGAAATTGGGTACCCTATACCACAGAATCTAATTTTACCTACCTTGCACCCCATGACAACTTTTCATTGGTGCCAAATTGTGTTTTGGGACCCCATGAATGAGAAAACAGTGTTTCTGAAGTAAAAAAACACATTTAGCCTTGCGAAATTGCATGGTTACCATGGTAACCCTTAATGCAATTCTTACATGTAGGGTGTACAAACAAATTCAATCATATCTTAGGTGATACTTATCATATACTACTAATCTTGGTATCAAAAAGAGGTTAGGCATATGCCTTTCATCCCATGACCTGAGATGCAAATTACCTAATTTGCATATTCATGAACATTAATGAAGACCTTGAAAAAGTTCATGAAAACAATAGAAATGAATAAAAAAGTGCAGAAAAATCAAGGGGCAGCACTAACAAAATTACTAGTTTTTCACTTGATAATCGCCCTAGAGTACCAACATGATATCACAGTAATGCTAAAATATAGTGATTGTACCTTACAGGCAGATAGGAAAAGAATCTAATTTGTATAATCAGTAATTTGAATGAAAACATTAGAAAAGAATGAAAAATCGTGTAAAAAATAGATTGGCATACTTACAATTTTGCTCATATCTCACTTAATAAATACCCTAGAGTACAAAATTAATTACCAAAGTAATGCAAAGACAATGCTCTCTTATCTGATGGACACATATGAAAACAAATTTAAATGAATACTAATTAATCTTTTCGAAATCATTATAAATTAGTGAAAATTGGGGAAAAATCAAGCCAATATACTTACAAAGTTATTCATATTTCAGTTTATAATTGATCTAGAGTACTAAACTTGATATCAGAGTAATGCTATGACAAAGTGCCTTTCCCTTATGGGCAGATATGAAAATAATTTAATTTTTATATCCATAAATTTTAATACAAAATATTTGAAAAGAATGAAAAAATTACAGAAAAATTATGGGGACATACTTACAAAAGTGCTCATATCTGAGTTGGTATATGTCTTAGGCTTCTAAACTTGGCATAGAATTAAAGCCAAGATAATATTTTAATATTAGACCAAGTGTATTACTCTAAAGCAATCAGCAGAAGAGAAATTAGTAGTTTTGTATGTATCTGCTTTTCAGTTTGCCATAAATTTTCATTCTTTTCTAAAGTTTTCATTATAATTAATGAATATTCAAATTGGATTTCTTAAATAACAACCCATAAGGTAAGAGTGCCATGTCTTAGCATTACTTTGGTATTAAATTTGGTACTCTAGGGCAATTATCAAGTGAGATATGAGTAATTTTGTGTGTATTACCCCTTGATTTTCCGTGATTTTTTCATTTATTTCTAAAGTTTTCATTATAGTTCATGAATATTTAAATTAGATTTCTTTTGTAACTACCCATAAGGTATTAGTACTCTGTCTTAGCATTACTATGATATCAAGTTTGGTACTCTAGGGCAATTATCAAGTGAGATATGATTAATTTTGTAAGTACTACCCCTTGATTTTTCTGCGATTTTTCATTTATTTCTAATGTTTTCAATAACATTCATGAATATTCAAATGAGATAATTTGCATATCCAACAGTCCTGTAAACGTGCTTTGTCTGCTAAATAACTTGAAACTAGATTTAGTGTTCTATGCTGAGATGCTGCTGAGATATGAATATTTTTAAGCTACACTCCCAGTCTTTAAAATCGCATAATGGGTTGCCATGGAAACCATGCCATTTGAAATAACCAAATGAGTGTATTACTGAGGAATAACGAGTTTGCCTCATTGAACCATTTGAAATCAATGCTCCTAGGAATTCAATGTAGGTCTAAATACCCCTTGGGGTTCTAGTTTATGCAATGGCTTTGTCCTCATTTTTAAAGTTTTCATTAATTTTCATGAATATGCAAATGAGATATTTCCATATAAGACCATAATATGACAGTATTTGTCGAATTGTATTACTGATGATATGAAAACATGCAACAGTGGTGGTTTGATGATGGTTTGGGGCTGAAATCAGTTATTTATGGTGTTTTTTTTATGATTTTAAGGTTTTCATTAATATTCATGAATATGCAAATTAGGTCATTTGCATCTCAGGGCATGGAATGAAAGGCATATGTCTAACCTTCAATGTGGTACAAAAATTAGAATTCTATGATAAGTATCAGCTAAGATATGATTGAATTTTTATGTACACCCCAACCTGTAGGGAATTGCACAACAGGGTTGCCATGGTGGCAATGCATTTTCACATAGCCCAAATGAGTTTATGTTTAGGAACATTTTTTTCTCATTCAGGGAGGCCCAGGAATTTATTTTGGCACCAATGAAAAATTATCATGGGGGTGTAAGGTAGGTTAAATTAGATTCTGTGGTACAGTGCACCCCATTTCAGTGCTAATTTGAGAAAGTGCCTACCCCCGGGGTATTCCGCTGCACATAGCATTTTTGTGTACCAGCCGATTTTTTTAAGAGTTTGATTTTTTAATTCAGCATACTTTTCTACATAAGAACACACCTTCAAACCTTTTGGCCTCAACCACTTGATTAAAAGTATTGCTGGCTCTTTGACTAATACAAATACGTCATAGAAAATGATAATATAGTCTTATTTGCTTGTTTTAATCATTACTATCTTTTTAGTGTTTGTTAGATTGGCATTAGAAAGACAAGCGTCGTAGATATTTGTAGTTAAATTGTAAAAATATGGCATGAAATAGAAATTTCAGAAATACAAAATTTGTGGTCAATTACTTGCATTTCCACCATAGAATTAGCATGAATCGTCTAACAATATAACCCACATGATTTTTCAGTTAATTTTAACATGTTCTTATTCAACGAAAATAGTAAGTGAGTATGACCAGGAAATACCACAATCACAAACTGCAGACAACCCCGTGGCACCGCGAGGAAGAGCCGCTCAACCATCAGACAAATTAAGCAAAGCAATCAGCTCTCTCTGAAAACCTCAGATTTCATTTTTTCACATGTTACTGATCAGAGACGACTGTGGAACAGGTAATAGACGATGTCATTTTTTCTGTAACATGTTTGAGACGACAATTGCCTGTGTTGAGCAGATGTAAATACTGCTCTATAACCTTTTCAACGCCGGTCAAATACAAGGCCTGGGTCTTCAAAATACAGGCCGCGATATTATGTGTACTCTTGATAATATATATACATCTTGATTCTTCAAATTTCAACCAGTTCTTGTTCAATCAGTAGTCCTATCCATGAAATGGCAAATGTAAGCACCTCCACAAAAGGTGTGCATAAGAAATTATTCAGTGACATATCACTAACGGATGATCAATCACTCAAAAAAATTATCATGGATTTAGAGCAACTTACTCCTCTTTCTGTAGAAACTGGAATATCTGTAGATCCGACTGTAAGACATGGATTCACCAGGAATTTTAGTATCTGTAGATGATTGTTTGGACCAAGATCAGGCCTGATTTTTGTCAGTGGCGAAAATGTTTGGAAAAGGCTGTCAGCATAGGACATTCGCATTCGTGTGACTAGGTCAATTCATTTCATGCTTAATCCTGAACCAAAATCTATAAAGTATCACTGGTGTCCTTTTTAATAAGAAGTTTAATGTATTATGAATGAGAATAAGTAATTATTACATTATGTTACAGATCTCCGTGACAATACAGGAGATAATATCAAAGGGGTGGGGGTGCATAATTAGACTACACCAAAACATTTAGTAATCATTTTGTTTTCATTGTAAGAGTATTATAACATCAATACCCAATTAAAGTCACACTTGGCAGTCTTTTAAAATCGAAATCTTTAATATTTTAATATTTTTGTTGTTGCTGCTGCTGTTATTGGTTATTGTTGTTGTTCTGTGCAAGTAAAGTCTATTCTACCTTGATGACAATATATATACCTGGTGTAATTCTATGCAGCAATGTACAATAACAATTCACCCATGCATAAAGTACACGTATTTAGGGCCCATGTAGCTTATCTGTAATTGTAAGTACAAATCATCTAACAACAGAATTTAGCAACGTTAAAAAGACTTTTTTCATAATCTAAGACAAGGATGCTAAAAGCTGATATATTTTAGGGCTAAGGAGCTATGTAAAGAAAACTTATTTGTACCAATTAAAACATTATAGTTGAAGAAAAGAGTTTCAAAAGAATACACATGAAAACCTATATATTGTGTTGGGGAGGAATGGTACTTAAATATTTTTCTATTTTCCTATATACTTAATACAAAAAAATGACAATTTTAGCTAAAAAATAAAGCCGTATGTCCATTGAAATAGAGACTAACAGCGAGACCATATATGTAGATAAAAAACATTTGACCAACTTTGATTTTTCCAAACATATAGGCACTGTGAATTAATTACCACTGTCAGAGGTCCTTTGGACCTGTATATTTAGGGTTTCGCAAATGATCGAATAGCTGTTCACATTCTCAGCACGTTTAAAGACTTCTTCAGCAGGTCCCTCATCAGCGAAAATATTAAAGGGCATTTCACCTTCACCCAAAATAGAAGATATTTAGTATAACAGAAATCCAGAGAATCCATTAGACTGTCATCTCTACCTGTAACGCTGTCGACATTAACCTGTAACAAACTATTTGCAGTCGTTACACACCTGTAACACTGGAAAATGACTGAGGTAGCTGCAGTTTGGTTCTAAAACGTGCTTGTCTAAAGTAACCTGATTTATAAGAGAAAGTTTATTTCACCTATGTGATGGACAATGCAATGCCTTATCATATCAAGTCGTTAAAATTACAAAGAAACGAAAGTGAATGCACAAAATAAGCATATACGGTCATATGTAGTAGTAAAATACAGTTTCAAGAACACTAATTGTATCAGATAAGCGTAAACTGGATAAATTCGCCTTGCTACAGGATTATTAAGTTTTGATAAGTATCCTGAACAAATATACGGCGGCAAAATAAGATTCTTGCGGTTTAGTATGCATCAAGGCTCCCAAAGACACATTACACATTCATTACAGAACTCTTTATTTCGTCAGGAACCTGTAACATATTGTAGTCCAGAACCAACATACTGTCGTCCAGAACCAATCTGTGTTGTAACAGACATCCCTAAGCGTGATAATAGCATAATCCGTACCGAAAGTAACTTACATTACACATTGAATTGCCGAATACTTTTTTATTTAACCAAATTAAATATTGCAATGAGTTGCTGGTACCCGCCCTAACCTAATTGTCGAAAAACAACTTAAATTAAAATAATCTTCTTTCAAGTTATCTGCGCTTTCATTAAAAACACAAAATCAGGATTTCCTTAGATAAACAAAATCCAAAGTAAACCTATATTTTGAACCCGCTATTTTAAGGGCCATCGATTGCCCATTAAAATACTGCAAGACATTTTTGTCTCAGACGTAGCTTGTTTTTTGCAACATTTTAAAGTTGGTTCGTTTTGAAATTATCTCCCTCTGAATTAAAACAGACCCTGCTTTTAAGCGCCACTAACAGTGATTTATTTACTTTTTTTTTTCATGACAAGTCTGCAATATCATTGCATCCTGGGACCCGCTGAATTAAAAACTTTGCATCCCAGAGACAAAATTCCGAATAAAGATGAAGGATGCGCAAGGAACAAAATCACTGTATATCAGATGCCATTTGGACTTTTTATCAGCGATTTGTTTGGACTTCTGCCCCTGAGTAAGTGACAAGATGAAGATAATCCGATAATAATTCTCATTGGTTTGGAAGAAAAACGGCAAACACTTTCTTTTGGGAAATTCCATTGAAAGCACTGTAAAATTCACGAAAAGGGGTATGTACGTGAAAAACAACTCTTATTTGTGTTACTCGAATGGTGATGAGAGAGAGAGAGAGAGAGAGAGAGAGCTATTTGCTTTACTTTGTCTTTAAATGTCATTTGACGGTAAGTGTTCTGTGTCTCTTCCTCACGGTACCATGAGCTTGTCTGCAGTGTATTATCATAGCATTGCCTGATCATATTTACTTTTCCATGTGATTTTTTAAAGTTCAATTTAAAAAGTCAACATTTGCACACGAACAACCGGCTGCTTTGGTGGCAACCAGAAGCGTCCGACGATGAAAAAACATCTAAAAATCGCAAGTCTGCTTACTGGACGAGCGAAATTACAGTTTTACTAGGGAGCGCAGTGGCTCAGTGGTATAGTGCTTGACTCGAGACCGCAGGGCCACGGGTTCGAGCCTCACCGGCGTCACTGCGTTGTGGTCCTTGAGCAAGACACATTTATCCTAACTTAGTACTGGTTCAACCCAGAAAGACCCGTCCCTGTTTAACTGAAAGATTGTTGATGGGACGTAAAGAATCAAATAAACAAACAAACAAACAAACAAACAAACAAACAGTTTTACGAAATTGACTGAAATAACATCCCTTTGAATTAAACAAATAACAATTTAAGAACTTCCAAATCTCCTGAACCTAACATCATTTTGAGGCCCTTTTTGTTTTAATGTGTTGTGTTTGTTTATGACAACACTTACACAATAGAGAAAAACAAAGGCAATGGCTGATGTTGGGCATCAAAGGTTCACTAAATCTGTGTTTTATACCCCATCCCTTACTGCAAAATCAGCAGAGAATTTCCATTATCAATTGGTTTGATGCTGATTCTTCTTAATGTTAAAAATGCTTGTGATGACGAAAAAAATCAAGTTGATTATCGAAATGCTGGACCATTAATGAATTTTCTGAGTGCTTTGTGACGTCAGAGTATGTTACAGCCGTCAAAGCAATGCATACAAGCACGCATAACATCTTACTAGAGGGTTTGCTCAATGATGTTTAAATGTGCTTGAACGGTTCGGGGTTATGACTGACACACAAGCTATTTATGTTGTGACTTTTGCTTTTAGGGGTACTCTTGTTCGCTGCTTTGTCAGCGGCTCTATTGATTATCAAATGAATTTGTCTTAGTTGCGAATCGTTTCTAAATGATCCAAGTTTGTAATGTGAAAATTTAGATGAAATTTATTTTATTTATTTTTATTTATACAATATTTCAAGAGGGTTGCACTTTTAGCCATATTAGCCAGTCTACCAAGTGGCCCTCTATAAAACAAAACATATAAACAATTATACATATAAATGCAATATACAATATGTACATAAGCATTTGTGAGATGAAAATGGTAAAGGATGCGATGAAACATGTAATCAACGTGTTCAGTAAGATCATAAGACATAAAAACTGAAGATGATATGTCTAAAACTTTAGAATGTAAATTTAAATTACCTTTTAGGTACTAAAACAATGCACATCGAGTCAAAGTGGCCCTCTATAAAACAAAAGATATAAACAATTATACATATAAATACAATATACAGTATGTAATAAGCATTTGTGAGCTAATAAGGGTAAAGGGTGCTATGAAATAAGTAACTAACGTGTTCCGTAAGATCATAAGACATAAAAACTCAAAATGATATGTCTAAAACTTTAGAATGTAAATTTAAATTAACTTAGATACTAAAACAATTGCACATCCAAGTGGCCCTCTATAAAACAAAACATATAGACAATTATACTTATAAATACAATATACAATTTGTACATAAGCATTTGTGAAATTAAATGGGTAAAGGTTACTGCCGTCATTTACCTTAGCACTATTATTCTCCCAGCTTCGTACGGATTTTACCTAGAAAAACGTCTCTAAGTAACTGTAACTCGTTCACTGAGATCTAAATCATCAGCCCAAACAAAAGTAAAATGTCTTAGCACTGTTAACGGCGTAAATCACGTTAGTTTTGAACTCTGTGAAAACAGCTCATTCCACTATCATCAGCAAGTTGATCATCAAAACGTGAAACATTTTACGTTAAATGGCAACCAGGAACGTCCAAAGATGAAAAAGCATCTAAAAATCTCAAATGCACTTATTAATCGAGCGAAATTGCAATTCAAAACCGTTAAGGATCTCGGACAGTTTCCTATTCAATCTGCCCAAATTTTGACAGCCTGTGCCTAGCATAATGCATAACTGACAACTATAGTTTTGTGCTTAAATAAAACCCTTACATTTAGTGCATCTAACAAAATAAAAATATTTTGAAAATATTGCATAATTATGCCAGGACTTTAGGGTTTAGGGGGCGGGGGTATTTTTGTGACCATTTTTTTCACAGAAAGTCAAAGTTTCGTCGAGTATTCTCCTAAATACATGTTGATATTATGTTTGCGGCATAAAACTTGAGACGAAAGTGATGCGTTTGCACAAAATTCGTGTTGAGAAGATTTCCTTGTTTCGTCTAAAGAAGTGTGCTGTCTATTACTTTTGACTATTACCTGTAATGTTTCGAGTTCTACCAGTTCGACTTGTGCACTGAGGTGTATCATATCTGTATACTGTAAAAATCATAGTCTAGATAAACACAGTTTTTAGCGTAAAATCGTAATATTTTCTTACACATCAGATTTAACCTATAATTTTGGTGCTTAAAAGAACCGTCTCATTGTGACGGTTCTTTTGAGTACCCAACACATAATGTTTTGGTTGAGAAATGAGACGATTAATTTCTTTGTAAGCACTCATAACTAAAGCCCTGATATATGCCAAATGCAAATTGATATTTACCTACAGGTTTTTACAAAATAAGTGTCTAATAAGTTTTTATAATAAAGTGTTTTTGAGCATTTTGACATCGTTCCCCCCCGTGACCAATCATGCCATTTTTATATGATGTGTGAAATGTAAAACTACAACTGTACGCAAAAGGATTAGTTTGGTCACGGGGGGGGGGAAAGCACCTCAGTAAAACTTTTTCTATTTTCTATATGTTGAATAGCAAAAACGCAGTTTTCAGCCCATATTTTTCAATTGGTACTTGTGCAATGAGAAAATGGCTTTTGTGGATAAGTCGAGGGTTGAACCTACTTTCTTTTTCATAGAAAAAATATCAATTTCTTTGAAACTTTTATCTGGTCTTTTTATGGGCAAATCTTCATTAAGACTGTCCGAGGTCCTTTACGAAATTAACTGAAATTACCTCCCTTTGAATTAAACAATATACAATCGAAGAACCTCCCATTCTCATCAACCTAACATCATTTTGACAACGTTTTTGTTTTAATTTTTGCGCTTGTGTATGACAACGATTGCACAAAAGATAAAAATAAAATTTATGGCTGATGTCGGTCATCACGTGTTCACTAAATCTGTGTTTTGTACCCCACCCCTTACTGAAGAAAAAACACAAGTGAATTTCCAGTGTCAATTGTTTTGATGATGATTAGACTTAATTAACGTTAAAATGCTTGTGGTGACGAAAAAGAAATTCAAATTTGACCGACTCTGTTGATTACAAAATGCTGGACCAGCAATGAATGTTTTGTGTGTCTTCACGCACGCTCTTGATCGATGTTTTGTGACGTCAGAGTATGTTGCAGATTAATGGTTGTGGCCGTAAAAGCAATGCATACAGCTAACATGCATAACACCTTACTAGAGAAGTTGCTCAGTGATGTTTCAATGTGCTTGAACGGTTCGGAATTATGATGGACACCCAAGCTATTGATGTTGTGACTTTTGATTTTAAGGGTACTCGTGCTCTCTAAATTGTCAGCGGCTCTTTTGGTTATCAATAATTTTCGTTTAGGTGCATAATGTTTCTGAATTATAACAGTTTGTAATGTAAAAATTGAATGAATTGCGTTCATACATTTAGATCTGGCAGACATAAACGTCAAGCGTACATAACTTGTGTGAATGCAGCAAAACAAACGGCTAAATTTTTCAATAAAAAAAAACGCTATAGCGATATGTTATTGAAAAAAACCCCCATAAACTTCATTAATTTTATTCTGCTGATTAAACTTTTCGGATAATCAATTTTATAGTCGAGTTTAGTAGAGCTGAACCCACATGCTACAGAACTAATTTTCCATACGCCAGTTCCGGCTAACAAAATGGAGCTTTTTGATACACATAGCACTATGCGTAATGCCCCTTACAAACACCCGAGCCATGATTCGATTCTCGAATTGTGGCGAACTTTCCCGAAGGCTCTAGAAAGTAAAATAAGCAGAACTTGCTACACAGAGGATCTTACATGAGTGCTCATGTTTTATTAAACGAGAGTTGGGAAAAGTGATAAAATGCGAGGCTTGCCGAGCATTTTAGCACGTTTTCACAACGAGTTTAATAAAATTCAATTATACAGGAGCAGGAATGTTAGATTCTATTTATCACATGACATTAGAAATTACTTAAAAATTGCATTTTTGGCGTAAAAACGCCAAGATTTTGCCATATTTTACTCCACGTTATAATGGACGCCATTACGTAACTCTATTTAAGAAATAAATTCGATTTGTTGAATGTTCTGGGAATCATGAATACTTCGGGTCTCTTGCACAGTTAACGTGAAGCCCTTTGCAAGTAAGTTAAGCCCTGGGGCTTCACGTTTACTGTGCAAATGACCTGAAGTAGTCATGAATCCATGAACAGACCGAAATCGAGTTTATTGCTTATATACTGACGTCAACAAAAAACGCCTCACTCATTATCTGCGATTTCTTAGCGATGTTATACAAAAATGAACAGCCACGTATGGCTTATTTATGTAAATGTTGGACGAGGTTGGAAAATGACTTTAATTTGATATGTAGATGACGCGTTATTCTGATGATGGCATGCAGGCTCAACTTACACATGACGGCATTTTTCACCAATCGCTTACGATTTCAATTCGATTTGCACTCAGTTAAGCCGTTAACGTTTGCTAAACCATGAACAAATTTTGGATAATTTTTTCAAACAGTCGTACTTGCGAGCACTAAATTTATAAAATTATGACGTCATATTAAAGATAAAATGTAAGGTCTGTTAATGGTTCTTGCCTTTACTTTCGTTTTGTTTTAAATAATGGTAAAAATGGTAAGGGGGCACGTTAGTTAATGTACAAAGAATATGCCTACCTAAAATGACGTCATTTACGATGAGCCGTCACTGTCAATGGCCAATCGTTTGTCTACATTAACGTCATCCAAACGGCCATCTGGAACACGAGACAGATTGCGTATCGTCAGCAATCGTTGTTGGTTAAAGACTATAGACTATTGCAAATGATTTGTAACAATATTTTCACCCACTTTGCAAAGCGACGAGGTTTAATGTTTACTCAAATGCATTGCAAAAAGGTGGGTGGGGTAAGTTGTTTCGTCCGGCAGACGCATAAAAACATTGTTTAAACATTATTAACGCAATTTCGGTAAAATAGAGACGATTTTACAACGCTAAAACATGTTTTTTTTCTTGTCAAAGGATTGTGTCTAGAAACAAAGCAAAAGTGGCTAAAATACTGTGTCACACAAAACTGGTAACCCCTGTCTCAAACCGAGATCATTTCTCAGCCTAAAATAATCCAACAGCAATTTTGTTTTCATGAGATACGCTTGACTGATGAGATGTTATAATTAAGCCACTGGCTGGATATGGTTTACCTCCCCCTCCCCCCCCCCCCCCCTCGGGGGAATTTCGTAGACCATATTTTTCATGAAGCCCAATGTCTTGCATGGATTTTGTTAGCCCTCTGACAATGGCAGCGTTAAGCTGTAACAGCCTGTTATATAGGTTACCCTACAAAATATTTCATAATTAACTTTATTTTTAAGACTTCAAAAAGTGCAAAAGATAAGGTAAGATTTCCAAATTGGTTATATTTTCTAACATAGCTATTACTGGGCCTCAGATATTGACATTTGAAAACAAATATAGTCTTCCCCGATGTATTGTATGTTACATTTTTTCATTGTACCCACTTTTAAATGGTAAATCAATCTAATATAGTTTGTCTTAAATTTTATTGAAACCAGATTATGTTCATAAATTTGGTATTATATTAAAGAATTGTTATTTACATTTACCCTTTCCAAACTGCTAGCATTACGTTTCTAATTTATATACTTTTTGAGTTATTAGATGTTGAACATAGTAGCCCCATATCACACAAAAATGTCAAATGTAATTCTCTAGGCTTTGCGCTGGCTATAGTACCCCCTCTCCCCAGGGGGAATTTTGTACACTATGATTTCCAGATACTAAATTATATAAGCCGTAAATGAAATATGTTAGCCCTCTGACAGTGGCAGCGTTAGCGTGTAACATCAGGTTATGTACGTTACCCACAAAGTAACATAAAATTGTCATGATAATGTCTCCAACATGACATATTCACACTTTTTTAAGTCTGGCACAGGTTTAAGAATTTCTTATAACACAGTTATATAATTTTAGCATTTATTTTATAAATGTCTTGAGTTTTTGCCGTTGTATATGTTACTTAGTGTTTCATATGTTATTTTCAAGTATCAGTATGGCAGTTATTGAATATGCATGTATTACCTCTGTCAGTGAATGTAGCAAATCTTTAAGGCTGCTATTCAAATGAATTGAAGTTCCTTATAATGGTGCCTTACACTATTTTACTGCCCAGGTCAAATACGTTACTCTCCGAATACCACTAAATGTTCAAGATAAGGTCTCCAACACGATCTGCTTGTACGTATTTGCATGCTGATACAGGTCTATTACTTCTTTTTACTCTGGCTCTTTTGCTGAGGAAGTAACTTAAAATATAAACTACCATAAACCCTCTTTCTTATAGAGACATCGAATACAGTTAACATAATACTCATGGAAAGTTTGTAACATACAGTGCAATATATGAGTAACAACTTAAAAGATCAAAGAAAACCCATCAGGTAGAAGTTATATAGCTGTTTCTTGCCAAGCTAGCAACTCTTCGTATATTATCAAGGGTTTAAAGAATTTTCAAATTAAGCTTATTAATCCTCTATCAGATTCATCTTGCAAGGATTTTGCAATATGCTAGCATCTGGTAATGGCACCATTACCTTGTAACAGCCAATTACATATATTACCCATCAACATCTTTGATAATTTTAGGAAATGACATGACTTCTGAAAAGTGCAAACAATAAGGTAAGATTTCCAAGTTGGCTGTATCATCCATGTAAGCTAATTTTGAATCAGATATGGACCTTTCGAAACAAATATGCACCCAAAGTGTTACGTATGTTATATTTTTTCATTATTCCTATAAATGAATTATTAAACTTATATAGTTTGATATTTTTTTTAAATGTGAATGTGCTTACTAATTCATTTTGCATTAAAGAATGTTTATGCACCTTTTGGAAACTGCAAATGTTATGTTTCTAAAGACTATCTTTTATAAGGTTTGAGTTGTTGAGTTTTGAACATGGTAACCCTGTATCACACAAAATGTGAAATATGATTCTAAGGCTCTTTTGTTAGGGTACAATCAAGATTTCTTTCACCCAGAGGTACTCGATTTCCTTCCCATTTATTTTTCACACATTTTGTCAATATCAGGAAAGCCTCACTTGTTTTCATGGGAAATACTTGATAGTTCAATCTTTGTATGTACATCTTAGGCACACACAGAAAATCAGTGTGGAAGTTAGCTCATGTTCATGCCATTTTAAATAGTCAGTATATGTCTATGGCGTTGGTACTTTTTTCAGAAACATGTCATACTGCAGCTAATTCACATTTACATATTAGCACATGTTAGGGCTTTATGTCACTGATGAGTGCCTAGTAAGACCAGTTCTTTGTTTGTTTTCCTACCCTGCTTTAAGAATGTAGATGAACTAGTGGGGAGGCGTTCTTTATCAGTTTGATAGGAACAACCTTTCCATGGTACTAACACATAGGCACATTGGTAGTGTCACAATCTGTTAAACAGTGTATGACTGTAGATCTCTTCCCCCATATTCTGGCCAATGTTGTTGACATTCAGAAGGAGCACCTTTTGTTGCATAGACCAGAGTTGGCTCTCGTTTGTGTCTAACTGTGAGTTTGTCACTTTCCCATTGGTATCCTGAGTCAGGTGTGGTACTTGATTGTATCGATTCCTGATATTTGCACCCTTATTTACTTTGAACAAAACAGCCAGGTTATCCTCCGCGAGACTGTTTGTAAGACTTTAAAGACTGCTGCTTATACATGTACATTGTATAAATGTATCAGCGACAAAACCAACATGCCCTGCGTTTAGTGCCTGGTTGAATACTGGTTCCATCAGACCCTGGGAGGTGACAATAAAAGCTATAGTGTAGTATGGCATTACCATCAAAGTTATGTGCAGCACTACATGGCCAATCTAATGTTGGTTCAATGTGTGATTGCAAGCCATGCAGAAGTTTGGACTTGGTGGAAATTCTATCAGGAGTTGACAGTAACCATGGTACAGGTCCCAGAAGGAACGGCAGTGTCAACTCAAGGTCAACATTATGTTCAATAGAAAGAAGGTCATGATGACCAAAGACGCTCCTTTAAGCTCTCATCTGGCTGATTACGTTTTGTAAATTGGACAATTTCTTCTTGACCTCGCAAGCCTCAAAACTATATTAGCTTGTAGCATTTTATGGGTTTGTGAAAGACATATTTTCAACTAAAAGTGAGGCAATGAAGTCTGCAACAGCTTTTCTGCCAATATCATCAGCCCCAATTAGATCCGTAGCTATGCCAGGCTTAGCAGGAACATGAAAGACATAAAGTACACTTCATTGTCTTCAAAACTAGAACTAAAAGGATTGGTGAGGCCAGAATCTGCCTCTAGTACTCGTTCTACTTTGCATCTGAGCAGATTGAATATTTCATTTCAGTGAATTGAAGAGTTGTTCCAATATATTGAGCTCTAATGTGATGAGTAATACACCATTCCATCTGTAGTACGAAGCGTAGTTCTAGCTGCTGAAGCCTATAATACCGCCTTTGACTTGGCATGGGGTTTATTGTTTGCCTTATAGTTATGTCAAAAGCATTTCTCAAGCAAAGATAAAAAAATAATTGTGACACACTAAGTAAAGTAAGTAAGGGTGCAAAGATCAGGAATAGATACAATCAAGTACCACACCTGACCCATGATACCAATGGGAAAGTAGCAAACTCACAGCAAACACCACAAACGAGAGCCAAGAGGTCAGCCCTTTCCCAGCAGGTGACCACAAAGCACATATAAATAGACGCGTACAAAGACATAGCAAACACAAGACAGAACAAAATCATAAAAGATCCACAAGAGAAGTACCGACTTGGAACAGTCAGTAAAATATTTTACTGGAGGGCTTAAACCGGTTTAACGGCGCCAACCTCACCCTTAATTCAGATGTGGATCAAGACACATAGATATGTGGTTTGCATGAAAGACCCCTAACTTATCAATGCATCATCTCCTAAAACATATAAATCAAGATATAACAAGGGTTAAAGCAAAGATAAGGACTCAACAGTAAATAAAACTGAATACCGCAGCAAAAGAAATCCAACAGGTAAACCCCGGTGGGCCCGACAAACAGCCAAAGCATCAGGCCCCTACCATCTCATCAATAGACAAGTCTTTAAGTCGGAACCATCATAGAGTCTGAAGTCCGACCCACCGGCGTGCAATTAAAGAGGAAAGCAAAGTTGCGAACCGTGATTGGGTTGACCACCAAACATGCAGTCTGTTGCAATATATTAATGTTATAGCCTATCTTTTTATAATGGGATATTATTTTAATGAACTGCGCTGAATTTTTTTTAGAACCAACAATCTTCTTCAATTTATACACTAAGTCACCATAAAAATCAGGTTCCGAAAGTCCTTGGCGCAAGAGAGATTTAAGTCCAACTTGGAATTTAGAAATCAAATCATAGTATCGCCTATAAAATTTTGAAAAAGTTTTGCAAAGTTTATGATACCGATAGCCTTGTTTAAGAAGTTTTGTTGGAGAAGTTCTTTGCATCTGCGATGTGTATCAGACAAATTTATTAGTGTAATAAATTACACAGGTACATATTGTGCATAGTTGTTGTGATCGTGTGCAATGAACATTTGGAACAAGGCATACAGATAGAGCTGACATGCAATTCAAAGTTGTTTTCCTTGTAGCCCTAATCAGTGTCAACACCATCTGAATTATATACATATACCTTGCCAAGAAATGAGCTGTTTCACAGTGACTGTCTTTCAGAACTTCCGCTTTGAATGCATGGTATCTACTGTTTATGTGAGCAAACAGCGAAGGTTGATAGAGCACATTATAATAATAGTTTAAATCACCATAAATTAATAAGGAACTTCAATTTATTTCAGACTTATAAATGTTCTGAATTCTCTGACAGACTTTATACATGTATAGTCAACAACTGCTTTACAGTTACTCAGAATAACTTATGTATCATTTGGTCACACACATAACAGTTAAAGCTTAAGGCATTTGTTAAATCAATACTTAAAATAGGTAAACCTTGTTAAAAGAAGTACATAAACCTGTGGCAGCGTGCAAATAAGTATAAACAGGGCTTGTTAGAGACATTTACTTGAATGTTTAATGCTATTTGGAGGGTAACATACGTAACATGGGCCTGAAAAATAGTGTAAGCGACCATAATAAAGAACTTTAAATCATTTAAGCAGCAGCCTTATCGATTTACTATGTTCTATGACAGATTGAATACAGGTATAGTCATTAAATACCATACTGATACTCGGAAATAACACAGGAAACTCTAAGTTACGTATACAACGGTAATACCTCAAGATATTTATAAAAAATAATACTAAAATATATTACTGTGTTATAAGAAGTTCATAAACCTGTGTCAACATGCAAATATGTACGAACATGTCATGGATGAGACATTATCAGGGACGTTTAATGCTATTTCTGGGGGGGGGGGGTAACGTATATAACGTGATCTTACACGTTAACACTGCCACTCTCAGAGGGCTTACATCTTTTATTTTGTGTCCTATATAATGTAGTTTCAGAAAATCATAGTGTACAAAATTCCCCTTGGGGGGGGGGGGGGGAGGGGGTCTATAGCCAGCTCAAAGCCTAAATGCACTAAAATTCATAACTTAAGTCTTAACAATCTAAGAGATATTTACGTTTACTTCTGGATGAGGCATTTTTTGTTGACGTCAGTATATTTACATTTTATTATAAATATCTAAAATACAGAAATTATTTAGGAAACAAAACAGTTTTGTATTTAATATGCAATCGTATTAATGGGTTTGTTTGAAGCGGATCAACCATTGTAAACAAGGACTGCCAATGGAGCAAACAAGGAGCTTGTTTTGCACGTGCGACTCCGGTGTGGTTCGCTGTCAATCACAACGACAGTGCCACTTCTGGCGAATGAATGCGACGTCCGAAGCGTATTGCAAGTGAGCTTGGTAGCTGTCAATCAAATTTGAGTCTTTCATGGGGCCATGAGCATTTGCAAAAATCTAAAGATTCATTAAAAGCTTGCTTCGAAAATGTTAATATTTAATCTGTAAGCCACACGTGGTTTATCGAATTTATTGCATGGCGTTGTATAACTCCCAGAAGCGATGTCATGTGATAAATGCAACCATGATTGTAATATTCTAGCATGTCTCTTCATATACCTTAACAGACTTGTCTGAGCCTTACCGGCTCGATTATCTTGAAAGAGATTTTCTCGTATTGAGATCATTATCTTAATGCGCTTTTCAGTTATGTAAATGTGTTAACGATCTGATATCAGTGTTATTGCATTTTATTTTATAGGACAACAGTTATGACCTCTCTACAAGCAGTACTAGTTGTGGTGTTTGCCATATGGCTGGCTTATTACCTGATGATCATGTCAAACCAAATGGAGTCTGTGGTGACAAAGAAACTAAACACAAGCTACGACTACATCGTTATTGGAGCTGGTTCAGCAGGGTCTGTTGTAGCATCACGACTATCAGAGGACCCTGAAAACACAGTTCTACTATTAGAAGCAGGTGGCGACTACACTGAAAACCCAGTCTATCATATTCCCTTGAATATCCCTATTCATCTGAATGTTAGAAAAGGTGTGAGAAGTAGTACATCTTTAGAGTTTCTTGGAGTAGCAAAAGATCGAAAAAACCTACATATAGGAGTTGATAGTTTTGTTACAAAGATAAATATAGAGAACAAAGTGGCTAAGTGAGTATCAGTTATACGTGGAGAACGTAAGTACTTTATTGAAGCGAAGAAAGAGGTGATCGTGTCAGCTGGCTCTGTCAATTCTCCACAACTTCTGATGCTTTCTGGTATTGGACCAAAGGCGCATTTACAAGAACTTGGCATACCTGTTCTGGTGGACTCGCCAGTTGGAGACAACCTTCAGGACCATATGCTCATGTTTGTTATGACCAGCTTCAATGTTAGCGATGGAATAACGCTACCAAAGGCTAATAGTTGGCTTACAGAGATGCAGTATAAACTGTTTCGCACTGGAATACTTTCTGTCTCTGGGGTGGAGGTTACTGGATTCTTTTGTTCGTATCCTGATAAAAGTAAACCTAAAGACTGTGCTGCAGATATGCAGTTCATGAATTTTGATTTGTATGCATCAGATAACACATTTAATTTTAGAGATGAAATTGCTGCAGAAGTAATGAATAAAGACCCAAATGTCCCTGGTTTTACTGTTTCAATGAGCTTACTAGATCCAAGAAGTGTAGGTACCCTCAGACTTAAGTCGAGTGATCCTTTTGATTATCCTATAATTGATCCTCAGTATTTGTCTGATAGGAGAGATGTGGACGCATATATACGAGGTTTAAGAATCTGGGAAAAGTACATAATGTCTCCAAGCATGCAAAGTTTAGGTGCTAATTTCGAAGGTATGAGAGTCAAATTTTGTGCCAAGCACGAGTTTCGTTCAGATGCCTACTGGGAATGCATTACTCGGCACCTAGCAACAACTGTATACCATCCTTCTGGAACGTGTAAGATGGGAAGTGTGAACGATAGAACAAGCGTGGTGGATCCGGAGTTAAAAGTTAAAGGAATAAAGAATTTAAGAGTAGTTGACGCTTCAATTATGCCTAATGTGATATCGGGTAATACTAATGCCCCAGTTATTATGATTGCTGAGAAGGCTGCTGACATGATACGTGGAAAAGATACTGTAGGAAAGTTTAAGAATAGAATTTAAACCACTTTGAAATAGAAAAGAATGTGTACACTAGTGCTAAATAAAGGGTTGACAGATGTTGATGATGGCTAAATGTAGAAATCGACGCTCCACCAGTAAACCTTTTAAGACCAATGAAAGTTCCCATAACGTTTGATACAGATAAGTAAGAATGGTCCATTGTATATATTGAGGGGTCACAGGTTATAATTTTTAAACTGGAATTCCGAGAATCGGATGTGTCATCTGGCAAAACAAAAGTCAAACAAGGCACATTTGTCGAATTTATATCCGCGGCAAAGGGTTATTTTAGGGAAGCTTATAAATCACAAAACATAAATTCCATTACTCCAATCACCTAGGATATCATACAGATCAATGTTAAAAGCCTATCAATTAGTTTTCAGTGCTTAGTTCAATAAAAATAAACTTATCTGTAAAATTTCTATGTCTGACCTCAACCTGATCCAGAGGTCAGGGTTGTGTGTAAGGTCAAAGTGTTTGCCTCTATGTCAGTCTATACTTCATTCCCCTTAATTTGATATGTAACATAACCACATTCACAATTGTTTTACCTTTTACTCCAACCCACAGGGTGAGAGTGGGTGTAAGGACAGAATACGTGCTTGCATGGGGCTCTTTGTTCCATTCCCTTTAATTTGATATGCAACATGACTACTTTCAGAAAACAAATGTTTTGAGCTTTTACCCACCCCAGGGGTGAAGGGTGTGTGCATGGACAGAACATGGGGGGGGGGGGTCTGCTGGAACAATATTTGCAACCATGTTGCTGCATGCTACATTCCCTTTAATTCGATATGCAACGTGACCATATTCTGAAAACGTTTATTCTTTTAGCCATTAATCTATGAATACGAATTTTCTCTATAGCCTACGTTTTTTCGCATATCATATTGTACGACCTTAAGGCCTGCACTATAATTACTATGTGAGTCCATCCGTCCGTCCATCCGTCCGTCTGTTACTAGTTAATGAAAATGTTCATAACTTCTAAACCACATGGTAGATTTTGATCACATTTTGCATACATAGTCAACGTTCCCTAACTACTGTCGTGCCAACCAAGAGTGACAGTGACGTAATACTTTGTTTACAATTCCTTAGTAAATCAATTACGTGTACACTTCACTTGTGTTAACGCGAATCAATAGATCTCTTGTGAATTAATCCTATCCTAAGGATAGGATTAATACACAAGTAATCTATCGATTATAAGTCCCTTATAACTTTGTAAACACAACATGAAGTCATTGTCACTCTTGACTGGTAGGGCAGTACTGGCATGTACAAGTAGCAAATTATTGGAGACAGTTTATAATTGATCTCTAAGTTCTTATAATGAACTCAAGATTGCACGCCCCTTGGGTCTGCACTATAATCACTGTGAGTTCATCCATCCATCCACCCGTCCGTCCATCCGCCTGTCCGCCCATCCTTTACCAGTTAGTGAAAATGTTCATAACTCTTGAACCACATGGGTTATTTTATACTTAGCAGTGAAACCAATGTACATCTAAAACAAATAAAAATGGTATTTTCACAGAGTGAAATGATATCACTAGTGAATGATATCAGCCTATATTTTTACTAGTGATTGATATAACTTTTTTGGATTACCTCTGACTTTTCCATTCATGTGATGCAGCACACTTCGAAAGTTCAAACGCCTATAGCTTGTGAACAAAAACAACAACAAGTGTGAGTAGGCATTTTCTTAGTAAGAAAATGGGGAATATTTTGGTGCCAAAATAATTTAGATTTGCTGTAATTTTTGGATTTTTCATTTTCAGCATCTTCCGCTTCAGTCAGTGAGGCAATGCATGTTACCTATGTTAAGTAACGTCATCAAACATTTATGACATCACTTATGACGTCATTTGCCCGCACTTTGACGCTGAATAAACTTCTTTTCATCTGTAAGTCCAGGTATTCTGTCACAAATACTCGTAACTCCTTTGTCTTATTTTATATTACTGTGATTCGGCTTAAAGCATGGTTAATTGATTAACCGCAAATCTTCTAAAAAGAATAAAATAAAAAGAAAGTTTATTTTTTTCAATAAATACCAATATATGTCATCTCGTGAGTTGAAACTATCGAAATTTTCACTCGTGCTGCGCGCTCGCGAAAATTCTGATGTTTTCAACACACTCGATTAAATATATTTGGTATTCACCTCAAAAAAGTAAATATCCTCTATACAATTTTATCACATTTTGCATACATATGCATGTCAACATTCACCAAACACTGCATGCTACACTACTGTAGTGCCAACCGAAAGTGACAGTGACGTATATTTGTTTACAGTTGCTAAGTTCAACACTATCGTGTACACTTCACTTGAGCTAACGCGAATCGATAAATCACTTGTGTATTAATCCTATCCTGTGGATAGGATTAATACACATGTGATCTATAGATTCTAAGTCCCTGATAACTTTGTAAACAAAACATGACGTCACTGTCACTCTTGGCTGGCACGACAATACCTATTTTGTGCAGCCTGTTGTGATCAGTTAGTGGAAACCCTCATAGCTGTTGAACTTTATAGGATATATGGACCAAAGTTTGCATACTTATTTATTTCAATATTTTCCAGCCACCCTGGTATGCAAAACGGTTGCGAGGGTTTGCCGAGCATCATTTTGGCCAATCGAGGTATTTTAGTGAAAATACTCATAACTCTTGAACTGAACGGCATGTTTTAATCAAAATTTGCAAACTAATACATTTTAACATTATCGAGACAGTGGAACTCCTCATAACTATTGAACCTTATAGGATATATGGATCAACGTTTGTATACTTATTTATTTTGATATTTTCCAGCCACCCTGGTATGCAAGACGGTGACTAGGCTTTGCCAATATCTTTTTCGTAATTTTCGGTCGTTCAATGATAGAATATTATCAGGGTGTCAAGCAGTTTGGATTCAGATCAGCCTCGATATGTAATCAGGCCTGAACTGGGTCCAAACTGTCTGCAAATATTATTAGCATAATACAGCAACTGGAAAACTGGATCAAGCAGACTTACATGTGTCCATATGCGGATAAAGTTTAATGTTACGGTGTGCAGTTCATCAGCCCTCGTACACATTGTCAAATATGTGAGCATACAAACACATTTTAATAATAGGACATAACGACTGCAAGAGAACAGGTACATGTATATGTAAGTGTTCTTTTATCGCATATCCATCAGTTTGAGTCTAATTTTTCAAACTCATATCTATAAATAAGGCGACGTTTAACAACCGAGAAATGGTAGAAAATCTTATAATTTAGGCATTTATTTCAGAGTGCTTACCAAAAAGATATTTTTATTATTTCTCAACCAAAACATATGTTGCGGGTACTGAAAAGAACCGTCTCATTGAGACGGTTCTTTTGAGCACCCAAAACATATGTTAAAACTGTAAGGTAAGAAAATATTTACAATTTAACACTGAAAATATTTTTATTTGAACTCATGATAATCTTATTTCTCTTAGAAAACTTGGGTTGTTTTGTTTATAACCAAGACGCTACAATTAAGCACCCTTACAATTTCTCAACTTGTGGAAACACGTACAATGACCACCTCATTACCTGTTTTAATCCAGTCCAAGTCTACATTATGTTTCACATCTACATCACTGGGCTGTATACGTATCCTGCATACATGTATATACAACATTGGTGACTAATATTTGTCCTGTCAGTTTCTGTGTTGTATATATGAGGGTCTGGATGGGAGGGGGGGGGGGTCTGGTATTCACTATTCATTAAAAATTTAGCCCATTATTCATCTCATTAAAATTTTGGGTTATTTATTAAAATAAGACCAATTATTCATTAAACAATAAAAGTGGTGGCGAAGAAATTTGATTATTCACTATTCATTATTTTTTTCTTCAATTCATTAAAAAAATAGGATTATTCATTATTTTTTAGGCCCTCAATATTCACTATTCATTATTTTTTTGGCTAATTATCCACTATTCATTATAAAAAAGGGTCATTATTCACTAATTATTATACCCCATCCAGACCCTCATATATTGCAACGTCCTGGCAGTGTAATAGTTTTCATCATATTTTGTTTTAAAAAAGCAAATGAGTATGATAAGGAAATATTACTTGACTTTTCGCTTACTGTAAAGGCGGCAACTTTAATATTCATATTTGGGCGTGGTTCGGCTATTTCATCTGCTAAGGAAGGGAATTAAGGTTTTATTTATTATTTGGTAAAGAGTTGATAAGCTTTTTGGGCCGCGCAAACGTGCGTGCATTTCATGAACATCCTAACTGTATACACACTGAACTAACATTTATTGACCCTTAAAGCGCATAATCATAAATTGTATGTTTTTGTCGTCCACTAAAATATTTGAAGCGTCATAGACAAACACTGTGGACCCAGATCAGACTGCTCCTGTAGGAGCAGTCTGATCTGGGTCCACAATGTTTGCCTCTACCTTTGTATGCCTATGTAAAAATAGACATTAACAGATGCAGTTATTTTGCTGGCGTTTTAAGGACTAAATAATGTGTTTTGCGTCTATACTGAGATAATGGCGCACGATGATACAGTTACTTTTGAATAAAACCACGCCTCATTTTCAGCTTTTACCTATGTCTAAGGTTGACCAGTCCTAATTACGCATTCATTAGGCGCCGCCTTTACAGTAGGCGAAAAGTCAAATAATACCACAGTCACACAAGGCAACGTGAAGAAGAGCCACAGAACAATGATAATCACAAGACGCCAGGAAGTCAAACAAAGGAAATCAACCCACTCTCTCTTCCCCGCCAAGCTTAAATATTGCAAAACAAGAAAGGACACGAAGCAATGCACAACAAATCATGGAACAAACAAAGAACCCCACAATGGGAGCAATGTAATCAACGACGAATCAACAACAACAGAACCGCCGACTTAAAATGGACATCAGATTAAGCCACTGTGTGTGTGGGGGGGAGGGGGGGGCTTAAATGCATTTACTGGTACCATATTTCTACCCTAGATTCCATTGTAGTTGAAACACAAAACCTGTTAAAGTGTATGTTCTTACCTTTTAACATTTTACTTGAATCCAAAATAATTATTGCATTATGTACTGATTTAATTTTCACATATCATTTATTTATCTGCTTAGTTAATTGCAGGACTATTTATTGGCTTTATGCAGACATCTGGGAGCACTCATCTTACAGCAATAGACACACATTAACCTAAGTTTCCTCTTTATGCAAGTCAGCTAGATGATTGAGGCAGCACCTTCAGTCAATTTCTTCATTTCGATATTGTATAATGGATATCCCGTTTTAATTACAATCAACAGTCAGATCAGTTTGCAAATTAGAATGTTACAGCTGTCAAAAGAAAATTATTTTATTTTTTAATAAGTTTCATATGATTTTAATCTCGCTTTTTGTACCCAAGATGAAGAAAATAGTTACAAGCTATATAAATAATTAGTGCTTTAAGGGTTAAATTTTAGAAACAAATATTAAAATTCGGCCAGGTATCAAAATATACTCATCAATGCACACACTGCTAAAATATTACTCTGAAACATGGTTATTTGTTCCCATTACAAGGGTTTTTTTGATTCTGTTTGGGTAGTGTGTACGCAGTAAGTAGTGCTATTACTTGACTTTCTGGTTACTGTAAAGGCGGCACCTCATGAATGCGTAATTAGGACTGGTCAACCTTAGACATAGGTAAAAGCTGAATTATTCAAAAGTAACTGTATCATCTTGCGCCATTACCTCAGTATTGACGCAAAACACGTTATTTAGTCCGTAAACGCCAGCAAAATAACTGCATCTGTTAATGTCTATTTAACATAAGCATAGAGGCAAACATTGTGGACCCAGATCAGACTGCTCCTATAGGAGCAGTCTGATCTGGGTCCACACTGTTTGTCTGTGAGGCTTCAAACATTTTAGTGGACGACAAGAACATGCATTTTGTGATTATGCGCTTTAAGGGTTAATAAATGTGAGTTCAGTGTGTATACGGTTTGGATTCTCATGAAATGCACGCACGTTTGCGCGGCCCAAAGAGCTGATTAACTATATACCAAATTATAAATAAAACCCGTGTTCCCTTGCTTAGCAGATGAAATAGCCGAACCCTGCCCAGATATGAATATTAAAGTTGCCGCCTTTACAGTAAGCGAAAAGTCAAGTAATACCAGTTTTCTTGTGTAGAGGTCATTGACCTGAAAATAGCCAGACCCCCATAGACAAGTATAAGTAATTAATTACAGGCTGAAGAGAGGTCACAAACATAAAATGAGCGAAATTTTCCTGCCATACTGTAAGCTCTACAATAATACATTTGTAAAAAAAAAAAGTGCGAATTTTCACTTTAAGCTCGCATGGATGCTTCATTACTATTGCAATGTATCATCACAGAGTAGCACTCTTATCAAATAAACAAACAATTATGAAACAAAGAAAAGGGCTCATAACTCACAGATAGTCAGAGCTAAAGAAAAGCTCAAGTAGAGTCATGGTTGGCCCGGCCAAAGACACACATCAGGCACCAACCAGCCGATTAAAGCTTTACATCAGAGTCATCATTGAGTCTGAGGCCTGACCCACCATCGTGCAATTAAAGAGGAAACCATAGCTATAAATCATGGTAGGGTTTAGAACCAGACATGCAAACTGTCGCGTGATATAAACTAAATCACCATAAAGAGTTTGCAGAAGAGTTTTTTAAACCAATGTTGTATTTAATAATCACTACTGAGTGTCTGTGGCAGAATTTAGTAAAATACTTTACGTATTTTGATATTGATAACCTTGTTTTAATAACTTAGTAGTCAAAAATTGTTTTCTGTTGTTGAAGTCATCATAGAGCATACTCGCGCATACTCTCGCATAACGAATAAGTTGAGAAATAAATACACCATAGGAAGAGGAAGGAGGAACATTTCCATCAAGATATGGGAAATTTACTTTTTTAAAATTTAAATCATACCGTTTATCATTAGTTTTCAAATGAAATTATGGCATTCGTTATGGACAAGTCCAATTAAAAAAATGGGGCATCAGTATCAAAGGAATTGCCTTATTTTACTAAAGTTCAGTGGGATATATCTGACCTACCATTTGTTAGAAATACGGATTGTCAAATTAAGCATGTCATCTAGATATATAGAGGAAGGGTTAAAAGCTTCAATACTATCAGCTTGATTATTGTCAGAAATAGACAGCATGAAATTTCTCTCATAACAAAACAAACACATATCTGCAACAAAAGGAGAACAAATAGTATTCATTCGAATACCTACTTTTTTAAATATAATTTCGAGCCACATCTTATAAATATATTGTCCAAAAGATTATGGAGACAATCACACATTTTCTGACATGACAAAAAAAATCTTTTAGGTTGTTCAGAAGTGAAAGAAGCGTGTTTCCCATTCAAAGCCAAGGGAGTGTCGGGCCGTGGGTTAACCAGCATCACTGTATTGTGTCCTTGAGCAAGACACAGTTATCCGTGCTTAGTACTGGTCCAACGCAGGAAGGCCCATCCAGACATAACTGAAAAATTGTTGACTGTGACGTAAAGAATCAAATCAAATAAACAAACATTACAAGCCAAATATGGTGAGCACTCTTTGTTAAAAGTTTGCTCAATTGATTCAATTTTTCTTTGATTAGATTTTGAGGCAATATATTAAAGAGAGTAAAGAAATCATATGTAGACAAACTAGATGCTAGAAAATCTTTAGATTTTTTTAAGAACTCACCTGATCTAATGTCAGACAGTTTTGATCCATAGCCAGATCAGATATATTGCCTGGCCTTGTCTGGGTCAAAACTGTTTACATGTTTTATTATCCGCCGGAATATAGTTTTAGCGTTGTCCATCCATCCATCCATTTCATCTGTCTGTCTGTCCATTCATCAGTCATTCCGTCCATCTGGCGCCATATCCAAGTATCTATTGTTCAGATATGATCCATTCTTGGCATTAATAAGCAGTACCATAGACAGTCGATATCCTATAATTTTCATTACAATCGACTCATCAACACTTGAGTGCCCTTGACTTAGTATAGGCAATTATTATACAAAAGCTATATTGGCTTTTTTGTGTAATGAACTTCATATTTCGCCAAAGCTATTATATTTGACAACTTCTCACTATAGACCATAATTGTTTAGTGCCTGTAGATAGCCATGACAGTGTCAAAATTTTACCTCATCCCCTTAATCCCTTGACTCATAGGTCAAGTATAATTAAATTCCGTACTTACTAAGTCAGTTGTCTATATTTTTTTACCAAATTTATGCATGCAGGTAGAGTTACATTAGGTATGAAAAATATCAAATGGGATTTCAGTTTGAAGTCCTGGGTCTGATCCCCTGGATGGACTTTGGGGGTGGGGTTATGACCAAAATTTTATTTTTGTCGGAAAAAGTAAGTGAGTATGATCAGGAAATACCACAATCACAAACCACAGTCAACCACATGGCACAGCGAGGAAGAGCCGCTCAACCATCACGAGACACCAGGAAGACAAATTAAGCAAAGCAACCAGCTATCTCTTCCCCATTAAGATGATTGCAATACTAGAATGGACATAAAGTAACGTACAACAAAACATAGAACAGTTACAGACTCCCACAATAGGAGTAACAATAAACAAAAAGTCAACAACAACAGAACCACCGCCTTAGAACGGACAGCAGCCTAAGCCACCGGGGGGCTTAAAATGCATTTTACTGGTACCAAATCTTCGCCCTAGATTCTGCTGTTGTTGAAGTACAAGAAATGTTCAGCTCGCATGGAGGCCATCTAACTAATGCAATGTATCATCATGGAGAAACACTCTAATCAAATTAACACACCATGATGAAACAAAGAAAAGGGCTCATGACTCACAGATAGTCAGAGCTAAAAAACACCTCAAGTTGAGCCATGGTGGGTCCAGCTACAGATAAGCATCAGGCCCCAACCCACCGATTAAAGCTTTACATCAGAGCCATTATAGAGTCTGAAGCCTGACCCACCGTCGTGCAATTAAAGAGGAAACCATAGCTATAAACCGTGATTGGGTTTAGAGCTAAGCATGCAGACTGTCGCATGATATCCAAGTTATATCCAACCCTTGTATGACGTTTTACTATCTTTTTGAATTGATCACTAAAATAAGGTTTTCCAACAATTCGTTTGAATATGTCATGCTGCATATCAAATGAAAGGGAACTCCACATGCAGCAAAATTTGGCCTCCAGACACACCCTCAAAAATAGTAAGTGAGTATGATCAGGAAATACCACAAGCACAAACTGCAGACAACCCCTTGGCACAGCGAGGAAGAGCCGCTCAACCATCACAAGACACCAGAAAGACAAATTAAGCAAAGCAACCAGCTCTCTCTTTCCCATCAGGATGATTGCAATACTAGAACGGACATAAAGTAACATACAACAAAACATAGAACAATTACAGACTCCCACATTGGGAGTAACAATAAACAAAAAGTCAAAAACAACAGAACCGCCTTAGAACGGACAGCAGCCTAAGCCACCTGGGGCGTAAATGCATTTTACTGGTACCTAATCTTCGCCCCAGATTCTGCTGTTGTTGAAGTACAAGAAATGTTCAGCTCGCATGGAGGCTATCTTACTAATGCAATGTATCACCATGGAGAAACATTTTAAACTAACACACCATTATCAAAACAAAGAAAAGGGCTCATGACTCACAGATAGTCAGAGCTAAAGAAAACCTCAAGTTGAGCCACGATGGGTCCAGCTACAGATAAGCATCAGGCACCAACCCACCGATTAAAGCTTTACGTCATAGCTGTCATAGAGTCTGAGGCCTGACCCATCGTCGTGCAATTAAAGAGGAAACCATAGCTATAAACCGTGATTGGGTTTAAAACTAGGCATGCAGACTGTAGCATGATAGCCAAGTTATATCCAACCCTTATATAACGTTTTACTATCTTTTTGAATTGATCACTAAAATTAGGTTTTTCCACAATACGTTTATAAACTAAATCACCATAAAATATAGGTTCTGATATGCCTTGTTGCAGAAGAGTTTTAACCCAATATTGTATATAACAATTAACTCTGAGTGTTTGTGGTAGAATTTAGAAAATACTTTTCGAATTTTATGATATCTATAACATTGTTTTAATAACTTAGCAGTTAAAAATAAGTTTTTGTTGTTGAAGTCATCAACATTAGAACACACTCTCGCAAAACGAAATATATACACCATAGAAGGAGAGCGAGGAATATCTCCACCGAGAAAGGGGAAATTTACTATTTCAAAATTAAAATCATCCCATTTATCATAAATTTTAGAAGAAACTATGCCATTTGTTATCGACAAGTTGAAGTCCAAAAAAGGAGCTTCAGTATCAGAAGAATTCGCCTTATTTAACTGAAGTTCAGTGGGATATATCTGACCTACCATTTGTTCAAAATAAGGATAATAAATATTAAGTAAGTCATCTAAATATCTTGAGGTTGAGTTAAAAGCTTCAATAATATCAGTTTGATTATTGTCAGACAGAGACAACATAAAGTCTAGGACTGGGGTCAAAAGGTCAAAACACGTTTTCTTAAAGTAGTCTTTTCCATCCTTTCTCTGATTGGTAGTGAGTACATTTTTACACTTAATTTCCAAGTTAAAAAGGATTTAATGGCCTGGTTTTTGTTTTCGTTGTACCATCAAGTGCATTTATGGGGTGCTTGGTTGTATTGATTCCTGATCTTTGCCCTCATTCTTACTTTAATGGGTTTCCATCCTTTTTCTGTCTGGAGGATAAGGAGTGAGTGGTATTAAAAGAAATGAATTTGAGGGTCAAAGTTTGGTCATTTGTTACTGGAACATTGATAGGAAACCTGGTAAGCAGACATTTTTATCATCTTAGACATTCTATTTTAGTTGTAATTACATGCATTTACATCTTATACTATTTTCAAGGGTTCTTTTTTTTAAAAAAACTTTGAATTCGTTGTTAATAAAAACCAATGTGAAATATATTACTATAATTGTTTTTTTTTTCCAATCTA
The DNA here is from genome assembly GCA_964019695.1 of Loripinus fragilis. Lineage (NCBI taxonomy): Eukaryota > Metazoa > Mollusca > Bivalvia > Lucinida > Lucinidae > Loripinus > Loripinus fragilis. Next base: position 16,863,135 of record OZ026518.1, on the reverse strand, counting down.
GAGCTGAGTTCTGACCCTTACTGGAGGCAAACAGGCTCTAGATCAAGTATACAAGTCAGCTCTGTTTACATTTGGGACAAAAGTTAATCATCAGTTTATAGATTTTATAGATCGATAAACTCATCCTAGAAAAAAACTGAAAATAAACCGATGATCTCATTCTAAAAATAAATTTATAACATAAAAATAAAATAAAATGATGACGTCAGCCAAAATGCCCACTACGCATGCGCAGATTGTGGGGTTAGACCTGCCCATATACTACTGCCATTGTGGTATGTGGCATGTGACCTTTGACTCTAAGGCCATATAATGTGCGGTGATCTTAGTAACATTTTTTACACTCCATCGGCAATAATTACATGCCAATTATGAACATTCTAGGGCACATATGTAGACTGAGAGATGGACAGACAGACAGACGGACGAATGAGACCGATAACAGTAGGCTTGCCTATCCGACTTTTTTTTCTAAAAGTATGTACATATTGAACCATAAATTTCAACTTAGTATTGTCACGCTCTATATGCACATACATCACACATGTACTTGGAGATTAGATATAGATAGATTATGATTTAAAAATGATAATTTTACCTTACATTAATTTTACCTTTTTTTCCTAGTATGATGTTTCAAAATCATCGTACAAGCCGCACTTACAGAGACAACTTAGCACGTCCGATGGGTCTACACAAAACTGTTTCTGAACTGATGCGCAGGTTCCATATATTATAAATGTTGCACATGACGTCCTGACAAGACTGCACGCGAAGGAGTTTGATCATTTTATTTATATCTCCTAGTTCAGTGTACTAGTCAAAAAAGGTCCATGTTTCAGTATTCGAAATGCCTATGCATGTCCGACGAGACCGCGCAGGGCTGTTTCTAATACGGTTGTGCATGTCCTAATGTTTAAATGCACTACAGTGCAATAGACTGCACAAGGATATATCATAGAGTAAAATACAGCAATAGGATAAATTCATTTTCATAATTGATTGACAAAGTCAGAAAAAAAATATTCTTAAAGTATGGCATGGTTGGTATCAAAACAATGGCAAATTTATACAGAATCTGAAACAAAATAGTTTATTTAAGTTAGAATATGTTTTCCATTTCGATGTTAGATTCTAAATTATTTTGTAGTTTTAGACCAGGATCTGTCTCCTTTTTACTGAGTCGAACCAACGCTGCTCGCAGGTGTTGACATTAATCGGGGTGATCATATTTTAGCGTCTTGCATTTGACGAACAATAGCGTTTTTCACACATGAGTCAGTTGTGCAAACATGGATGTTCAGATCACAAAGTCTGCCATCCGCGTCCGTTTGGCGGCGGCGCTATATATTGACCCCCAAAAGGGATGTTGGCCATGAGCTAATAAGCATTTTGCTTCCCAATGGGGAATTTTGTAGACTATGTTTTTCACAATGTGAATCATCTGACGAGCTTTTTGTAACATGTTAGCCCTCTGGAGGCTGGGGCGTTTGGGTGTTACAGCGTGTTAATTACGTAACCCCTCATTTAAAAAAAAATAATATGTAATTAAGGCTGTTAAGGTTGTTTTTGAACAATTCAAATTGGCTAAATATTCATGTAATATACAAGAACAGTTAATTACCTGCAGATATTGATGTTTGTCAAAATAATTTAGGCATATTATGGTGTCATTTACGTTACATTTTCAACTACATCTTATAAAACCATTGAAAAGTTGTTAAATAGTTTCATTTGATAATTTTCTCAATAACTATTTTGGATTAAAAGAACATGAAAAAACTCTGAAAAACAATTCATTGACCATTCCAAAACTGCAAACAGCATGCTTCTATCACAAAAACTCTAAGGGTTATAAGCTCTGAAGAAAACGTTATGTAAGGTAAGATTTTTTTCATTTTAAAAATACAGCATGAAATCCTATCTGTATGCTTTTAAACACCATATATGAGCAATTTATTGATAAGCAAAACCGAAAGGGAATATTAAACATTGTTTCTGGTGTTAAATATCATTTTGATGTTTGATTGCCAATATGTTATATTAACTTCAAGGCGATCTATATATTGATTAATACTCAAAGTGATACATATTACACCATAGGGTATTTTGATTTATTTAAAAACTATTTTTGTTTATTTGTTTATTTGATAGATATAAGGATAAAATTTTGTCTGAAATGGAATTCATCAGCTCGTATTAAGAGACTATATCAAATTGTAAAAGCATATTTTCTTTTGTGAAATAATATAGTTTTGAACCTTCTTTTTAAAACTATTTTTACCAATTGGCAAAATTTATAGCTTTTAAACTTCATTAACAAAGAATATTAGAGCTCTAAAGTGATAGCTGAATAAAAATATATTCCCATGTTTTGTCAAAACTGTTAAAGTAACGTATATTACCGTATTTAATATATCATAAGGTACTATATGTTTCCAAAATCAAAGACAGTATAAAATGAGTCTGGAATGGTAATATAAGGTAGGTTTAGATTTCTAATACTTATACAAAGACTGTTGGTACTAAGTTTAACTCAATTACAGCAACCAAATAATTTTAGTGCAACCAGTTACCTGTTGTTCATATTATACGAACATTGTCAGTAACACGATACATGCTAATATTCTTTGTATATTTATGCTCATCAACAGTAATAAAATCTGCTTATTAACTAAATGATGGAAGTAGTGGCATACAAAAGTGTGTGCTAACAATCCAGATAGCATCAAGCATATATAAGTTGATACAATAAAAATTAATATGTGTTACATTAGATACTGCGCATTATAAGCTAATGTAATCAGAAACAGATTAAAGAATTTGTCTCCAAATAAAACTTTAATACTGACATCTTATTTGTATATGTAGATGGTGACACATTACTTTATTTTTTAGCTTTTAAGTAGACTTTTTTATCTTCAGCATAGCTTTCACTGTTTAGCGAATAAAATGTTAATGAAATCAACATAGTTTTTCTGATCATTTGTTCCCTAAAGCAATGCAAACTTATAAATAAGTAAATGATTTACAAAGAACAAATACTTCCATAAAAATGGGGAAAAATAAGTGTTAATGATGGCTTTTACGTGACAATGATCACATGTGATATGATCATATCGACAGAATCAGGCCAGTTGTTACTTACGATACCACTTTAAATTTATAAGACTTTATCAGCCAGAATAAGGGCAGACCAAATTTGGTCCGCTGACATTCAAGTTAATGTAAAATAGATTTTACAATGTTCTTTCAGCATGTGGGATGGAAAACATGTAAAACAGTGCTGTCATGAAATCTTACGTAGTTTTAAAAATTAATGTCAAAACAGCTGATGCGTATTTCCACTATACAGAATATGGCATGACCAAATTATTGCAGGAATCCTCATTAACAAAGCTTTATATGAATATTAAACTAATAGAATGAGTTGTAAACACACTATGGATTGGAATCAGGACATATAAAAAAAGTCGACTATTCTGACAAAAGTAGCACTGAGTGGCCACCCTATATCACTATCAACAGTGTTACCATAATGAACTTACATGCAATGTTGACAAAGTAAACATGATTTGTTTGATAAGTATCTATGCATTTCTGATTACCATGGGCTTTTTATCTCCAAAAGAAATCATATTATATTTCTTTCACAATGAAAAAGATATCATTAATATCAGATATATTGTAGTGTTTCTAGTGCCATATGTGTTACATGTGTGTAAGATATAGTACACCAAATATTGAAACCATATCTCAGATTTGTTCTTTGACAGTAGCAAAAGTACGAAAATTATTGCATTTAGATGGAAACAATTATTGCTGATCTTATCCAATGTAATATATAAAGTGCTCATATGAAGATTTGACTAGCATGTGAGATTTTGGTACTTAACACATATTGGCAAAAGCCGGCATTAATTGTCTATGCTGACGCAGTGAAGCCAGCTGTCTTAATTCTGGTCTACATCTATACTTAGTGTATGCAGGCAGTAAATGCACTGGTGAGTCTACACATTTACACAGGCTAACATGAGCCTTCACTTCTTGAAACTGTGATAAGTACCAAAATTAAATGTGCTGGTTCATTTGATTTATTTTTTGCGTTACTTGTTATAATCTATTATGCTTGATTTGAATTATGCAATTGATTAGAAGGATGTATTGTTGTAACCCAGATCATATTTTCATTTGGTATGCTAGATATGAATAAAACAAAATTTCACTGTTAGACTAAGCATAATTGACAGAAATAACCAATTGATTATTTAAGTTCATAAATTTAGTCATGCATATGTACAATACAATACTAACAATTCAAGGGAGCTTCCTATGTATTATCCCTTTTAAGTATATGACTAACAAAGAACTTTTAGAACAAAACGTATGCTGTCATGTTTCATTACTTCACAAAATTGTATAACCAGATGAAACAGGTGACAAGTGTTATATTCTCCTAAAATATTTGTGTCATGCATGTTACCGAGATAAAGTGTATACTGGACATGCTTTAGATGTAGAGGGATTCATTACTATAGGGGATATAACCCTAGGTTTGGCATGGTGGGTGCCATATATGGGTCAGCAATCACAATGACATTTTTTAAACTTTAGTTTTTGTTCAAGGGATAAACACCTTATTCAATTCTTCATTTCTCACGCTTAAATGACTTAACATTTTAGAAATTGTAAGGTAGCTTTCTTTCTTGATTGTTATCAATATAGTTGTTGTAATCAATAGCTGATGAGCTATATATGTATTGTGTTGGCTTACACAATTGTCAATAGATCTTACTAAATTACTACATGCTTAATAACATGTTTCATCTAATGGAACTGTAGACAGTGAGGAAAAATGTCTTGGTTGATAAGTGTATATGTTTTTCTGATTACCATGAGCCTTTTTGTTCTGACCAAAATAGTAGTGAGAGGCCACCCTAAGTCACAAGGCAATGAGCTCGGACATACCGGGGTTTTTGCTCCAGTATTCAGTTTTAGTTACTGTTGAGTTGTTATCTTTGCTTTATCTCCTTTTTATATCTTGATTTATATGTTCTAGGAGATGATGCATTGATAAGTTAGGGGCATTTCATGCAAACCAAACATCTATGTGTCTTGATACACATCTGAACTAAGGGTGAGGTTGGTGCACTGTTAAACCTGTTAAAGCCCTCCAGTAAAATATTTACTGACCGTTCCAAGGCGGTTCTACTTTTGTGGATCTTTTATGTTTTATCTGTCTTGTGTTTGCTATGCCTTTGTACACGGCTATTTATATGTGCCTTGTGGTCACCTGTTGGGAAAGGGTCGACCTCTTTGCTCTCGTTTGTTGTGTCTAACTGTGAGTTTGTTACTTTCCCATTGGTATCTTGGGTCAGTTGTGGTACTTGAATTTATCAGTTCCTGATCTTTGCTCCATTACTTACTTTGCATACACAATGCATCATTTCATGTATAAATTTAACAAATATATATAAGTGTAGGACAGATAAGTGATATTAATTAAGCATTTAAGAAGCATAATATGATCATTGAATTAAGTACTTTCTGAAAATGATGTTTACATATATTCGAAAAAAAAAACACTCTTAATTGCAATGACATTTTATGTGCTTTGAGTTATAATTTCTTCCTTTTCATCACCCATACTTTTGTCAGATTTTAATCCCACTTAAATTTTATGTTAAAAAGGCAATATTTATTGTTTATCTCATTTATTGGAGCCCTCAAATGGCAATGATCTACATCCTCTAGCAGTTTAACCTTAAACGATGCTAATTTCGCACTAACAGAATGTATATAAAGAAATGTAACGTATGTAACAGTAATAAAAGGTGCCTAAATGTTTTGAACTTATACTGCTAGTCATTTAATTTCAATTACAAGATTATATTGATATGTAAGAATAAGAAACAGTTTGATATAAGTATTTATTATATAATCTATAAATAGACATATTCTGATTGGCCTAGATGCATATCCACTCGAGTGAATAAAACTACATATTGCATGGTTTGCCGGACGTGACGTTGCAAAGCACACGGCACGAGGTAATATTGCATGGCTCATGGGAAGTGACGTCAGAACGTCAAATAATTTCGCATGATTTGTCCATAACGTCAGTGGTTTTAATGGTATAAAATGGCAGAAAATGCATAACAAACATGTATTTCATAATAAAACAATTGTTGACTTATATTTCTGTAGACATGGAGTGTTATTGAACAGTAGAATTAATCATATTGACCTCCGCTCCGCATCGGTCAATATGACCTTTACTGTTCAATAATACTCCATGTCCACCTCAACATAAGTCAGTAATTGAATAATATATGCTATAGGATTTCCTATTATTTAGGGTAATGTATTAAACTCTGCCTTTGCAGGCTAACGCCCAAACCCATAAAGAGGTAACGTGCATTATTTTGTGGCATATGTTATGTGGTTTTAGGAATTTATAGTGTATAAAACTTCACCTCAGATATATTTTGGCAGTTCATGGTCTAATAATAGCACAACACTAAATAGTAGTAAACTTGAGAGTAAGTAACGTATATAACTGAAACATAATGGATTAAATTTGTTTTGATGCATACTAGCTGTTTGCTGCGTTTAATTAAGTGATTTTAAGGCCATCAGCATGACTATAAATAAGATTTAGGTATAGGTTGTCTTTGCACAAGAGGACTAGAAGCTGTTATAGGCTAACGTAGTTAACAAGGCTGTAACACTGTAACGCCCCAACTGCCAGAGGGCTAACATGTGTCGTTTTGCGTCATATATAATGTAGTTTTAGAAAAATCATAGTGTACAAAATAACCCCTGAGGGGAGGGGGTCCATAAGCAGCTCACTGTCTATAATAGTATTTTTAACATTAAGTTTTGATAGTTAAGAAAATTGTAAACTTATATCTATCTCCAGTGTTTTCATTTATTTATTATATCTTGAGTATATTGTTGATGGGACGTAAAGAATCGAATCAGACAAACAATATTTTGAGTATACCGCTCACCAACACGCTCACAGCTCACTTACCCAGTACACAACAGTGCTTGAATTATCAATATTGCATCATTAAAGATGCAATGTTCCCACTCAAACTGTTGTAGATGTAGTGTTCCAATCAATATTTGCAGTTGCAGCTACGTGTATATATTTGTAGAGTTTGTGTGAGTTAGCCGGGGAGTTAGCCCTCCTAATATGTTTTTTTTTTGTAAATAGGACGCAGGAAGCGACCTCGGGTGATATTTTGATGACATTTACTGAGCACATGTGAAGGATTGGTGAGATTGATTAGTCTTTTTTTACCGCATGTATTTTTTATGGTTTAACTCTTTGTCCGACTAAAGAAACCAATCTTCGAGGAAAAGGTTTTATTTAATTTCATTCATTTACCCTCCGTATTTACGGAATACACCCCGATCAACTAATACGACCATGCTTTCTGCCTAATTTAATTATTTGTCACGGCAATCTGCCGTTAAACTGTCACCTGTCAGCTTTCGTTTTAGCCTTTTTAATATAATAAGCATAATCCGTACCGACAGTAACTTTACACTTTGAACTACCGAATATATCTTTACTGTTTTGTTATTTATATTGCAATGAGTTGCTGGTACCCGCCCTAACCTAATTCTCGAAAAACAACTTAAGTAAATTAATCTTCTTTCGAATTATCTGTGCTTTCATTAAAAGCACAAAATCAGTATTTCCTAACAAAATCCAAAGTAAACCTAGGATTGAACCCGCTATTTTAAGGGCCATCGATTGCCCATTAAAATACTGCAAGACATTTTGTCTCAGACGTAAAGTTTGTATTTGGCAGCATCTTAAAGTTGGTTCACTTTGAAATTATCTCCCTTTGAATATTTAGTCCCTGCTAAACGTGCAATTAACAGTGATTTATTTTCTATTTTTCATGACAAGTCTGCAATACCATTGCATCCTGGGACCCGTTGAAATAAAATCTTTGCAAAATTCTGAATAAAAGATGTAGGATGCGCAGGGAACAAAATCACCGTTTATGTCAGATGCCATTTGAATTTTTCATCAGCGATTTGTTGGGACGTTTGCCCTGAGTTTGTGACAAGATAATCTGCTAAAAAATTTCATCGGTTTCGAAGAAAAACGGCAAACTCTTTCTTATGGGAAATTCGATTAAAAGCACTAAAAATTCACGAAAAGGGGTCTGTACGTAAAAACACAGCCCTAATTTGTGTTACTCGAAGGGTGATGCAGGCTGATTTGAACATTAAACAACAATTCAATTGTCTTTCAGACTGGTTCTTTAAAATAAAAAAAAAATGTCCAATCGCAAAGCTACTTTCTTGTAATTATCTCGCTGAAGAAGAGAGAGGGAGAGATGGCTGCGTTACTTTGCCTTTAAATGTCATTTGACGGTAAGTGTTCTGTGTCTCTTCCTCGCGGTACCATGGGTTTGTCTGCAGTGTAGTATCATAGCATTTCCTGGTCATACATACTTTTCCATGTGAGTTCTTAAAGTTCAATTTAAAAAGTCTACATTTGCACACGTACAACCGGCTTCTTTGTTGGCAACCAGAAGCATCCGACAATGTAAAAACATCTAAAAATCCCATGTCTGCTTACTGAACGAGCGAAATTGCAGTTCAAAACCCATCTTTTACGAAATTGACTGAAATTACCTTCCTTTAAATCAAACAAATAACAATTTAAGAACTTCCAAATCTCCTTAACATAACATCATTTTGAGTCCTATTTTGTCTTAATTTGTTGTGTTTGTTTATGACAACACTTAAACAATAGAGAAAAACAAAACCTATGGCTGATGTTGGGCATAAAAGGTTCACCAAATCTGTGTTTTATAACCCCATCAGTAGTATGAGCAGCACTATAGCCTCAAGACCTGTTTATCTATATTTAGACATTATGACCTCTTACACTCTGAGCCCTTTTCTTCTGACACGTATTCAGACAGCTGTGCGTTTATGGAAAATCAATTTTAATGACCGCTATAAAAGAAGAGCAATAAAATGCACGTGATCGAATCCAAGGTCCCTTATGACCACACAAAATAAAGGCTTATTGGCATAAAGACTGTATATGTACGATAAATACCTAAGGGCACATAGGGCAGTCAGTAACGTACCAGAGTGCAGATACTTGTCTGTCTGCGGATCCAGGGGTCGCGAGTTCAATCCCGACCAGGTCCCACGGAGATTGATAATTAAACAAACGGCGGACACAATATATTACCGTTTTTAAGTGTGTGTGTGTGTGTGTTGTTGTTTTTTTTCAGAGGGAAAATATGTGAATGAAAAAGAAACCTACCGTTTTGCAGACATAATTGACTTCTGGCGTGGTTCTGACGTTAACTCTCTCACAATTTCCGTGGATTGTGATCAAGTTCAGATTTGGCATAAGGTTTGACGTCTTGACAGAAGCTGATAGTCGCCCTTGTTGAGGTGAAACAGATAGATCCATTGACCTAACCCCTTCTAACAGCCTGTCTGGCTCATAGGTCATACCGCGGGTCACATTACAATGTAGATTGTCCGGAAGATACAATGTGCAAGTATGCACGTTAATTGCACTTGATTTTGACTTTGCAAAGCCTAAAAAGGCAGCCAATATTAAACCCAGAGAGTACTTCATAGTGTCGCACGTGGATCAGCCTGATTGATGGTCAATTTAGGAGTTTCATCAGAAAGTTGCATAAGAGGTTTCATAACTTGCTTGATCTGTCTTATTTTTGCGCAAGGTAGATGGGATGCGCGCAAAAGTGATTGGTGAAAACTTTTTGATTGATATTTGTCAGAGCGTATCGTTAAAAAAAAGAGAAGTATTTGTTTTAGTGTATACTTTTATAATGTAATGCGATAAAGGGTTCATAATTATCGATACATGTTTGAATAGTCAAGCTTTTTCCCCTTAAACAATGAATGGGAGTGGACTGTTGTCATTTGTAATGTTATAGTGATTTTGTTACACGTGGATTGGTTCGGACTGCATACCCCGTTAAAGTTGAAGTTGGAAGTAAGAAAAAAAAAATCAAAAAAAAAAAAAAATTCACAAACGTACTTTGATTTATTGCATATATGTGAACAGCCAGGAATCTGCATATAGTAGGCTGTAATGAAGGACAACACTGAAAAATATTCGTGGTTCGCTGCCTAGTGTTTGTGCATACGCTGTTGAGTTAAACAAGGCATAACAATGTCCAAAATATGTTCAAAAGTTTTCTGGACCTTTTAGTATTTCGTTTATCTCATGTATTGATCTTCTGAAAAAAGCTTGTTACATAGCAGATTGAGAGAACTAGATTTTGATGTACTTATAAAATCGACGGTTTTTTGTTCTTTTGATCTAAATATTCCTGGTAGTTCCAATCCAGGTTTTATACTTTGCACAGTTATATTATATAAAGCCAAGTATGCGCTTTTCAAAAAAGTGGAACAACGTATGAAAATAAGCCCTTGGCTCTTTTGCATGTGATTTGATCTAACAAACATTTTACAAACATTTTAATGCAGTGTTAATCCAGGCAGATGGGTCATATGGTCCATGTGCAGTAATGTTAAGAGGTACAGCAGGGGTACAGTCAGGGTACAGCAGGGGTACAGTGGGTGTATAGTGGGTACCAGTAGGGGGTACAGTGGTGGTGGGTGGAAGCATAAAAATAACGCAAAAACTAGTATATGTGTTTTATATTTATTGTAATATTGAACCCAGAACAAGCACTACATAAATCGTACATTATGACATCATTTCCTCTGTACTGGATGCTTTCGAGTACACAGTTTCATCATTTTAGTCACTATCAAGCGATCATTTCGCTTCTTCTGTTGTACATTAAAGTCTTTTACAATGTCTTTCATTGTTTTCCCTGTTGTCTCTTCATAACATAGTATGCACAGTATAGACCGCACACATTGGATGTAGATTGCTGTAGTTGATCAACGTTTTTGAGGTATTTCCTTTTTAGGATCTTTTCAAATCCAACTCCCTAGTATTCTGGCATGTGTCCCAAGGAGTCAAAAAATTCGAAAGGACCACGTTTAGGAAAGTAAAATGCCACCCAGTGTTCACCTGGACCTTGGCTCGTGTCTGTATTGGAAATGAAGAATCTTCCTCTTTGTATTTTAAGTTGATCTGCAGTGCATATTGTGACTGGATAGCCAAGCAGCATATCATACAGTTGTTGACTGTTCATCTTTTAATATCTGAATGAATTCCAGTCCACAGTTGCTTTGCATTTCTTACGCTGCAGATTTCCATCTGTTATACTCTGACTATCATTCTCTTTTCGTTTACGCTCAATCTCTGATTTGGCTATTTCAATCGCTTGAGCTATTGGTGTGATTTGTTTCAATGTGGGACTTTTCTGTTCTTGTGCTTCTTCTTGTGCTTTGTTTTTCATGTGCTTCAAGTTGTTTTTCACGCGTTTCCATTTCCTTTTCCCGTGTTTCTATTTCTTTTAGCTTTCTGTATTTCTTCCCATTGCCCACGACATAACGTCCCATATGGTCATGCTGGACGTATTCATTTCTCAAGTCTTTAAAATGTTGATACCATGCATCGTAGTCTGGCACGTAGGGAACCCATTTTTCTTGTTAAGCATCAGATACTTCGATTGACCCCATTGTTCTCGTTCTTGTATGGTACCTCATCATTCTTACGTTGTTCATTCCTCTTCAGAGGCTCCATCCTCTTCATGGTTTTCTTCTATATTATGATTTGGCCATATGTCCATAAATAAGTCTTTTCTGAGTTTGATGGCTTGTCTGATAGAGTCAGTCTGAATCATATCATGTTGATTTCTGATCGTTCCCGCCGATTCTAGTATTTGCTGTTGAATAGGGTCCTCTTGTAACTCATAAAAATCAAATAGAAATTGGGCATACTCTTGTCTGAGTCTTTTACGGAGATAAGGCAATTCACCATTGGCAGCAAAATGGATAGCTTTTTCCAAGGTAAAACCTTGCTCTTCATAGGCATTTACTTTAGCCTTAAACTGTTCTATGTTGGCCTGCCTGAGCGGATTTTGAATTCTCCTATTCCATATGTCAGGTCTAGAGCGAGCATCTCTTAATTTTCTTCGTTTACCAGGAGGTCCAAGATCGTTTATATAATCTAGAGACTCTACGCTGCAAGCATCTTCATCATCAGACAGAGTTTCCTTGTCTGGAGGTTTAAAAGCATGTTGATCAGTGGACTCAAATATATCAGTTTGTAATCTGTCTTGTTCCGATGTACTCGATTTAAAATCTATGACGAGATAACCATAAGGTCGTGAAGTGGCTTCTTCAAATCGCTTCGTAAACATAGCGCTGGTTGATGGATAAATTCTTCTTGCCAAGGTTGCCACTTGTTGTCTGTCAATTAGGTTATTAAACAAGACCAAGTATTGCGTATTCAATGCAATATCTCTGCACGCTTTACCTTGAGGAAACACGTTTTGGGTAAGGTACACAATAGATATATTTCTGTGGTGACTGCCTTTGGTAAAGAGATCAGCTATTCTCTGATCACACTTCGCTTCAGTCATCAGATCATCAAAGATGATTAGGTTCCGTTTACCTGGATTGATAAACTGAGGACTATTGAGATAGTCTGGGATGCCATGCACAAATTCTATCCATGGAATTCTCTTCTGAAGATCCTCGTACAAGGGTTGCCATTGCCCAAAACACCATAAGATACGTTCTGGAGGTGGGTGTATTAATGAGGTGAGTAACAGCTTTCTAGTCCATTCAGTTTTCCCTGATCCACTGGGCCCAGTCACCATCATAGAAAAGGGATGTTGAAATGTTATTTCCTTCAATGGTTGTGACTGGTCGATATTTTTCCCACTGCCATGGACATTGCGCTCATGTCTTTGCAATGCATCACGCCTACTATAGGACTGGTTGCAGATCAAACACCTGATCATTTTGTCTCAAAGACTAATGTGTCTATACCTTCTTACGCTTTTCAGCCCTCTTACAATCATTGGATCATTGTTACCACCACCCACCACCACGACCACCCACCACCACGACCACCCACCACCACCACCACCACCACCACCACCACCATCTCGACCTCATGTTATGGTAGATTCTCATTGAGATTGTATTTGATCTTGGATAGTAAGTAGCTTAACACTCATTAAATATTCAAGTGATAAGCAAAGGTTCTGATCAGTCTGCGCGTATGTGCAGGCGTGTTTGAGACTTTGCTGGTCGCACATACCAAAGTGTTGGAAATCTCATGCCTGCGCATATGTGCAGACTGATCAGAACCCCCAATTATTGTTAGGGTCTAAGAGAAACAACTGTATGTACGCAGGCAAGATTTTCGAATGTGAGTTCTGTCCCTTTGATTTTTCCTAGCAGCCTACAACTCATTTGCCATGTGATATGTCCACCTTTTCTTCTGACACGTATTCAGACTGCTGTGCGTTTATGGAAAATCAATTTTAATGACCGCTATAAAAGAAGTGCAATAAGATGCACCTGGCCCATTTTAAGGTCCCTTATGACCAGCCTACAACTAATTTGCCATGTGATATGTCTATAAATCAGTCATATTGTGGACTGGAATTCATTCAGATATTAAAAGATGAACAGTAAACAACTGTATGATATGCTGCTTGGCTATCCAGTCACAATATGCACTGCAGATCAACTTAAAATACAAAGAGGAAGATTCTTCATTTCCAATACAGACACGAGCCAAGGTCCAGGTGAACACTGGGTGGCATTTTACTTTCCTAAACGTGGCCCTTTCGAATTTTTTGACTCCTTGGAACACATGCCAGAATACTATGGAGTTGGATTTGAAAAGATCCTAAAAAGGAAATATCTCATAAACGTTGATCAACTACAGCAATCTACATCCAATGTGTGCGGTCTATACTGCGCATACTATGTTATGAAGAGACATCAGGGAAAAACGATGAAAGACATTGTAAAAGACTTTAATGTACAACAGAAGAAGCGAAATGATCGCTTGATAGTGACTAAAATGATGAAACTGTGTACTCGAAAGCGTCCAGTGCAGAGGAAATGATGTCATAATATACGATTTATTTAGTGCTTGTTCTGGGTTCTATATTATAATAAATATAAAACACATATACTAGTTTTTGCGTTATTTTTATGCTTCCACCCACCACCACTGTACCCCCTACTGGTACCCACTATACACCCACTGTACCCCTGCTGTACCCTGACTGTACCCCTGCTGTTCCTCTTAACATTACTGCACATGGACCATATGACCCATCTGCCTGGATTAACACTGCATTAAAATGTTTGTAAAATGTTTGTTAGATCAAATTACATGCAAAAGAGCCAAGGGCTTATTTTCATACGTTGTTTCACCTTTTTGAAAAGCGCATACTTGGCTTTATATAATATAACTGTGCAAAGTATAAAACCTGGATTGGAACTACCAGAAATATTTAGATCAAAAGAACAAAAAAACGTCCATTTTATAAGTACATCAAAATCTAGTTCTCTCAATCTGCTATGTAATGAGCTTTTTTTCAGAAGATCAAGACATGAGATAAACGAAATACTTAAAGCTCAGGAAAACTTTTGAACATATTTTGGACATTGTTATGCCTTGTTTAACTCAACAGCGTATGCACAAACACTAGGCAGCGAACCACGAATATTTTTCAGTGTTGTCCTTCATTACAGCCTACTATATGCAGATTCCTGGCTGTTCACATATATGCAATAAATCAAAGTACGTTTGTGCATTTGTCCTTGTTTTTTTATTTTTTTTACTACCAACTTCAACTTTAAAGGGGTATGCAGTCCAAACCAATCCACGTGTAACAAAATCACTATAACATTACAAATGACAACAGTCCACTCCCATTTATTGTTTTAGGGGAAAAAGCTTGATTATTCAAACATGTATCTATAATTATGAACCCCTTATCGCATTACATTATAAAAGTATACACTAAAACAAATACTTCTCTTTTTTTTCAACGATACGCTCTGACAAATATCAATCAAAAAGTTTTCACCAATCACTTTTGCGCGCATCCCGTCTACCTTGCGCAAAATAAGACAGATCAAGCAAGTTATGAAACTTCTTATGAAACTTTCCGATGAAACTCCTAAATTGACCATCAATCAGGCTGATCCGCGTGCGACACTATGAAGTACTCTCTGGGTTTAATATTGGTTGCCTTTTTAGGCTTTGCAAAGACAAAATCAAGTGCAATTAACGTGCATACTTGCACATTGTATCTTCCGGACAATCTACATTGTAATGTGACCGGCGGTATGACCTATGAGACCGACAGGCTGTTAGAACGGGTTAGGTCAATGGATCTATCTGTTTCACCTCAATAAGGGCGACTATCAGCTTCTGTCAAGACGTCAATGTGAGAGAGTTAACGTCAGAACCACGCCAGAAGTCAATGTTGTCTGCAAAACGGTAGGTTTCTTTTTCATTCACATATTTTCCATCAGAAAAAACAACAACAAAACACACACACACACACACACACTTAAAAACGGTAATATATTGTGTTCGCCCTTTGTTTAATTATCAATCTCTGTGGGACCTGGTCGGGATAGAACTCGCGACCCCTGGATCTGCAGACAGACAAGTATCTGCACTCTGGTACGTTACTGACTTCCCTATGTGCCCGTAGGTATTTATCGTACATATACAGTCTTTATGCCAATAAGCATTCATTTTGTGTGGTCATAAGGGACCTTGGAATCGATCACGTGCATTTTATTGCTCTTCTTTTATAGCGGTCATTAAAATTGATTTTCCATAAACGCACAGCTGTCTGAATACGTGTCAGAAGAAAAAGGCTCAGAGTGTAAGAGGTCATAATGTCTAAATATAGATAAACAGGTCTGAACGTGTCAGTTACAAAAATAGAAAATGACGTCATTACAAGAGTGACCTTGAACTTGGGGCTATAGTGCTGCTCATACTACTCCCATCCCTTTCTGCAAAATCATCAGAGAATTTCCATTATCAATTGTTTTGATGCTGATTAGTCTTAATGCTAAAATGCTTGTGATGACGAAAACAATCAAATTTATTTGATCCTGTTGATTATCAAAATGCTGGACCAATAATGAATTTTCCGAGTGTTTTCACGCACGCTCGAAATCGATGACGTCAGAGTATGTTACAGATCAATGGCTGTGGTCGTAAAAGCAATGCATACAAATACGCATAACATCTTACAAGAGAGTTTGCTCAGTGATGCTTAAATATGCTTGAACGGCTCGGGGTTATGACGGACACACAAGCTATTTATGTTGTTACTTTTGGTTTTAAGGGTACTCTTGTTCGCTGCTTTGTCAGCGGTTCTATTGATTTTCAAATGAATTTGTCTTCTTTGCAAATCGTTTCTAAATGATCCAAGTTTGTAATGTAACAATTTAAATGAAATTTGTTTTAAGTTTTTTTTTATTTATACAATATTTCGAAGGGGGGCGCACTTTTAGCTAAAGTAGCCAGTCTACCAAGTTGCCCTCTATAAAACAAAACATATAAATAATTATACATATAAATACAATATACAATATGTACATAAGCATTTGTGAGCTAATAAGAGTAAAGGGTGCGATGAAATATGTAACTAACGTATTCAGTAAGATCATAAGACTTAAAGACTTAAGATGATATGTCTAAAACTTTAGAATGTAAATTTAAATTGACTTAGATACTAAAACAATTGCACATCGAGTCCAAGTGGCCCTCTATAAAACAAAACATAAAAACAATTATTCATTTAAATACAATATACAATATGTACATAAGCATTTGTGAGATAAAAAGGTTAAAGGATGCGATGGAACATGTAACTAACGGGTTCAGTAAGCACAAAGTGTCTGCTTTATTTGCTTAAAAAGAATATTGTTGTACTGAGAGTACATGTATATAATTTGGTATTAAATATGTTTTTATCCGAATTATCTTGACCTACATGGCTTAATTTACGGTTAGGCCGTCTAGCCTATTGCTAGCCGCTTAATATACCTGTGCGACATACTACTTGCACGAGCACGAGGTAAGTGCACCTATTCATTTTTTAACAAAAGATGTAACAGTCGCGTTCAAACATTTGGAACTGTCAGACATAAACATCAAGCGGACATAACTTTATTGTTTGAGTATATATTTACTGCCGTCATTTACCTTAGCACTATTATCCCCACAGCTTCGTACGGATTATACCTAGAAAAACGTCTCTATGTAACTGTAACTCGTTGACTGAGATCTAAATCATCAGCCCAAAACAAAAGTAAATGTCTTAGCACTGTTAATGGCGTAGATCACGTTAGCTTTTGAACTCTGTCTAATTTAAACGAAATTAAAACTTTTGTCAACTTTATCAAATCAAACATTCTATATGGGTTTCAATACCTGAAAAAAGTAAAAGAACATTATCAGGAATTACCACAACCACACACTGCAGACCAACCAACGGCACCATGAGAAAGATTCACAGAACACTAACAGTCACAAGCCATCAGGAAGACATTAAGTAAAGCAAGCAGCTTTCTCTTTCCCAAAATATAGAAAGGACACTTTATAATAGTACTAGTTAACAAAACACGTACCGAACACAGATCCCCCACACAATGGGAGCAACAATAAACAATGAATCAACAACAACTGAACCACCGCCTTAGAACGGACGGCAGCCTAAGCCACTTAGGGGTTCAAAAGCATTTTAATGGTATTCCTAGATTCTGTTATTGTTAAAACACAAAACATATTTAGCTCGCGTGGAGACTTCCTACTAATGCAATGTATCATCACAGAGAAACAATCTAATCAAATTAACGCACTATCATAAAACCTAGAAAAGGGCTCACGACTAACAGACAGCCAGAGCTAAAGAAAACTTTAAGTTGAGCCAGGATGGGTTCAGCCAGACAAACATAAGGCACTAACCAGTGGATGAACGCTTTGCGTCAGGGCCGCCATGCAGTCTGGGGCCTGACCCACCGTCATGCAATTAAAGAGGACACCACAGCTATAAACTGTGATTGGGTTCACAACCTGACATGCAGACTGTCGCATGTTATCCATGTTGTAGCCAACATTTTTATAACGTTTAATTATGTTTTCGAAACCCTGCTTTTGCTGTAATACAAACATGAAGGATGCAGACCAATCTGCACTTGCTCACAGACTAATCGGTGGCACATTTGTTTTTGGCTCTCTAGATACAATCGGAACTGCCTCGGCCAATTCCGTGGAATCAGACCACGGACGTACATCGAGGATCTACTTTGATAACGCAGGTGAATAATGGGCTAAAATTTTAATGAATAGTGAATACCAGACCCCCCCCCCATCCAGACCCTCACGTATGGCTTATGTAAATGTCACGCTTAGGGATGTCAGTTACAACGTAAGGTGGTTCTGGACGACAATTCGTTACGGGGCCATGACGACTGCTTACCTGTGCTGGACGACAGGTAACGGGTTTTGGATGACAGATTTAGGGTTTTGGACGACAGTGGAAAGGGGCAACACACACAGACGTCGTAGAAAATGATAATATAGTGTGTTTGGCTATTTTGAAGAATTCCTGTCATATAAGTGTTTGTAAGTTCGACATCAGAAGTACAAACACCATAGATATTTGTAGTTTCATTGTAAAACTCTGGTCTGGAAAAGAAACTTCAGAAATGTGTAATTTGTGATTAATTACTTGTGTTTTTATCATGAAATAAGCAAAAATGGTAAGAGAATAGATTTCACATGATTTTTTCAGTCAATTTCAACATGTCCTTCTGAAAAGAAAACTGAAAAACCTCATAGTGTCGTTTTTCTAATGTTACTGATTAGAGACGACTGTGTAACAGGCAATAGACGACGTCAGTTTTTCTGTAACAGATGTGAGACGACATTTTTCTTTCTTTCATGAACACTTGAGTAGATGTAAATACTGCTCTGAAGCCTATTCAATGCCTGAAGAAGTAGTTCAGCATTGTGCGACCTCCCATTGAATGTGCATACCAAGTCCCATGTAATCAGAAGAATTTAAGGATTGGTGGCATTTTAGTCTTCTGGTTCCAGAGAATATTAAAAGGGGTTTTTACCTTATTTGAGTATGGTGGCATCTTGGTAAGTAAGTGAGTATGATCAATAAATATAATCAATTATAAACTCTAGACCAACCCACTATAGGGGGCGCAGTGGTTCAGTGGTTGAGTGCTTGACTTGAGACCGAATGGCCGCGGGTTAGCGCCTCACTGGCGTCACTGTGTTGTGGTCCTTGAGCAAGACACATTTATCCTAGCTTAGTACTGGTTAAGCCCAGGAAGACCCGCCCCTATATGACTGAAAATTTGTTGATGGGACGTAAAGAATCAAATCAAACAAACAAACAAAACCAACCCACTATATCATGAGGAAAAGCCACTGAACATTTACAGTAAAAAGATATCCGTAAGACAATGAAAGCAAAGCTACCAGTTCTCTCTTCCTCTTCAAGATGATTGCAAAACTAGGAAGGGCGCAAAGTAATGCATACGAAAACAAAGACAAACACAGAACCCCCATAATGAGAAGAACATTAAACAATAGATCAACAACAAGAGAATCACTCCCTCAGAATGGACAGAAGCCTAAGCAACGGGGTGGGGGCTTAAATGCATTATAAGATTATTTGAATACTTTTGTCCCTCCATCCTAGTAGTCTCCATATGAAATTCGATTGACAATGTGGTTCAAAGGAGATGTTTGAAAATATTGACGAACAGACAGACGGATGGAGGCTGGAGTCATTTGTATACTATTAGCTCACCTTGGAGCCTTCAGCTTTCGTGAGCTTAAAATGTTATTTTATTCGACCATGTATGATATGTGACTTACACTTTGTTGGACCTGGAGCTTATTAAGGGTAATTGCCAGTAATACTTCCCGCATCAAAATCATTTCAATTGTTTGCATATAGTTTGTTTTACGTATGGACTGTCAATTAATGAAAGAAAGGATATGTCATCACACTCGATTTTTCATAATCTCACATGGAAGTTTTCAGCATTTTACAACTTTTCTGAAAAAATCCAAATCCTTAATATAAAGCTAAAATATTTGTAATTGCCATCCAGCTTCTTTATTTAATTTTATTTATTGCTCATGACCTCAAGCTTTCCCAGAAAATTTGAAAATGTATTTGTTTTCGCAAGCCATGTCAAAATACTGCATAATATATTTTGTTTTATTCCCCCTTAAAAGGATTTCGATTTTTAGAGTAAATTATATATAAAAAAATCTGACATTAAAAATCTTATTAATTGTTTTTATTTCATGGACTATCATTTGACATTTTAGAAAAAAGAAAAAAATGGGGGTCACCAGATTAATTATCTTGCAGGAGGGCTAAAGTTATCCCCATCAGCACACATTTCGAGGATAATTCAATATAAAACGTTAAGGAGTGTAATTTTTGTCATGTATGTAATTCCATATTTCTTGTATGAAGTAATTTTGCATTACAAGTGGAAAAAATAAAAATAAAAACAATTTGTTATAAGTGCCCACCCTGGAATTGACACTGGTCCTCTGGTTCCAAAGTCTGACACACTAAGCACAAGGCCACGATGTCAAGTAGTGTGCCGCTCGAAATAACAGTACATAACCTGAGTATCGGCCATATTCGTATTCGTGTGCAGGGTAAATGACATTTCACCCTCGGTCAAAACAGAAGATTCTTCAGTGTAAGATATATTTAATAAATCCATCGCTGTCGTCTCCACCTGCTACGCTGTCGACAATAACCTGTAACAAAATATTTGCAGTCGTTACACATCTGTAACATGGAAAAATGACTGCAGTACTTTCGTTTTGATTTTAAAAACGCGTTCGTCTAAAGTAAGCAGGTTTATAAGAAAATTCTTTCTTGGTCCATGTGACAATGCAATGTCTAATCATATCAAGTCACAAAATGTTCAAAGAAAACGAAAGTGAAAGTACTAAATAAGGATATGCGGACATGTGTAGTAGTAAAATACAGTTTCAAGAATAATAATGTATCATATGCATGTTAACTGGATACAGTAGCCATGCTCTACAAGATTGATTAAGTTGAGATGTGTGTCGTGGACAAATATACAAAGACAAAATAAGTTTTATTGTTTATTGTGTCTTAAGTCTCCCAAAAACGATACACATTCAATAACACAAACCTATATTTAAATATATTTCGTCCGGAACATGTAACGCACTGTCGTCCAGAACCACCTTGCGTTGTAACAGACATCCCTAAGCGTGAATGTTGGACGAGGTTGGAAAATGACTTTAATTTGATATGTAGGTGACGCGTTATTCTGGTGATGGCATGCAGGCTCAACTTACACATGACGGCATTTTTCACCAATCGCTTATGATTTCAATTCGATTTTGCGCTAAGTTTGTGCCGTTAACGTTTTGCTAAACCATGAACAAATTTTGGATAAATTTTTCAGACAGTCGTACTTGCGAGCAATAGATTTATAAAATTATGACGTCATACAAAGACAAAATTTAAGGTCTGTTAATGGTTCTTGCCTTTATTTTCGTTTTATTTTAAATAATGGTAAAAATGATAAGGGGACACACGTTAGTTAATGTACAAAGAATATGCCTACATAAAATTACGTCATTTAAGATGAGCTGTCACGGTCTATGGCCAATCGTTTGTCTACGTTAACGTCATCCAAAACGGCCGTCTGGATCACGAGACTGATTGCGTTTCCTCAGCAATTGTTGCTGGTTAAAGACTTTAGACTATTGCAAATGATTTTTAACATTTTTTTCACCCACTTTGCAAAGCCACGAGGTTTAATTTTTACTCAAATGCATTGCAAAAAGGTGGGTGGGGTAGGTTGTTTCATCTGGCAGATGCATAACAACATTGTTTTAACATTATTAACGCATTTTCGGTAAAATAGAGACGATTTTACAACGCTAAAACATGTTTTTCTTGTCAAAGGATTGTGTCTGGAAACAAAGCAAAAGTGGCTAAAATCCTGTGTCACACAAATTTGGTAACCCCTGTCTCAAACCGAGGTCGTTTCGCAGCCTAAAATAATCCAACAGCAATTTTGTTTTCATGAGATACGCTTGACTGATGAGATGTTATAATGCACTAAAATTCGTAGCTTAAGTCTGATCAGTCTAAGAGATATTTACGTTTACATCTGGATGAGGCGTTTTTGTTGACGTCAATATATTTACATTTTACTATAAATATCTAAAATATATTTAGGAAACAAAACAGTTTTGTATTTAATATGCAATCGTATTGACGGGTTTGTTGGAAGCGGATCAACAATTGTGAACACGGACTGCCAATGGAGCAAACAAGAAGCTTGTTTTGCACGTGCGTCTCCGGTGTGTGTGGCTCGCTGTCAATCACAACGGCAGTGCCACTTCTGGCGAATGAATGCAACGTCCGAAGCGTATTGCAAGGGCAAGTGAGCTTGGCAGCTGTCAATCAAATTTGAGTATTTCATGGGGCCATGAACATTTGCAAAAATCTAAAGATTCATTTAAAGCTTGCTTCGAAAATGTTTATATTTAATCTGTAAGCCACACGTGGTTTATCGAATTTATTGCATGGCGTTGTATCACTCACAGAAGCGATGTCATGTGATAAATGCAACCATGATTTTAATATTCTAGCATGTCTCTTCATATACCTTAACAGACTTGTCTGAGCCTTACCGGCTCGATTATCTTGAAAGAGATTTTCTCGTATTGAGATTATTATCTTCATGCGCTTTTCAGTTATGTAAATGTGTTAACGATTTGATATCAGTGTTATTGCATTTTATTTTATAGGACAACAGTTATGACCTCCCTACAAGCAGTACTAGTTGTGGTGTTTGCCATATGGCTAGCTTACTACCTGATGATCATGTCAAACCAAATGGAGTCTGTGGTGACAAAGAAACTAAACACAAGCTACGACTACATCGTTATTGGAGCTGGGTCAGCAGGATCTGTTGTAGCATCACGACTATCAGAGGACCATGAAAACACAGTTCTGCTATTAGAAGCAGGTGGCGACTACACTGAAAACCCAGTCTATCATATTCCCTTTAGATTTTTTGACCTTCAGAAAACTAAAGCTGATTGGGAGTACTATACTGTTCCACAGAAATATTCTTGTCAAGGCATGAACGAGCATCGATCTATGTGGCCACGAGGTAAAGTCTTGGGAGGCACAAGCATATTCAACGCTATGCAATATACACGAGGCAGTCGACATGATTACGATGAATGGGAAACTTTAGGATGTAAAGGTTGGGGCTACAAGGATGTGTTACCATACTTCCTGAAATCAGAAGATATGACGATAGAAGGTCTGAAATCTTCCAAATATCACAGCACAGGGGGATATTTGGCCGTTAGTGGAGGAGCGGTTACGCCTATTGCTGACAAGTTTTTGAAGGCTGGGAAAGAAATAGGTTATGATATCGTTGATTATAATGGTGAAACACAGGAAGGGTTTTGTGAAAATCATCTGAATGTTAGAGAAGGTGTCAGAAGTAGCACATCCTTAGAGTTTCTTGGAGTAGCAAAAGATCGCAAAAACCTACATATTGGAGTTGATAGTTTTGTTACTAAAATAGCCATAGAGAACAAAGTGGCTAAGGGAGTATCAGTTATACGCGGAGAACTTAAGCACTTTATTGAAGCAAAGAAAGAGGTGATCGTGTCAGCTGGCTCTGTTAATTCTCCACAAATTCTGATGCATTCTGGTATTGGACCAAAGGCCCATTTACAAGAACTTGGCATACCTGTTTTGGTAGATTTACCAGTGGGAGACAACCTTCAGGACCATATGTGCATGTTTGTCATGAGTAGCTTTAATGTTAGCGATGGAATAACGCAACCAAAGGTTAACAGTTGGCTCACGGAGATGCAGTATAAACTGCTTAAAAATGGAATACTCTCCGTGTCTGGGGTGGAAGCTACTGGATTCTTTTGCTCGTATCCAGATAAAAACAAACCTAAAGACTGTGCCGCAGATATGCAGTTCATGAACTTCGCTTTGTATGCATCTAATAACACATTTTTTAATTTTAAAGATGAAATTTCTGCAGAAATAATGAATAAAGACCCAAATGTACCTGGTTTTACTGTTTCAATGAGCTTACTAGATCCAAGAAGTGTAGGTACCCTCAGACTTAAGTCAAGTGATCCTTTTGATTATCCTATAATCGATCCTCAGTATTTGTCAGATAGGAGAGATGTCGACGCATATATACGAGGTTTAAGAATCTGGGAAAAGTACATAATGTCACCAAGCATGCAAAGTTTAGGTGCTAATTTTGAAGGAATGAGGGCTAAATTTTGTGCCGAGCACGAGTTTCGTTCAGATGCTTATTGGGAATGTATTATTCGGCACATAGCAACAACTATATGTCATCCATCTGGAACGTGTAAGATGGGGAGTGTGGACGATAGAACCGCCGTGGTGGATCCAGAGTTAAAAGTTAAAGGAATAAATAATTTACGAGTAGTTGATGCTTCAATAATGCCAAATGTGATATCGGGTAATATTAACGCCCCTATCATTATGATTGCTGAGAAGGCTGCTGACATGATACGTGGAAAAGATACAGTAGGGAAGTTTAAGAATAGAATTTAAATCACTTTTAAATAGCAAGTAAAATCTACTTTGCTGTAAATGTATATGAATTATACCAAGCTTGCCATTTGTTGACGTCGAAATGTAGAAATCTAAAATCTAGTAGCTAAAATATTTAAGTTATTCAATAAATTATATATACAGTCAGACATAAGTTAAGCATCGCCTAAATAGTTTCCTAGAAAACGAAGGAAGCCTACCAGTCATGAATGTTTTCTTGTTTTATTTGTGAAAATAGATAAAGTGGTGACAATTTTGATTTCTGATTCGATTACCACAAAGATAAACAACCAAGGCATGGTATATGCACACCTGCCACTAAAAATGTCCCTTTTCTCAAGCCCATTCTGGTATTTTCAAAATGCTCAGACATGTCATGTATAATTAGTGTCATATTGCTACAATATCAAAGAAAAGTTCTGTCTGAAAATTTCAGATTCATATCTCTTCAAGAATAAAAGTTATGGATATGTAAAGAATGGCATGTCATATAGTGATAATGCAAAAATTATTAACAAGCGATTAACTATCTCTATGAGCCTCTATAACTGACATGAAACGTTGAGTTCGACAGAGTAAGTTTGGCACTAGTTTGAAAAATAAGTCTAGATTATTTCGGCGTTTTTTTGAATTCAAAGTAAGCACTTTGGGTTAAGCTGTGACACCTTTTTAGGATACACCCCTAAAATAGGGGTTGGTGTATACAGGAAACCGTAGAAATTCAGCAAAATGACCAAATGACATGCTGATATGTTCAGCAGACCAAAGGAAGACAAGAGTAACAAAGTAATATAAACTGGTTGTTTTTCTGAAGAAATTTGTACACGAAAAACGTCTCTGAAATAATGTTTGGGTGATGTATATATTAACATGATCCAAGCTCGTGTGAATTTGGTTCCTATTTCACATATAAAAAAAGTTATTATTTAACAATAGTGTTCAACTGCACATTGGGATGCATGTTTCCATTTTGGTCCGATCCTTCCTTATCTTTCAATATTTATAAAGTGAACAGTGGAGGCTCTGGTGAAACTGCTCGCTGATTCGTTGCCTCGTTTGGGCCATTGCTGGTCGTCTATCTAGCAAGTAATACTTGATACACTTGACTCAAATACTATTTCGTTATGCACTGATATGGTGATTTATTGGGTGAATACAATAGTCAAGCCAATTACTGACTTCAATGAGGTACTGTCCTGCCAGCCAAGAGTGACAATGACGTCATGTTTTGTTTACTAAGTAATCAGGGACCAAACTTGATTGATCACGTGTGTATTAATCCTATCCTCAGGATAGGATTAATACACAAGTGATCTATCGATTCGCATAAGCTCAAGTGGAGTGTACAAGTTAATGTTTTAATTAACAGTTGTAAACAAAACACAGCGTCACTTTTACTCTTGGCTGGCAGGACAGTAGACATGATGATTTATCTACCCGAAAAAGTCATATTCACTGAGGCCGCTAGGCCGTAGCCTGGGTCCAGTCGTCAATATTTTGGCAATATTTTCTAATACTAATATTCAAAAAAAATAAGAGATAAAAATATACCACATCAAAGGTATCGGTTGTCCGTTATTGATTTCGATTAATATTTTTTGACCAAGGAACGGAAAAATAAAAAAGAAGAAAAAATGATCAGACTGGAACCCAGACTGGTGAATACCACTTTTAAGGGTAGATAAATCCTTATGTCTACCGAAATTGGTCAATAACTGTTTTGTTATATATGAATTCAACCGTGAATGAAAATTTTCTACTTTCACTTTTGTAACTGTAATGTTCAATCTAAGGACTTTCTCGTAAGTTTTAGCAACTGTTTTTAAAATGTTTAATGTTGTATTTTGCATTTTGTCTCTGAATGCAGTATGTTAATCATAAAACACTATTTTACATTGTGTTTATTCAAAGAAAGACAAATGAATAAACAAAACCAAACTGTTGTTAAAAGTCATTAAAAAGTCTTTAATTTACCTGTTGGGATATGACACAGCAAATCATTGTTAATTGCATGCAAACCATGCTAATTTCATTCTAGCCATGCTGATTTTAGCTCTCCAAAGAGTGAAATAAGAAAGTGTCAACCATACGCACCTCTGGAAACAAGTTTGAGCTGGTTTTTACCCTATATCAACCCGTATGCCAGTTTAGACCATTTTATAGGTAGACATAGAGATTTATGAAGATAAATTTGGTCAATCGGTAGATAGGATTCTCTCCAGTCATAAATCCAAAGTGATTATACAGTATAAACAGTTTACAGGTAAACTTCAATGGTTAGAACATGGATCAGGGGTGACAATCTACGTCATTACATAGATCTCGTAAACACGTAGAACGGCGCTATCTTTGGTTTGCAAGGTAACCTTTTCCCTTCGTAAGACTATACAAATCAGTATCTGTGAAAACTAAGCAGTACACGCGGTGCCTACCATCACTCTTGAACAGAATATATAATTGTAACGCCCAGAAATGCCCTTCAGGCTTGCCTTTGTAATCATTCGCCCACAAATATCGAAGCGGAAGACAGAAGGATGATTTTAGCAGAGATGTAGTATACACATTTATAAAAATGACATGTTTTATAGCTTATATCACCATTCTTACCAATAATTGTGTGATTTTAGTTACCATTTCTCCTTTACTATCATCCATTACCATTATTTGCTGATGGAAAATCAAAGGAGCATTCAAAGTGCCAATCCTTGCTAGTATGAATTTGACGGAATGTCATAGAATGGCAATACCCTGAGATCCCATGTGTGAGCTACATATAGCCGGGAAAGAGCACAGCCACCAGGTCATTTACAAATTTGGCAGAGGCGGGTCACAGATCGTCTCCCTTCAAGGGTCTGCCAGTTCAAATGAGACTGCAATGAAGTGACACTATTCGTCCTGGTGTAATCACTTAAGGTCCACCTGGCTGCACGTCTTTGGACCATTTCAACTTTATGGGTTCGATCTTTGGTATGGAGGTCCCACACTTCTGAAGCGTTCTCCAGTTGTGCATGAACTAGGGATTGATAAGCCATTTATCGAATTTGAGGGGACTTAGTTTTGATATTTTGCTTAATAAATCTGAGTGACCTGTTTTCCTTGGCTGTGATTTTGTCCACATGAGCGTTCCAACTGAGTTTGCTGGAGATATCCACCTCAAAGTACCTGGCGCTGCTGACAGCCTCCAGCACCTGTGCATACAGTATATACTGCCCTTGAGGAGGTCACCCTCATAACCTGGCACTTGGAGTGGTTAAACTCCATATGAGTCGTGACATGAGATTTCCAAAAATGTGGTATGTGTGACCAGCAAAGGCTCAGATCAGCCTGTGCATAGTGCAGACTGATCAGAGCATCGGCTTGTCGCTTGAATATTCTATGACTGTTGAGCTACTTACTGAACATAATTTGGAGTTACTATGCTGCACAGGCTCGTCTGAGTCTACACTTGTCAAAATGCCACATTGTTGGAAATCACGTGTGGTGGCTCATATCCAATCTAGCCTCTGATGTCTGCAGTCTGTCAAGGTACCCCTGTAGTTTGTCAATGTGCTCAAACAGAGCAGTCATCGCGTGTTGGTTGCAGTTCGATAGGACACTTTATAATGAACAAATATTACCCTTTTAACCACCAGGTACACTATTGTGCACTCGTCGACTGCAACCAACAGGCGATGACTGCGCTGTTTGAGTACTGACAGTGTGTTCTCTAGTCTGACTCATATCAATTTTGATTAAAAATGTAGAGAAAAAGTAATCAATTGGTATATACACATACAAATTGTATCCTCACGGGCTTTATAGTCCGAGGGGGGGTGGGTATTCTCATTTTTTCTTCATACGTAGGCTCGGGCCCAGCATCTATCGTTCACCCAAAAAATATCAAGAATTTCAAGCACCCCCAAAAAATAATAGAAATTTTACGTACCCCAAAAAATACCACCCATTCAGTACCTGGACTTTAAGAAAAGACCCTAAAATGCATAGAAATGGCCTCTAAATACTGACAACATTTAATTTCTATTTATTATTATTTTTACAGATCAGCTGTTCGTGTGTATTTTATTATAATATAATATTATGTGAAAGCCAGTACAGATAAGCCAAACTGTCTTCATGTTAAATTCTATCCATGTGTATTTATACCCTTGTCTGAGCTCTGGAAATCTGAGGTTGCTAAGAGTGGCATTAGCTCTTAAAATTAGTTTCCATTCTCTACTCATTAGAATCACCTCATCAGGCAGAAAACCAATGCATGTAGAAGAAAACCCATACCACGGTAAACTGCAATGTTAGTTCAGATATGTTACAGAGACTACAAACTTCATAAAAATATAATTTAAGGTACTACCTGTAAAGAAAACCAATAGCTCTCGTCACATCACCTCAGAATATACTTTCGTTCTGAGGGATGAAGAGCTGCGGATATATGAAATAGCCAGTAGTAACCCTGCTTCTCAGAAGGGTGAGCTATATTTGGTTATAGCATTGAAGATGCTATTATGTCACTGGCACTGTGTTGCCACTATGGTCAAATTAAGTGCCCTTGGTTATCAAAGGTCCACTGTTCAATATATGACTTTTGCTTGCCAGCCCAAAGAGTCCAATTTGGTAAACTCAGCATGAAGTCATACAATTGGTAAATATATTTGTGATTGTCCTAAACCAAAATCCGCTATGTCAGACTTATCTTTTATTTGGTTTGTATTGGCATTTTCTGTGTAAGCTTAAAAGTGTACTCATTTACCCACTCAGTATGAGCACTGTATTTTGCGTTGGTATCATGTCTTATTAAATAGGACCTCTATTACTCTGATGCATTTTATATTTTGTCTCCAGTAACCAAATTTTAGTTTGACGTCAAGGTGTAAAGTTTTGATATAAAGTTTTGAGATTTTGTGATTATTACTGTTCCGTCTCTGCGTGTCCTTGTCAGTTTAAGGAATGTCCTGGTATAGGTCTATATACTCCATTTTTATTGTATATTGTATGATACCTTGGCATTGGCTTGGACATACGTTTGTACTCTGGCCAAACTACCTACAATGAGAAAATAGTCCTAACACATACACCCATGATGTAAGTAAGTTAGAATGCAGATATCAGGAATCAATACAACCAAGCACCACACCTGACCCAGGACACCACATGGGAAACTGACAGAACACAAGAGAACTTCACATACAAGCGAGCCAAGGGGCCAAGCCTTCCCAGCTGGTGACCGTAAGGCTGCAATGAAAACACAAAATATAAATAGCCAAAAGTGATACACAAAGGAAGGACTGCCTTGGAAGGGTCAGTAAAACCATTTTTAGGTCAATAAAACCATTTTTACTGGAGGGCTTAAACTTTTTTCACAGTACTAACCCGTAACCTCACTAAACCTCTTATCTATTTGCAAAAATAAATCACTGTCATCAACATGCATGTCCTTTTAACTGTCAACATGCACGTCCTTTTTGTCTGAAAGTGTATACGACATCTACGCAGTCACATCGATCCCGTCATAAGTGTGTCCGACATCTTTGCCAAAATAAGTGTTTACAAGATCAAAATGCCGGGCACTTTGAATGCTCCTTTGATTTTCCATCAGCAAATAATGGTTATGGATGATACAAATATTGGTAAGAATGGTGATATAAGCTGTAAAATATGTCATTTTTATAAATGTGTATACTACATCTCTGCTAAAATCATCCTTGTGTCTTCCGCTTCGATATTTGTGGGCGAATGATTACAAAGGCAAGGGCATTTCTGGGCATGATCATTTTTATTCTGATCAAGAGTGATGGTAGGCACCGCATGCGCTGCTTAGTTTTCACAGATACTGATTTGTATAGTCTTACGACGGGAAAAGCTTACCTTGCAAACCAAAGATGGCGCCGTTCTACGTGTTTACGAGATCAATGTTATGACGTAGGTTGTCACCCCTGTGGATGGTTAATTTGAAACCCGCTTTTTATGCCCCCAATTTTGAAAAAAAAGTTGAAGGGGCATATTGCTTTGGGCATGTCCGTCCTTCCGTCTGTCCGTCCATCCGTTTGAGCGTCCGTTACAAAATTTAAGTTACAGTTTTGAAATTTCATAAATAGATTTGTCATCAAAAAATAGTTGACCCGTATTTTAGTACAAATTATCTCCCTTTGTGGAGTTATGCTCTTTTTTAAGGGTCATTATGCAATTTTGTAATCAAGATATCACGAAAGTATAACAGCTAGGGGCTTCAAACCTAGTCAGCAGATAGAAATTAATCACAAGATTGCCAGATGAAAATTTTTAAAAAAGTTGTTTTATGTTTTTAGAGTAATAGCTAGGCGGCTAAGAGCCAAATTTTTGCCTGATTGTGCTATTCCGGATACAAGCATGAAATTTGGCACAGTTGTAGACCATGACTGACTAAGCAGAATAGGATATAGAACCACATTGGGAAATGCCTACTGCGCATTCGCAAAGCATTTTCTGATTTTAGGCTGTTTACATAGAGCTTTCATACAGTTTGACTTTAAAGAAGGGGTCATGTTGGCTGTAGAATAATGAAAATGGCAGAACTGATACTGATTGTTCGTAGTTTAGTTCTCTTCATTCTTTAAGTGCTGCGCATGCGCATAAAATTTGAATTTTGTACAAAAATGGTATTCTGTTTCTCTTTTATTGTAAACAGCACAAAACCCGATGCCCCTATCAAAGGACCAAAGCATGGCTTCTACATAGGGACCTACAGACCTGTTTAGATGTGCATGCGCAGTGGGTTTCTTTCAACCGTATCTTGTTTAGATGATACACAAACCCCATTTATTTACAAGTATAAGCTTTTGCAAAAAAGCTCTGTCTACGCTTAACATACATAAAATTGGTATTAGACTTAAAAGTCAAATTTTAAGCATAGAGGATAGTAGGCTTGTGGCACATAGACAGACATGCAATAAGTTTTGTTTGCTCAAGCCCCTGGAACACTGAACAGACGCGTTCATCACCTGAGATACCTGTTTTGACTTGGGGACATCTCTGAAAAAAATATGGTTTAAGCCAAGGCACAAACGATGCTTATATAGGCCTCTGACCAAGGGCGGTATACCTTTTTGATAGACAAACAGACATACTCACATACAGACAGACAAACAGGTAGGCAGACATATATATTCTGCCGTGCTTGAGCTCACAGACCTCATATCAGTGTCTGTCGATGGTCTGTCTCCAAACTTTCATTGAACTTTATATGTATATTTCAAGTGTGTCACTTCCCGTAAACGAACCATACCAAACATTAGTTAGTCTACGCCAGTCTATTTTATGTGGGTATGATAACGTTATACTTTTTTTTGGGGGGGGGGGGTTGCCTGATATGCCTCATAGTTTTGGTTGTGAAGCTACTGACTGGCTTTGAGGCATTTGTTCCTCCAGTAAAAGAGTTAACATATGGAGTCAGTGTTGTCAGTTGGAACCTCTTTTGTTCTGATACTTATAGGTTTAGGGGCTAGCACTGTTCAGTGAACAGCTAGTATACCAACTATGTTTTTAAAACGTTACGTAATATCCACTTTTGTGCAGTTGATCGAATAGACTTAGTGTGCACCACATATTAGGCGGACAGTTTAAAGGCATCAACGAGAGAAAAACAAGGAAACGAATTCCATCGGTGGGTCGGTCCATCAAATAACTGTCGTACCGAAACACTGACAAGATTTCTTGTGAGAAGATGACAATAAACTAATCCATTATCTTTCCAAATCGCTGTGTTCCTGGACATAAAAAACAATAACCACAGATTGAGATCAGATGTTGCAAGATGAGAGTGCGATGGGTAAGCTTTCCAGCTGTAACTGCGTATTTTGTAAAAATGAACTCTCTCCCTGAAACGCCACCTACATATTACCTTTGCACCATTGAACGATTGATCACAGTACTGTATGATAGAACAAGCAAGTACCTACATGAACATAGACATCGCTAGATAACATTTGTTTACCAAAAAGGTTTGTTTGATGAAATGACAGCCCTTACAAAGGTGGCTTTGTACCAGCACATTTTAAAGGCAGCATATCAACGTCCATGTGTTAGGGTCAGTACTAGAACAGGGGAAATGACTACCAAGTTCAGCAAACTGTGATGGATAGAACTAGACATTGGAATGTACAGTCCACTGTGGACCACCGTGCCACAAGCATCAATATCTTCTCTTGACCTTGTGAGATATGGCTGTCTTCAAGGTTGCAGAAGTAGAAATGCATCTCTACAGTGTACGGCCCTTTGTGTCTGTGTTGGTAACTGTAAACACTAAATTTCTGTAAATTGATGATTGTAGGTAATGTTAAAGTACGTAAAATCCTTTGAGAAGGCTGTGTCATATCAGCTTACATACAGATTATGGCACATATTGCCAGCTCTCTTGGTTAAAGTCACTTTGAAAATGTATACGTTTTGTATATAAGATCAACGTGATCTTATCATCTTGGCCCAGGTGCAAAGTAACCAAAAAAATAAACACCTAACAATGTATGGACATAAGTCCAAAAGACAGTCAAACACTCTTCAGTTATTCCACAACATGAGTTATAGTCGAAGTTATATTACAGTATGTAGTCATTCAAGAATATGATGGGTAAACCATGCATGTCCCCAGCATAACAAGAGAAATTCATTCATGTCAAATGCTGCGCTAGAGAACCACTGTAGTGGAACAGATGTTCATCGCGGGTGAGCTGCTGTCGATGAGGGCACAAAATATACCATTTAGGTGTACCTGGCCATTCAAAAGGGAAATATTTTTGTCAATATTTACTTTTGAACATATTCTGTGCTTATTATTGTCACTTATATATCCAGCTGTGTTTCTGCTTAACAAAGGTTCATGTGAGTAAAGCGTTAGTTGATAAAGCACCTGAGTTATGCCTAAAAGGTGATAATTTTTCCTGCAAAAAAGAATGAAAAGCATTTTTGTTTATATTCTGGAACATATGCTTACTGTAGTTAATTTAGACAAAATGCAAAATATTAGTATTTTAATGCGCAAAAGTTCAAAATCTGAGGGCATAGCGT
The DNA here is from genome assembly GCA_964019695.1 of Loripinus fragilis. Taxonomy (NCBI): domain Eukaryota; kingdom Metazoa; phylum Mollusca; class Bivalvia; order Lucinida; family Lucinidae; genus Loripinus; species Loripinus fragilis. The sequence continues at coordinate 16,829,488 of OZ026518.1, read as the reverse complement.
TTTGAAAATTTTTCAAGTGAAACTGGTCTAAGCCCTCCAGTAAAATATTTTGACCTACTATTCAAAGGCGGTACTTCTTTGGTGGATCATTTGTGTTATTTCTGTATTGTGTTTGTCATGCTTTAGCTTCTGCTCATTGCTGCCTTGTGGGAAAGGCCCGACCTATTGGCTCTCGTTTGTGGTGTTAAGTTGTATGATTGTTACTTTCCCATTTGGTATCCTGGGTCAGGTGTGGTGCTTGATTGTTTCTATTCCTGATCTGTGCCCCCTTTCTTACTTTCATACTGTAAGCATAGTACTACATATACCGACTGTTCTGGTCCAGTGACCGGGTCATAGATTGCATACACATTGATTATATTTAGACCCTCGACTTCTAGTACAATGCCCTTGACTACTCAAATTTTGCCTACAGCTACAAAATGGTTTTCAAGTTCATAAAAAAATAAACAGAAATATGCAAAACATTCTATTCATTTACTTATTTGTATTATACATTATGTGATGCCATTAAATTATTACTTATGACTAAAATAGCGTCTCTGTGAACACATTTCGTACACATAAAAAATCCCACTGGTTATCCAGAAATTGGCTGGTACTTAGCTAGTTTTAGAATTTAAAGGCTCCAATTGACCCCAAATGGACTACACTACCTAAGTGATAATTGCAACTGAAAACATTATCATGAAAATTAATAGCTGTAAAGAACTAGCTATTAGAATGGATCACAACAAACCAAAGTTGAATAGTGTGTGCCCTCATTGACTGCAACCAACCCGCAATGACTGCACTGTTCTAGTAAAGTGGCTCTCTAGCCTGAATGCATGCGCAGCAAAAATATTGGATAAATGAGTGTGCAGAAACACATTTATTTCCCAGTCAAAAGATATAAGTATTTCATTTATTCAATGGTTTCTACCGTTTTGACATCATTAAACGAGATAACCGGAATTATTAGTTAGTTTGCGCATGCGTAATTATGGAAACTATTCAAAAATATATTTGTTTATGTCTTTTAGGATATCTAGAGATTAGTGGGTCGATTTTTTACCATGTTATTCGCAAATATTGGTCTGTGTAGTCAAGTAAGACCAAATTTTCTATAACGGAAGTGAATTTTGCCCTGCGCATGCGCAGTGGCAATTTGTCGAAGTGGTTCTATATCTAAAAATCATCAGCTTACCAACCTTAACAAGTGTGTAAAGTTTCATGCTTGTATCCGGAATAGCACAATCTTGGCTCTTAGCCGCCTAGCTATAATTGCCCTTTAATATTTTAACATGGAAAGCTTGATATCTCAAAAACTATTTCAGCTAGGATTTTCAAACTTGGACAGCTTTTAGAGGATAATGAGTGGACTTAAGAAAAAGTTAATTTGTTTTTTTACGAGTCATTGCCCTTTGCATTTTGCTGGTTATTGCGATTTGCCTTACAAAAATTAAGTTACAGTTTTGTACTTTCATTTCAAGAATAGTTGATCCGTATTTTATTAGTCCAAATAATCTCCCTTTGTTGAGTTATGTCTCTTTTAAAGGGTCATAATGCGATTTTCTAATTAAGATATCTAAAAAATGTAACAGCAAGGGGCTTCAAACTTAGTCAGCAGATAGAGAATAATGACTAGATTGCCTGGTAAAAATTAGAAAAAGTTATTTTATGTTTTTAGAGTTATTGCCCTTCGAAAATTTTGATTGAGATAAGATGCTATCTCAAAAACTATTACAGCTAGGAGCTTCAAACTTGGACAACTGATAGAGGATAATGAGTTGATTACCTGTTTTAAAAGTTATTTCATTTTTCAAGAGTTATTGCCCTTTGCATTGTTCCGGTTAATTTGTTTTTTTACGAGTCATTGCCCTTTGCATTTTGCTGGTTATTGCGATTTGCCTTACAAAAATTAAGTTACAGTTTTGTACTTTCATTTCAAGAATAGTTGATCCGTATTTTATTAGTCCAAATAATCTCCCTTTGTTGAGTTATGTCTCTTTTAAAGGGTCATAATGCGATTTTCTAATTAAGATATCTAAAAAATGTAACAGCAAGGGGCTTCAAACTTAGTCAGCAGATAGAGAATAATGACTAGATTGCCTGGTAAAAATTAGAAAAAGTTATTTTATGTTTTTAGAGTTATTGCCCTTCGAAAATTTTGATTGAGATAAGATGCTAACTCAAAAACTATTACAGCTAGGAGCTTCAAACTTGGACAACTGATAGAGGATAATGAGTTGATTACCTGTTTTAAAAGTTTTTTTTTATTTTTCAAGAGTTATTGCCCTTTGCATTGTTCCGGTTATTGCCCTTTGCAAATTTGGACATAGAAAATTTGTTTTTCACAGAGGACCGTACGAACCTCCGACTCGAGGGAGTCCATTCCAGAATTTCTAAGGAAACATATTGCCACTTGTGATTTTCCAGGGAGATTGGTGTGTCCGGACATGTTCCTAGAGCACTACAATTTAGTGGGTATTTATTGTGGTTAACCTGACATGGTAGTCCAATGGATGTTAAATTGTGTCCATTCGAATTACGGACAAACTCGGTCAAAAACCAACTCGGCCCAATTCATTAAAAAATGCCACGAATTGTTTGCATTTTTACAATTATTTGCAGGATACATACAACATCTGAGAGTTTTAAAGCAAAGAAATATCGTTATTTTTCAGCATTTTAGTTGAGATTGGCGCCGTGAAACCGGTTTAAGTCCCCCAGTAAAATATTTTTACTGATCGTTCATAGGCGGTACTTATTTTGTGGATCATGTATGTTTTCTCTGTCTTGTGTTTGTTGTGCGCGTCTGTTTATTTGTGCCTTGTGGTCACCTGCTGGGAAAGGGCTGACCTCTTGGCTCTCGTTTGTGGTGTCTAACTATAAGTTTGTCACTTTCTTATTGGTATCCTGGCTCAGGTGTGGAACTTGATTGTATCTATTCCTGATCTGTGCACCCTTACTTACTTTTATGAGCAGTGGGAATCCCATGCTCATTTGTGTTGAGCATTAAAGAAGTTTTATTAACTCGGTGCCAGGCTGAGGGTTTGAATATTTGGTATAGCAATATGTTCCTCGACAAGGAATATAACAGTACTGCGTTTGACAAGGACACAAAGCAGTACATGTAACCCTTGTGAGTTTCGAACCAGCAACCCTCCAATCGCAAGCCAAGCACTCTACCACTTAGCCTTGATGTTCCTCATATATACTTAAGTAAACTGTAGTAGTAAGCTTGAGCAATATATAATTTACAAGGACGATGACAACAAGACCAAACTATGCTCTGGACCTGCGTCGTCGGTGCACATCTTCAATGGGTGAACACTCATTATGCAAAAGTTTGAATATAAAGGAATGAAATCGGTTTGAATTGCAGATTGCACAGAAATAAACAATATAAGCACTCTAAAGGTGGTGTAGACGTAATAATGTCTAAGTTCAACAATCCCCAAAATATTATCAAATGTGCACAAAATATAGGGTGCACACATGTTCAATGTGCGAGCACTCATAATAATGAGCAATCATAACGTAAAAAGTTTGAAGATTAAGGAATGAAAACTGCTGGAGTCACAGATTACACAAACCAGACACCCCTTAGCATTTCAGATGGATAAAATAATTAAGTTCAACAGGCCTAAAAAATAAAGAAAATATTTATCAAATTAGCACAAAAAGAGGTGCACATATTCAATGTGTGAATAATCTTTATGCAAAGTTTGAATATTAAGGAATGAAAACTTTTGGTATTAAGGATTACACAAACCAGACATCCTCTAAGAATTTTACAGAAAAAAGGTCTAAGTTCAAGAGTAGTAATGTTTGCACACATCTGGAGGGTACAAGGCCACAGGTGGGGGTGCACGCATGGCTGCACGAACAATGGGTGCACTTTAGAACAATGGGGTATCGTATAACAAAGGGGTATCGTATATCAGACCAATAATAATGGGAGTATCGGGTAACGCGGAAATTTTCCAATGACGTCAACTTATTGTAGGTCAAGGTCACGGTTACTCACCCTGACAAGCTCAGACACGAATAAGTCCATGCCTCTACAAGGGGTATCGTATATCAGACCAATAACAATGGGAGTATCGGGTAACACGGAAATTTTCCAATGACGTCACCTTATTGTAGGTCAAGGTCACGGTGACTCACCCTGACAAGCTCGGACACAAGTAAGTCTGTGTCTCTGGTTACGACTATACAAGGATATAAGGAGTGGCCAGCGCACATAGCACCTATGTTCACAGACACAGATCAGCCTGCCCTTTGCTAGTCGAGATCACAGGCAGTCCACGATGGAAGCGTTTCCCCACTAGTAGAAAATTTACTAGCGTGCTAAGGGACATATATAATGTATAGGTTTCACATTACAGATTAAATACCTGCGTCTAGATTAGTACAATAGATATTGTATATCAGATCGAGAACAATAGGAATGATAATGACCCAGCATGGAGGGCCACGGTGACTCACCTTAACAAGCTCGGACACGTTGACCGAAAAATTCCATGACCTCATCCACCACACCCCAGGATGGTAGCGTTGAAACCACCCCACTGATAGAAAATTTACTAGCGTGCTAAGGGACATAGAATATATAGGGTAACTGCACTGGTTTCACATAACAAAATACGACATTTTATTTACTAACAACAATGTAACTTATGAAGAGGGACCTTTCGACTTCATGTTTACATTGTAGCCTGAGAAGGGCCATTGTATATATGTATGTGTCCTAAGCAAACGGTGTAGACCCTGATATGCACACAGCGAAGACCCATTAAATATGTCATTCTGGGGAGGGGTAGATTAATTACCTGATGTCATTCGGGGAAGGGGTAGAATAGTTACCTGAACCATTATCATTTCAATTATCTATTTAACAAAGGTCCCTGTGCGTCAAGTGGAAAATCTATTTCTTAACCCATACCATGCTGAACCTGGGTATAATTCAAAACAGTTCCAGATCAGCCTGCGCCTCAACCTCATGAGAGCCGAATGTATTTTACAAAATTGTGTATATCATAGGCGAGCAGAATGGATTGAGAGATTCAGTAGCTCAGAGACCTTTATCAATAATAACCCCTTAAAGCGGTAATCACGACAAATGCCATTTTTTGTCGTCTGCTGACAAATAGTCTGCGGACAAATAGTGTTAACCAAATAAGACTGATTGTATGTATGTATGTATGTATGTATGTATGTATGTATGTATGTATGTATGTATGTATGTATGTATGTATGTATCCCTTTAAGCGGCTATCACAACAAATTCCATTTTTTGTCGTATGCTGACAGTGCTAACCAGACCAGACTGTTCCTATGTGGCATATGCGCAAGATACCTCCACTAAACGTGTATGCTTACAAATTCAGTAGGTTTAGAGGTTGAGTCATTATCTATACACTTATTTCGTACATACAGCGAATGCACTGTCCAGACTGCTCATTAGCGCAACCGTTTTTTAAAACAAAATACGACTTGCACCTAACTAATTTATCGTTCAACTGAAAGAAAGCCCAATAATTTCAAACTGATACAGTTATTTTAGCGGATGTTTTTAACATTTTTTCTTCTTCTGTGATCTGTTAATATTCTTAGCTAATGGCGATTGTGTCGTTTGCTTTGCAAACAGTTTGGATCTAGATGAGGTCCAACAAAAGGGACGATATGTTGCTAATGCTGTGTTCAGATTTAGAAGGCACTTTTGTTCATTTAGAATAAGTATTAGTACGGTTAAGAACTATCAACGTTTATAAGGGGGTCATATGTGTGTGCCCATGCGTGTGATCGTGTGTATGTGTACGTGCGTTTGAGCATGTGTACACAATTATCTGAAAATACAATGTGTAAATATTCTATGGCTTTTACTCTGTGAGTTGGGTTGCAGTATGTGATTGTGGTAATTCCTGATCATACTCACTTGCTTTTGAGAGAAGTTTTATGTTTGGGGTAGTCACACAAAATAGTTTTTTGACAGATGGCATTTCCTATATCATTCCATAAAAATGGATGTAATGCGAGAGAAGATTGAGATATTTGTTTAGCAGAATGGCCAATTTACTGAAGGAGTTTAAGATAAAATCAGATAAAATAATACGTTTTATACACTCAATACAATATATATACAAAATAATGGCAATTCAAACTATAAACAAAATAATGTACAACTGATGTTGAATTTCAATATCGGTCATCAATATGGAACTAATATGAAAACGTGTAAGATTATAAATGTTCCGTTTGAAAACGTCATGTAATGTTATGTTTCCATGAAGCACCCATTATCTGGTAAGTTCGTACACAATATCCGTGTTGGTCGCTCTGGGAGTTCTCTACACACACGACAGTCGTGAACATATTTCACCAGTTAGTGTAATCGTTAGGATTGCACTCCGAACACTTCAAAAACCCAAGTTGGTTGGCGTGGTCGCTTTGGAACTGACAAGGAACCACGCTACTGAGTTCGGGAATGGCTGCCCTGATATCGGGAGTCATTCATTTTAAACTCTGGTATTCACCTGGTCTCAAGCACAATCCTTTTTTACAGGGAACCATTTCCTCCTCGGGTTTCCAAAACTGGCGTATAACCACGCAAGGATTATTTTCTCGTATGCTGCAGTACACATTTTCACCCAAATGACTCTGGTAAGGATACCTGTTCTTCAAGGCTTCGTCTATATACTCTGAACTGTCCACCAGTTGTTTCCACCGCATTAAATGCAAACTAATTTCCTTTTTAGTAGGTTTATTGTCCGCCCACTGTTTAAGGTCCACTCGTTTGTCCCCTTTCCATTCGCTAATTTTTGCGATCCTCTGATTACCCAATGCAGAACTTATGTCGTTATCCATAGTGTTCTCAAAGTCAGACTGGTATAGACACTGTTGACGCGTCTCTTCTTATATAGCAGTAAAGGATAATTTATTGGTTATGTCTCAACATGTGATTATGACTCATGTTCCCAAGTGATGACTCATTGAATTGCGATGACTCAGACTAATGACTCATTCTTTGTCCATTGTTTTAGATTAGAAACAGATTCTTTGACAATCTATTTATATATTGGCATTTGAGTCTTCCTCTTCACTGCCTTCCTCGTCACTGTCTTCGTCTTCTTCTTCGTCATCAGTGACGTCATCAACTCTCTCTTCCATTATCTCTTCCAAATGATGTTTATACTTCTTTAAACTTATGGAATGGCTTTCTTCACCTCTAAATTTTTTCTAGGTACTTCTCAATACTATTTATAACTTTGTCATGGAGATAGCCGTCTCTCAATTTGAAGAAAAAAGTCAGCAAGCTGGCATATTTTAGCAGAAACGCTTGCACGTCTTCATCTCGCAAAGCTTGATTGGCTTTTTCGATAGCCTTTTTTGTGGACAGGCCTTGATTTTCGTATTTCTCCACCTTCCTCTGTCTTTTATCTTCGTTATGAGCCCTGGCGAACTTGGCTAGTTGCTTGTACACCTCGTTTTCTTTCATCAGTTGTTGGAATAATTCATCATCTTCTTCAGAATCAAACTTCATTCTTTTGCGGGGCGGTTCGTCAGAATGGCCCTCACGTTCCTCACACCTACGTTTCACATGGTTTTGTAGAGCATGACCCTGGTCGAACACAAGCCCGCAGTCGTCACAAGAAAGCATGTTAGCCGATGTATTCTGATTACTCTCAAACTGTACACTCGGAGCGCTTTCTTTCGAATGATCATAATTGTCTGTGTTGGTTAATTTTATATTCGTAGGCAGGAATAGAGTTGGTTCATTTGAGGTGGTTTTATCAAATATTTAGGTACGCATGCGTAGTGCTTCTGGTGTGGTTGGCTTTAAGTCAATCAGTAGGTAGCCGTATGGTTGACTTATGGCGTCTTCGAAATGATTTAGCAGTTCTCTCGGATTTTTTGGGCACATTTGCCTCGCCAATGTCATCACCCGTTATCTATCCACTGGATTGTTGAACATTATCAAGTAGTGACAATTTCTTCTTTATGTTGGGTATTGACTGAAGTATGGATTCTGGTTAAGCGCAATCACAGAGAGATTCCTGTGATGACTTCCCTATGTGAATAGGTCCCTGATTCGAGAATCTTTCGAAGCGTCTGTTGCCAAATCATCCAACACGATTAGATTTCTAACCTGAGTATTTAGAAAATCGTCTTTCTCTAAATTCAAAGGTATACCTTTGATGAACTCTACTCTGGGCAGGACAGTGTTCTTGATGACGTCATATAAAGGCTGCCACCTTTTATAGAGCCAAATAATTCTTTGCGGAGTTGGTTGTAGGTAAGTTTGTGCCCGTTTGAGCAACTCTACCAAGAAAAATGTCTTTTCTGAAAATAAAAACGTTGTTGAATTGTACAAATGACAGATTTTGTATAAACATTAAAAACAATAAACGCAGATATTATGAGGCTTAATCCATATAAAACAAGGTACATACCACAAGAGGTGGGCCTAGAAACAATACATGTGAAAGGGTGTTGAAACTTGAAATGCTGATGTATGGGATACTCTTGCTGCCGTTGTATGGAATAGTCTTTGTGTGGTAGTGGTGGTTTTCCCTCCGAATGTTGAGGTGGTGGCGTCAGTGATGGTGGTGGTGGGGGCGTCTGTGATGGGAGTGGTGGCAATGGAGGTGTTGTTAATGGTGGTGGTGGATACGCTTCATTTATTTTCTGTACATGCTTTTGTCTAGAATGTCGCAACATAGCATCTCTTCTCGAAAAAGTTTTATAACACTGCAAACATTTTATTGAGTTCATGTTGACTTATCAGCAGCTAGCTGGCAAATGCCCTTTACTATTCGGTTCTCTCTTTAAAAGTGTATATGACATGTTTATATAATGGGTTTTATATATAGTTCCATTTCCTGACTATCATGTCTTCATTTTATGCCCTAAGTTTTATGCTTTCAATTTATGCCCTAAGTTTCATACCTACACTTTATGTCCTAAGTATAATGACTTCTTTTCACCTCCACAAATATAGTTTTCACCTAATTATGATAATTTCAGACATCATGCCAAAAGGTGCATTTGGGTTTTTACTCTGCGTTTTGCTGGCGTCCTTTAATAACCCCTGTTGCTGTAGCATACTTTTAGCCCTGGCCACTGCGCCATCCACTACAAGGATGGGTTTGACCCGTGTTATACGCAAATTAGCATTCTTGCTTAGATTTCTATTCGTATAGCTGTTTACACCCATTGTCAAATGAACGAAAATCCATGTTCAAATCAGGAGATTCTCGTGTTGTTTGAACATGGGTCTGTACTTGAAAATACTTAAAATGAGCCCTGCATTATTTGCATGACGTTATATACGGAAAACATTGCGGACCAGACTGATCATTTCACCGATGTTTTTGTTCGCGAAAACGTTGCGTAAGGTTATGACGTTATGACGACGTTATGACATTCGAAAGTACACAGCCGCCGCCATTTTGTTTAGAGAAATCCAGTGTAAAAAATGGACAATTTAATGTTTTAGCAGCGTTTTCAGTGCGAATTGGGCTGGAATAAGGTAAAATATGCAAGAATAACGATCACACATGTTTGTTTCATTGCATTAACACTTGGCGGGTCCCTCGGATGGTGTTAAACACTCGGCCTATCGGCCTCGTGTTCAAACAGCATCCCCGGGACCCGGCAAATGTTAATGCATGAAAAAACATGTGTGATCCTTATATTCTTTTGCTTTTTAGCGGGCATCTTCCATTGAGGTTCATCAAATATATCCCAATTCTTTGGCAGTTTAGCAGGTATCTTCCTTTGAGGTTCAACAAATATATCCCAATTCTGTAGCCGTTTAGCAGGTGTCTTCCTTTGAGTTTCATCAACCCTCTTCTTTGTTCGTTTGGTGGGTGTCTTCCCAAAAGATTCGAATAGTCCATTCTCTATACGTTGAGTCTTCCTTTTGCTATCATTGACTTTTGCGCATTTGGCAGGTGTTTTGATTTCAAATATTTCCATTTACTTGTCCATGTTGACCCTGTGCTTGCCAAATTCGAATGAGCTGGCTGTGGTAAGCGCAAACTTTATATAGGAGAGCAGTGTAAACATAGGGCACAAATATCAAGAAACGCATTGTTGGCCTAGACTAGTTATCTGAAGATCTTAGTTCTTTTCGCCTAGCGTAACAGAGATAGTGACGTCTTAATAGTCTATGGATAAGTGTATGACACCTCAACAGCTTGCAAGCCAGTGACACCGATCCGCTATTCAAAGTCCTGCATACACATCTATGATGATTGAAATAGGCAAATGGGTCCATGCTCTGTTTAGCTATTAGCTTTAGGTATTCCATCCATCCACTGATCATGCATTTGAACGCCATTGGTCTATGACAAACCATCTTCTAACCTAGATTGAGAAATAATAATGTATTCTAAGGTGGTGGTGGTGGAAACACTATATTTGGTGGTGATGGTGGAAACACTATATGTGGTGGTGGTGGTGGTGGTGGTGGTGAAAACATTATATGTGGTGGTGGTGGAAACACTATAGATGGTGGTGGTGGTGGTGGTGGAAACACTATATGTGGTGGTGGTGGTGGTGGTGGTGGAAACACTATTGGTGGTGGTGGTGGTGTAACACTATAGATGGTGGTGGTGGAAACACTATATGTGGTGGTGGTGGTGGTGAAAACATTATATGTGGTGGTGTTGTGGTGGTGGTGGTGGTTTTGTTGTTGGTGGTTGTAGAAACACTATATGTGGTGGTGGTGGTGGTGGTGGTGGTGGTGGTGGTAGAAACACTATTGGTGGTGATGGAAGTGATAGAAACACTATTGGTGGTGGTGGTGGTGGTGGTGGTGGTGGAAGCACTATAGGTGGTGATGGTGGGGGTGGTGGTGGTGGTGGAAACACTATAGGTGGTGGTGGTGGTGGAAACACTATAGGTGGTGGTGGTGGTGGTAGAAACACTATTGGTGGTGGTGGTGGTGGTGGTAGAAACAGTATTGGTGGTGGTGGTGGTGCTGGTGGAAACAATATAGGTGGTGGTGGTGGTGGTGGTAGGAACACTATTGGTTGTGGTGGTGGTGGTGGTGCTGGTGGTGGTAGAAACACTTTAGGTGGTGGTGGTAGAAACACTATTGGTGGTGGTGGTGGTGGTGGAAACACTGTATGTGGTGATGGTGGTACTGGTGGTGGTGCTGGCGCAGCTGTATTGCTGCTGTTGACCACATACATATATATACAAAAGCTCTTCTCAGGCTACAATAAAACATGATGTAAATGAAGTCGAAAGGTCCCTCTTCATTTGTTACATTGTTGTAAGTAAATAAAATGTCCTATTTTGTAAAATGAAACCAGTGCAGTTACCCTATATATTCTATGTCCCTTAGCACGCTAGTAAATTTTCTATCAGTGGGGTCGTTTCAACGCTACCATCCTGGGGCGTGGTCGATGAGGTCATGGGATTTTTCGGTCAACGTATCCGAACTTGTCAGGGTGAGTCACCGTGGCCCTCCATGCTGGGTCATTATCATTCCTATTGTTCTGGATCTGATATACAATATCTATTGTACTAATCTAGAGGCTTTGTCCTTCTGTAGGTATTTAATTTTGTAATGTGAAACCTATACCTTATATATGTCCCTTAGCACGCCAGTAAATTTTTTACTAGTGGGGATACGCTTCCATCCTGGACTGCCTGTGACTAGTGAACAGCAAATGGCAGACTGATCTGTGTCTGTGAACGTAGGTTCTATGTGCGCTGGCCATTCCTTATATCCTTGTTTAGTCGTAAATGGAGACACAGACTTATTTGTGTCTGAGCTTGTCAGGGTGAGTCACCGTGACCATGACCTACAATAAGGTGTTTTCATTGGAAAATTTCCGCGTTACCCGATACTCCCATTGTTATTGGTCTGATAAACGATACCCCTTGTAGAGGCATGGACTTATTCGTGTCCGAGCTTGTCAGGGTGAGTCACTGTGACCTTGACCTACAATAAGGTGACGTGGAAAATTTCCGCGTTACCCGATACTCCCATTGTTATTGGTCTGATATACGATATTATACGATACGACTTTCCCTCAACGAATTGCAAAACAGTATACCGTATTTTCTTTAAAGATTTAGGCATACTAGCTTATTACATCCAGATCTGCATGCTAAAGGGGCCTGTACACTATAACAAATTGACTGGACTTTCCCTCAACGAATTGCAAACATATGAAAAATCTCGAATAGTTACGCAGACATTCGCTGAAAAATCCGACGAACGTGATCATCGAAGCTTGAAATAACGATCTGAAAGCGAATTTAAAACAACCCCAGAACGTATTAACGACCAACTAACGAAAACCAGCGAATGAGAAACGATTTGTCAACGAACGTGCTGTGTGTACTCTGTGCGTGCGCTCTGGGAATAGTTAGCGTATCCGAAGCGATCAACTGCCATGTAGTTATATGAGCGAAATTCAAATCTCGAGTTCTTTCTTTTATTTTCCCAACTAGTTTCAGCTGTGCTCTCTTTACCTAGAAGCATTTTGTAAGCAACCAAATAGCATTATGCATATATACATGTGCAAAGCGGCTGTATACATGTCATTTAGTAAAGGACACAACCAAATGGGGACCGCCAGTGACCGTTTGACCACTGAATGTCCAAGAGGCTAACTACTGCGCAAGTATGTCCCATATTTAATCTACTATTGATTTGTGATTTTATGCCTCAATTGCACAACATTGCATTCGACAAAAACAGCTTTGTAATTCTTCGTGTAGTTTATTTTCAGTCGATTCTGGATGCATGGCAGTTGATTTGGTCGGATACGCTAATGATTCGCAGAGCACACGCACAGCACGTTGAGCGTTCATTGACAAATCGTTTCCCATTCGCTGGTATTTAATACGCTCTAGGGTCGTTTCAAATTCGCTTTCAGGTCGTTATGCCAAGCCTCGATGATCACGTTCGTCGGAATTTTTCAGCGAATGTCTATACGTATTCGAGAATTTTCATATTTTTGCAATTCGTTGAGGCAACGTCCAGTCAATTCATTATAGTGTAAATGGGCCTTAAATGGTCTATCTAATCTTTAACAATGCACAATATCCACACATCAAAATAGGTAGACAAAATTGACTCGTCGAATTGTAGTAGCGATTTTAATACACGGAGTAATATCATTCCTGGATGCGACGTTATGTGATAACGCATAAACCATGTTATAATATTGGGCTACACTAATATAATGACGTTTATTTGCGCTAGATATGTGTCAGTGAACCTACAACTCCTTATCTTGGAGTTTGTTTTCTTTGTGTCCCTGATTACAAGGGATGATCAAAAATCTACAGAATAAAAGCATGTAAATTATACTTTTAACATATGACGGCGTGCCTGGGAGTATAACATTGTCATGTATTAAAAATGATAATACACGTATCAGATATACACACCTCGCCTATAGAGTAAATGCTAAAAAGTGTAATATATAAAACAATATAATTCCCAGTTTTGAAAGCGCGAGGAAAGTGCGTGTGCTAACTGAAGCCATTTGTTACTGAAAAATGATGTCATTCATGGCGTTAGACGGTGTAACGTCGTTTTTACGCTTGAAATACGTTACAAATACACGTAAACGAATGCGACGTAGTCTAAGTATTGGCGGGAGTTCTTCAGTGCATTGGCGAAAGTTGGAAGAAGCTGAAGACTTCAAATGTGTTTTAGTCGTTTATTGTGTGTTGGAATCGAAATAAATCAGCCCCCCTTGCGTGATTCGTTGAGTAATAATTCACTGTTTGTCTGTCAGTTATACGAAGATAAATCAATCGCGCTACGCGCTTGTAATTTGATCTTGTTTACAACTGACCTCCAAACAGTGAATTATTACTCAACAGTTCACTGCTAGAGCTGATCTTTTTCTAAATTATGACGTCCATAACAACATCGCGTTTACTTATGGCAACTATTGACGTTTTTTCACCAAAATGCAATTTCATATATGATAACCAGATTCTATCGTTCGTGCTCAATTATTAAGATTATACGCGAATCCAGAAAATTCCGCCAGTGGAGTGCTGAAAACACTTTTTAGTTATCAACCGGTATTTCATAGAGGGCCGTACGGAACTCCCCCGAGGGGGTACCGTACTAGTATTTATATTGGAAACTTATAGCCACTTGTGATTTTCCAGTGGGGGTTGGGTCCAGACCCCCTGTCCCCCTCCCCTCTGGATCAGCGAATGATTATTATTATAAAATGACTGGAAAGGATAAGATGACTAGCCTCGCATTTTATCATTTTACTGGGTCCTGTTCTGGTTTCAAACAGTTTGACACTGATGTGAATGACAAGGAACGTAGATCAGACTGTGCGGATAGTCTTTTTCATAAACAGTTAGAATATGTTTTGTTGAAACTCAGGTTCATTTTATAAGGCCTTATAAACAGCATGGTCTTCATATACATATATACCTTAAGCAAGCAGTGAAGGCATTTTTGTGCTAGCTCACACGAGTCTTAGTCGCTTGACATTGCCTTAGTGCAACAATCTCAAGTGCTGACTGATTAAAAGCAAACTGTTATTGCACTAGTCTAGTTGACCAGTATTTTCACACTTTTCCGATTTTCTATTGGTCCTACACTCCTGACACCTGAGATAAGCGCATATCCCTGTTTTCGATTTTTCTACCAGATGTTTTGTTTGTGGTTTTACGTCCTGGTCAACAGATATCACGCCTACAAAACGATCCAACGCTCAACATCTGGTTGAATACAAAAAAAACGCTCCAAGAAGAGAATAAAAACTCTGAGAAAATCATGCAACATTCTATGCATTCCTTCGGGGAATATGGGGACTCCAATGAGGCCAATATTCAAGCATGTAATGTTTTTGTACGATGTAGTATATATAGTTTTTTGGAAAGAGGTCTCAATCATGTCTGGAAAGGGTAAGGGTCTCAGGATCATATTGTCACCGTTACTCATTTTATATTGAATGTTTGAGTGTTCTCCTCCACCCCAATCCCCATCCCCACGGGATAAATCGGTCCTTTTACGCCCTTTATACCACCCTTACCAACTTTAGCACGAAACATCTCGTGATGTGCAAGGTCTACACTGATGTAGGTGGTATAAAATAGTTATACCATGTTCGTCCACCTGTACGTAAGATAATCCACTCGCTAAAGCTCGTGGATTATCTCCACGTACAGGCAGACAGACCATGGTATAACTATTACATGACTAAATGACAACTTGTAAACAGGTAAAGCTTAAAACGTTCATATGTCCATTTTTATCAGCCCTCATTTGCATTGTCCTTCAACCAAGTGTGCATACACAAGCACATTTCAATAATAGGATATAACGACTGCAAGCGCACAGGTAAGTGCATTGTTGTCGCATATATAATTGAGCCGCGATATGTGATTTCCAACAATGTGGCAGTTGGACAAGTGTAGACTCAGACGAGCCTGTGCAGCCTCCTATAAATCTTAGAAACTCCAAATGACGTTCATTCAGTAGCCTAACACTCATAGAATATTCAAGCGACTAGCAAAGGCTCTGATCAGACTGCGCGTATGCGCAGGCTGATCTGAGGCTTTGCTGGTCGCACATACCACATTGTTGGAAATCTCACACACTGGCTCATGTGTCAGTTTATAACTGAGCTCATATTTCTAGATAAAACGACGTTTAACGACCGAGAATGGCAGAAAATATTACTTCTCCGTGCAAACTTCGGTTGTTTTGATTAAATTACCAAGACGCTACAATCAAGCACCCTAACCATTTCTCATTTTTGTGCCGAGGGATACCCTCGTCCATTTTTTATGTTTATAGTATTTTTTTTTCGAATCTACAGCCATAGGTCTAGATAAACACATTTTTTGAG
The DNA here is from genome assembly GCA_964019695.1 of Loripinus fragilis. Classification (NCBI taxonomy): domain Eukaryota; kingdom Metazoa; phylum Mollusca; class Bivalvia; order Lucinida; family Lucinidae; genus Loripinus; species Loripinus fragilis. The sequence goes on along the minus strand of OZ026518.1, from coordinate 16,813,643 downwards.
CGTAAAGTTTCGAATATTTTCTTATCCATACGTTTGTTTAAACAGTAATATTCTTTGGGTGTTCTTATGGGTATGCTGCATGAAATGATCTAAGCATGCGCACAACCTAAAATACCAAAAAGCATTTTTACTGCAGGGGGGAAGGGGTTAAGGGATGGGGAGGAGGAGGGGAGCATTCACCATGAACCACCTGTGTCAATAAAAGGGTCTTATCAAAAGGAACGAGAATATATAGTTTAGGGGTGGCGATCTGAACGGTTCTAAAATAATAAAGAGAAGTGGGTGGGGCGTACCCGGGGTGTGTGTGTGGGTGGGGGGGGGGGGGGCACGGTAAATGTCATTGGATGCATCCTACCATAATGAGCGAGATTCTATATGTTTTGGTGTGGGTAGTCTTGAGATATTAGGCATTTTATATATTATACCACCTTTACCAACTTTAGCACGATATATCTCGTGCTGTGCAAGGTCTACACTGATGTAGGTGGTATAAAATAGTTATACCATGTTTGTCCACCTGTACGTAAGATAATCCACTCGCTAAAGCTCGTGGATTATCTCCACGTACAGGCGGACAACCCATGGTATAACTATTACGTATAGACTGTGGTGCGTGCCCCAGGAGGACCTGCAGTCAGTGTCAATTTATGTGTCTTATCGTAGCAAACAACACTATAATTGAGCCACGACAATGTGGTACTTGCGACCAGAAAAGCCTCAGATAAGCTTGCGCATACGCACAGTCTGATCAGAGCCTTTACTAGCCGCTTCAATATTCTATGACTGTTTAGCTACTGACTGAACATCATTTGGAATTTCTAAGCTTAGATGGAGGCTGCACATGCGCGTCTGAGTCTACACTTGTCTAAATGCCAGGTTGGAAACGACATGTCGCGGCTCAAATTTATTATGTGGCCTAAGGGTGGTGAAATGGACAGTTTCTGAGATATTAGGCATTATATGAAGTGCGGGGGAATGATGTATACCACAGGGGGACCCACAGTCAATAACACTGGATGCATCTGATTGTAAGGAAGAAAAATATATAGGATTTAGAGATGGGGATATGAATGGTTTCTGAGATATTAAGCCCTATACCTATATATATATATATATATATATATATATATATATATATATATATATATATATATATATATATATATATATATATATATATATATATATATATATATATATATGAACCAAGTTCGATACCATTGGAAAGGAACAAGAATATACGTACATGTATATAGTTTATGGGTAGCGATTTGAACTGTTTCTGAGATATGTGGCCTTTTATGAAGTGCAGGGACTTGAGTATGCCCGCTGGGATCCCCAGTCTAAGCCATTGGGTGGGTCTTATAATCTCATCATAGGGAACTCTAATTTAAACGGTTTATGGGTAGAGATCTGAATATTTTAGGTTTAAGGTATTTAATGGAGTCAGCGTTTAATTTCTAGACCAAGTAACAGGTTATGTAACCTACCATAAAACACTCCTGTTGTGAACCCTAAAATGTTTTTCTTCTTATACCCGAAAACGGTCGAAGAATAAAGCATCTCTTTCTACTTCATTTTTGCAGCATTCCATTCATAAGGGAATACATTAAACACAAAAACATAAACACAAATGAGCCGCGACATGAGATTTCCAACAATGTGGTATGTGCAACCAGCAAAGCCTCAGATCAGCCTGCGCATACGCGCAGTCTGATCAGAGTCTTTGCTAGTCGCTTGAATATTCTATGATTATTAAGCTACTGACTGAACATCATTTGGAGCTTCTACGCTTAAAAATGGGCTTCAGAGGCTCCTCTGAGTATACACTTGTCAAAATACAACATTGTTGGAAATCACATCGCCATGCGGTTGATATGTTTTCACTTCTGCAGTTGCAAATATAACTGTATTGTCGGGAGTTATCTCCCTCTTATTCTTGTTCTCAATTTGGTTGGACCTGCGAAGCGTTTCTCCGACAATAAATACATATATCCAATCAGTTCGTCATTTATTGCTGTTTCTGTTTACTGGCGCATGTTGTCACGGCTCAAATATTGGCTGCTTTCCTGCTTCATCTCCTTGCAGCTAGTGTAAACCCACTCCAGGTAGAAATTCGGTTGCTCGTCAATAACTTTTTAACCAGATATTTGTACGAACGTCACATAAGATTGGCATATTTCTGTTATTTTCCGGGGTATCTGCTTCAAACCCCGTGCAAATCTGACCAGTATTCACGGAAATATCAAAGAAAGTCTTACCTGAATCGACGGTTGTTTCACCGGTATCCGCCATGGTTGTTGTTCTGAAGTCACGTGTTTCTCCGTAGTGACCTTATTAGATAAATAATTCTGAAAGCCTGATTTGCTGTTATGCGCACAACAAACGTGCATACTTAATTACATCCTAAACAGCGTCTTTGTTATTTGCACTTTGGAAAGTAAAACATCAAAAACTTGCTACATGTAAAATTTCAATATAGACCTGGCCCCGAGGTTATAAAACTTTTTTCATGCTTAACTCAACTGAGCACGAAATTTCAACTGCTAATAAAAAGCTAAAATACAGACAAATAAAGAAGTGTCTAGCTTTATTAAGTCTCTCAGATATTCTATTTATCATGCTTATAAATGTTAGTTGTTTGCATTTTAATGCATATATGTCATGGTCCATTCCATTTGACTCGGACTATCGTTAAAATTGAACTAGATCTAGTCTATTTCTATTTATTTATTGTATTTTATTCTTTATATTGTTTCGTGTTTTAATGTAACAGTTGGATCTTTACTTATGTAAGGGGCCCTGATCCTCAATAAAATTTGACAATCTTGAAATATTCTAGCAAGTCCATGTAGCTTGATTGTCTCGTATTGAACCCTATATGCGCTAGTCAATTATATATAGATGTATTAGCGCTCTATATATCAGTGTTATTTTATTGTTTTATAGGAATCTGACATGGCCACTCTTCAAGCAGTACTAGTTGTGGTGTTTGCCATATGGTTGGCTTATTACCTGATGATCATGTCAAACCAAATGGAGTCTGTGGTGACAAAGAAACTAAACACAAGCTACGATTACATCGTCATTGGAGCTGGGTCGGCAGGGGCTGTTGTAGCATCAAGACTATCAGAGGACCCTGAGAACATAGTTCTGTTATTAGAAGCAGGTGGCGACTACACTGAAAACCCAGTCTATCATATTCCCTTCAGATTTTTTGACCTCCAGAAAACTAAAGCAGATTGGGAATATTACACTGTTCCACAAAAACATTCTTGTCAAGGCATGAACGAACATCGATCTATGTGGCCACGAGGTAAAGTCTTGGGAGGTTCAAGCATATTTAACTCTATGCAATATACACGAGGCAGTCGCCATGATTATGACGAGTGGGAAACTTTAGGGTGTAAAGGCTGGGGCTACAAGGATGTGTTACCATACTTTCTTAAATCAGAAGATATGACGATAGAAGGTTTGAAATCTTCCAAATATCACAGCACAGGAGGATATCTAGCCGTCAGTGGAGGAGCTGTAACACCTATTGCTGACAAGTTCTTGAAGGCAGGCAAAGAAATAGGCTACGGTATTGTTGATTATAATGGAGAAACACAGGAAGGGTTTAGTGAAAATCATCTGAATGTTAGAAAAGGTGTCAGAAGTAGCACATCCTTAGAGTTTCTTGGAGTAGCAAAAGATCGCAAAAACCTACATATTGGAGTTGATAGCTTTGTTACAAAGATAAATATAGAGAACAAGGTGGCTAAGGGAGTATCAGTTATACGTGGAGAACGTAAGTACTTTATTGAAGCAAAGAAAGAGGTGATCGTGTCAGCTGGCTCTGTCAATTCTCCACAACTTCTAATGCTTTCTGGTATTGGACCAAAGGCCCATTTACAAGAACTTGGCATACCTGTACTTGTAGATTCACCTGTAGGAGACAACCTTCAGGACCATATGCTCATGTTTGTCATGACCAGCTTCAATGTTAGCGATGGAATAACGCTACCAAAGGCTAATAGTTGGCTCACGGAGATGCAGTATAAACTGTTTAAAACTGGAATACTTTCTGTCTCTGGGGTGGAAGCTACTGGATTCTTTTGCTCGTATCCTGATAAAAGTAAACCTAAAGACTGTGCTGCAGATATGCAGTTCATGAATTTTGCTTTGTATGCATCAGATAACACATTTAATTTAAGAGATGAAATTGCTGCAGAAGTAATGAATAAAGACCCAAATGTCCCTGGTTTTACTGTTTCAATGAGCTTACTAGATCCAAGAAGTGTTGGTACCCTCAGACTTCAGTCGAGTGATCCTTTTGATTATCCTATAATTGATCCTCAGTATTTGTCAGATAGGAGAGATGTCGACGCATATATACGAGGTTTAAGAATCTGGGAAAAGTACATAATGTCTCCAAGCATGCAAAGTTTAGGTGCTAATTTCGAAGGTATGAGAGTCAAATTTTGTGCCAAGCACGAGTTTCGTTCAGATGCCTATTGGGAATGCATTACTCGGCACCTAGCAACAACTGTATACCATCCTTCTGGAACGTGTAAGATGGGCAGTATCAACGATAGAACAGCCGTGGTGGATCCAGAGTTAAAAGTTAAAGGAATAAATAATTTACGAGTAGTTGATGCTTCAATAATGCCAAATGTGATATCGGGTAATACTAATGCCCCAGTAATTATGATTGCTGAGAAGGCTGCTGATATGATACGTGGAAAAGATACAGTAGGAAAGTTTAAGAATAGAATTTAAATATGTTTCAATTAAAATTTTATGTGAACGCTCATGCCAATTTGAATAAAAATGAATGTAATTAAACTGGGCCATTTTATTTACAGCCAATTGTACAAATCGATAAGCCACCAGCTAAAGAAACTGATTTAGTCAATACAAGGCAGGGCTGTAATCATTATACAAAATATGAGCCTGTATATTGTAGTTTGGTATTAATGTAAGTTATTACTGTAAATTCGGAAATTTTCGATAGGACTTTATTTTCGCAAAACATATTTCGTGAAAATAAAACCATCGCGAAATGGCAAAATCATTCTGTCGTTTATTGATATAGATAAATCCTTCCTTAGTCGCGAATTTTCCACATCACAAAAATGTCTTTTAATGCTTTTCGCGGAAATAAAATTATCGCAAAGATTTCCGAATCTATAAAACAATCAATGACAGTCCTTTGGAGAAGAGTACATAATAAAAACAAATGATAAGAATTTGAAAATATTCATTGCGTTTATCAAGACCTATGAGCGTATGTCGTCTAATGTTCTGAAGGAATTATCAGAATTTGTATCTTCATGAATATTATTTAATGAAACATCACACACATCAAAAAAAAGGACTAGCAATTTGATTTTAAACTAATTTTGGCACCTGTTATAACAGTTATATATATTACTTTCTGCTAAATGCAATATTTAATGCGATGCCAGCACTTTATCGCCCATTGTGTAAGCAACCAAAATACATGCAATTATAGCTTGACAGCTGTTGACTACAATAACTATATTGATGACAAAGATTTTGGGACAAAAACTTACACTTAATTCCTAAAATTACCTTTTCTATTTCCAATATGGGTTGAATTCTAGAAATTAAACATTAAAGCAAACGTTCATCCTTGCCAAACCTTTTAATCGTAATTATTTCTGTCCCACATATGGCAAACGACATGCCTATTCATATGGTTAAAACCACTTTATATCCAAAGATTTTCCAGTTTGATGAAGAAACAATACAATTGATGTGAGTAACATATACAACAAAAGTACAACAAAAGTATTTAACCCGTATTAGCCTAGCGTTCTTTTTGCGAGAAATAGAAAAAATACATGTAGTATAGACCAAGATCAGATGCCACAGACTGCAATGTCTGACCAGGCTCTCTACTGTTTGCCAACATGATGTTCTATTAAAATTTGAAGAACAATGAAAAAACACCCAACAACCCTGAGAACGAAAATGGACTCGTCTCGTTGATAAAAGTTGGATCTTTCATTCGACTTAAAAGGTTTAAGGAGATGATGACATTTATCATACGCTTTGTCAGGATCTGCAATATTATGGAGCATTGAAACAGGACATTTTTTCCAAAATTCTTTATTGTCATACATTTGAGATGTCAAGGCCTATCAATTAGAAAAAAACTCTCTTGCATTGTAAAGATTATATTGTAGCTTTTGCAAAATGAATGGACTCAAATAAATTATTGGAAATTTTGTTTTTGCATTATTTCTATCAATTAGACTTAGTCTAAACGTGAATTTTGTTCATATAAAAACATTACCATGTTCAGCATTTCAAATGAGGATATAATCATTGATGCTGTAATTGCATCTCATAAATCCTTTGTATGTTTCAAATAAGACTAAATTGACAATAAATAGTAACGTAAATAAAAAAATCAAATTAGTAACCACATTTGATTTTGGTTCAGCAATGAAGGCTCATGTGAGCCTGTAAAAATATGTCATGAGACATATCAGAGCATTTGCTGCTTGTAAATGTAGATTACGACAAACACTAGCTCCACTGCATCAGAATGGGACTTTAAACGGTGCATTTGCCCATGTGAGGTAAGTACCAACATCGCATATGGTGGTTCAAATCTTCAATTGAGCATGTATAAAGTACATTATTAGAGTTTGGCAATTGTTTTTACCTTAAGGCAACGAAATGCATAGTTGTGCCACTGTCAAAGAACATATTGAAGATAAGATATTCAAAATCTTGTATATTATATCACATAAAATATACAACAATAGAGGCACTGCTTTATCAACCTCTAAGATTTATACTAACCTTTACAAGCAATAGAAGTATGATTTCTTTTGGAAGGAAGCATTACAAATATGACATGCATTTATACTTTCATGCATCCTTTCTATGCATTGCATTTAAGTCTATCATTAATGACAAAGACTATACTGCACAAAGTGTTTGTTAGCACAATTGACTCTTTGTAAGTCTCTATAAATTACTACCGGTACCCTCAACATGTTCTGCGCTTTTATATAATTTCCTAATTATGTAATGCATTTGTTTTCTGTCTGAAGAAGCAAGAGATTTTTTTTAAAAAGCTGTGTCGATTTTGAATTTATATCACTTATTCATTCTTACGTTTTATATACACATAGCGCTTTGTTGCCAAGAATTCTATCTACAAGACTCCTGTAATAATTTGACCATGCCACATTCTGTATAGTGAAAATTGTCATCAGTTATTTAAGCATTGTTTGCTAAAAGTGAGTAAGATCTCATGACTGCACGTTTTAAACGTTTTATTGTTCCATCAGTTGAGTGTCACAATATCTTATTCAGCCTGACATAACACTTGACTGATAATGTCGGAGGTGTTTCTTAGGCAGCAATTAACCTGTGTTCCTTGGATATGATCTACCACATTCGATCGTTGTCATCCATTATAACTGATTTTACCCATGTTCAGGCAAATATTTCTTCTATATAAAACCTCTCCTTATAAAGTGGTATCAGTTAGCAAATGATCAAAGGTACTAACTGTTTCATTAGGTATGCTGAAAATAAACTAAAATCAATTTTAAGCTAAACCAAGTAATGTGTCATCATCTGCATATGCATATAAATGTCAGTATACAATTTGATTTTTAGTATTCTTTTTAAAATCTGATTACAGACACGTATAATGCATAACATCTATTGTAATACATATACATTTTATCGTACCAACTCGTATTGATTCTGTCTGGTATGTAAGCAAAGAAAAATAGTATAGTACCATCTCTCTAAACATTTAATATTTTGTATTTTTTCTATGATATTTACCTAGATATTAAATAAGGAGCTAAACTATATTATGTTACAGGCTTTGTGTATACAATGTGTAAAATTTATAGTAAACTGGGTACATAAAAATATGTTCAAATGACTGATTAGACTTAATTCAATAAAATTTAATTGTGATTTTCTTCTGTGATAAATATTACAAAATTCTACAGCCTTAATATTTGAGCTTATCAGGGCCCGATCGTATACTGTCTTTGATAGCATTTTTGACAAACATAGGACCTTATGATATTTGATATGGTTATATATGTTACTCTGATAAATTTGACAGAAATTGCATGTATGCTTCTACTACTACTAAATAGCTATCTATCTCTTTGTTTATGTGTTTTAGAATCTTTATTTTTGGACAAATCAAATGATATTTTGTGGATAAGAAAACTTCAAAAAGTTTCTAAATAGCAAATGTAAATGTTTATAGATATGGTAACTTAATAAAAAGTGATAATTATTTTAGAACAAACTGCTGTCTTGTTATGAATTTAAAACAAAACAGTCTGAAATTAAATAAAATACCATATGACATATAATATAAGGTATTTAGCAATATATATATAAGAAGTGTTACAGTTTGTAATGTACGTTACATATTGTCACACAAGCATCCAAATATGGACTTTACACCAGAAACGTACTAAGTATAGCTTTTTACTATCGTGTATCGATAGAATGCTCATTTATGGTTTAAAAAGTCAGCAGATGGTATTACATGCTAATTTGCAAAGTGAAATGGTTCTAACCATATCCACCATTTTATTTGGGGTAATCATATTTAATAGCTTATAATTCTTAAAATATTTATGAAAGAAACAAGATGTTTGCAGTTTTGAAACATTCAGGTAATTATCTTTTCCAAACATAGTATGTAAAACCTATACCCATTAAAGAGCCAATCAAAATAAACAACCAGAACTAATTGATTTTATAAGATATAGTTGGAAATATAACGTAAATGACATTTATAACACAAAAGTTGTGTTTCGGAATGCAAACAATTTATTTACATAATTGTTTAGGTCCTTATTGAGGTTTTGGCAATAAAGAACGACTGTATGTACCATCTCGATACCACCTGAATACCATTTCTTATTCAAATGTCGCAGTTTTGTTTGTATAGCAAAAAATTGGGTAGGTGTACAAAACGACTCCCTCTTAAAAACTGCTGCCAAAATTTGATTGTACGACGTGCCTAGAAATGTTGTGGAAGGGAAATTCGAACTATTTCTGAAGCCAAATCTTTTCTAGCTGGAAAATTGTGCCAAGTCAATTTTCAAAAAAATAGCTCCTTGACTATAAAACGTCCTTATGCCAAAATACTTCAGGGAAAGTATACTCGAGTCGTAACTTGGTGATGCCACATTATTACTCTTATCCCTATCAGACATTTTAGTCCAATTATTTTTGATTTAGAACCAAATAAGACATAATATACTCCTCAAAATAATTAAAGGACCAAGATTTTAGAACGCGAGTATAAATAGCTCAAATATTTTAATTCAGTAAAACTTGGCCCAGAGCTTTATATTCTTCATGCCCATAAGTCAAGAATCATGACTACTGATTTCCATGCATAATTCTGCCATAACTGTTTCTCAAATACACATGCCCTCAAAAACACACTTTAAAAAGGCATTGGGTGGGGTAAAGAAATTCTTCTGTGGTCAGTCGAGAAGAATGAAAGTGTCATCAAATTAAACTTTGCTTTGAACAGCTCAGCTTACATGCAAAAAATTTCTTCAAACATTTTCAATATACTGGGAAGCAAGCATTTTCATCTCTGACAATGGAGTTTTGACATTGTTTTGTTTTCTGAAAACGATGTGTGTACTTGACCATCAAGAATCAGATTTTCAATCGTCATTCTTTGCCTTTGAGTGTTAGAAAGATGTCCTGGCGAATTGTTTAAAAATTGTCACAAACGCCAAAACCAGTTATCTGAACCCATAGTCTGGCCATTACGTCACAGCCAAAAGGGGCAATTTTCTCTCACAGGAAGAGGTGGATGGTATCGATGGGATAAAAACACCATACAATCATGTGGAAACAGAGATTTCAGCATTTAAAAGCATTTTTCATTCATTTCATGCTGTTCTGTGGTCCATGGATCACACACACAAAAACTGACATTCCAACGCATTAAGGTCAAGTTTTAAAATGACAAAAAATTCTTGTTAGTAACACTTTCTACCATTTTCTTTTTGCCTTTTCACTTGGCAATTGGGCGTCAAAGATACCCCAAAAACTTTGGGCTAGATCGTAAAATTTGGTTTTCAAAATACGTTCTACACAAAATGCATCAATGTTATAATTGATAGAATTGGTCCTTCAATTATTTTGAGGAGTATATTTTACATGAATCATCTGACAAAAGGCAATTCCCATGAGATACTCAAGATTATCTTACTTATCTGTTATTAATAAAGAAAATGAAGAAGATTTGTCACACAGTATCGTTTGCTTCTGGCAGGCTTTAACACTTTAATCCTTTATGCAATTATGGTTTGATACAATAAACTTGGGATGGTCCATTGTAGATATCGAGGGGGCATGGTGATAATTTCCATATAAAATTGTATTTCTTTCTCTGAAGATCGTTTTTGTCTTAGATATATAGTGTAGACCCTGATGAAATGCTGCGGTATGAATCACTATCTGCCAAAGTAGGCATTTAGGAGTCACCAGTATACAACAATCGGAACTGCCACGGCCAATTCCGCGAAATTCTGAGGAATCAGACCACGGTTATACATCGAGGATCTACTTTGATAACGCGGGTGATAACGTGACGCTGACGTTACGTAAACCATGTTAACACACTTAAAAGCGTGTTGCAGCAAATCAAATGGTTATAAATTCTTTTAATAAATTGTAGTATGGCCGATGCTTTTTTCTTAGATCTTTGCTGATGTTTAAATCAGACACCCTAGAATAACGACGAAGGAGGAGCTTAAAACCGTACTCTAACTTCCAGTTTTACTTAAACAGCGATGTAGGCGGGAACTTCCTAAATAGCGACAAATTAACCCGTAGGTAAATGTAATATAATTGACAGCTTAGGCCAGATGCAGGGAGGAGCGAATGTAAATTTCGTCAGGTGTCAGTAACACGTGTTTATTTGCGCCTGCGCAATACTACAAGCTAAATAAAAGATTCTTCCTCGGCTTTCTGTTTAAACCGCTCGGTGGGCTACGCCCACCTCGTGGTTTAAACAAGAAAGCCTCGAAAAAGTATCCTTTATTTATTACATATCGCTATAGCAATATTTTTTTGAAAAATACATAAACCTCATTTATTCTACTTATTATTTTTTTCGGATAATCAGAATAATCGATTTTAATAGAGCTGAACCCATAGGCTACAGAACTTATTTTCCGCTTACAAAAAAAAGCTTTTTGGTTCATAGTACTAAGCGTAATGCTCCTTATACCCACCCGAGGATTGATTCGATTCTCGAATTGTGAGGGACTTTCACGAATGCAGTAAACAAATTGTTAATGCTAACTTTTACATGTAATAACAATTTTAAAAGACTGAGCTAAACTATAAGGATAATGAGGCTATTATTGTACTTCCAGGGTTAACGTGACCCCCGTTTTTTGGCCTTTATTCCTCATTGGTTATTTTAATTAAAACATAAATTACAGAAATGAATTAAGATATACTCGTAGACCGCGTAATTGGAATATTTTTCTCACTTAAATATGAGCTTTTATATAGGCTGGGATTAGATGGAATTTTTGCGTGTTTTTGTTCCTCTATGTTGAATCAGTCCCCAAGTGTACCTTATCGATATATAAATAAACTACCGATCAGTTGTTACAAATTCGTGCATTATGCTTATGATAACTAAAATAGAGGCGCAAATGGGTATATATCTCAAAGAAAAAGACTAAGTTATTCTGAATTGCAGGGTATTTGGGCCTTAGTTCAAAATAAGGGATGCTCCCAAAAATAAGTTTTAGTTACGCGGTATACATTTACATTGCTTAACGTCGATCGTATTAGTAAGGATTAAAGTTGTTAAATAAAAGAAAAGCGGGGGTCACTTATAACCTGGAAACACAGTAGTAGCAACTCCCATTCATACATTTATGAAGAAAAGCTCTGGTCGTAGCTAAAGCAATGTAATGGCGATTTATCAAATAAAAGACACATAATGTCGGACCTGGTCTGGTCCAAACTATTTGATACTCTGATGGCATTCCTGAAAATATCTTTCGAAGAAAAAAAGGTTTTGAAGAAGAAAAAAACAGCAGACAACAAAAACATGAAAAATATTTAGTATGCTAAGAGTTAAAACAGGTATGCATCCATCCACTTACTTTAAGGTACTGTCCTGCCAGCCAAGAGTGACAGTGACTTTATGTTTTGTTTACAAAGCTATCAGGGACTTATAATCGATAGATCACTTGTGTATTAATACACAAGTGATATATCGATTCGCGTTAGCTCAAGTGGGGTGTACAGGTTAATGTTTTATTAACAATTGTAAACAAAATATTACGACACTGTCACTCTTGGTTGGCACGACAGTAAGCGGGAGAGTTGTTTATGGGACTATGTCACTTATACCACTCTATCAGTTGATTGAGTGACATTCTGGGCGTGATTCGGTAACGTCTTTTGGTTCGGCAGGCCAACACAAAGAAAGTGAGAAATAGGCATGAACTATCTACTCAAGTTCACGTTGGTTGCATAACAAAACTTTACTAAATAGGCATTAAACATAATACATATGAATAAAGCCTACACTGAAAAACATACACAAAAAATGTATATATAACAGATGTGCTATTTTTGACAGCCATAGAATGATTTTTCTTTTGTAGATATCAGCTCATTCTTCAAAGCTGCAAAAGTGTATAGAGTTGCAAATCCAAACAGTTATTTGACAACTTTGAACGTTTTTTTTATTGTAGAAAATTTAAAATTTTGGTGGGCTATGTGGCTGGCGGTTTGGTCTCGGGATCACTTGCCGTCATCATTTTGTAAGCCACCCGAGGGCCAGTCGTTTCAGCCTCGGATCGCAAAACGGTGATCCTCGGGACGGGCGTTTTCTTTCTCCCAAAAGCACATAGTTGTTACACATGTATTCCATTTTAATTTCTCTACCACACACCGGATTGGCAGCAATCGAAAACGCCCTTAACACTCGACGAACGCGGATCAAAAATCATTAGAAACAGTGTTTACGATTGCCTTTTGTCGCCAGTCAGGCGACAAAAGGCATTCGAAAACTCTGTTTCTAACTATTATTTGATCAACGTTCTTCGATAGTATTAACATTTTCGATTGCCGCCTATCCTGTGTGTACCAAACACTATTAAAAAAAGAGCTTCTGTCACAGTGTAGTGGTCGCTATCTGACTGTCAGCAATGGTCCCGATTGAGTGGAGTGGTAACGACCGACGAGGTAATTAATTGAAATAAGGTCAGAAAGTCGCCTTCGGCTTGGTCATTGCAGTTATGCCTTCTCAAGTAAAAAGGAATGTTCCACAAAACGTGTTGAAGCATTATTTACCTCAGATGACATATATTTTCCTATGAAGAGAAAAAAAAGCCAGATCTGTTCGAGTAACCATGGTACATTTAGGTCTTCACAACGTGTAAAAGTGCTTTACATATATATGGCCATAACGCTATTTAATACAATACAATCCATATAACGCCGTACCGTGAAACTGTAAATTCGGTTATTTTCGCGAGAATTTTATTTTCGCGAATACTGTTAAAAGACATATTTGCATGTAAAAATCGCGACTTTGGCATGATTTACCTACATCAGTAAAAGACAACGTGTTTTCGACATTTCACGAAATGTGTCCGCGAAGTTTCGCGAAAAATAAAAACCCTCGCGAAAATTTCCGAATTTACAGAACATAGACACAGACTCTATTGTAAATTCAGAAATTTCCGCGAGAATTTTTATACATTTTCGGGAATAGCGTTAACAATTTTAAGACATATTTTCCACGTTAAAAATTCGCGACCAGGGCCCGGAATTACAATGCCTCCTTAGAGTTAAGCAAGGCTAAAGTTAAGTATTGATATTTCAACACGCTATATTAAATGCTAAATGAATTGCCTGGATCGATGTGGTATTTGTGGTCAAAAATATCATTGTGATCTTCAGAAAAATTAAAACTATTTTGATTTTAATCGGGGTTAAACATTATTTTTCGCATCCTGAAATATCAATACTTAACTTAAGTCTTCCTTAACTCTAAGGAGGCATTGCATTTCCGGGCCCAGGGCATGATTTACCTACATCAGTTAACGACAGAGTGATTTCGCCATTTCGCGAGGGTATTGTTTTCACGAAACTTCAAATCCGCGAAAACAAAACCCCGCGAAAATTTCCGAATTTAAGTAAACAACACCATATTGAATATTATTGTGCCAGCGTACCAGATAACGGTCCTTTTCGTATTATCCGGAACTTGGCAATGGAGGCTCAGACGAGCCTGTACAAATGTGCAGACTCGCCAGAGCTATCGTCGATCAAATGTACAGGGGCGGAACTAAGATTTCTTGATAGGGGGTTCATATTTACAAAGGGGGTCGATTTGTTATTTTTTATGATAGTAATTTATTAATTCTTCTTGATTTTTCTGGATATTCTCTTTGAAAATGAATGTTGTTGTTGTTGTATATTCAATAGAGCCAATACAACACTGGCGTTGAGCTCTGTGTGCGTAATAACTCTTCTGTTGTCACTAAGTGCTTTTCACAAGGTATTGTAGGCATCGAGCGAGTTGATTTTTTTAAACTAAATACATGTATCTTCACTATACTATTAATTTTGTGTAACCCCCCCCCAAACCCCAAAAAACAATCTATTGTCTGTCTCCTTTAAATCTTCCTGTGCTTGTGATGAATTTTCCCAGTGCAATCCGCATTCTCTAATTTGCTTGTCTTGGAATATCCACCAAATAACCAGTAAATACTTGAAAATTTATGTCAGCAATATGTCCTAATCCAAATTCTTTTAAAATATCTTCAGTTTCTTTTTCTAGTAAGTTCCTTTCTGTATCATTTTTTTTGCAGTCATATATATAGTGTCTGACAGTCTCCTTTTTGTTGCAGGTTTCACATTTATCTGTTTTGTTATTGTCTATCTTTGATATTAGATAGTTTAAGTTCATTTGACCTGTTGTAATCTGATTTATAAACTTGGTAATTTTCTCTCTTCTCCATTATGTTTACTAACATTTTCTATATTGGGTATAATTTCCTGAAGTTTCTCTGTATGCTCAGAGTTTTCATACATTCTCTGCCATTTGTCTACAATACTTCCTTACATTAACCTTATTATTTCCTTCTTATCTGCTTCTCCTTCATAAAATTCTTCCTGACTATCTATCATTTCTTTTGCTGCTTCTTTTGCTAAACTGTCTGCCAATGAAATAATTTTGTCTCAAATGGGGGTTCGAGTAAACCCCACGAATCCCCTCTTGATCAGCCACTGGTGTAGACGAAGACTTGGAATAAATTTAGACCTCTAGCCCGCTGGATACAGCAGCATGGAAGCCCGAGGTTTTATGCTAGCTAGGATTTGGCTAACCAAATTAAAGATGTAACAGGGTGTGAAACCAATTTAAACGTCAATGATATTTGGGCAGGATATATTTTCAAAATTGGGCCGCGACATGAGATTTCCATCAATGTGGTATGTGCGACCAGCAAAGCCTTATACGCATACGCGCAGTCTGATCAGAGCCTTTGTTAGCCGTTTTAAATGTAAACATTCACCATATAATTAATGAGCGTTAATTGTAAAAGAAGGGATTTGTCTATCAAATCAGTTTGCTGCAAATTTTATTAAAATCTATCAAGAAATAAAAAAGTTGTATGCATTTGAAGTTTCCATTATTTCTTTTATGGAAGCCGACATATTTGTGTGTTTATGACATCATAGCCTCCTAATTATATATGCAAGTTAAAAATGAAACAAATAAGATTTGAAAAATGATTTTCACTCTATTTGTATGTATATGTCTAATATAACAATTAAGGATCATTTATACAAGAAATTCTATATGCTAAAATAAAGATTTTATGCATCTTAATAACTTTTCATGCATCACATTAGCATCTCAATATATATCCAAAATGGCGGCTGTGACAGGATGGGATGTTATGAAAATTTCATTTATGAATGACATTCTTAATTCTCAACCGATTTTGACCAAGTTTGCACTCAAATTGTTTGTGTTCAAATTCCTATCTTTTCAGACACATTTACCTCTTGATCTACGTTTTACCATTTGGAGTTTCTAAGCTTAAAAGGAGGCTGCACAGGCTCGTCTGAGTCTACACTTGTCAAAATGCCACATTGTTGGAAATCACATCTTACGGCTCAATTCTACTGTTGTTGCTGCTTAGAAAAACCAAATATGGCTTGGAATCTTATGAGAAGTGACAGATTTATTAAACCGTATGATTTGCGATTCGTTTCTCTCTTGTCTCTTTTTATGGGGGTGGGGGTGGGGGAGAGGTGGGATAAGGCTTGGAGTTTCATGCGGATCAGCTGTCTGATGAAATACTCACAGAACCGGTATACATGTACTCGTATGACCAATAAACTTACACTGCACACGTTCAAACATGATTATCAAAGCATGGCATATTTGCGCTAATACAATTTGAAAGTGGGGTAATCTCAATTTAAGTGCTCAAATGGTATATTTTTGATGGAAATCTTCGCTATTATAGAGAAGTTTGGCATTAACTGCTGACACCTTCACGAATACCAAAGCGTGCAACTGCATAATTAATTGAGTTCTGAATACCATTACTATAACTGTTGTGGACTGAAAGAAAAAAATGAAATGCAACGTAAACAGTTGATATTGTTTGCCTCTTTGCATGCGGGGTAATTATATATATTCTTGTTGTCGTCTCTTCCAGGAATACTATCAGATTGTCAAACAGTTTGGATCTTTATCGGGAACGACATTTTGTCCTGGTCATTTTTTAGCTCACCAGAGCCGAAGGCCTCTGGATGAACTTATAGGGTGGGACTCGAGCCGGTATCCGTCCGTGCGTCCACACTTTCAAGCATGAATATCTCTGAGACCAGCTGGCCGATCATTATCAAATTTCACCTGGAGCTTTTTGGGGGTTGCGGATTGGCTGCATTAGGTTTTGGGCCAGCTAAGATCCGAGGCAACAGATAGCTCCCATAGGGTTATAATGGGGAAAACCTTGTGACCACTCTAGCTCCTTCATTTTTGATTGGTTCTTCTTATTTCTTGCAGGTAACGAGGACAACCATAACATCTTGGATGGGTTCAAAATTCGGCAAGATCCGACCAGGGACTTATGAGTTAGCTGCCCTTGAGCGTCTGGAAAAATCCCCATAGACTTATCATGGGAAAAAATATTGTGACCACTCTTGTGCCTTCATTTTTAGATGGATCTTCTTCATTCTTGCAGGTAACAAGACCAACTATAAAAGCTTGGATGAGTTTGAATTTTGGCAAGATTCCATCACTGACTTCGGAATTAGCTGCCCTTGAGCGTCTGAAAAACCAATGACTAATGTTGTGACCACTCAAGCGCCTTCATTTTTGATTGGATCTTCTTCATTCTTGCAGGTAGTAAGGACAACCATGAAATCTCGGGTAGGTTCGAAATTCGGCCTCATCAGACTTTGGACTGTGGAGTCAGCTGCCCTTGAGCGTCTGGAAAAATCCACATAGACTTATAATGTGATATCTGTTGCGACCACTCTAGTGCTTTCAATTTTGAATTGATATTCTTCATTCTTCCAGATAAGAAGGACGATTATAAAAGCTTGAATGCATTTGAATTTCCTTAAGGTCACATCACCTATTATGGAGTTAGCTGCCCTTGAGCATCTTAAAATTGATGGATAATGTTGTGACCACTCTAGTGCCTCCGTTTTTTATTGGGTCTTCTTCATTCTTATAGGTAACAAAGTCAACCATAGAAGCTTGGATGGGTTCGAAATTTGACCAGATCAGACCTTGGACTGTGGGGTTAGCTGCCATTGAGCGTCTTAAAAATCCCCATAGACTTATAATGGGAGAAATGTTTTGACCACTCTAGTGCTTTCAATTTTGAATAGATCATATTCATTCTTGCAGATGAGAAGGACAACTTTAAAAGCTCAGATGAATTTGACTTTCGTCAAGATCCCATCACCCATTAAGGAGTAAGCTGTCCTTGAGCATCTTAAAAATTGATGGATAATATAACATTTTTGTGACCAATCTAGCGCCATCATTATTGATTGGATCTTCTTCATTCTTACAGGTAACAAGGACAACCATAAAAGCATAGGTGAGTTTGAATTTAAAGTAGAACCAACCTCAGACTTTGGAGTTAACTTCCCTTGAGCATCATAAAATATCTGCATAGACTTACAATGGGAGATCTGTTGTGACCACTCTAGTACCTTCATTTTTGAATGGATCTTCCTCATACTTGCAGGTAACAAGGACACCCATAAAAGTTTGAATGAGTTTGATTTTCGACCACACCCAACAACCAGCTACAGAGTTGGCTGCCCTTGAGCGTCTGAAAAAGAGCTGTATAATGTTGTGACCACACTAGCGCCTTCATTTTTCGTTTGATTTTCTTCATCCTTGACAAGTTGTAGGTTACCAGGACATACTTAAAAGTATGGATAGGTTTGAATTTCGGTCAGATTCCATCACTGACTAAGGAGTTAGCTGCCCTTGAGTATCTGAAAACTGCAATTTTTATTCAGATCTTTTTAATACTTGCAGATAACTAGAACTGGCATAATATCTTTATTTTTGAATTAATTCCTGGACATTGTTTCAAGTTCAGAGTTACCTGCCTTTTAGCATCGTAAATTATGGTGTCTCCAAACACTATGCTGGCTCCATGGTGAGCGATCGTTGCCCATTGGGCTACTTGTTTCAATACCTGGTAGTGGCGCCTATCAAAAACTCTGCTAACTGTATTGGTCAGAACCTAATGAAAGCGAGTATTCGTGGCGGGTCTAGAGGGGGTCGATGGGTTCACTCGAGCCCCCTTTGAGACAAAATTGTTTCATTTTGATGGAAAATTTTGAGAAAAATCAGGAAAACAAATAATCAGGTAAAAATTAACAAATCAACATCCCTGATTCCTTTGTAAATTTGAACATCCCATGGAAAGGGCAGTAAATGCAAATTAGCAGGATCCAGATGAACCTTCATGAGTCAGCAGAATGACTATAGCATATAGTAACAACCATATCGGAACCGGGGTACAGAGGACTTAGACTCAATGCCTGCAAGCAACGGAAGCGTTCTCTGTTCTGACGTCATGACGTCGTGACCCTGAAACTCCACCTACGTAACCCGATACCCTATCATTCGGAGTCGACTACGATTCCTCCGCTCCCAGCGTAAATTACTACAATGGATTCAGGATTCATTGGACAGGTTTCTCTATTTTGCCCTTATAAGCAGATTTGCAACATGTAGTTAAGTGACATTTTCTCATGCATTGACTTACAGAATCTGTTCAGCTTGAATGCGCTTTTTGCTCCTCATAGCCTGGCCTTTCTGTGTGAAAACGGCGAGTTTAACTTATGCAGACAACCCAAACCAGAGTGTTCATCAGTCCAATGCCAGTAAAGGCTTCACTGTGCCTCGAGCATTGTGCACTATGTACATTTATGTTCGAGAAATGGTGGGGCCCAACAGTTTGGTACAATTTGGTACGAACAGCATGTCGAGTAAACTGCCTTTGGGTGGTACGCACAACCTATGAACGTCGGGTGAAAAAATACCTATAGATTACAACCTACTCGTAAAATCTGGGTAAGCCTGAACCAACAAGCTCTTAAAACACGATAGAAAACATTCTTCATTCCCATTCTTTGATTCTTACATTTCCACCAGCCTTTCAATGATTGAGGGATTTTTATGAGGTTCCCCGTTTCGACGAACATGGATTCTATATTGGCGTGTACGATGAAATACCTTTTCGTGTATTTTGCTTCTGCTAATAATTGTAAACGATCACCATTGGATATATGGTTCGGAGAGGTTCGGAGGGGTTCAGAAATGTAAGTTGAATATATTTGTTGTCTATATATTTATAGAGGATCTTACATGAGTGTTCACGTTTTACTGGATTTATTAAACGAGTTTGAGAAAAACAGATAAAGTGCGTGACTTGCCGAGCATGTAATCTCTTTCGCAACAAGCTTAATAAATCCAATAATACTGGAGCACGAATGTTAGATTCTATTTATCATATGACCTTAAAACTACTATGAAATCGCGTTTTTGGCGTGAAAGCGCAAGCTTACAATTTGCCATACACATATATACGCGAAGTTATTACGGCCGTCAATACATATAGTACTGCAAATATCAAGGCGCTGAGAGGGAGTTTAGGTGCCCTCTCTGTTAACAAGTTGAGTCATATACCAAAGTTACAGCCAATATCTGCGGTTTATGAAAACCAATGATGTCGCATTTGGTCCCGTGTACTTATTGAGTTATCTGCCCTTGAAATAACCCACCCACTTTTTAAGCCTGAGAAGCGATAATTATGCTAAAAGGAAAAATAATTGAAATTTATGATACGTATCCACATTTTTTACATATTTTCTTGTTGCAGATACTTTTAAGTATATAATAGGTAAACTTGATTACAAAATAATGTCTATAATTATATTTCCTGATATTTAAAGTACAAAATTTAGGTTTAAAAAAACTGTCAGAAAAAAATGCTCTTCCAATTTTAACCAGACTTTCTATTAATTCGGTCCAAAGTTTCAAAATCACATTTCCATAGCGAGACCAAAACCTTTGCTACGTAAGTATTGTAACAGTTACCTAGTACAGCAAGTTTTAATGCCCCAAATTGGCACGGAGAACATGTAGGTACCCCACCCACTCTTTAAGCTGGAGAAGCGATTATTGTGCTAAAATGAAAACCAATTGTGGTTGTTAAAATTGATTGGCAATTTTTGCATATTTTCTTTCAAAATAAACTTTCAGATATGTAATAGGCATATTTCATCACACAATCATGTTTTTAACCATGTCATCTTACATTTAAAGTGCACATTTATTTCTAGAAAATGCGCCAGAAAAAATGCTATTCCAATTTAACCAGACTTTCCTTTAATTCTGTCCAAAGTTTCGAAGTCACATTTTATAGCGACACAACAACTTGTGCTTCATTAAGTTATAAAATTTACATATGATAGCAAGATCAAATGTCTCAAAGGGTCATGGAGAACATGGAAATACCCCACCCACTTTTTATGTATAAAAAAGAAATTCCTATTTCTTACCATAATGGATTTTTTTAAAAGGGCCATCTTGTACCTTTATAAATATATATATATATAGATCAGTATTTTGCCTACAAAAATAGATTTATGTGACCTTGACCTCAATGTCATTCTCGAGGGATTGAGTTCCTCTCCTTATCTCTTGGACAATACTTTGACAAGATTAAACTGAGATCTTTCAGGCCAATTTAAGATATGCCAATGGGTACTTAATGTGCTCTTGTTAGAGATTTATGTTTGTGTTGTTATCAGAGATACTTCATTTTGTCTCTTTCTGACAATAATCAAGCTGATGTTGTTGCAGCATTGAACTCTAAATCAAGATAATCCTTATTTCAAATAAATGGTAAGTCAAATATATCCCATTGAACCTTAGTTAAATAAGGCAAATACCTTTGATACTGAAGCCCTCTTTTCGAACATGTACCTTTCTATAACAAATGTCATAGTTTGTGAACTATTTAATTTCTCATTTCTTGATGAATGTTTCTAGCTTCCTTTCCTACGGTGTATACATTTCGCAACTTATTCATTTTGCGAGAGTTTGTTCTAATGTTGGTAACTTCAACGAAGAAACCATTTTTTATAAAATTCTAATTATGTTTATACCCTAAAACCAGTCTTAAAATGGTTTAGGGCAGGTGACTATCAAGGGCAATAGCTCTGTTGTAAGTACGCAACTCCTAAACCGACATCATAGAGTTTCTGAAACTAGGGATGTTAACAAACATTTTGGTATAATATAAAACAACTTGTTGACAGAGAGGGCACCTAAAAGTCCTTAAGGAGACCACTTTTGAGCTCTCGTTTGCTCTGTACTGCAAATATCAAGGCATTGAGAGGGAGTTTAGGTGCCCTCTCTGTCAACAAGCTTAGTCATATACCAAAGTTACAGCCAATATCTGCGGTTTATAAAAAACAATGATGTCGCATTTGGTTCCGTGTACGTATCGAGTTATCTGTCCTTGAAATACCCCACCCACTTTCAAAGCTTGAGAAGCGATTGTTATGATAAAAGGAAAACAAATTATGATTTATGAAACGGACCCACAATTTTCTGCATGTGTTTTTGTTGAGGATACTTTTAGATATATGATATGCAAATATAATCACAAAATAAAGTCCATATTTATATTGGCAGGCATTTAAAGTACAGATTTATGTTTAAAACTGTCAGAAAACAAATGCTCTTCCAATTTTGACCAGACTTTCTATTGATTCGGTCCAAAGTTTCAAAGTCACATTTCTATAACGAGACCATATCCTGTGCTACATAAAAATATAACCGTTACCTATGATAGCAAGCTCAAATGTCCGAAAAGGGCATGGAGAACATGAAAGTACCCCGCTCACTTTTTTTAGCTGTAGAAGCGATTATTGTGCTAACATGAAACTAATTGTTATTGTTAGAACAAATTCTTATTTTTTGCACATTTTCTTGTAACACATACTTTTAGATGTGTAATAGGCGAATTTCACCACAAAATTAGGTTTATAACTATATCAGCTGACATTCAAAGTACAACATTTAAATTATGTTTAAAAAGTCAGAAGAAATGGCAGTCCAATTAAAAACATACTCTACTTTAATTCGGTCCAAAGTTTCAAAGTCACATTTCTGTAGTGGGACCACAATCTGTGCTACGCAAAATCATAGCCGTTACCTATGATAGCAAGTTCAAACGCCCCAAAAGAGCAAGGAGAACTTGGAAATACCCCACCCACTTATTTCTGCATACCATAATGAAATTCTTTTTTTGTAACTCTTTCGGATTTTTCGAATCTTCTTCTACCTATGTACTTGAAATATCTAATTATATTATTATTTTGTTTTTAAAAAAATAATTTATTTGACCTTGATGTCAAGGTCATTCAAAGGTGTTGATCACGTAACATTTGCGTCCTGATTCTATCTGTTGCTGTGAACGACCAAAGGTAGGACTCATGTCTTTGAAGATTAGTTTTACCCCCTGATTACAAACTTATCATTTCTTATGATTGATATCAAAGTTTAAATTTGTTTGTTTTACTCATTGCAAAACGAAGGCGTACCCACCCACCTTTTTCGCCTGCATTGTTCACTAATTCGAACCTTTTGGAGAGTTGGACGGTCTTTACGATTGAACAATTGACATTATCGAAAATATAAAAACCCTGGTATGTTCCGTTTGGGTGTTAATAGTGGCATTAACGTCAACACTAAAGCTACCTTCGAGCGTCTTTTCTAAATAAATGCAGACACATTCTTGTGTCAATGGTCTGTTTACTCAGTCATATTGTTTTCCAAAAACTGGGTCAAGGTGAGCAGACAAGATATTTAACCTCACCTGAGCCATTTACTCAAAGTGAGTTGTTGTGGTCTCGGTTGCCTGTTGTCTGTTGTCAACAATTGCTTCAAAAGACATCTCCTCCTGCATTATTGGGTGGATATTGACCAAACCTGACAGGGATGATCCATATATGTCCTTCATCAATTTAATCGTTTAAATGGTTTTATTCCATTTTATACATGTATCTAGCTCAAATGGGCAAAGTATACTTTCGAACTGAAAAAAAATCAAAATACACAAAGCATTGAACCTTGGCGCTTAATATGAAACATTACCTAGTAAACGTCTACCAAGTCTGTTCCCATTATGGCACAGGGACCAAAAGTGGCTCTGTCCTGGGGTTACAATATTTACATTGGCTGATAATAGGGAAAACCTAAAACACATATTCTTGCCTGAATCCACAAGGCTAAGGGCCTTAATATGTCTCTGTCTGTTCATTCGTGCCCATCTGTCTGCCTGGAACTGTTATCCATTAACCATTGACCTAAGATTCATTTTGGTTTAAATGTTAATATCTACTGAGGTTTATCTTTACATTTCTTAACATACATATACACGTTTAAAACCAAAGTTTTATTAAAACTACAGATACATCGAATATTGACAGCTGTAATGTTAGGAGTGATTATGCTTTTTCCTGACCTTACAAATGGTCATACAAAGGACCCAAAAGCCCTCTTGTTCAATATGAACTTAAATTCGATAATAGCGAACCTAGTTGTTTCACAAATGATTGAAACACTCTCAAAATGATTTTGCAGACATTAAAACACCAGCCCCTTGCATATTTGAATGGTTGCAACAAACAGTTGATCAGTCAAGTCATCCCCGGAGTTAAAGGGTTCGAAAATAATTTTCTTATTTTGCTATAAAGCATAAATTGTGTGTACTCGTTTGGACCGACTCATTGATGCGCACCCGCAGTCTATATTTTGAGCAAACGTAAGGATGTATTAATCTTTCATCTGAAAATGATCAGTTATCACAGCCTTAAATGTATTTTGGTGGTACTATCATTCTGAGAGGAGCTGAGTCCTAAATCAAGGAAAAAAATCCACCCAGCATAGATTCAGGTGAATTGTTTGGCTTTGATTTTACAGTACTGTTTCTGCAGTAACTCTGAAATTCGGTCAACTTCCCCCAAACCTAGTCGTCGTTTTATCACGTCCATGTGTTGCAGACATGCAAACTCCATTAAAATCTGCTAACATGCTTCAAGCGAGAATGTACATTTAAGTTCCTTTGGTCTAAATTAAGCAGGTTTTTTCTGCATCGACATTGAAATTAAAGTCAAGATTTCCATAATACAATCCACTATTTACCTGCTCATACAAATTTGGTAAACTTTGAAACATCGGCCGACTCCTTGCAAAGATAACTTTTGCCTAAACTTAGCAGATTTTTCTTATGTAACCTTGAAAATGAGAAAATTGTCTCAAAAGCTTTATCATCTTTTGTCAAATTCAGATATTAATTTCATCCAAATTTAGGTAATATCCGCTGACCCGCTTTGAAGATAATGCGCATTTAATCAGTTTTAGCCTAAATGTGACTTTTTTCTTATGTAACCTTGAATAATAAGGTCAAGGTCACAAAAACCGCATCAACTTTTGTCATGTCTAGGTTTTAAATCATGCAAATTTGAGTATGATCTGCTGAACCACTCCGAAGAAAATGTGCATTTAAAGGTTTTTGGCCTAAATTTAGAAGTTTCTTTTCCAATGTGACCTTAAAAATAAGGTCAAGGTCCCAAAAATTTTAGTAGTTTTATGTCATGTCCATGTATTAGATTCATGTGAACTTTGGTTACATCCGCTGACCCGGTCTGAAGACCAGCTGACCCAGCCTAACTCAAGCAATTTTTTTAATGTGACCTAGAAAATAAGGTCAAGGTCTCAAAAACTTTAACGGCTTCTTGTCATGTCCAGATTTTAAAATCATGCAAGTTTTGGTACAATCCGCTGACCAACTGCAAAGATAATGTGCATTTAGGTATTTTTGGCTTAAATTTTGCAGCTTCGTTTTCTAATGTGACCTTGAAAATGAGGTTTGTCATGTCCATGTATAAGATTCATGCGAATTTGGGAAAATCAGCTGACCCAATCTGAAGATAATATGCAATTAAGTATTTTGCCCTAAATTTTGCGGTTTTTATAATAATGTGACCTTTAAAGTAAGGGCAAGGTCTCCAATTTTTTTCTTTGGCTAATTCTTATGTCCATAATTACATTGATTTCATGCAAATTTGGGTAAAATCCACTAATCCACTCGGAGGATAATGTGCATTTAAGTATTTTGGCCTAAATTTTGCAATTTCGATATCTAATGCGACCTTTAAAATAAGGTCAAGGTCTCCTAAACTTTATCAGCTTTTTGCCATGTCCAGATATTAGATTCATGCAAATTAGGGCAAAATTAGCTGACCCAGTCTGAAGATAATGTGCATTAAAGTATTTTTGCCCTAAATTTAGCAGTTTTTATTCTAATGTGACCTTGAAAATAAGGTCAAGGTCTCCAAAATTTTATCGGTTTATTGTCCAGATATTAAATTAATGCAAATTTGGGTAAAATCCACTGACCCATTCCAAAGATAATGTGCATTAAAGTATTTTTGCCTAAATTTTGCAATTTGGTTTTCTAATGTGACCTTGAAAATAAGGTCAAAGTCTCCAAAACTTTTTTAGCTTTAAGCCATGTCCATGTATTAGATTCATGCAAATTTGGGCAAAATCCACTGACCCACTCCGAAGATAATGTGAATTTAAGTAACTTTTCGCCTAAATTTAGCAGTTTTTTTTTCTACTGTGACCTTGAAAATTGGGTCAAGGTCTTATAAACTTCATCGTTATTTTGTCATGTCTAGCTATTAAAATCATGCAAATTTGGTTAAAATCCACTGACCTACTCCGAAGATAGCGTGAATTTAAGTAATTTTTGGCATAAATTTAGCAAACTTTTCTGTGTGTTGACCTTGAAAATGAGGTCAAGGTCACCTAACCCTAGTCGATTATTTATCATACCTAGTTGCTGTATCCTTGTAAATTTTGATAAAATCCGATCACCCAATCAGGAGATATTAAACATATATCTAAGGGCCACACCTACATTAGTGCTGACACCAACGCCGGCGCCGTCAGTGCCCGCTACAAAAGGCATTCATCCGAATCCCATTTTTTGTCGGGTAAAATGAATAAAACTATAACATATTTTCCGTTTCTGATTCAAACTTTAGACGAAAATACGTAAAACTGGTTATTTCCAGCAAAACAAGCACATTTTATGCTCATTTTATGCCCTAAAATCAGTCTAAAGAGTGTTTAGGGTAGGTAACTTTCAATGGCCATAACTCTGTAAGTACGCGACTCCGACACCGACATCATTGGTTTTCTGAAACTAGGGATGCTAACGAACAATTTGGTATATAACACTACTTGTTAACAGAGAGGGCACCTAAAAGTCTTTAAGGAGGCGACTTTTGAGCTCTCGTTTGCTCTACTAATAACGATGATAACGGTACAAAAATCTGTAAACCACTATAGGGATCAAATATGTTTTTCTATGCATTAACATCTGCTGGGACTCCCGAGGGTGGTGTTGAAACCCGAGCCAGAAAGACAAGGGTTTAATGACCCCGAGGGATCAGGGGTTATTGTGCGCGCTCTATATGTCAGAGGCAGGGGGGCGCACTACGCCGTCATTATAACCGAAAAATCATCATCGACCCCGAGGTGTCTACAATTGTTAGTGTACCAGACAACCATGTTTGATCGTTCGTTTTTATTGCATAAAGTCATTTTCTCGCTTGAAAACTTTGGAAAACGCTTCTAAAAGTTCATTTTTGTATTACAATAGAACAGAACAGAACAGAACTTTATTGAAAACTATGAATCTCAGGCCACTCACAGGTGGCGTAAGAGATAAACACAAACATGTTATGCAGTAAAATATACATAATATTAAAAAAAAAAAAAAAAAAAAATACAGTGTATAATCCGTTTCTTGTTTACTGTCGTGAGTTGGCTCCCGGTACCGTTAGTTTAACAGGCGACAGGACCCAGGGCGACGACAGTAAACATGATTCGCACTATACTATGAAATACAATAGAATATTATTCACAGTATGTAAACTGAAACAAACATCCTGTACCGTCCCTCCGCTAGCTCACGCCTTATAAACATGAATAACAGCACTCGTGCGTAACCAGTAGTCGGAAAATGCGTGTATTTAGGTACATGTACATGTTTCGATTTATATTGTTAGCAATACAGACAATACACATTCGAACAAGGTAAGAAAAGCCATTTTATCTATTTTATTCCGTTTTATTCCATGATTTTAACGGTTTCCTCCTTTGCATTTTGCTTTGTTAAAAACCGACTTGCTCACAATCAGAGCCGTTCTGTGTCGAAAACGAGCTTAAATGCCAGATTGCACGGTTTTAGTGGAATTGACAATCTCATGTATACATGATTACATGGTTGTAACTGTAACAGTTACTTAGATCTATGGAAAAATGAATTTTAATTGGTGGTCCCTCGCAATTACAGCTGTACCAACAACTCTCACATCACGATTTCCGACAACTGGTTACGCACGAGTGCTGTTTATTTCAGTTTACATACTGTGTTATTGTATTGGGAATATTGTCCGTGACAGGAAATTGACCTATAATAACAAAGAATATATGGTTAATCTTCATATAGATTGGAACATAATTTATTTCAATCATTTGGAAAAACAATCTACACAGAAAACTTTTCCATAATAATTGCAACAAATTATGGTAATTTAATGAGCGTTGCTTCATTAGTTGAGGTAAAAAGCTCCCTATACTTGCGTATATTTGGCATAACGTAAAAGCATGAAGGATTCGTAGGTTTTGAAAACGCCTGTTCCAGAGCAAAGACTTACGTCATCCTAATTACGTTCATTTCTATGCACGTTACTGTTGACAGCATCAAGTTTTGTGACGGCCTAGAATGCGTATAATGTAAAGTGCAAAGGCCGTGCATCAACAACACGTGAAGTGCCTGATTAATACATACAGTCAACCCTCTTTATAACGACATTGTTTCAAGCTATTTTTGACGTTAAAGTGAATTGCTGTTATAAAGAAATTCTGACCAGTACCAGATTTTCACATCATAATCATTTGCTAAAAGAAAATATTATACAATGAATTAAAATGCTATTATTCCAAATGTATACATCAGTTTAATTTCATATTGCATCAAAATGCACAACGCTTTCCTCTGAAACCTGTTCTTGCAAAAGACCTTGTCCTGATCACAAAATTGTCTGACACATGGCAAAAAATCTGTTATAATGAATTTATTTTCAATAGAAATTGTATATCTGTTCCCAGAAGTTACTGTCGGTGTCGTTAAGTGAATATTCTGTTATAAAGAGGGAATTTCAATAGAAACAGATCCGTTCCCAGCAAATTTATGTCAAATATTGAATATTCTGTTATAACGAGTGACGTTATAAAGAGTTTTGACTGTACGTTAATAACGTGCGACACGACTTTTTATACAATAATAGTGGTTTATCGATTTTAATTCATGACGTTATTTCACTCCCAGACGCGCGCGACGTCATATGATATGATAAACCATTGTGTACCCAGTAAACATCTAAAGGCGGACAACCATCGGCCCGTTGGCGGTCCGATTGTGGCTGGTTGGTACCTAACAGAACCTTGTGGGTTTCATATTGTTTTAGAATGATCTGTCATTCAACAAAATGGATTGCTGGTAAATTATCAGGTTTCTAAATATGCTCTTTATGGGAGAAACGCCACATTGTGTAAGTGGGTTTACTACAATGTCAACAATATATCAATGTCATTTCGAACCGTAATCTTGGTTTGGTTTAAACAATATTTTATCAAATATTTGCATGTAGACAGATCTATACAATGTCAATATATTTAGGATCGAGCTTATACATAAGCCGTTCCCTGATACAAAATTTATATGCAACATGATACATACAAAGAAGTATCAACTAGCGCTTTAAGGAAAATAATACATGTACATGTATGTGTTTATTTATTAAAAAAGCAAATGAGAGAGAGAGAGAGAGAGAGAAAGAGAGAGAGAGAGAGAGAGAGAGAGAGAGAGAGAGATCCTCTAGTTCAGGATCAGGATAGTTTATTGGTGCAATATGCTAAAACTGTTTTTTGTTGTATAGACTATAAATTTGTAACGTATAATTTGACTTCTGACTTCCGACATCACTTGCTACTTATGATACATGGCTTTTTGACTATTTTGTAGCAAACCTGAAGCTATGGCAGATGGCTGACAACGAGACAAGCAATTTTGCTCCCTCTGTAATTTATATGATCTTTGACTTGTGATTTTCAACTAATGACTTTTGACTTGCGACCTTAGACCATTTATTGGCTCAAAGTTGAAATAATGGAGAACAACATCAATGGCATGAATAAAGCAAACAAAATCTGGATAAAGGTGTGATCATGAGCATTCCAAATGTACCAACAAAGTATATCTATCTACTTTTACTCTGGCGATCAGATATATAATCATAATCAGAGGTGAATGTAAAATTTTGAATTTAACAAACTAAACAAAGCCTTCTGACATTCATTTAAATAAGTGCCCTGAACTCCTCTGTGGTCTCAGCTGCGACCACACTCGGAGACAGGCTATTCCAATGGGAGGGGAGCGCAGTGGCTCAGTGGTAGAGTGCTTGACTCGAGACCGATGGGCCGCGGGCTCGAGCCTCACTGGCGTCACTGCGTTGTGGTCCTTGAGCAAAACACATTTATCCTAGCTTAGTACTGGTTCAACCCAGGAAGACTAGTCCCTGATCAACTGAAAGATTGTTGATGGGACGCAGAGAATCAAATCAAACAAATATTTCAATGGGGAATAGTCCTTGGGAAAAAGGAATACATCAGGGTATCACTGTCAGTCTGGGGCATGCAATACTGTGAGTTGTGTGATGACCTGGTAGATCTAGTTCTCTGTGACGGGGTCAAGTACTTGTCTTTATCAATAGACATACATGTAGTCCCACAATGAATCTTGTGGAAGAGGACTGATCCCTTTGTGCCTCAAGAGTTGGCCATTGCAGCTCATCAAGCATTTTGCCAGCACCACTAGTGTTGCTCCATCTCCTGCAGATCCAGCGGGCTGCCGCCCTCTGTACTTTCTCCAATTGTTGAATCTGAGATTAACAATATGGGCTCCAAATAGGTGCTGCATACTCCAGTTTAGGGTGTACCAAAGTTTTCTATGCAACCTCTTTAATACTATTTGGTGCGAAAGCCAAGTTTCTGCAGAGAAAACCTAAAGTCTTGGTAACTTTGGATGAAATATTAGAAATATGTTGACCCCAATCCATGTTCTCTGTGATTGTTATGCCAAGATATTTGCCAGATGTCACAATTTGAAATGTCCCCATCGGTGTCCATAGTAACGTTATACGATAAATATTCAGTTTGAAAGTATATCATTTGTCATTAATTTTGCAGATATGAAGCGGCTTTTGTTACGACACCTTGTTGGCTTGACAAGAAAACGATAGACCACTTCTAAAGTAAAATATCTGAAGTATCTGAAATGTATCCAATACATTTTATAGTGGCTGTATTAACGGCTATCGCTTTTTACACAAGTTATGCACCTCAACGACATCCATCAGTCATCACAGAAAGGCTTAATTCAACATATGACTATATTGTTGTTGGTAGTGGATCAGCTGGGTCAGTGGTAGCATCAAGGCTCTCTGAGGACCCTGACATTAGTGTTCTGCTGTTGGAAGCTGGTGGAGACTACACAGAGAATTCATTATTCCACATACCATTTAAATTCTTTGACCTTCAGAAAACTACAGCCGACTGGGGCTATTACACTGTTCCCCAGAATGAATCATTGCTAGGATTAAATGGACAGCAATCGTTCTGGGCTCGAGGAAAGGTGCTTGGTGGATCAAGTATTTTGAATTCTTTGTTGTACAGCCGAGGTAGCAAGCATGATTATGATGAATGGGAATCTCTGGGTTGTACAGGCTGGAGTTATAAAGATGTGCTACCATACTTCTTGAAGTCAGAAGATATGCAGATAAAATCACTCCAACAGTCGAAATATCACAGTACTGGAGGATACTTGGCTGTAAGTCCTGGTGGAGTGACGCCGCTTGCCGAGACATATTTACAAGCTGGTAAGGAGATGGGGTATGACGTTATAGACTACAATGGGGAATCACAGCAAGGGTTTTCTGAAAGCCATAATAATGTGAGAAAAGGTGTTCGCAGTAGTACATCTTTAGAATTTCTAGTTCCAGCAAAGGATCGCACAAATCTACATGTCGGAGTGAAAAGCTTCGTAACAAAGATAATAATCGAAAACCATATTGCCAAAGGAGTAAACGTTGTACGGAATGGACGGAAGTATTTCATTGAGGCCAAAAAGGAGGTGATCGTGTCTGCGGGAGCAATTAGCTCGCCTCAGTTGTTAATGCTTTCTGGTATTGGCCCAAAAGCACATTTAGATGAGCTAGGTATTCCAGTACATGCTAATTTACCAGTTGGTGATAACTTACAAGATCATACTATATTGTTTCTGATGACAAGTTTGAACACTACCGATAGCTTCACAAGCGCTAAAATTGATAGCTTGCAAACTGAACTTCAGTACAAATTGTTTGGGAATGGAATATTGGCTTCTACTGGAATTGAGGCAACGTCATTCTATTGTTCCTATTCTGACTCGGGAACAAAGAGTGATTGCCCTGCAGACATACAGATCGTAATGTACAGCGCATACCCAGCAGTTAATACTTACAATATGAAGGATGAAATTGCTAAAGACGTTCTAACAGATGACCCTGAAAATACTCCAGTATGTACTGTGTCGGTAAGTCACCTAGACCCTTATGAATATCCTTTAATTGACCCACAGTACTTAACAGATCGACGGGATGTGGATAGCATCATTAGAGGAATTCGAATATGGGAGAACTACATTTCAACACCAACAATGAAAAGTCTGGGCGCGAACTTTGATGGTGTGAATCTGTCATTTTGTTCCATGCACGAGTTCCGGTCAGATGCATACTGGGAATGCATCATTCGGCATATCGCGACCACAGTTTACCATCCTTCCGGTACGTGTAAGATGGGGAGTTCTAATGACCCAACAGCAGTAGTTGATCATCAACTTAAAGTGAAAGGCATAGAAAACATACGTGTTGTTGATGCTTCTATTATGCCAAATATAGTGTCTGGCAATACTAACGCTCCCGTTATAATGATTGCAGAGAAAGCGGCGGATATGATACGAGGCAAGAACACTGTTGAACAGTTCCAAAATAGGCTTTAGAATGCTGATCTGCTGAATCCCAGAACCATTTTCATTCTGGATGCCGGTAAACGGGTACTTTGGCAAATAGCGAAGACCCAGAAGAAATGCTAAGCAGAGGGGCATTTCGTCAGGGTCTGCATTGTATGCTAAGATCAAAAACAATCTTCAGAGGCAGAAATGCATAATAATTTCGAAAGTTCTACATGTGATCCCTTAGAATACAAAATAGACAATCTCATACTTACTCTATCAGCATGTATGGGAAGATCCACCAGAATGAAAAGGGTATATCCATACGCGCCAAATGGAAAATCCTTATTATTTGAAAACAAATATCAATTTCCGATACTATGGATGTCAAGTATATTTTGTTAACCCGTAAAGCGCCACCTATAATTTGCAGCAGTAGATAATTTCAATTTTTTTCTGCTTTTTCAAAAACAAAACAAATAAGGCATGATATTTCATGAGAATCGTCTGTTCGCAGTCTGCTGCAGTCGTAATTGACGCTTTTTAAAAGGGTTAATTTTCTAGTTCATTTTCAATTGAATCACTTCCAAGCAAATAGTGAGATCCTGGTCACACGCCACGTACTGTGGCGACTGATCTGGGTCATCTGTATGCCTGTGTCTTAAAATAAGGACTCTATACTTAGGTGGGTTTAGTTGCCAGTGATTTCGCCATTGCGATCAAATAATCTAATTAATGACAATGAATCTGATGTTTTAATTATTTCCTGTCAAAAGAAACGTCTCTTTTCAGCACCAAGAACAAATGTTTAAATAAAAATAATTTTGAAAATGATCAGTGTTTAGGTTATATAATAATTAAGCCAGTGCATGAGATTTCCAGCAATGTGGTATGTGCGACCAGCAAAGCCCCAGATCAGCCTGCGCATACGCGCAGTCTGATCAGAGCCTTTGCTAGTCGCTAGAGTATTCTATGATTGTTAAGCTACTGACTGAACACCACTTGGGGTTTCTTGGCTTAAAAGGAGACCGAGTCTACACCTGTCAAAATGCCAAATTGTTGGAAATCTCATGCATATCTTTATCTAATGACTAACTTTCTTTAATCCAAACTACTGATAATTCTATTTAAAATCTCCCGTCCAGATGACTTTGGTTAAACTTTTTGTCTGCTTGGAAATTGTACATGCTTTTTTGTTGTCTGAAGATTTTCTTTCAAGAATGCCATCAGAGTGTCAGACAGTTTGGATCAAGATCAGGCCCGACTTTTTGTCGGCCGCATATGGGTCCAAACTGTTTCCAAAGTTATCAGTCGACGATACTAGTAAAAAGGTAAAGGACTCGGACAGTCCTTGTGAAAATGGGTCCTGTCGCATTGTGTTTACTTTTTCTATAAAACTGCGCGCGCATCTATCAAACAATGTACATGTTAATATATGAACTGCCATCTTTACAACAAAAAATAAAAATGTATCCTTCTGAAATACAATGTACAGTGCTGGCAATGAAAAATATATCTCGCTTGTGCGCAAAAAAGGCAAGTGGCAAATTTTCTATTTCACTGAGAATAAGCGCGAAAAGACACCACAGCAAGAAATTTCGCGACGTGTGGCGTGAAATTGTTCGGTGTTTCTCCGCGAAAAAGATCAATGTGGCGCATAGATCAGGTAAAATTAAACTTACCTTATTTCTCCGCGAAAACAGTGGCGTTTGCGACGTTTTGCAGTGAAAATGAGATTATTGCAAGGCGAAAGTTGTCCACTTACTTCGCCGATCGTGGAGAAAAGTGAGAAATTTTTTCTTTTTTTTCTTTTCCAGCACTGTATTATTGGAGTTACAAAATTCGAAAACAGCAGACTCGGTTGAACTTAGTTGGTTTGTGAGATTTAACTCTTTTCGTTTTGGCATCTGCTGGTGATCTTTGCAAACAGTTTTGACCTAGATCAGGCCTGACAGAACACCAGGCCTGATCTGGATCTTAGCTATTATTGCTGTTATTTTTTTTTTTTTAAAAAAAGGTAGTGTTTAAAAATATCTGCAGATGATAAAAAAGTCATGAAATATTGCACAGCATGCAAAGAGTAAAGAGAATGTGCAGTATTCCTCGCCCTCTCTCGCACTTCAATCAGAACTGCCTCGGCAAATTCCGTGGAAATCCGTGTAATCAGACCTCTGAGGTTACATAACGAGACGCTAACGTCACGGAAACCATGCCTACGCAAAAGCAAATGTAATTTGCAGCAAAATGAAGTTAACGTGTTTTTTTTCAATAAAATATAGCGATATTTTATTGAAAACTTTATTATGTCCGGTTATCAAAATAATGGATTTTAATAGGACTGGACCCAGATGCTACAGTACTATTTTCCTAACGCCAGTTACGGCTAATAAAATGGAGCTTTTTCATACACAGTGCTACGACTTACATATATCCAAGACTTGATTATCGGATTGAGCCTCGCACTTCTGTTTTCTGCCAGATCTCAATGTTTCGGAAGGACCAGAATGTGCAAAACACAATACCAACACTAAATGATTGTACGAGAAAGCCTCTACCAACTCCACACGGCACAGCGGCAGCTTTCTTTCTTTCTCTATATACTGCCTGGCGCTCGCTTTCGAGCATTATCGGCAGGTGTACATTGTACACTCCGGGTTGCAGAATGAAAGCCTACAAGTAACCATATCGAAATTACCGTAGGGTTCTTTAACCTGCACAGGGGGTGACTTTCCCTGCACAGGGGACATCCAGTTAACGTCCCGATCCGAAGGACGATGCACTTATCTAGCGTCATCCCTGCAAATGACACTAGAGAAAGCGTGTTCGGACACCGAAATTTTTCTCGCCGCGAGCGGGAATCGAACCTGGGACCTCTAGCACCAGAGGCAAATGCCTAACCACTGAGCTACCACGCTTTCAGCTGTTGCGATATGATAAATATAATCTAATATTCGTGCTCTTGTATTATTGAATTTATTAAACTCGTTGGGAAAAGAGATAAAATGCTCGACAAGCCTCGCATTTTATCTCTTTCCCAAACTGGTTTAATAAATTCAATAAAACACGAGCACTCATGTAAGATCCTCTATATCTGCAACAAGGGGAGCACTCCTGTAGGATCCTCTATATTAGCCAGTATCCAGCATAAGGTACAAGTTGGCATACTAAGTGTATAACGAAGATTCAAATAAGTCTGTGCATACGCAGTCTGATTAGAGTATTTGTTGTCCTCCTCAGGAAAAAATCGTTAGACCAAATCTTCTTGCACACCGGTAAAGATTTTGAGATTGGACCTGAGATTTTACCCTTGGATAGAAAATCTTCATGCTATCTCATCCAGGACGTCATTGTTATGTTAAAGTAACGTCATCATGTGAAATTGCATCTAAACGTATTCAGGGAGTTCTGATTGCTTATTTCAAAATAAATGAAAAAATAAATAAAATCACCACAAGAAAAATAATCCATTATTCGTGTGAGGGGAGGATAGAGAAATCAGTCCCTCGGATCACCGTTTGTCATCACTCGGCACGCCTCGTGATGCCAAACGGCGGACCTCGGGACGGATTTTATATCCTACTAGAATCTTATATGCTACCCATACAACGTTCTTCACAGACTCTGACCGGACTGCGTGGATGCGCAGGCTGATATGAGTCTTCGATGGTCTCATATGCTAACCTGTAGCTTTTGCTAGACATCAGCATATATCATGAACTGACTGCAATGTATATGTACAAGGCCCCTCGGTAAGAGTGCGTAATCAAAAAATTATTTTTTTTTTCTCAACCAAAACATATGTTGTGGGTACTCAAAAGTGGGAGAAGGTTCTTTTGTTCATCCAAAACAAATGTTTAAACTGACGAATAAGGAAATAGTCACAATAGTCACGCTCATTTTTGTTTTGTTTAGGCCAAATTAAAAAAAATACCTGTGTTTAGGGTAACCCGACCCTACCTAAATTTACTGCTGAAAACTAGAATTTTTTTAGAAAATTATAATTTTATGCATTTCAAAATGCATAAAATTATATATTTTTTCCAGAAAACAATATGTGTGCCTACCCTGACCCGTTACCCGAAACACACTAATTTTTTTTATTTGGCCTTATCTGAACCTGTGTGTATATCAAACAGGGCTACACAGCACCTTCGTTGTTGCATAGGTTTCGCGACCATGGGTGTTCATGCATATTCACATAAGTATACGTTTAAATAGCCTCCCTTTCCAGTGATAAGTAAATGACCATTACCGTCACACGTCATGCAT
Organism: Loripinus fragilis; assembly: GCA_964019695.1. Taxonomy (NCBI): domain Eukaryota; kingdom Metazoa; phylum Mollusca; class Bivalvia; order Lucinida; family Lucinidae; genus Loripinus; species Loripinus fragilis. The sequence goes on along the minus strand of OZ026518.1, from coordinate 16,776,600 downwards.
CAAGGTCTGTCTAAGTTATCTGTTCGTGTTGGGAATTCATACATGAACTCCCCATGAGGATTCAGAACTATCACTCTACTTCTACTGTAATCTGACACAAATATATTGTCAAACTGATCAACACATAAACTCCCAGGTAACCAGCCAGGTCTGCCCATGGAAGTTTTACATCTAAATTCCTTTACCATAGTTGATGAGGGGGGATCCAAATACCGCTATTAGCGGGCCATCATCGGCCCGCCAGCGAAACGCCATTTAAATGAAGTTTCGCTGTCGTGCCGATGATGGCCCAACATTGAATGCTGGCTTGGCAGATTTGAGATTTTAAGGGGATCCGGACCAGTACTGCTAAGAAACCCTATATTTTTGTGATTTTCCAGGGGGGGGGGGGGTGGACCCCTTGCCCCCCCACCCCCCCCCCCACCCTCTGAATCCGCTCATGCATATTCACATAAATAAACATTTAAATAACCTCCCTTTCCAGTGATAAGTAAATGACCATTACCGTCACATGTCATGCATCTAGGCCTGTCTAAGTTATCTGTTCGTGTTGGGAATTCATACATGAACTCCCCATGAGGATTCAGAACTATCACTCTACTTCTACTGTAATCTGACACAAATATATTGTCAAACTGATCAACACATAAACTCCCCGGTAGCCAGCCAGGTCTGCCCATGGAAGTCTTACATCTAAATTCCTTTACCATAGTTCCATTTTGATCCATAATCACAAGAGAGTTAGACAACCAATCTGATACTATTATCTGACCCCTGCTATTTGCCGCTATGAAGACTGGGTTTCGAACTTTAGATCCCTTAGCAGGGACTATATCTTGGCAAATGTCACCACGAAGGTCAAATATCTGAAACGTAGCAGTTTTATTGTTAGCGGCGACAAGATATTTATCAGATATGCAAGCCAGCGGATATGTCGATCCTGTACTCTCCAGGGAGATTTTCTTTCTCACGCTTTTGTCGTTGGAATACAAATTTAGAGACATTTGATCAGAGCATGCAATGATATCACCACAGACGGTCAGCCCGGTAGGTTTAAAATTGGCTACAGTTTCAACAAAGTTTCCAAATTTTGTGAATATCTTCACCTTTCTGTTTTCATTATCTCCAACAACGATATGGTCGCCAAACAGACATGCTAGCCCAGTTGCTCTGCATTCAAATCCGTCCTCTCGAGGGACAGTCAGATTCATTCTTCTGACAAGGTGTAAGCCAGCTACATGTCTAGCACCAAAATTCAGTGGGTGCTCTGGACGTCGCATGAATTCTCTTGACATAATCAAGTCAAACAACCCAATCCTATCTACACTCAAAAATACATTCCTAAACCGAATATCAGGTGGGTGCCATTTCATGTGCAGTGGCGTCACATTTTTCGCCTGCAGTGTCTGTAACCTTTTTCTAACAATAGATTCCAAGTACAGAACTTCTTCATCCTTGCCGTTTTTCACAAGTTCATCACTGAACTTAGCATTACCTTCTATCACTGAATACGCTCTCTTTATCTGTTCCTTCTTTTCTGTACATGCATCTCGCTGATCGTCCATTGTTTCCTTTAGCCTGTTTAAAATATCTGTCTTCTCTCTTTCAATCTGAGCAATTAGCTTCTGGGTTGTTCTTTCGACTCCTTCAATCAAATCTTTCTCTCGTTTATCAATGTCTTTTATCACGGTATCAACGCCATCTTCAATTCTTTTCAGCGAGAATAGCTTCTGATCAACATTCTGTAGCATATTTTCTATAGCTTGTCGGCGAGATTCTTGTGCTTCTTTGACAGTGGTACATGTATGGTTCAGGTGACGCTCAAGCTGACACTCCCGACATATAGGAATACCACATGTTTCACAGTAATATTTAATCGCTTCATTGTGATGTTCTGTGCAATTTATCATTTGCATTTGTCTCATATCTTCATCTCTCGCTCCGTTGGTAAGCTCTGAAAGCGGCTCAACAGTATGTCCAATTGTCAAACGTGTTTGTTTGTGAGCTCGACTACAATCTTCACAAAGGCAATCAGCGCAATCAAGGCATTTAAATTTGGCAAACGTATCTTTGTTTTGTAGTTCACATATTTTGCACTTTATTTCCTTGTCTGTTTTGGCACGATAAACTGACAATACACCTTGTAGAAAGAAGTTTTCAGGAAACCCATCAACACCAATGGCCGGTTTTTCTATATCCTCACAGCACTCAGGGCAGGAGATTACGCCATGTGACTCATGCTGTCCATATATGGTATGTAAACACTTCCTACACAAGGAGTGAAGACATGGTAGAACTATCGGGTCCTGCAGGAGCTTCTTGCACTCGCCACAATCGAGGTTCAGTCGCTCATTCTCTGGTACACGTTGGACAACTACCTTTTCAGACATCTTGACTGAAACTGAAAGATATTGAGAAGAAATTATTCACATTTTTATGCTCAAAATACTTTGCAAAGTATTTTGAGCGTAAAAATGTGAATAATTTCTTATCCATCAGTTTAAGCATTTGTTGTGGGTGCTCAATAGAACCGTCAAGTTGAGACGATTCTTTTGTATGCACACAACATATGAGCCGTGGCATGAGATTTCCAACAATTTGGTATGTGCAACCAGCAAAGGCTCAGACCAGCCTGCGCATACGCGCAGTCTGATCAGAGCCTTTGCTAGTTGCTTGAGTATTCTATGATTGTTAAGCTACTGACTGAACACCATTTGGAGTTTCTAAGCTTAAAAGGAGGCTGCAGATGCTCGTCCGAGCCTACACTTGTCAAAATGTTAAATTGTTGGAAATCTCATGCCGCGGCTCATATGTTTTGATTGGGAAATAAGAAAATAACATTGTTTGATTGCGCATTCTTATCTAGAGTCATGTACAGCAGCAACAGCAGCCAGAATTCTCATTTAATAAGAGGTTAAAATAATTTGGGGAGATGATAAACATAATATATGTCGTCAGTTCTACTACTGTCGCAATTCTAGTTTTACGGCGACGCGTAAACGGGGGCGTTAAAAATTATTTGCCACCGGAACACCGATCATAAATCTTTAAGCTTTTTGAATATGGTTATCGCTTAGAAACAGCAAACGACTTTCTCAGCATCGAGTCATTTAACTGGCAAGGGCAAGAATGCAGAGGACGTGAACATAAACTTGGCAATTCGATTTTAAGGATAGTTAATGCAGAAGCAACCCAAGTATACATTTACAGCGGTCCAACGTTTGACCGTCATTAATGAGATATATATTTGAACGTCAGACGATACGGTACGATTCTAGAAGTTTGCTGTTAAAATCTGCATGCCCTTTGTCGTTCACGCGCCTGATACTATGCAAGGACCTGGGAATCACTGCGTATCGCTGCCTATAATTTTGATAAAAAATAAAGTCGATCAAATGCTTTCATCTTCATATATAAGCTCGCTGTTGGTCTCTATTTTATGATTTTGCATTTGATTTCCTATTTCCATAAATGTACAGCTTTATTTTGGGGCTAAAATGGTCACTTTTTGTATTATACATATAGGAAATAGAAAAATATTTTTAAAACATCATCCCCCCACCGAGTCCCAACTAATCCTTTTGCACGTTAGTGTGTTCTCATATTTTACATAATATATGTGAAAAGCTGGTTGGAACTTGGGGGGGAATGATATCCCACAGCCCAAAATGTGACGTCTGGGCAAGCCAGAACATTAGCATTTGGATTTTTGGTGTGCTCTCTTGAACATATTTTTTCCAGTAAAAGAAATAATTAGTACAAGTAAGCTTCCTTTTCATAACCCATTAGTCATGAAATATTACAACGTTTTAGCATAGTTTTCTTTAGATTATGAAAATTGTCCTTTTACTAAATTCAGTTGGTAGATTATTTTGCACATATACTGTATCTATCCAATACACATAAACTACATGACCATTGAATTGGTGTACTTTACGCATGGATGAGTGGTTATAGTACATTGCTGCATACCATTGCACCAGGTAAATACATTGTCATCAAGGTTGAATATGGACTACAGTTGCACTTCAAAATATTTCTTAACAAATCACATAGAAAAACAACAACAAAAATAATCATTAAAATGCTCATGAGTTTGGACTTTAAAATACTTTCACTGTGATTTGTAATCGAGTATTGATGATATAATACCCTTACACGTGAAAATAATTGATTTCTAAATGTTTTGGTGAAGTCAAATTTTGCAGCCCCTACCCTCTTTGATAATGTCTCCTGTTTTGTCGCAGGGGTCTGCGTGTCTAAATATAACCTTAACTAGTTCCTAATTCATCAAGCGTCCTATTCGAAAGGATACCAGTAATATGCATAGGAAAGTTTTGGGAAGCATCTGAAATATAGGCAGATATCCTATCAAAGTGTTAGTGGTCCATTGGCAATTCAAATCAGAATTTGGAACGCTATGCATTCATTTGAGGACAAACAATACAATATGTGGCCATGCATGCGTTGCATTGGCAAGCAACCAAGGCTCTGGCGTTACTGCACATCCGCACAGTCTCACCAGATCATTCGCAGCACGTATACATACAGAGTATATATGAGCCGCGACATGAGATTTCCAACAATGTGGTATGACCAGCAAAGCCTTAGATCAGCCTGCGCATGCGCGCAGTCTGATCAGAGCCTTTGTTAGTCGCTTGAATATTCTATGAGTGTAAGTTACTGACTGAACAACATATGGAGTTTCTAAGCTTAATAGGAGGCTGCACAGGCTGGTCTGAGTCTACACATGTCAAAATGCCACATTGTTGGAAATCACATGTCACGGCTCATATGTATATGCAAAGTATGGGGGTAGAAGAAAGGCTCAATCGAAAAATGCGGACCTCTAGTCTCACCAAATAGCTGTACATGTATGTTTAAAGCATTACGTTTTCGTATATGCGATAAGTAACAAAAACTCGCCAAGGTATTATGATGGGAATTTTTGGCACTTTGGATTCTAAACAAATAATAAAATAAATAAACATTTATTTATTTTATTCATTTATTTTTCTAAATCAATAAAGAAATAAAGAAATCAACTTTGAATTTTCAAGTGTAATACAGTCATGTTGGGTATCAAATTAATTGTCGTTTTAAGCAGATGCTGGATTTGGAAATGATAGTTTGACCAAAAAATATTTAATTCAAAATTTGAAGATTTTAAGTTATTTTGCATTTTAGACCAGAATATGTCTTCTTAATTACTGAGTCGAACCCAAGCTTCTCGCAGGTGTTGACATCAATTAAGGTGATCATATTTTAGCGTCTTACATTTGACGAACAATAGCTGTTCACACATGATTTAGTTGTGCAAACATGCTCACGGGAGTTGAGATCACAACGTCTGTTAACCACGTCCGCTTGGCGGCGGCGCAATTGTCCGTCAAAGAGATTTGCTTAATGAGATGTTAATCTAAATGTTTTAGGACCGCCTTATGGCTCTGCCAAGGTGATTGGCGAATGCTGTAAATTTTAGAATATGGGCGTGTCTGTTTTTTAAGAATTTAGTAAGTTTGATTTATGAAAATCAGTTAGGATTTACCAACTAAACGGTTAAGACGTGATAATTAAAGATAGTTTGGATCTACCAACTCAGCGGTTAAGATATAATACTGTTTGGATTTACCAACCGAAATTTTAATGACATTTATTCTATTTTGGTAATTTACCAATTTTGATTTAAGGATTAGAAACTTGCTCTTGGAATGTTCCAGCATATACATATAGTTTAAACACACTGTTTGAATTATACGATAGTTAGAAGAACTTATTGCCATATTTGGATATACCAACAACTTTATATTTTTTGAACGATTTTAGTACATGTGTAATGAACTTTAAGTTTTGAGTAACGTTAAGAGAAGAAGAAAATTGGAACTTGATATCTGTCTCCAGTGTTGTTATTTATTAAGTACATTGTGAGCCCGAATATACCGCTCACCACACCTCTCACAGCTCACCATTCGCTAAGTTCCCCAGAACATTCAAGTTGACTGATTTCTCCATCTTTAAAACTGGTGTTGAGTCCGGAGTAACAACTTTTCAGCTTGTTACATCGAGTCCCGATCTATAGAGAAGAACGATGGAAGTTTCCTGGAGACACAGCACTGGATATGACAGCAGATATCATGGCTATCATAGTCATTTTAGACCATACTGGCGATCGCGGCTCCAGACAAGACCTGTGTATTTTGCTCGAGAGCCTTTTAAGGCACAACACGATGTGAGGAACTTTACACTGCCTGATCGGACATCATTCAAGAAACCTAAGAGCAAAGCTACCCTTGCAAGAGACAGGATGAGAATGCAGAAGTTCCGTGAAGATAAGGATGCGTGTTCTGCTTTGCCGTTCTTCGAGCTAGATGACGCGCAAATGAAGAAGGCTACAGCTATACAGTGGGACACTCAGCCTTTCGTCTTGAAGTCTAAATTACAAAGTGCAACGAAGGTAATTATAGGACTAAAGACAAATTTGCACTGTTTGCGCACATCAAACAATCTTCTCCATGAGGAATATGAACAAGCTGGCGAACTCGTTCGATATCTGATGCAGTCCCAGTTTGAGAATGTGTCCAAACTGAAAAATGAACTGGAAACCGAGAAAAAGACAGTGCATAAGTTTGTCGCTCAGAACGTTGAGCGTCAACATGAAATCGTTAGACTGAAAACAGAGCTCGCGAAATTAATTGATCTCCATACCCAAGAAGTAAATATGAGAAGGACGCTAGAAGACAAAGTTAAGCGTAAACATAGAGTGACATCATCGGAGAAGGAAAACGGAGATCCGCTCATAAACGGAAATGTACCGATAGGCGTTGGCTCATAAATGTCTTTTGGGGGGTTGGTAAGTGAACAATGCTTTTTGAAACCTGTCCTCTGCGCGCCTTGCAACGATAAGGCCCATATGAGCCTGTGATTTGGCACGGACTCATATAAGTCTTAAAGGCGCACCAGATTTTTTGTGATTTTTAAGAACTATGCCAAGTGCACATGTATACTTATGCACAGAGGACATTTTTCAAGTGGTTTTGTTCACATTAGGAAACAAAAACAAATCTTGGTTAAAGTTTATACTCGTAAGTTTTTTTGCATTGGTAATATTTTAAGGTTTTAGTAATGCTTTTTAGCTATTTCAATTGTATATGTATAAGCATTATTCGCGTTAGATTTTTAAAACAAAAATGTGTTCAAAAGAGAAATGTGAACACTGATTTATAATGCGTGAGAATATCATATTCTACACAGGTTGATAACTTAAATGTTGGTCTCAATGTATGTTGAACTGAGGAAATTCGGGTCAAACTGTGTTAATATGCAGTTTGATCACTATTTCCCTGTTTGGCATTATATTCGCGTGGATTCTAAAGTAGCGAGTCTTAAATCAAGGCTTCTTATAATTATTTGTGTTGCTCGAGATATGCGCCGTGTGGGCATAATTTTGAACTAAAACACAGCTGTATGTCAACTTTATTGGTTTAGAAGTTGATGAGTTACATGCTAATCTCAGTCTTCGTAAATTATTCTGATAGATTTACTTGTATGTGATTTGACCGTTGACAGCAGACACTTTTTGATCCGAGTCTGAGCAGTAGTTTGTGTATTAATTATGATTATAGTTAACCTGTGCTCTAGACTGCGCTCATGCGCATACTAGTTTCAGATTGAATGTAATTATCATTGTACTACACAAGCCTATCGGAATCATCGCAACTAATGAAATGTTATTGAAGAATGTTGCCGCAGTAAGGTTAATGCAGTTAACTACAGCCCGATCTGGGTCTTAGAAGACATGTAAATACACTGTAGGTTGTGTTGGTTACGCTAAGTCTGCAATAAAGACTGTGTACATACACATGCTAGTGTCAGATTAAGCGCATTTGACCATACAGTGTAATTTACACGGACACAGACTGATCAGATTCTTGACAAATTAAGTTTGGTTTCTTGGCAGGCTTAGGCTGACGAACGATGGTCCATATAAGGCGCGTTTATTATATGTAACGCTGGGTTGCTTTGATGTAAACTGTCATGAAAAATGAACGTCTGTGCATCATCTAAAGTGGTCCTGGCATCTAAACTGGTCCTGGCATCTATTATGGTCCTGACCAGCCTCTATATTGGTCCCGACTGGCATCTATTATGGTGCGCTAAGCAGACTCTAAAATGGTCCTGAGCGCTAAATGTAAATATATGCAAACCTAATACTTTTTCAACTTAAACGGCTTCAACCGCAAAAATAATCATACGGCCAGGACACAAGCCATTTGTGTGGGTGCGTGCACATGCGCGTGTGTGTTTTTGCAGGATTTGGTTAGCCCCGCGCCCTATCAAACGCACATGCTGTTTTATTTTAAATATCGAACGCAAAAATAACTGTCAACTCCGTGCGTTCGTGCCTCGTGCACACGGGCTTCCATCCGCATTGAATTCTGTTTATGATATAATCATCCGCGGCAGCACCGCCCCCTTGGGGCCGTGGATACCTGAGACATAGCGGGGCTTAAGTACCGGGATTAAACCTAGAATATGTCCCCGCAGTGCCGTGGGTGTTCCGGGATTTTAATTTCCTGTTTAAATAGGGCTTGTCTAAAACGTCCTATTAACAGCGCACCTAAACATCTACCTATATATATGCCAATATAAACCAAAAGGGGTGCAACTTGGTGGTCAATTCGCATGTTCTCGGGCAGGGGCGGATCAAGAAATTATCGTATCAGTGGGAGAGGGGGAGGCCCAAGCCTGACTGATGTTTTAGTCATATTTTACTTACTTTTACAGAGTGTTCCAATTAACCATTCCAAGGGAACTAAAATTTCCAAGAGGGAGGGTAGGGGAGTCGAAGTTTTTAGGCGCTGTGGGGTAGGGCTAGGTGTGGAGGTCCTCATACTTATTCCTAAAGAAACCTATAACACTTGTAATTTTCCGGGGTTGGTGGGGGGAGGGATCCAGATCTCCTGACCCCCCACCTCTCTTTGGATTCGGAAATCAAGAGAATCGGTAGAAATGATAGATTCTCCCAAATATACGGTTGTTCAATGGCTGCCAGTTGATACCACTAATGGCGTTTATGTTCTGCTCTGGACAAAATTCAAGTATAACAAAGGACAATAGCTTCTAAATTATGCAAAAGAGAGTTATTGATCTTTGTACACTGTATCTCTTTTTATCGAAATATATCTACCATTGAAGTTTTAAGTTGATACCTGTTATACATGTAGTTGTTGTGTTATGCTCCGGACACAATTTAAGTGTGAAAAATAACAAAGGGCAATAACTCCTAAATTATGGGAAAGAGAGGTACGGCTCTTGTACACTGTACTTCTCCTCATCGAGATCTATCTACCAGTGAAGTTTCAAGTCTTACCTCTTATAGTTTCTGTGTTATGCTCTGAACAATATATCCGTGAATTCTCTGAAACCACTGGTCAAACTGAAGCTTTTCATGTGGCACCACCATGGGATAGGGGTAAAGATGGAATGCTCATTCAAATGATTTAGGTCATTTGTTGTTAATCATTATTGTCAACCCCCGGGGGCGGGGGCATTTAGCAGGGATTTTACCACAAATTTGACCCCGCGGTGCGGGGCTTTTAGCAGGGCTTTGAAATTTGAAAAGTTAAAAGCCCCGCTATTCCCCGGCCCGAGGGGGCGAGGGATACAACTGACTGGTGCATAACCGAACGATTAAAGGTACGAAGCAAATGAAAAAAAATGAGTAAAAGCACATATAAATTAGTACGAATCATGTTCTTTTACTGGGTCATATTGCAACAAATATAGCGCTTACGAATGTTAACCACCAATATAATAGTATATAGACAGTAGAGTAGTACTGATATCTAGTATCATAGACTAGGGCTGTGGATACTAGTACTGGCCTATAACAGTAGGGACAATGACTATGGAAACTAGTAGAGACTGAGAATACGGATACGAGTACTGACCACTAGTAGCAGAGACTGGATCTATGGATATTAGGACCGACCTCTAGTAGTAGTGACTGGGACTGAGAATACAAATACTGACCTCTAGTGGCAAAAACAGGGACTCTATGTACTAGGTTTGACCTCTAGTGGCATAACCTGGGACTATGGATACTTATAATGACCGCATGTAGCAATGATTGCAACAAGGCATACTAGTTTTCACTCTCTGTAGAAGTGACTAGGAATAAAGATACTAGCACTGACCCCAAGTGGCAATGAAGGGGACTCTTGATAATAGAACTGGCATCTAGTGACAATGATAGGGATTTAAAATACTCTTACTGACCTCTATTGGCAATGACAAGGCCTCTTGATACTCATACTAAACTCTTGTGGCAATGACCGGGACTCTGAATACTTTAACTGACCTCTAGAGGCAATGACTGGGACTCTGGATACTTTTACTAACCTCATATGGCAATAACTGGGACTCTGGATACGTATACTGACCTCTAGTGCCAAAGACAGGGACTCTGGATACAAGTACTGACCTCTAGTGGATATTGAAAGGGACTCTGGATACTTTTACTGACCTTAAGTGGAAATGACTGGGACTCTGGATACTACTACTGATCTCTAGTGGCAATTAAAGAACTTTGGATACTAGCACTGATCTCACTGGCAATGACAGGGACTCTGGATACAACTACTGATCTCTAGTGGCAATGACCGGGACTCTGGATAGTTTTACTGACCTCTCATAACAATGAGAGGGACACGTAATATTTTTACTGACAACTATTGGCAATTACAGGGACTCTTAATACTTTAAATGACATCAATTTTCATTGACTGGGACTCTAGAAACAATAACTCACCTCTAGTGGCAATGACTTGGACCCTAGATACTTGTACTGACCTCTACTGCAATGGCAGGGACTCTGGCTACATGTTCTGATCTCGCATGACAAAGGCACTGTGGTACTTTGGCTGACCTCTAGTGGCAATGACTGGGACTTTGATACTGGTACTGACCTTTAGTTGCAATGACTTGGATCTTGAATACTTTTACTGACCTCTTATGCCAAAGGCTGCGACTCTGGATACTTTAATGACCTCTAGTGGCAATAACTGGGTATCTGGATACTTTTACTGACATTTAGTAGCAATGACAGGACTCTAAATACTTTTACTGACATCTAGTGACAATGATATGGACTCTGGATACTTTTGCTGACCACTATTGGCAATAACAGGGACTCTGAATACCTGTTTTGATCTCTCGTGGCAATGACTGGGACTTTCGATATTTTAACTGACCTCAAGTGTCAATGAAAGAGAGTCTGGATATTTTTACTGACCTTTATGGGTAATATATGGAATCTGGATGCTAGTTGTGGCCTCTAGTAGCAATGACAGTGACTCTGTATACTTTAATTGACTTCTGGTGGCAATGACAGGTATTCTGGATTCTAGTACGGACCTCTAGTGCCAACGTCAGGGACTCTGGCTAATGGTCCTGACCTATAGTGGCAATGACTAGACTCTGGATACTTTTATTGACCTCTAGTGGCAATTGCAGGATATTAAGATACTAGTACTGACCTGTAATGGCAACGACAGGGACTCTGGATACTAGTACTGACATATAATGGCAAAAACAGGAAGTCTGGATATTTTTACTAACAACTTTTGGCAAAGACTGGGACTCTGAATAATTTAACTAACCTGTAGTGGCAATTACGGGGACTCTGGCTACTTGTACTGACCTCTAATGGCAATGATAAGGAGCCTAGATATTCTATTATAGTACTGATACTTTTACTGACCTCAAGTGGCAATTACAAGGACTCTTACTACTTATACTGTCCCCTTATTGCAATGGTAGGGACGTAAAGTGGCAATGACTGGACTCTGCATAGTTTTACTGACCACTTGTGGCAATTACCGGGGACTCCTGTTACTAGTACTGACCTCTAATGGCAATGTTAGGGACTCTAGATACCAGTACTGACCTATGGTGGCAATAACAAAGACTCAGTGTACTAGAACTGACCTCTAGTGGCAATAACAGGGACTCCAGATACTAGTACTTACATCTGATGGCAAAAACAGAAACTCTGGATACATTTACTGATAACTAATGGTAATGACCGGGACTACGGATACTTTTATTGGTCTCAAGTGGCAGGGACATTGTATACTTGCATTTACCTCTAGTTGGAACGTCTAGGACTCAAAATACTAAGATTGACCTTTAGTGGCAAAGATAGGGACTCTGGATACTTTAACTGACTTCTAGTGGCAATGAGTAGGGCCCTGGATACTGACCCAGACCTCTAGTGTCAATGACTGGGACTTTGAATACAAATACTGACCTCAAGTGGCAATTGCTGGGACTCTGGACACTTTTATTGATCTCTAGCGGCAAAAACTGGGGCTTTGTATACTTTTTTTTACCTCTAGTTGCAATGCTTAGGACTCAGGATACTAAGATTGACCTTTAGCAGCAGAAAAATGGACTCTGGATACTTTAACTGGCCCATAGTAGCAATGACTGGGACCCTGGATACTAGTACTGTTGTCTAGTGGCAATCCGATACACTCTGGATTTTTTTATTGACCTCTAGTGACAATGACAGGGATTCTGGATACTAGAACTGAACTCTAGTGGCAATGACATCGACTCTCGTTACTTTTAATGATATTAAGTGGCAATGACAGGGGCTCTGGATACAAGTACTGACCTCTAGTTGCAATGTCTATGAACATGGATGCTAGAACTGGCCTTTAATGGCAAAAGCAGGGACTCTGGATACTTTAAATGACTTCTGTTGGCAATTACTGGGACTCTAGATACTGGTAATGATATCTTGTTGCAATGATAGGGACTTTGGATACTAGTACTGATCTCTAGTGGAAATGACATGGACTCTGGATATTTTACTGACCTCCAGTTGCAATGACAAGGACTCTGAATAGTAATACTGACCTCTGTGGCAGTGACAGGGACTTTGAATACTAGTTCTGATACCTTGTGGCATTGACTGAGACTTTAGATACTATACTGACGACTAGCGGTACTTACAGGGACCATGGATACCTTTACTTACCTCTAATGACAACGACTGTGACTCTGGATACTTTACTGACCTCTAGTTGCATTTACAGGGACTCTGGATACTTTAACTGACCTCCTTTGGTAATAACATGGACTTTGGATACAAGAATTGACATCTACTGGTAATGAAAGGGACTCTTGATAATTTTACTTACATATAGTATCAAGAACCGGACTATGAATACAAGTTCTGGCCTCTAGTTGCAATGCTTAGGACTCAGGATACTAAGATTGACCTTTAGCAGCAGGAAAATGGACTCTGGATACCTTAACTGGCCTCTAGTGGCAATGACTAGGACCCTGGATACTAGTACTGTTGTCTATTGGCAATCCGATACACTCTGGGTTTTTTATTGACCTCTTGTGGCAATGACTGGGACTTTGAATACCAGTACTGACCTCAAGTGGCAATTGCTGGGATTCTAGATACTTTTATTGATCTCTAGTGGCAAGAACAGGGATTTTGTATACTTTAATTTACTTCTAGTTGCAATGTCTAGGACTCAGGATACTAAATTTACCTCTAGTGGCAATGACTGGGACCCTGGATACTGACCCTGACCTCTAGTGGCAATTACAGGGACTCTGGATACTTTTACTGATATCTAATAACAATGACTGGGACTTTGGATACTTTACTGACCTCTAGTCGCATTTATACGGTCTCTGGATACTTTGACTGACCTCCTTTGGAAATAACCAGGACTTTGGATACTACTATTGACATCTAGTGGTAATGAAAATGACTCTGGATATTTATACTGACCTCAAGTATCAAGAACCGGACTCTGAATACAAGTATTGACCTCTAGTGACAATGACAGGGATTCTGGATACTAGAACTGAACTCTAGTGGCAATGACATCGACTCTCGTTACTTTTAATGATATTAAGTGGCAATGACAGGGGCTCTGGATACAAGAACTGACCTCTAGTTGCAATGTCTAGGAACATGGATGCTAGAACTGGCCTTAAATGGCAAAAGCAGGGACTCTGGATACTTTAAATGACTTCTGTTGGCAATTACTGGGACCCTAGATACTGGTAATGATATCTTGTTGCAATGATAGGGACTCTGGATACTAGTACTGATCTCTAATGGAAATGACATGGACTCTGGATATTTTACTGACCTCCAGTTGCAATGCCAGGGACTCTAAATAGTAATACTGACCTCTGTGGCAGTGACAGGGACTTTGAATACTAGTTCTGATACCTTGTGGCATTGACTGAGACTTTAGATACTATACTGACGACTAGCGGTACTTACAGGGACTATGGATACCTTTACTTACCTCTAATGACAACGACTGTGACTCTGGATACTTTACTGACCTCTAGTTGCATTTACAGGGACTCTGGATACTTTAACTGACCTCCTTTGGTAATAACATGGACTTTGGATACAAGAATTGACATCTACTGGTAATGAAAGGGACTCTTGATAATTTTACTTACATATAGTATCAAGAACCGGACTATGGATACAAGTTCTGGCCTCTAGTGGCTATGAAAGGGACTCTGGATACTAGTACTGAACTCTAGTGGCAATGAAACGGACTTTCGATATTTTTACTGATATTTAATGGCAATGACAGGGACTCTGGATACAAGTACTGACCTCTAGTGTCAACGTCTAGGACTCTAAATGCTTGTACTGACTTTTATTAGCAAGAAAATGGACTCTGAATACTTTAGATGACCTCTATTGGCAGTTACTGGGACCCTAGAATATCGTACTGATTTCTACTGTAATGATAGGGACTCTGGATTGTATACTGACCTCTAGTGACAAGGAAAGGGACTCTGGATAGTAATACTGATCTCTAGTGGCAGTGACAGGGACTTTGAAAACTAGTTTTGACATCTAGTGTTAATGACTGGGACTCTGGATACTTTTTCTGACCTCTTTTGTCAATAACTTGTACTCTGGACACTATTTTACGACACCTAGTGGCAATGACTGGGACTCTGGATAGTAATACTGACCTCTAGTGGCAGTGACAGAGACTTTGAACACTAGTTCTGACATCTAGTGACAATGACTAGGACTCTGAATACTTTTTACTGACCTCTTTTGTCAATTTGTCAATGACTATGGCTCTGGACATTGTTTTACGACCTCTAGTGGCAATGACTGGGGCTCTGGATACTTTAACTGGCTTCTAGTGACAGGGGCTCTGATACTTTTACTGGCCTAAAGTGGCAATTGTAAAGTGGGAACTCTGAATACTTTAACTGAGCTGTAGTGGCAATGTCACAGACTCTAATTACAAGTTCTGACATTGTAAGGCAATGACTGGGGCTCCCGGCACTATTATTGATCTCTAGTGGCAATGTATTGGACACTGAACACTTTTATTGACCTCTAGTAGCAGGGTTTCCAGATAACTTTACTGATCTATAGTGGCAATGAAAGGGGCTCTGAATACTTTTACTGACCTCTAGTGGCAATGGCAGGGACTCTTGATACTTTTACTGATATCAAGTATCAAGGATTGGGACTCTGGACACTATTATTGATCTCAAGTGGCAATGAATGGGACTCTGAACACTTGTATTGACCTCTAGTGGCATTGACAGGGATTCTGGATACCTTTACTGATCTATAGTGGCAATGAAAGGGACTCTGGATACTTTTACTGACCCCTAGTGGCAATTACAAGGATTCTGGCCACTTGTACTGACCTTTAATGACAATGATAGGGACTCTAGATGCTATTTCTGACCTCTAGTGGCAATGTTAGGGACTCTAGATATTAGTACTGATAGCAAAATGGCAAGAACAGAAACTCTAAATACTTTAATAGCCAACAATTGGCGAAGACTGGGGCTCTGGATATTTTTGTTAACCTATAGAGGCAATTACAGGAACTCTGGATACTAGTATTGTTTTCTAGTGGCAATGAGAAGGACTTTTGATACTTTTACTGACCTCTAGTGGCAATGACTGGGATTTTAGATACGAGTACTGGCCTCCAATGGCAATTGCGTTGACTCTGGATACTTTAATTGATCTCTAGTGGCAAGGACAGGGCCTCTGGATACTTTGACTGATATTTAGTGGCAATGACGAGGACTCTGGATACTTATACTGAACTCTAGTTGGAATGTCTAGGACTCTGGATATTAGGACTGACCTTTAGATGCAGAAAAGGGATTCTTGATACTTTTACTGACCTCTAGTGGCAATGACTGGGACCCTTGATACTGACCCTGGTCTTTAGTGGAGATGACAGAGACTCTGGATACCTTACAGACCTCAAGTGGCATTGCCAGGGATTCTGGGTATTTTAACTGACCTCCTGTAGCAATGACTGGGACTCTAAAATTACTTACCTCTAGTCGCAATGGAAGAGACTCCTGATTTTTGGCCTCTAGCTGCAATGGCAAGGACTCTAGATACAAGTACTGACCTCTATTGACAATATCTAAGACTCTGGATACTAATACTGATCTCTAGTAGCAATGGCAGGGACGGACTCTGGGTACTTTTACTGATATTAAGTGTCAATGACAGGGACTCTAGATACAAGTACGTGCCTCTAGTGGCAATATCTAGGACTCTGATTGATAGTACTGACCTCTAGTGGCAATGACTGGGAGTCTAAATACTAGCACTGATCTCTAGTGGTAGTGACATGGACTCTGGATTTTGGTACTGATCTCTAGTTGCAATGCCTACGACTCTGGATGCTAGGACTGACCTCTAGTGGCAATAAGAGGGACTCTAGATACAAGTTCTGATCTCTAGTGGCAATGGCAGGGACGCTGGTTACCATAACAGACCTCTAGTAGCCATGGCTAGCGCTGGGTCTATTTATATTCGTACTAGCCTCTTATAGCAGAGACATTGACTAAGACACTAGTACCCACCATATAGTAGAGACTGGGACTATGGATTAAAGTACTGACCTCTTGTAGCGACTCTGGATACTATCACTGGCCTCAAGTGGCAGAATCTGGGACTATGAATGCTTTTTCTGCCCTCTAGCAGCAGAGATTGAGACTATGGATACTAGAAATAACGTCTATTAGGAGTGACTGGGAAAAGGATTATTAGTACTGAACTCTAGAAGTAGAGACTGAGGCTATGGATACGAGAACTGACCTCTAGTAGCAGAGACCGTGACTATGGTTACTAGTGCTGACCTGTAATAGCAGTGACTGTAACTAAGGTACTAGTACTGACCTCCAGTGGCAAACACTCTAATATTGACCTCCTATGGGAGAGACAGGGCCTCTGAATATAGTAGTACTGGCTTCTAGTAGCAAAAACTGGGACTCTGGATAATTTACCTGATTTCTAATAGCAGAGACTGGGACCTTAGATACTAATACTGGCTGGTAGTTGCAAAGTCATGATACTAGTACTGAGCTCTAGTTGCAGAGACAGAGTCTCTGTATAACAGTATTGACCTCTAGAAGCAGATTCGTGACCTATAGTTACTATTTTTGACCTCTGGTGACAGAGACAGGGAATCTGGATGACAGTACTGACCTCAAGTGGAAAAGATAGTGACTCTGGATAGCAGTAATGATCTCTAGTGGCGATGAGTGAGACTGTGGATAGTAATACTAGCCTCTGGTTGCAGAAACAGGTACTCTGGGATGTAGTTCTAACCTCTACCGACAGATAATATATTACTGATATTTTGTTGAAACAACAGAAACTCTTGATAGCAGTACTGCCTCTAGCAGCAATGAATGTGACTCTGGCAAGTAGAACTGGCCTCTGGTGGCAGAGCCATTGCTTCTGCATAGTAGTACTGACCCTACGCATCTGGATAGCAAAACGAACCTCTTGTGGCTCTAGTTGATTTTCAGCTACCTTGAGCCTAAGGCTCATAAGTGAGATTGCATTACTTAGTCCAACTCTGTACAACTACAACGAGTTTTACAATTTATTCCCTTTTGCTTGACTTAGAAGGGGAATATTTGGTTCGAGTTATCAAGAGTGTACGATTGATAAAAGTGCTTGGTATTTGTATCTATAATTAGTGACGCTAAAGCAATATGTACATGGGCGAAGCCCTTCACCTAATTGAGCAACATGTTTTTTTGGACACTGAATATCTTTTCTTTTATCCTTTTCTTATGTCGTCCTTCTGTTATAGAAACGTATATTCTTATTTAAAGGAACTCCATGGAATTTTCTGTCTGTTCTTTTAACGTAAGGGGATTGGGCAACAAAGTAAAAAGGGAACAACTTTTCACATGGTTAAAATCCAGCAATCACACATTCTGCCTATTACAAGAAACCCACTCAGGAATAAATACCTATAAGTTCTGGCAGCAGGAATGGGGCCACGAAGCATATTTTAGCGGTAACAGCAATAACAGCGAAGGGATAGGAATTTTAATCAATCCAAAAGTATCATTTGTCGTTCAAAAGTATACAGAAATAATTGTGGGTAGGATGCAAGCTTTAGAAGTTATAATAAATGAAAAAGAAATAACTCTTATTAACCTTTATGGTCCAAATAATGACGACCAAACTTTTTTCGACCAGTTAGAAAAGTTCATCAATGATCATAATGAAAAAACCTTCATAGTTGGGGGTGATTTCAATACCGTAATAAACGAAAATATAGATAAAAGAAACGGTAGGGTTAACACGCACAAATTATGTAGACAAGCAATTAACAACATTATAGATACCCATAATCTTATTGATATCTGGCGAGAAATGCATCCAAATTTAAAACAATTTACCTGGCACTCGCATCAGAAACCACCTGTCTTCTGTAGACTGGATTACTTTCTTATCTCTGACAACGTACTCAACTCTATAACATCTAGTAAACACAATATTGGTTTTAAGTCTGATCATAGCCTAGTTTCAGTAAACATAGACATACTAAATCTCACTCGAGGGCCAGGTTATTTTAAACTTAATAACAGTTTGTTACTCAACAATGAATACAAAGATATTATTAAGAAAAACATAACAGAAATTGCCTCAATAAATAGAGACGCAAACCCAAACATTCTTTGGGAAACCATAAAGGGCACAATCCGAAATGAAACAATCAAATTCGCAACCCATACAAGGAAACAAACTAGGAAACAAGAAAAAATCATCGAAAGCGAAATTCTCAAGTTACAAAAAGACATTTTGGAAACATTAGATAACGACAAAATTGAATCTATTAAAAAAATTTACTGGAAAAAAATAATGCATTAGAAAAAATAACTGAAGAAAGAATACAAGGGTTAATACTTCGCTCAAAAGCAGAAATGGTTGAACATGGTGAAAAGAATAGTAAATATTTTGCTAGTTTAGAAAAGAAAAGGTCTGAAACAAAACTCATCTCGAGACTTAAAATCAATAACAAAATCAATACAAACCAAACAGAAATACTTTCAGAAACTGAACTTTTTTATAAAAATCTTTATAATAAACGTGAAGTAGGACACTCATCTTATAATTTTTTTGACGACTCAATTCGTAAACTGAATAATCTAGACAAAAACAGCTGTGAAGGACATATTACAGAAGCGGAATGCATAAACGCACTTAAAAACATGAAAAATCAAAAAAGCCCAGGATCTGATGGAATCACAGTAGAATTTTACAAATTATTTTGGAATGATGTGAAAGAATTCTATATTAATTCTATAAACTACTCCTTTCAAACTGGTTCTCTCACTGATTTACAAAAACAAAGTATAATCACACTTTTACCTAAACAAAATAAGGATATAACATCACTGGAAAACTGGAGACCTATAAGCCTGCTAAACGTCGATTACAAGATTGCCACCAAAGCCATAGCCAACCGCGTAAAAGGTGTTATTTCAAGTATAGTACATAACTCACAGACAGGGTTTATAAAGGGAAGATACATAGGAGAAAACATCCGTTTACTCTTTGAAATTATAGACAATGCTGAAGATGAGAATAAACCTGGATTAATCTTCTTTTCTGATTTTGAAAAAGCTTTCGATAGCATAAATCACACATTTATTATACGTTGCCTGAAGCACTTTAACTTTGGAGAAGATTTTATCAGATGGGTAAAACTCTTTTATCATGACGCCAAAAGCTGTGTCTCAAATAATGGTAACATGTCGAATTTCTTCCCCATATTGCGAGGTGTTAGACAGGGATGTCCACTTTCTACCTACTTATTTATCATGTGTATTGAACTACTTTCATATAAAATTTCAACAACAGAAGATATAAAAGGTATTATCTACACAAAACAAGAATTTAAAAAATCTCTATTCGCTGATGACGCCTCATTTATACTTGATGGTTCATTTAAATCATTTCAAACACTAATTGATATCTTAGACAACTTTAGTTACATTTCTGGATTAAAACTTAACGCTAAAAAATGTCAAGTCCTGCGAATAGGCAGCATGAGTAAAAGTGACATAGTATACTTAAAAGGCAGAAAATTCCAATGGAGTTCCACTGAAGCGAGTTCACTTGGTATGACCTTTTGCACTAACAAAGATAATATATTCCGAGCAAATCTAGAACCTAAAATTAAGCTTTTTGAAAAATGTTTAAAGCAGTGGCAACACAGAAAACTGACATTAATGGGTAAAATCACCGTAATAAAAAATTATGCCCTCCCAAAACTTGTATATGTTCTTTCCTCTTTACCTGCTCCGACTAAAACTACTATCAAGAAAATCGAAACGATAATGTATGACTTTATATGGGATTCAAAGCCTGCTAGGATAAAAAGAGATGTACTAACCATGGATTATGAAAAAGGGGGGTTAAAAATGATAGATCTAGAAATATTTATAAAATCTTTAAAAATATGCTGGATTAAAAGAATGATTGAATCTGAAGATGATGGATTATTAAAAAACCTATACCTAAACAAACTTAATCAATTTGGAGGAAAGTTATTATTTGAAAGTAACTATTCTGAAAATGAAATAGATATATTTACACAAAACGTTTTTTTAAAAGATATCTTAGCAGCTTGGTGTCATTGTATCAAACATCCAGCCATCAGTAGCTACAGACACGAGATTTTATGGAATAATAGCAATATAAAGGTAGAAGGTAAGACAATAATGTATTCACAATGGTATAGCAGTGGTATAAAATATTTTGAAGACATATATGACAATGCAGCAAAATCGCTTTACACATTTAGAAGGCTAAGAGAAAAATACGCAATCCCAGAAGGTGATTTTTTGAAATATTTAACCCTCATACATAGTATACCCAATTCATGGAAAACTAATATTAAAACTGAAATCGTTGATATACCAAAAAAGCCATCCATTCTTGAACAAATAACTAAATCAAAACAAACAAACAAGTACACTTATAAACTACTTATGAAAAAGAAATTAACACCAGAAATAAAATCTGAACAAAAATGGATAGAACAATTCGGCGATGAAGGTCTAAACTGGAACAAAATATATACCAATCGCTTACAGGCAACTAAAGACATCCGACTTCAGAATTTTCAATATAAATGCTTAATGCGAATTATTCCTACCAACAAATATCTTTTAAAATGTAAAATTGGAGAGACAGCTTTATGCGAATTCTGTACAATGGAAATAGAAACTATTAATCATCTTTTTTGGGAATGTAACTATGTACAACATTTTTGGGCAAACCTGGCTACGTTTTTGCTGAGATATAACATAACAATGCATTTTAGCTTAAAGTATGTTACTTTTGGTATCACAGAAAGAGCACATTGTATAGAAACCCAGGTCAAAAATTTCATTATATTGCTCGGAAAATATTTTATATTTAAAAACAAATGCCTTAAAACTCAACCAACAATATCACATTTTAAAGTGTACCTGAGTCAAAGAATAAATGTTGAAAAGCATATCTATTTTATAAAAAAATGGACTTGCTCAATTTGACACAAAATGGGTGAATCTTAAACCATTAATAGAGGACAATGCATAAACAAGAAAGGCGACTATCTCTCTCTCTCTCTCTCTCTCTCTCTCTCTCTCTCTCAACTCCCTCTCCCTCCTTCCTTTTCTCCCCCGCCCCCATTTTTTCATAAGTTGTTTCTGATTCCACCTTGTAAAACATATGGAGCTTTGATAAGCGAATATCAACTAGTCATACATTGTTTTTACTAAAACGTGACAAAATGTATAACTCTGCAATGGAAAATAAGGCATAAAATAATGCGCACTGAAGTAGCTTATCTATCAATACATGCATTTGGGAGAGGAAACATGCATATTGAGAATACATCTTGTCATGTTTTTATTGATAATGTGACACCTAAAGATTCATATTTTGTAGTATGACTAACTTATACATGTACCTGTGTATTGTAAAATGTATTGTGCTTGTATATGTTGTATGATGTTGTTTCTGAAATAAAACAATTAATTACAAAAAAAAGTAGAACTGGCCTCTGGTGGCAGAGCCATTGCTTCTGCATAGTAGTACTGACCCTACGCATCTGGATAGCAAAACGAACCTCTAGTGGCTCTAGTTGATTTTCAGCTACCTTGAGCCTAAGGCTCATAAGTGAGATTGCATTACTTGGATACCCTTGATTTTAATTATGGACCCTCTTTGAAAAACGGGTGCATATTTAATTTTATATTGGCAAGATCTTGGATGGAATTATACCGGTCGGTTTTCATAAATTTGTAACAGAGTTATGGGCCTTGATTGATATTTTTACAACATACCGGGCTATAGTCAGATTTTCTGATCTCGATATCGTGTTGGCCGATCTTGTTCAAAATTTTATGTCTATCGTGAACTCTGATGTCCAAGCCAGCCCAAAATGCATCAACTATAGAATTTTTAAAACAGAATTTAAAATTGAACCTTACATTACAGAACTTCAGTCCCGTTCATATAATACTTTACCCAGATTCAGAACAACAAACAACCGACTGCCTATAGAACGGGGGAGGTGGGAAAATGTTGACAGTTTACAAAGGTTCTGTAATCTATGTACGGGAAACTTGTTGGGCGATGAGTTCCACTATTTGGTCGTTTATGTCTATATGAGTGCTCAGTAAGTTTTAGTCCGTGATAACTGAGCGCGCACCTTATCGTATAGTTTATATGATTAGAAGTTATTTCCTCATATATTGTATTTTGCAATATGAGAGAATAAAAGTAATGTAATGTTTTGTTATGTCAAAAGGGTAGCGCACAGCTGAACACTATTTGGGGACAGCTTTGAGCAAAAATGGATTTCTATAGAAAATGATAGCTCGAAGCTAACCCATTCATTTTATATCACACCTTTTTTAAAAAAACAACGTTCATTCGCCATGAGCTGACATAGGCCCATTCTGATCAGGGTCTTCTCTTTTGAGGAAACCTTGTGTTTTAGCATCTCTTTTAGTATGGAATACACAGCGAAGACCCAGCGCACACAACAGATTCCCATGCTGATCTGAGTATTCGCTTTGTGTACATGGTTTTCTGATGCTTTTGTACAGATGCGGTCCCATTTGGTCAGCTCGTATATTGGTCAGTTGTTACTTTGCCCTATTTTCCAAAGGACCATATTTCCGGAAAATATGTATAAAATTGGGACATTTCTAATATGGTGGGTTGGATATTTTCCGGACCAGACATTTTATTGAGGGAAAGATCTTCTATATGAGGACAATATGTTATTTCACGGACCCTTTGTTGATAATTTAGGATCCGTGCTTATTTTACGGGGTAGCGGGATACTATATTATACTACTGGAAAATTCACACAAAAACCTGAACTGCACAAACGCCAAAAACAACAGTAGAAAAAGAATCGAATGTTCCTTGAAATCAACAATGAAACAATAAAAAGTGGAAATTAAAATCACTACGACCTATGTGACATATAAACTGATCAGCGTTTTCTGCATTTCATTTTGTTTACACTATAATATCTGTTTCACACAGCGAATACTCTAATGATCTTCTAATGGCACAGCTGTCGCAGGAAACCTGATTTTGGGGTTTCAGACCAGGTAAAATTCAAACTAGACTGCTCGTCTACGTCTTAAGGTTTCGTATATAGTAATCGTCGATACAACACCATCTAAACAGCGAAACTACTTATGTGCTGATCAGATCGCAAAGCGAGGACGCCCAATAACTGTGCATTCAGACAGACACACTGTCGTGATCAGACTGTGCGGTTGCTCCGTCTTTTTGTTTTAATGCTTCACAAGATGCACATTGTCAGTTTGGTGGTTTTATCATGCTGTGGTCAATTAGTAAATAAACTCATGCACACATACCTACTTAAACATTTCTGCGCAGATTTAGATGCCAGGACCATTTTAGACGCAGGACCACTTTAGATGATGCATAGGAATATAACGGGGATCATTTTAGAGTCTGCTTAGCGTGCCATAATAGATGCCAGCCGGGACCAATTTAGAGGCAATTTGGGACCAAAATAGATGCCAGGACCATTTTAGATGCCAGGACCATTTTAGATGATGCACAAACGTCTCAACTCAGTGCAGACTGGTTCTGGTCATTTATAACTGCCGTTCTTATCACATTCTGACATCTTAAGTGACTGCTTAGCGAATAACGAATACCCCAGCCAGACGATGCGAAAGTGGAGAATGGTTGGAGTCTTTGTTATTCATCTTTCGTCGTTCGTTGTCATAAACAGTGTGCATTGCTCGGCACTGGGTATGACCGGATGTTGATTTTTTGGACAGCTTATTTATTGTCAGGTATATATTAGGCTATTTGTATTTATTGTGCGTGTTTGCATTCGACCATATGCAAAGTATATTTTTCGTGTGGAATGTAAAGGGGGTACACCCGAGCATGTTTACCTTAAATACAAGAAATGCTTCTGAAGCAAGCACAGTTATTAGGTGGTTCGATAAGACAACGCTTTACTCTATTGTAGTTTTTGTGTGACTGTATTTCAAAACGTCATTGCTTATTTTGCGATGCAACAGTGTCAATGTGATGGCTCTGCTTGGCATTTGAAAATACAAAAGAATTTTGCACTATATTTGTGACATTAATATTGATATTTGCTATGGCAACGGGTAGTATGTCCAACTTATCCCCATGCGCATGCGCCCCTTGGTCCAAAGATAAGCCCAGCCCATTCCTTCTTCTTCTGTCTTTCTTCTGTTCCTTCTAGCTACCTGTGTTACCTGATGCCAAGTAAATGCAATAGTAATGGTATTGCTGTTTCCATAAACAAACCACTTCTTTAAGATGATAGAAGTATTTCGTATATGGAAACAGTTCTAAACTTAAACAAACTTTGTTTGACATATGTAACATCTCTAAATAAATTTTCAAGTAATTGCATTTCAAATACAGCAGAAAAAGCCACATTGGTACGGTGCGAATATATATGTCGTCAGTTGCATATCTAAGTTATCTGCGACTTCAGGGAATGTTGAAATGCACACGTAACACATATTGGTAGACGTGAGTCTGTTGTTTCCTTTAGCTACCAGTACATTTGTTAAGGGCATGTTTAATAGATACGAATGCATGTTTTTGTGATTTGTTTTGTTAAGTTAGTGACAAGCTCAGCTTAAGATATAGTTGATTTTTTTGTAATCTGTGTTAGCACAATCATATTGTCAAGTAAGCGATGCGCTTAGCTTAGATCATAGTTTTTGTAATTTGTTTAGAACAAATAGAGATTATAGTTTTTGTAATATTTGTTTAGAACAAATATTGTCAAGTTAGCGACAAGCTTAGCTTAGATATATAATTTTTGTAATTTGTTTTAGTAAAATACTATGGTCAGGTTAGCGACACGCTTAGCTTAGATATAGCTTTTTGCAATTTGCTTTAGCACAATATTTATGTTATTTTAGTAGCAAGCTTAGTTTATGCGTTTTCATAATAGAATTTATGATATTTTCTATAGAATATGAGAATCTCGTTGGTTTTTGTGAGTTTTAGGTAGATTCTCGCCTGTAAGAATGAGCGAAAACTTTTCGGTGCTAAAATGACGAGAAAGTCGACATGCAACGTATATGTACGCGTTCTATACAGTGGAGAATTACCTTGTTATTTTGTCTAGACATATACTCACTATCTGTGGTAAGATAGTTGGAGTTCAAATGCGGCTGTTGGTCTGTAGAGATAGGCAAAGCAACAATAGTGCAAAAAGACTTTGGAAGTCAAAACAGTAAGACATCAATTTATGTTAGTCGATGTTTTACTGCACATAATGTTGTAAAGATTTATATCACTAGACGACAGGCATTTGTTTTTAAAATAGATAGCTATGATTTTACATACATGGAATGGAAGGTTCTCCATGGTATGGGTTTTATACTGTAATGTGCACTACTAGGGTACCATTATTTAATTTTGTACAGTCATGCTGATTGATTGCCGATTGCAATAATAGCGTGGTTGTACAGGATTATATGTTTTACTAAAGGAAAGTTGAGGTAATCAAAGTCCATTTAATATACTTTGTTGCCACAGGAAATATTTTATATTTTATTGCAACCAAAGTACTACAGGTTGTAAAAAATTAAATATGCTGGTGAATTACGCCTGGCCATCGTATATTCATCATGCCTGTTATTGTTATATTTATATCACAGGATAATTGTTTTGTCGAGAAGCTATTTTTATGCACAGACAATCAAAGTCCAAATCCTTATTAAGGTTATTGTTGTAAAGGAATTTTTAATCAAGCAACAACAAAAAATCCTTATTTATTACATGGTTAAATGTATATAAGTTGCATTATGTGTCAGGTAGCACTGCTTATTTGTATGTATATTTTCTAGTATTAATTTACCTTCCATTACTGTTAATCAAATAAAGAAATCAACTTTGGGGACCAAAGTTTTACAAGGTCAGGAGAGTTATTATGATGGGAATTTTTGGCACTTTGGATTCTAAACAAATAATAAAATAAATAAACATTTATTTATTTTATTCATTTATTTTTCTAAATCAATAAAGAAATAAAAAAATCAACTTTGAATTTTCAAGTGTAATACAGTCATGTTGGGTATCAAATTAATTGTCGTTTTAAGCAGATGCTGGATTTGGAAATGATAGTTTGACCAAAAAATATTTAATTCAAAATTTGAAGATTTTAAGTTATTTTGCATTTTAGACCAGAATATGTCTTCTTAATTACTGAGTCGAACCCAAGCTTCTCGCAGGTGTTGACATCAATTAAGGTGATCATATTTTAGCGTCTTACATTTGACGAACAATAGCGCTGTTCACACATGATTTAGTTGTGCAAACATGCTCACGGGAGTTGAGATCACAACGTCTGTTAACCACGTCCGCTTTGCGGCGGCGCAATTGTCCGTCAAAGAGATTTGCTTAATGAGATGTTAATCTAAATGTTTTAGGACCGCCTTATGGCTCTGCCAAGGTGATTGGCGAATGCTGTAAATTTTAGAATATGGGCGTGTCTGTTTTTTAAGAATTTAGTAAGTTTGATTTATGAAAATCAGTTAGGATTTACCAACTAAACGGTTAAGACGTGATAATTAAAGATAGTTTGGATCTACCAACTCAGCGGTTAAGATATAATACTGTTTGGATTTACCAACCGAAATTTTAATGACATTTATTCTATTTTGGTAATTTACCAATTTTGATTTAAGGATTAGAAACTTACGCTTGGAATGTTCCAGCATATACATATGGTTTAAACACACTGTTTGAATTATACGATAGTTAGAAGAACTTATTGCCATATTTGGATATACCAACAACTTTATATTTTTGAACGATTTTAGTACATGTGTAATGAACTTTAAGTTTTGAGTAACGTTAAGAGAAGAAGAAAATTGGAACTTGATATCTGTCTCCAGTGTTGTTATTTATTAAGTACATTGTGAGCCCGAATATACCGCTCACCACACCTCTCACAGCTCACCATTCGCTAAGTTCCCCAGAACATTCAAGTTGACTGATTTCTCCATCTTTAAAACTGGTCCAATTACATATATGATTTAGCACAAAGTTTCTGCGTTCAGCGAGAGAGAGAGAGAGAGAGAGAGAAGGAGGGAGAGGTTACACACCTGGAAAAAGGTCTGTTAAAAACACCTTTCCACCGTGAAAACTCCGATATTTGACAGAAAATGCCATTATTTCCTCCAGTTTATTTTGTATGCTGAATGGATATAGAATGTTGTGCCACTCCGAATAATCTTTCTACCGATAAAACGCGGTCAAACTTTGTTCATTACAAGTATGTGTATTTAATCTTATAATCGTATTTCATGATTGAATCGTGTTATGCCTTAAAAGGCTTATGATCATTATTATTGTGACAAATATGGTAATAAGGTCGACCTTAGCGTAATATGCAAGGTCCTGGGCCAAGTTTATTAGGTAGGACAAACGGAGGGGTGCTGATTTGGTCTTCTCCTTGAGTATTAGTATGCGTGTATTAACCAATTTAAGTCAAATGGACTTTCCAATCCGAGTCCATTTCCAATTTTATGGCCCTTGGGTGGTATTTTTTATGTTTTGGAAGCAAATAGTGGGGACCCTGATCAGACAATACCCGTTCTGCAGCGTCTGGTCCTGGTTTGCGCAGTTTGCTTATATCTCAGTAACAGTGTCCTGGTCCCAAAGTTATATAAAAATTGTCTCATCTCAAATATGTCAAATGAGAATGAAAAGGGTACGTGCATTAAGGGGCTAATTTGCCCCCCTCTGGAAACAAAAACTAAAAATTGCCTTTCAACAATTTATTTTGATTGGTTTATTAGAAGAATAACTGAAGTGTAAAATTTTGGCATTTATTGAAATTTTACCGACGCTTTGGTAACAAAAATGGCCGACCAAATATACTTAAAATAGAGAAATTGTCATTTTGGACCAAATTTTAGGCTTTTGCAGACCTATTTTTTAAGAATTAAATATCAGCACAGCTAAGTACTAAAAAAGCCTTTCATATGTTGTGTGCTATGGTAAATCTTCTGTTAAAATATCTTTTTGGTATTTGCTTGTGCTCTATGTTAATTTCTCCGTCAAACCTCTCAAATTTGCTCCGAAATTGTCAATTTGCTGCTCGCATACGAAAAGTATGGATGTTGATTAAGGCTCATTCTTATGTTTGAATCTCTAGCCCCACAGGATACATGTACGTTGATATGAGAGTTTATTGGAAGCTTTGGCCCAATCAATATGGGAGAAAACCTGTCTTCGGGGTTTCCGCCAAAGTGTGACTCAAACCAGCCTGCTCAACTACAGAGAAAAGCTAGAAAATTGAAAGTTTGCTCGTAGCACGTCTAGATATGATACTTGCTAATAAACGAATAGCAAAGGCGCTGATCAGACCGTGCGGATGCGCAGGCTGGTCTGCGCCTTTGTTGTTCGCAAACCACCCAAGACGGGTTTTCTCAAGTCGCGGCCCAATTATCATATTCCTAGGGGTTGATATTGATAAAACTTGACAGTAGCTTAATTGTGATTTCTACAAGGACCATTTGATAAGGCCCTTAATCGCGTTTCATTCTAATCAAGTATCCCATACATATTGATACAATATGTATGGTGTTGTCCATTTCGTATTTAAGGAGTTGCATGTAAAAACATTCTACGAAATGATGCATATTTGTCTCTGAAAATACTAGTGTTTTAGCTTAACAAACAGTGCAGACCCTGATGAAATGTCGCCTTATGCGGCATTTCATCTGGGTCTTTACTGTTTGCCAAAGTACCTGGTTACCGGTATCCAGAGTGAAGCCCCAGTTACACTGTCACGATTCAAGCCCTGATTCACCACGACTCATCCCGATTTGAGACAGATGGTAAAATCGGGTTGCATCAGGATGCGTCGGGATGGAAAAAAAGAAAATCCAGCATCAATACGATGTCTCACGATGCTCCTACGGTGTCTGCACGATTCATCTACGGATCCACTACGACTCAAGACGGCAGCGCTACGATTCACCACGGTGGAGCTCCGAATGCTCACGAATGCTCACGATGCCTCCACGATTCGATACGGTGCTAGTACGATTCAAGCCGGTAGTGCTACGGTAGCGTCACGACCTCCCACGAATGTGCACGATTTATTGGTTGGCATGTGATAGCTGGCCAAATTATGACACCAAACATTATATCTTCGACCTTTGACGAAGCCAGTAATGCCAAAAAGAATACTTCAGCAAAATCAAAAAAGTCACCTGACCCACCGGCTAGGCTCAGTCCTGTCACAAGTCTGGTTGTATCAGATGATGAGTCAACTCTTTGACAGGCTGATCGTGATCCCCCTGCGAAAGAGGGACAGACAGATCTGACAAGCGAGGAACAGACAGACAGGCAGCAAGCCTGCGCAACTACTATGTTCTTTTGTGCGGCATTTCTGTCCAGTTCAAGCTGCAAATTAGCCATTTGAAGTCTCTGGACATAATCCATGATGCTAACTCAAATTCACTTTTGAAAATGATTTTTCAGCAATGATACCTCTGTTTTTATACCAGAATCCTGTGTCAGTGATAACCCGATTCACCACGAACGCTCACGAACGCCCACGAATGACCACGAATACTACCACAGTGCCACTAGGAATGATCCCGATCCCGCTACGGTAGAGCTACGATTAAGGCCACGCCCACAATCGAACACGATTCACCCCGACGAGTTTAAACGGTTTAAACTCGTCGTAGCCTTGTCGTGGAGGTTGCCGAATCACCAGGAGTCTTCACGAATCACCACGGTACTACTAGGATTCGCGCCGATCTCTCTACGGTGCTGCTACCACTCATGCCGATGCATCACGACTTGATAAATCGGGGTGAGTCGTAGCTCCGTCGTGGCCAAAATCGTGACAGTGTAACTGGGGCTTCAGGGTTATAGTGAATGTCCAGATAGTCCGCGGTGCTTTGGACCATTCGTCCACCGCTAAACATATATTTGGATGGTGCCAGCAGCAATAAGCAAGTGAGTATGACCAGGATATACCACAATCACAGACCAATGAGCAGCCAACGATACCGCGAGGAAGAGGCACAGAGCACTAACAGCCGCATTCACTAGACACACAATGAAACTAAAGCAGCATGCTCTCTCTTCCTCGGTGAGATGATTGAAAAAGTAGAAAGATTGCAAAACATCGACCAAAATAATGGGAGCAACATTGAACACTGAACCAACAACAACAGAATCAACGCCGCCGCAGCCACAGCATTGTCTCAACCTTCGAAGGTCCGCTGTTCACTGTGTATTCACTTAATAAGCTTCATAAGCGAACCGTTGACTCTCACTGGGACGTCCATTGTAGACGAGGTGTTAACCAGACAAACACACACATTGAGTATCCGCGACATGTGATCTCCAACAATGTGGCATTTTGACAATTGTAGACTCAGACAAGCCTGTCTAGCCTTTTTTAAGCTTAGAAATCCCAAATGCTGTTTGGTCAGTAGCTTAAAGCTGCATAATCTGTAGCTTTTGATCTTCTTATTTTAGAAATAATGTTTCTATTTTTCAAGAACAAAGCACAAATTCGGGTAAACCTTTATCATTTTAGTAAATCTTAACCAATTATCACTTTCAAAACAACAGCATTTATGTTAAAAGTCAACTGTCCAGAATGATTGGAGGGACGTAAATAATTACAAACAAGAGAAAAAAACAGCAGTTTTTATAAGATAATTCATTTTTCCATGCAGTTTTCAGCTGTATTGAACATATTTATTGTGAAATCATAACTTAATTCTATTTTTTGAAAAGATTTAAAAAGATTTTTTTTCGAAAGTTCAAAAGTTACAGACTTAGCCTCTTTAATATTCATAGAATATTCCAGTGACTAGCAAAGGCTCTGATCAGACTGCGCGTATGCGCAGGCTGGTCTGAGCCTTTGCTCGTCGCACATACGTCGCGGCTCAAATATAGAAGGAATACATATGACTTACCATATGATATGGTTGCTATAATAACTCTCACCAAATAGCCTGTGAGTGTACATAACATATACTAATCAATGGTGCCTTTATGCCAGTTTTATCGACAGTACGATTTTAGATTCAAAGAAGACAAATAGCAACTCGATAACCTTCATAAAATTGAAAATGGAATTTGGTTGTATTGACCAAAAACAACCCTTAAATTTTTGCGTACCATCAAAGTTTACGAGGACTCATTCTTATCTGGACATATGTTTACGTTCGAATTAAATGTACATGTATCCGTCGGAAGCATTACTGCACGAACGCGCACGCTTAACTGATCCTTACTTGTTATCATGGTATGTGTTACATGACGTGGCTCAACAGAACCTTTTAACTCTTTGCCTATCGGATAATTTTGCATGCTTTTGCATAATTTTGATCTGCTTATCTTTTTCAAAATCAACTTTTTCGAAAAGCTATTTCAGGAATACCATCAGAGTGTCAAACCGTTTGGATCCAGATCAGGCCCGACGTTGTGTCGGGCCTGATCTGGGGTAGAAACTGTTTGCAAATGTTATCAGCAGACGACACTAGTAGGCAAACATTAAATGGAGTAAAGAGAACAATCTGAATTATTGATTTACTGTGCAAAGACAACTGATAGTAGGTATAGTAAATTATACAATACATGCAAATTGACCATTCCAGAGATAAGTCTTCACCAAGGAAAGAAATGAAACGACTGAATGAGCTGCCCTCTCTCTATAATTAGCCCATTTATGCAGAGCGTCTAATGAATTGGACACTTGCACACAGTGTAGACATCAGAGATGGAGTACTCATACTTGTACTTGTACTCATACTTACTCGAGTACTTTTTTTCAGTACTTAGCTGTACTCTGTACTTAGCTAATTTCATGAGTACATGTACTCGTACTTACTTTAGTACTGTTGTAAAAAAAAACCTGTACTCATGAGTACATTACGAGTACTACTGAGTACATTTTTAAATTTCTACCAGATAGGACAAAAAAGTTAATTGTTTCTCAGACCTTCCCTCATCTGTTTAAAATGCCCCTCATCTGCCTTTTTTCAGACTTGAAAAAAAGGGGCCTCATCTATTTTTCAGATGTTTAAATCAAAATATTGGCATTTATATGCTTAAAATAAATAAAAAGTGCCCCATTATCCTAATATTTAGAAAAAGTGTATTTTACCAATCAAGCTTTTTTAGGTTAGTGTGGCCAGATTGACTGCTTTATTAACAATCAACTTGATGAAAGGCCTAATGATGCATATAATTGGCCAGGAGCAACACTATTTTGGATTACTACAATGCACTTGAATTAGTAAATTGTTGTATTTGTCACACTTGCTGCAAGATAAGACATTGTATTTACCCCAAATATTAGGACAGATATATACCTGAGCAATCAGTGCACACTCAGATCAAGAGCAGTCTGATAATGGTCTTAACTGTTTGACATTTAATCTGCATTATAACATGTATATGTATGCATTGATGAAACATGCTGATCACTTTTTCAGACAATTATGTCAATATTTTTTTGTGTCCAAATATTTATGATTTAAAGGATGAAACAGATGATCAGGTGTAACAATGAAGTGCCCAGTCCAGTTATGAAAGACAATAAATAAAAATATGAGGAATAATATACTCCTTAAAACAGAACAGGACAGTTCTCAAGCTCATCACATAATGCACCAAAATCAAAATCTAGAAGACAAACACTGTAGATTCAGATGAGGCGGCTCATTATGAGCCGTCATATCTGGATCTGCAGAGTTTTCAGAAT
The DNA here is from genome assembly GCA_964019695.1 of Loripinus fragilis. Taxonomy (NCBI): domain Eukaryota; kingdom Metazoa; phylum Mollusca; class Bivalvia; order Lucinida; family Lucinidae; genus Loripinus; species Loripinus fragilis. The sequence goes on along the minus strand of OZ026518.1, from coordinate 16,742,929 downwards.
CAGCTTTTGTTTTATTTAGTGCTTAAATGGTTAATAACTTATATCAGGTTTTATCTATTGAAGCTTAGATGTCACTACTATACATGTATGTGCTTGTAAATATTATAAATACCTGCAGCCTGTTTTGCTATTAAATTTGGCTTTTGTCTTAAATTTTTATTGCATACTTTATAGTACTCAGATGTACTCATGAGTACTTTTCTAAAGTACTCTGTACTTACTTAAGTACATTTACAAAATGTGTACTCAGTACTTACTCAAGTACTTTTAAAACAGTCAGTACTCTGTACTTACTCAAGTACTTTTTCTTAATACTCGCTTCATCCCTGGTAGACATACGGATGGGATGCCTCGTCAGGGTCTGTACTGTTTTTATCATAAGAAACAAACTGATTTTGAAATTTCAATCTTTTTGAAATTTCAATTTGTGATGAATGATAGATCATTCCAACGAAAGTAAACCATAAAAATGCAGAAATGGATTTAACAATTATGTCCTAACTACATTGCGACTGACTGACTGGCTGACTGACTGACTGACTGACTGACTCACTCACTCACTGACTCACTCACTCACTGACTCACTCACTCACTGACTCACTCACTCACTCACTCACTCACTCACTCACTCACTCACTCACTCACTCACTCACTCACTCACTCACTCACTCACTCACTCACTCACTCACCCACCCACCCATCCACCCACTCACTCACTTACTCACTCATTCACTCATTCACTCACTCATTCACCAACTTCCTCACTCACTCACTTACTCACTGTCTAACTCCCTCACTGACTCTGACTTGCAATATCTCTTATCTACCTGTTATTGTATCAGATACTCTCTCCCCTTCCTTTTATTCCTACGCAATATATGCAATATGTTTATCTTTATTTCAATCTTAATGTACCTATCCCTTTGAGAGTTATCAGTGATAACTCTCCAAAGGATAGGAACATTAGGACAGGTCCTGTCTTGTGGTTTAACAGTAACTCTTTTACTAATAATGTAAATGCAGTGTGGGTTAGGTTCCAGAATCTTTCTAATGATAACTTCTGTGAGAACGAAATGACAAGAAGCATAGTAGCCTTATTTATTGAATGCTATGTGTATGAAAGAGCTTGTGTGAGATTGATTTGGTTATTCAAGTTATTTTCAGTTATTCATAATTTTCTTTCGGTTTTAATTCTTAATTCTAAATCTTGTATTCTCAGTTATAAACACCAAACTGGACTTTGGAAATATAACATCCCAAGTTAGGTCGTACAGCTAATTGTTTCTTATAAACTTATTTAACAGTTATAAAGATATTTACTAAAATTAAAGAGTATGACTATTCATTGAGTTAATACCCAGCCTACAACATCGAGGATTATTTCAGACTGACTCACTGACTGACTCAATTACTGAATCACTCACCCACAGACTGACTCAATGACCGACTCAATGACTGACAGACTGACTCACTGACTCACTGACTCACTCACTCACTCACTCACTCACAAACCAACACTCACTCATTTAATTACTTACTTACTTTAAAGTTAGTAATACTTACTTATTTACTTAGTACTTACTTAATTAATTACATACTTACCTTAGTAAGCTTACTCACTCACGCACTCACTCAGTCACCCATTCCCGCATTCATTCACTCACTCAATTACTCACTCACTCAGTTACTCACTCACTACTGTTGTAGATAGCCAGTCCCAGGAGGACGAATGTTAGATTCTATTTATCATATAACATTAGCATTTACTTTGAATTCGCATTTTTGGCGTGAAAACGTTAAGATTTGTTTTATGTACGCATTCATTACATAACTAGTGATTGCCAGAAACGATATAGGCCTTGAGCTGGCTATAGACCCCCCTCCCCCCCAGGGGGAATTTTGTACACTATGATTTTCTGAAACTACATTATATAAGACACAAAATAAAAGATGTTAGCCCTCTGAGAGTGGCAGCGTTAACGTGTAACATCACGTTATATATGTTACTCCCCAAAATAGCATTAAATGTCCCTGATAATGTCTCAACTATGACATGTTCGTACATATTTGCATGCTGACACAGGTTTATGAACTTCTTATAACACAGTTACATATTTTTCGTTTTAATTTTGTAAATATCTTGAGTTATTACCGTTATATATGTTACTTAGTGTTTCCTGCGTTATTTCCGAGTATCGGTATGGTATTTATTGAATATATGTGTATAACATCAGTCACAGAATATAGTAAATCTATAAGGCTGCTACTTAAATGATTTACGGTTCTTTATCATGGTCGCTTACACTATTTTTCAGGCCCATGTTATGTATGTTACCTTCAAAGTAGCATTAAACATTCAAGTTAATGTCTTTAACAAGCCCTGTTTATACTTATTTGCATACTGGCACAGTTTTATGTACTTCTTTTAACAAGGTTTACCTATTTTAAGTATTCAGTTAATAAATGCCCTGAGCTTTAACTGTTATGTGTGTTACCAAATGATACATAAGCTATTCTGAGTATATGTATAGCAGTTGTTGACTATACATGTATAAAGTCTGTCAGAGAATTTAGAAAATGTACAGCTCAGTTCTGGGCAGGGTATACAGATATAATTCAGATTGTGTTGACACTGATTAGGGCTACAAAGAAAACAACTTTCTTTTTTCCCAATGTTCATTGCAAACGATCACAACAACTACGCACAATATGTACCTGTGTAACTGATTACACTCATAAATTTATCTGATACACATCGCAGATGCAAAGAACTTCTCGAACAAAATGGGATTATTGTGACACAACCATTGGTTTTCTTTTGACATAACTATCAGGCAAACAGTAAAGAGGTATTATAGGCTTCAGGAACTAGAACTACGCTTCGTACTACAGATGGAATGGTGTATTACTCATTACATCAGAGCTCAATATATTGAACAACTCTTCAATGCACTGAAATGAAAAACGAGTACTAGAGGCAGTTTCAGGCTTCACCAATCCTTTTAGTTCTAGTTTTGAAGACAATGAACTATGCTTTTTGTCTTTCGGTGTTCCTGCTAAGCCTGACATAGCTAATATCTTATTGAGGCTGATGACATTGGCAGAAAGGCTGTTGTAGACTGCATTGAATCACTTATAGTTGAAAAATCTGGCTTTCACAACCCCATAAAATGCTACAAGCTTATAAAGTTTTGATGCTTGCGAGGTCAAGCAAGAAGAAATTATCCAATTTACAAAACATTAACAGCCAGATGAGAGCTTAAAGGAGCGTATTTGGTAAGCATGACCTTCTTTCTATTGGACATAATGTTGACCTTGAGTTGACATTGTCGTTCCTTCTGGGACCTGTACCATGGTCACTGTCAACTCCTGGTAGAATTTCCACTAAAACTGACAAGTTCAAACTTCAGCTTGCAATCACACATTGAACCAACATTAGATTGGCCATGTAGTGCTGCACATACCCTTGATGTTAATGCCGTAACTACAGAGCATAATAGCTTTTCCTGTCACCTTCATGGATCTGATGACATCAGTATTCAACCAGGCACTAAAGGCAGGGCATGTTGGTTTTGTCACTGATACAACACTTTTTATCTGCTTAAAAAATAGCCGGACTCAGCCTCCAGTTTAGGTAACAGTTTATGTAACAGTTTAGGTATAAGTTTAGGTAATAGTCCTGTAGACAATAAAATAGGTTATGTTTAAGATTGTATTCTCTTATAAAACAGAATTTTGATCATAATCATGTAACTAATATGGGAACACATATATAGTTTTCTTATATAGTTTTTGTTGTGACCAATTTAAGACTTTGTTGTTAAATCATGTATACATCTATTGTGACCATTTATGAACTTGTTGTTATATTCATGTATCTGACAAGAAACTGTACAGTTTACGTCAATAAAATATATGTTCTGTTCTGTTCATATATACAATGTATAAGCAGCAGTCTATAAAGTCTTACAAACATTCTCGCAGAGGATAACCTGGGTGTTTTGTTCAACAATGGTGTATGCAACAAAAGGTGCACCTTCTGAATGTCAACAACATTGGCCAGAATATGGGGGAAGAGATCTACAGTAATACACTGTTTAACAGATTGTGACACTACCAATGTGTTAGTATCACAGAAAGGTTATTCCTATCAAACTGATAGAGAACCCCCAACTAGTTCATCAACATTCTAAGCAGGGTTATCGGTATCATAAACTTCGCAAAACATTTTCAAAATTTTATAGACGATACTATGATTTGATTTCTAAATTCCAAGTTGGACTTAAATCTCTCTTGCGCCAAGGACTTTCGGAACCTGATTTCTATGGTGACTTGGTGTATAAGTTGAAGAAGATTGTTGGCTCTAATAATTTTTCAGCGCAGTTCATTAAAATAATTTCCCATTATAAAAAGATTGGCTATAACATTAATGTATTGCAACAGACTGCATGCTTGGTAGTCAACCCAATCACGGTTGGCAACTTTAGTTTCCTCTTTAATTGCACGCCGGTGGGTCGGACTTCAGACTCTATGATGGTTCCGACTTAAAGACTTATCTATTGATGAGATGGTAGGGGCCTGATGCTTTGGCTGTTTGTCGGGCCCTCCGGGGTTTACCTGTTGGATTTCTTTTGCTCCGGTATTCAGTTTAATTTACTGTTGAGTCCTTATCCTTGCTTTATCTCCTTGTTATATCTTGATTTATATGTTTTAGGAGATGATGCATTGATAAGTTAGGGGTCTTTCATGCAAACCAAATATTTATGTGTCTTGATCCACATCTGAATTAAGGGTGAGGTTGGCGCCGTTAAACCGGTTTAAGCCCTCCAGTAAAATATTTTACTGACCGCTCCAAGGCGGTACTTCTTTTGTGGATCTTTTATGTTTTTGTTCTGTCTTGTGTTGGCTATGTTTTGTGCGCGTCTGTTTATATGTGCTTTGTGGTCACCTGCTGGGAAAGGGCTGACCTCTTGGCTCTCGTTTGTGGTGTCTTCTGTGAGTTTGTCACTTTCCCATTGGTATCCTGGGTCAGGTGTGGTACTTGATTGTATCGATTCCTGATCTTTGCAACCTTATTACTTAGGAAAACAAATAAAGAATTGCTCTAGGCACTCATCAGTGATATGAAGCCCTAACATGTAGTACTGCAGATCTCAAGGCTGTCAGAGGGGTCTACTGGTCAGATCTTTGCAACATCTAGTGTTATATACCAAATGAAAATGTGGGGTCTCTAGTTTTTAAAAGTAGTTGATGACACCTCTGATTCTGAGTACTAACCGAGTTATCTCCCCTTGAATTACCCCACCCATTTTGGTCATATTATAAGAGGTTATGATCATTAGCTTGTTAAATAATTGAGTTGAAGCGTCCAGGAAGAAAAATATACCAATCATTACTCAAAACGGTACTTGAAAAAGTAGAAAAATTAAGTTTTGATCAATGAAATGGGCTTTTGAACTGTTTTGTTGGTCTTTTAAAGTTAAATTATGTGTTAAAACTCCATTGAATAAAAATTTATTTCAAACTTTTAATTTAAGAATCTGCCCATTAGTGGTATGTCCTTAGAAATGACTAAAAATTTAAAGAACACTTATTTATCTATCTTATTAGGGTTTCTAGATTCCAATTTCTGTATACGGAATGCTCTGGGAGCAATAATAAGCATGTAAATACCCCACCCACCTATTACTACTGCAGATCTCATGGCTGTTTGAGGGTGACCTTGGTCATATTTTGCTAACATCTGGTGTCATATACATGTACATATACCAAGCAAAAATGTAGAGTCTCTATTAAATAGAAATAGTTGATGACACCGCTGATTCTGAGTACTAACTGAGTTATCTCCCCTTGAATAACCCCACCCATTTTGATCATATTATAAGAGGTTATGATCATTAGTTTGTTAAATACTTGAGATTAAACATCCAGTAAGAAAAAAAATGCCCATCATTGCTCATAACGGTACTTGAAAAAGTAGAAAAGTTAAGTTTTAGTCAGAGAAATGGGCTTTCAAACTTTTTTGGTCGTCTTTAAAAGTAAATTTGGTGTCAAAACTCCTCTGAATAAAAATATATTTGAAACTTTCAATTTAAGAATCTGCCCATTAGTGTTATGTCCTAAGAAATGACTAAGAATTTATAGAAAACTTCTTTATCTATGTTATCAGGGTTTTAGATTCCAATTTCTGTATACGGATATGCTTTGGGGACAATACTAAGCATGTAAATACCCCACCCATCTATTACTACTGCAGATCTCAGGGCTGTTTGAGGGTGAACTCGGTCAAATTTTGCTAACATCTAGTGTCATATACATGTTCATGTACCAAACAAAAATGTAGAGTCTCTAGTTAATAGAAGCAGTTGATGACACCGTTGATTTTGAGTACTGACCGAGTTAAGTCCCTTTGATATACCTCACCCATTTCGATCATATTATGAGAGATTATGGGTGTCAGTTTTGGAATATAATCAAAATCATGCATTCAGGAAATAAATATAGCCATCACTATTCATGACAGCACTTGAAGAAGTAAATAAATTTCGTTTTAGTCAGAGAAAAAGGGTTTGGAACTTTTTTCTTCGTATATTATAGTTATATCCTATTTCATGAATAAACATATATTAGAAACTTTCAACTAAAGAAACTGCCCGCTAGATTTATGTCTTTAAAAATGAATAATAATTTAAAGATCAGTGCCTCAGTTATGTCAACAGGGTTTCTAGATTCTAATTTCCACAAATAGAATGCTCTGGGGCAACTACTAGCATGTAAATACCCCACCCACCTATAAGATGAGGTGAAAACGCTAACATTGATAAAAGTCTTATAATACTAAATCACCCAAATTTTTTATAGCCTAAATACGAAGAGAATAATTTCTGACAGTGTAACTGTATTGCAAGTGCATTTACATAATCTTTCTTAAGATTGTCAAGCACACCCGAGAAAATCATTTTAGGTCACTAGTGGCACCAATAACCATAACTCTTGCAAGTCTAAACACAATTTACCTTATAACTTGAATATATGTTACCATTTATACCTGAAACTTACTGGGAATAATAATATACTTAGTACGCCAAACACAATTATAATGCATTAAACTATCTAGATATATTCTAGGAAGAGTTATTGCCCTTGATTATTTTTACCATTGTTCTGTATGGAAAAATGCAGTAAATAATAATAGCTCAATAACTTAAATTTGAAAAATTATTTTCTAAATAGGATTAAATCTATCCTGAACCAATACTATGCCAAACTGCAGATCAAAAGGGGTACGTGCATTAAGAGGCTATTTTGGCCCCCCCTATGAGGTCAAAAAATAAAATTTGCTCTTCACAAGTTTTTTCTTATTAGTTTATTAGAACAATAGCCAAAGTGTAAAGTTCTCGTATTGATTCGACTTTTACGGTTGCTATGGTAACAAAACTGGCCGCCAAAATAGGCTGAAAATAGGAAAATGGCCATTTTGGAGCAAATTTGAGACATGTAACTGAGGAATTAATATAGAGCACAAGCAAATACCAAAAAAAAATTAACAGATGATGAGAATTATCACGGCAAATAATATATTAAAAGGATTTTTTGGTATTTGCTAGTGCTGATATCTTATTCTTAAAAAATCGGTCTCCAAAATCCTCAAATTTGGCCTAAAATAGCAATTTCTCTATTTTAAGCCTATTTTTTTTTTAGCCATTTCGATTACCATAGCAACCGATAAAAGGAAAATAAAGGCTTGGGCTATTCTTCTAACAAAACACTAGGATGATATTGGTGAAAGTAAGTAAGGGTGCAAAGATCAGGAATCGATACAATCAAGTACCACACCTGACCCAGGAACTTTCAGTTTTTTGCTCTAGAGGGGGCCAAAAAGCCCCTTAATGCATGTACCCCTTTGTTTCTGCTACATATTTCTATTTTACGAACCACGAGTTGTTGTCCCTTAATGGCAAAACTCACACATAGAAAATGGATCTATAATCGAATTTTCCTCCAATAACTTGCTTACTGAGGATCTGATTGCAATAAAATATACGAGACATTTGGTTTTACACATCTTTACAGCATCTTTTATATTACTTTAGCGATATAAAACACTGCATGGAACATGCATTATTGCCCTTGATTTTGCGTCGTTTTAAGATTAAAATCAAAATAATAGGCCTTATAGATAAATGAATCAATGGTCCCAAAATATTGGTGAAATCATGAAATTTCCATCATTTTATATAAGTTGATGACGTTTGCATTTGTCTTCCTGTATCAGCAAACATAAATGTGTATCTGCATTTTATTCTTTCATCAAATCAGAGTAAATGATCATTGACAAAGTGGGTGAGGTACGAATATACTGACAATCTTAATTGCTTTATATTTCATCAGAAATGATGACTATTCTAAATCTAAACAGTATGCAGCTTTTAAGTTTTCTATATACAGATATTATGTATCATTTTCCTGCTTTGCTTAGATTTTCGTCTATGCTTTGGAAAACTAATGCTTTTTTGTATCTTGTTAGTTTTAGGTACCCTAACACTTTAGATAAACCAAATTAATTTGCTAAACATCCTTTTCAGGACGACCCTGCAAGACATACTGTAACCTACAGATTATTTCATTAACCTCAAATGATAACCTTACTAACTCACATTTTCTCGTCAAAAGTCCGCTCTATAAATTAACAATGAGCTGTTTTTAGTCTTTCTTACTCAGAAATCAATGTTCTTTAATTTCATACCTCTTTCAATTACCTTATTGCAATTGAAATTATAAATTAATAATATTTATCCAAGAACATGTTTCTAAAATACACCAAATAAACAGGGCCTGCAAATGGTTGACATTTTTTCTATCAGATCTAGATTATAACACACCAAGATGTAGACAAAATATTGTATGTGTTGAATCTGAAGTCATTGGTAGTGATGACAGTACAATCAACATTATGTTGAACCTGTCCAGTTCTCAGAAAATTTAGCATATACAGTATGTATGATGTTTCTCTAATGGCAACGTTTATATAATGAAAACCTCACAGTACCTTGATGCTATTCGCGTTTGTATTCCAAAAAAAGGTGACAACAATAAAGCATAATAAAAGAGAACCACTGGACGATACAACATTGTCCTAAAACTTAAGTGGTTCCAGAGACGATTTTTAATCTTTTAACTATACAAGCCAATGTAAAACATGCGACCCCCCTGGGTGGAGCCATTTTTGAATAAACTTGGCAGCTCCAGGCCTTGTGCACACCCTATACCCGGGATGCAACATTTTTGTTTACATCGCAGATCAGAAACAACCTAACACGTCGCGTGCGAGAATAGATTGTGGTAAGCTGACGTTGATTTTACTTTTACAGACGTTAAAACGAGGAATTGCGAGTCAAGATTTTGCAGAGAAACATAGTGTACCTACCTTTATGTTTCGCCATAAGTAGTAGTTTAAAAAGGATCCATTTGCAACAGAAATAATATGTTTTTCATTAGTATATTCCACCAAAGACACGAAAATCTGTTACACTTGCTAATTGCTCGAGTTCTTTTTGTCCAATTGTCCTGGTCGAAAGTTCAGGGTATACCTGAAACATTCTTTGTTACGTATCATCAGGAGACAATAGTGAAATCAAGCCAGCTTTTACAAAATATGGTGCTAAACACACACAGGGTAGTTCGACTGGAATACTATCACCATCGATGAGTGAATTACCTGGATACAAGCAACATCGGAGAGGTTTTTTTGAAAAATGAAACAACTTCCAGCAAAGAGTACGGCCAAAAAAGATATAGTTTACATCGGAGACTTTTGCATATTGAAAAGCGCAAGTTCCACGGACGCCAGAAGTTTCCAGATGTGGTTAGAATGATCTCAATTTAAACTTCACATTTTAGAACAGCTTTGCTAATATGAGCCGCGACATGTGGTTTCCAACAATGTGGCATTTTGATAAGTGTAGACTCAGGCGAGCCTGTGCAGCCTCCTTTTAAGCTTAGAAACTCCAAACGCTTTTCGGTCAGTAGCTTAACAGTCATAGAATATTCAAGCGAGTAACAAAGGCTCTGATCAGGCTGCGCATTTTTGCGCATATGCGCAGGCTGGTCTGAGCCCTTGTGTGTCGCCATGCGGGGATCCAGAAAGTTTTGTTAAAGGGGGTCCAACTTTGACAGCATTTTTTTAGTTGAATAGGGGAGAGAGGATCCAAGTTCCCCTATAAGCGGTCTGAGCCTTTGTGGGTCGTCATGCGGGGATCCAGAAAGTTTTGTCAGAGAGGGTCCAAATATGACAACATTTTTTTATGATAAGAGGAGGGAGGATCCAAGTACCACTATAAGCGGGCGTTTCGGTGGCGTGCCGATGATGGCCCTATATTGAATGCTGGCTTGGTAGCTTTGCGATTTTTCAGGGGATCGGACCTGTATTGCTAGAAAACCCTAAATTTTTGTCATTTTAGCGCGGGGGGGGGGGGGGGGGCTCCGGACCCCCTGTCCCCCTCTGGATCCGCGCATGGGCGGACATACCACATTGTTGGAAATATTTCACCAAAGGAAAACACGTACAATTATCTGACTTTAAATTAAGATATATATATTTCAAATTTGAATCACATGACAACCAACATTAAACATTCATGTTACGCAAATGCGTAAAGTACTAATCTCACATGTGCTGGCCCAGTTTGCCGTACAACGGAAAAATGATGTGTAGCGATTTGCATGCTGGATAATTTCTAACGGACTTTTCAAAAAATCTGGAGAGAATTGAATGGTATAAACATTATGGTAAAAGTATTTTTCTATCTGAGAGGAAACCGAGCTTTTGTTTGAGTTTTAGATGTGAAGGAGTGCCTATATATTGGTTGGACTAATTCCAGTCTAACCCCTTGATCCAGCAAATTAGCCCCTTTAACGTAGATTGGTTTTATTTATTGATTGCAAATTTGACATTGCCCTTTAGAAATAATTTCAGTGATACTTCCTGCAGAGCTAGTTTGAAACCATTGGTGAAATAGTAACTGCTTAAATGACCTATGTTTTAACTTATAGAAGTTATGCCCCTGATTGCAACCCCCCTCCCCCCCACACACACATGAGTGTACTCAATCGCACAAGCACATCAAAGTCTCTCACGACAGATAAACTGGCATATCCAGCCTCTGTCCACCCATGCACACATATCTAGTAAGTAAGAATTAAAGAGCGATTACGTCTCCTTGCATAGTTAGCTCTGCACTTACCATATGCTATGGTACTTTTGGGTAGTGGTGGCATTTGTGCTAAACGCCAACCAAAAAGTAAGTGGGTGTGATCAGAAAATACCACAATCATAAACTACAGACCAACCCATGGCACCGTGAGGAAGAGCTACAAGACATTTACAGTAACAAGACACCCAAAATGCAATAAAAGCAAAGGAACCAGCTTTCTCGTCCTCGTCAAGATGATTACAAAACTAGAAAAGTCAAAGTAATGCATACCAAAACAAAGACCAACACAGGACCCCCAGAAACAATGGGAGGAACATAAAACAATAAATACACAACAATAGAGCCACGACAGCAGCCTAAGCCACCGGGGGGGGGGGGATTTTAATGCATTTTGTTATATACCTTATACGTTCGTCGATAGTATTAACGTGTTCGATTGCCACCTATTTGATATGTTTATTGAATATACTGAAATCTTAGCCAAACAATCCGAAACTAGGGCTACTAGGAATAATTTACAGTTGAAAAAATAGTTTTTGTTTCCACACCGGATAGACGGCAATCGAAAACGCTATTCATCGACGAACGCGGATCAGAAATAGCTACAACGAGTGTTTTCGATTGCCATTTGTCGCCAGTCGGGCGACTAATGTCAATCAAATACTATGTGTCTAACTATTTTTGGTCTACGTTCGTCGATAGTATTGACGTTTTCGATTGCTGCCTATCCAGTGTGGTTTCGTTGTACGCTTCATGAGTTCTGCATACAATTGAATCAAATTATTTGGAACTGCTTGTGCTTGTAAGAAAGATATATAACAATGACGATATAACATTCTTTTCCGTATAACGGTTGTAGAGCAACCGTGTGTGCTTGTATTAATGAAGCCAAAACTTCGTCAAAGTTGCCTTTGTTACCAGACCCTGGCATGAGCTTACAGTATTTTCACGACTGTAACGTCCCAGCATACAAATGGCTTGCATTTACACGTGAAGTAATTAATTTACTCTTTGCTTGCTAGTGTTGCCTGCTGATAACTTTTTTAAATAGTTTGGACCAAGAACAGACCCGACATGCGCGAATCCAGGAATTCTCATCAAGAGGGGGCTTGTTAGGCCCCGGTCCAACTGATAGAAAAAAAGCTCTGACAAGCTTTACTTCATGGATTGAATAGCGTATCGTGAATTCTTAATATGTAACGGAAACGTGTTCCCCAAGTGAATCGTCAGATAAGTGTACGTGTTTCTCATTGGTAAAATAAATAATTGAGCCGTGACTTAAGATTTCCAACAATGTGGTATGTGCGACCCACAAAGGCTCAGACCAGCCTGCGCATACGCGCAGTCTGATCAGAGCCTTTGCTACTCGCTTGAATATTCTATGACTGTTAAGCAACTGACCGAACATCGTTTGAAGTTTCTAAGCTTAAAAGGAGGCTGCACAGGCTCGCCTGAGTCTACACTTATCAAAATGCCACATTGTTGGAAACCACATGTCGCGGCTCATATTAGCAAAGCTGCTCTAAAATGTAAAGTTTAAATTGAGATCATTCTAACCACATCTGGAAACTTCTGGCGTCCGTGGAACTTGCACTTTTCAATATGCAAAAAGTCTCCTATGTAAACTATATCTTTTTTGGCCGTACTCTTTGCTGGAAGTTGTTTCATTTTTCAAAAAAACCTCTCCGATGTTGCTTGTATCAAGGTAATTCACTCATCGATGGTGATAGTATCCCAGTCGAACTACCCTGTGTGTGTTTAGCACCATATTTTGTAAAAGCTGGCTTGATTTCACTATTGTCTCCTGATGATACGTAACAAAGAATGTTTCAGATATACCCTGAACTTTCGACCGGGACAATTGGACAAAAAGAACTCGAGCAATTAGCAAGTGTAACCGATTTTCGTGTCTTTGGTGGAATATTCTCATGAAAAACATATTATTTCTGTTGCAAAGGGATCCTTTTTAAACTACTACTTATGGCGAAACATAAAGGTAGGTACACTATGTTTCTCTGCAAAATCTTGACTCGCAACTCCTCGTTTTAACGTCTGTAAAAGTAAAAACAACGTCAGCTTACCACAATCCATTCTCGCACGCGACGTGTTAGGTTGTTTCTGATCTGCGATGTAAACAAAAATGTTGCATCCCGGGTATAGGGTGTGTTGTGGGTCAAACAAAAAGGGTTTTGTGCTTTATTTAAATAAACCTATATAGCCTTCGTGGCTTGTTTTTGTCTGCACGGCCATTATTTGAACAGACTTAGTGGAGGTCTACTTTGTGATGCTACATACTAAATATAATGGCGTTGGGCCATGTGGTTTCAGAATTTTTTTTTCATATTTGCTATAAAAAACTATATAAAACCAAGGGCCATAATTTGAACAAACTTTGTAAAGTAGCACTAGGTGACGCTATAACTCTGTGAATATTGTTTTATGCTTTCCCTATTGAAGCCTATGTAAAACACGTGGCCCCCAGGATGGGTCCATTTTGGCAAAATGGGCATAATTTTAACAAACCTGGTGGAGGGGTCTACTAGATGATACAAATACCAATGAAAAAAGTCAATAAGCAATGCTTATTAGATACCCCCCGCACAGTAAGAGACAGTGAAAACTTGGGTTTTGAAAAGAAGATTTCAGTAGAATCTGACCAAAAAAAATATAAACTCCTTCATGCATATGTTCAATGTGTTTACATTGTATCGGCAAAGTATCAAATTGCTCCATCAAAAGCTGTGGTAGTCGTTGATCGGCCCATTAAGGCACTATCCATGTATTTACAAAAGCCATATAAGTGAATAATTGTCTAAGTTCCCACAGCTGTAATTTTGTCATTTTTTTTCAACCAGACTCCTTCATGCATATGTTCAATGTGTCTATATTGTATAGGCAAAGTATCAAATTGCTCCATTAAAAGCTGTGGTAGGAGTTGATTGGCCCATGAAGGCACCATCTATGCATATACAAAAGCCCATTAGGGAAAAGTTGCCTAAGTTCTCACAGCTGTAATTTTGTCAAAAATTATATTTTCTAAACCAAACTCCTTCATGCATATGTTCAATGTGTCTACATTGTATAGGCAAAGTATCAAATTGCTCCATCAAAAGCTGTGGTAGGAGTTGATTGGCCCATGAAGGCACCCTCTATGCATATACAAACACCTTAGTAGGGAAAAATTGTCTAAGTTCTCACAGCTGTCATTTTGTTGAAAATTATTTATTTTGTTAAAAATTATTTTTACTGAACAAAACTCCTTTAAGCATATGTTCAATATGTCTACATTGTATAGGCAAAGTATCAAATTGTACCATCAAAAGCTGTAGTAGGAGTTGATCGGCCCATGAAGGCACCATCTATGCATATACAAAAGCCTTATTAGGGAAAAAATGTCTAAGTTCTCACAGCTGTCGTTTTGTCAAAAATTATTTTTTCTGAACCAAACTCCTTCATGCATATGTTCAATGTGTCTACATTGTATAGGCAAAGTATCAAATTGCTCCATTAAAAGCTGTGGTAGGAGTTGATCGGCCCATGAAGGCACCTTCTATGCATATACAAAAGCCCTATTAGGGAAATTGTCTAAGTTCTCACTGCTGTCATTTTGTCAAATTTTATTTTTCTAAACCAAACTCCTTCATGCATATGTTCAATGTGTCTACATTGTATGGGAAAAGTATCAAATTGTTCCATCAAAAGCTGTGGTAGGAGTTGATCGGCTCATGTATGACCTATAATATTATAAGCATAAAACCCTTTATTAAAAGCCATTTAGAACTACAAAGGGATATAACTCTAATAGAATTGGCCCCTTGCCCTTACTTTGTTGTCCAAAGTATTTGTCTTGTATATATGAACATGTTTGCTAGGTTTGATGAAAATCCAGCAATGACTCTTCAAGATATTAAGGAAACAAAACGTCACGGACGGACGGACAGACGCACGGACGCACGCACGGACGCACGCACGCACGCACGGACGCACGCACGGACAACGTGAAAACAGTATACCCCACCACAAACAAAGTTTGCGGGGGGTATAATTATCAAGGCTGTATGCCAAGTGGTTCCAGACAAGAAGATTTGCTATGTGTACCTTATATAAACCTATGGAAAACATGTGAATCTGGAGCGGGCCACAGTTGGCCCTAGTACCATAATTTTAACAAAATTAGTAGAGGTCTACTAGATGCTGCTACATATTTAATATCAAGGCTCAAATGGTTTCAAACAATATTTTTTCATGTTTCCCATTTTAAAAAAAGCACGTGAGTATGGTCAGGAAATACCACAATCACACTCTGCAGACCAACCCACAGCCTATGTTAAACATGTGAACCCAGAGGCGGGACAATTTGTGGCCCCATGGGCATAATTTGAACAAAAAAGGAAAATATCTACTAGATAATCCTACACAAAATATCAAGGCTATCAGCCTTGTGGTTTCAGACAAGAATATTTTTAAAGTTTTCGAAAATCTATTTTTACCCATGTGATCTAGATATACTATTTAATCAATTATTTGAGAGGGCCATATAAGGACTTTTCCTGTCAGCCAAATTTGATTCAATTCAAGCCGTTATTTTAGGGTGAGATATCGTTTGAAGCAATTGTTGATGACGCACGACGGACAACAGACATCCAACGATCACAATAGCTCACTTTGAGCTTATGACTCAGATGGGGTAATAAAAAATACTAAATATTGAGATTTTAAATATGTCTATTTGACCTTGACCCTTGACATTTAAATAGGTCATAACACAAATTTTAACTCTGACATACAAAGAGTGTTGACTATTACTTATTTTGATGAAACAAAATTGACGAAATATGGCAATTGAACTATTTCAATATAGATAAAGATTTTTTATGAAAAGTTTGCATTTTCCTTTTGCATTGAAACTATTTGCAAACAGACACACGGACAAACACAGCTTTTGGTACATGTATCATTGGTATTGATAATTTATTTAAATGTTGTTTTCCAACCAATACCATACAAGTCATAATAATATTGTATTAACGTGTCCTTATGAATAAATGCAATGCTCTAGACCAACTGTATACAGCATATGCATAATCCTATATAACGTGTGTGTACGGTTCAAGGGCCTTAACTGTGTAAGAACTCATCTTCGACGATGTCATTAACTGGATTCTGAAGTCGTACATACAGACAAATATTTTGGTATATATGACGCTTGATGTTAGCACAATCTTACCAGCAAAGTTCATAAGGAGAGGAATTCTGGCCAGTCGTATGTGGTAGTTTAAAGCGGTTATCATCTTGACGTGATTCAAACTGAGGCCGTTACGGAATAGCTCACGCCTCGCTTGATTGGGGTATTTATTCCCCTTTGATGGCAAAGAATATGTTGAATTTAAGTATGTAAGACTAGTACTTATAAGTTAAGCTTCAAACAGGCACAAACTATACTTTTACTAATAAACAGATACATTAAATACGCATTTTTTGTGATTTGGGGGGTATGCCTATTTGACCTTGACCTTTGACCTTGAGAAAGGTAACAACTTGATTTGAAGCTTGTCCTAAAACAAATGTATGCTGTTGCTTACCTTGATAAAAAAAAGATGAAACTTGCATTTTGAACTAAGTTATGGTTAAAAATTGTGTTTATGAAATATTAGCATTCCCCTTTTACATTGACACTATTTACAAAAAGACACACGGACAAACACACCTTTAGGTATCGTACATGTTGAAACTACATTTCAATGTTGTTTTCTAATCCAATGCCATATAAATCATAAAAATATTTCAATTATGTATGCTTATTAGAAATAAATGCAATGCTATCTGCCAACTGTATGCAAAATTCTAATAATCTGTTATAATGGGTATGTACGGTTCAAGGGCCGTAACTCTGTTAGTACTCATCTGCGACGATGTCATCAACCGGATTCTGAAGCTGGACATGCAAACAAACATTTTGGTATATGTCACTAGATGTTGCACCGATCTGACCAGTAAAGTCCTTAAGGAGAGGACTTTTGGCCAGTCGTCTGCTCTACTAATGTGCTATTTATGTAATTGTGAATAAGCTGCAGTACGACATGTTTCTGAAAAAAAGTACCAAAGCCATACACATATGCTGACTATTTCAAATGGCATGAACATGAGCTTACCTCCACCCTGCTTATCTGTCCTTAAGATGTACATACAAAGATTGAACTATCAAGTCTTTCCCATGAAAACAAGTGAGGCTTTCCAGATATGGACAAAATGTGTGGAAAATAAATAGGAAGGAAATCTAGTACCTCTGGGTGAAAGGAAACTTGATTGTACCCTAACAAAAGTGCCACAAAATTATATTTCTTATTTTGTGTGATACGGGGTTACCATGTTCAAAACTCAACAACTCAAACCTTATAAATGATAGAAACATAATATTTGCAGTTTCCAAAAGGTACATAAACATTCTTTAATACAAAATGAATTAGTAAGCACATTCACATTAAAAAAATCAAACTATATCAGTTTCAAAAATCATTTATATAGGAATAATGAAAAAAAGTAACATACGTAACACTTTGGAGTGCATATTTGTTTTCAAAGGTCCATATCTGTCATGCAAAAAAGCTTACTTGGATGATATAGCCAATTTGGAAATCTTACCTTATGGTTTGCACTTTTCAGAAGTCATGTCATTTACTAAAATTATCAAAGATGTTGATGGGTATTATATATAATTGGCTGTACAAGGTAATGGTGTCATTACCAGAGTGCTAGCATATTGCAAAACCCTTGCAAGATGAATCTGATAGAAGATTAATAAGTTGTATAGGAAAATTCTTTAAAGCCCTTGGATAATATATGAAGATTTGCTCTATAACTTCTACCTGATGGGTTTTCATTGATCTTTTAAGTTGTTACTCGCACATTGCACTGAATGTTACAAATTTTCCATGAGTATTATGTCAACTATATTTGATGTCTCTATAAAAGAAAAGAGGGTTTATGGTAGTTTATGTTTTGAGTTACTTCCTCAGCAAATGAGCCAGAGTAAAAAGAAGTACATGGACCTGTGCCAGCATGCAAATAAGTACAAGCAGGTCATGTTGGAGACCATATCTTGAATGTTTAATGGTATTCAGAGAGTAACGTATGTAACCTTGGCTGTATAATAGTGTAAGACACCATAATAAGGAACTTCAATTCATTTGAATAGCAGCCTTATAGATTTACTATATTCACTGACGGATGTAATACATGTATAGTTAATAACTGCCATACTGATACTTGGAAATAACATATGAAACACTAAGTAACATATACAACAGCAAAAACTCAAGGCATTTACAAAATAAACGCTAAAATTATGTAACTGTGCTATAAGAAGTTCTTAAACCTGTGCCAGGCTTCAAAAAAGTGTAAATATGTCATGTTGGAGACATTATCAAGAAAATTTAAAGTTATTTTTCGGGTAACGTACGTAACATGATGCTACCCGCTAACGCTGCCACTCTTAGAGGGCTAACATATTTCATTTTGTGGCTTATATAATGTAGTATCTGGAAATCATAGTGTACGAAATTCCCCCTGGGGGGAAGTGGGGTCTATAGCCAGCGCGAGGCCTGGAGAGTTACATTTTACATTTTCTGTGATATGGGGGTACCATGTTCAACATCTAATAACTTAAAAAGTATATAAGATAGAGACGTAATGCTTGCAGTTTTGAAAAGGTAAATAAAAATTCTTTAATATAATACCAAATGTATGAACATAAACTGGTTTCAATAAAATTCAAGACAAACTATATTAGATGCATTTATCATTTTAAAGGGGGTTCAATGAAAAAATGTAACATACACTACATCAGGGATGACTATATTTGTTTTCAAATGTCATTATCTGTGGCCCAGTAATAGCTTAGTTAGAAAATATAACCAATTTGGAAATCTTACCTTATCTTTTGCACTTTTCTGTAGTCTTAAAAAGAATTTTAACTATCAAATATTTTGTAGGGTAACATATGTAACAGGCTGTTACAGCTTAACGCTGCCATTGTCAGAGGGCTAACATGTTGCAAAATACTTGCAAGACATTGGGCTTCAAGAAAAATATGGTCTACAAAATTCCCCCTGGGGGGGGGGTGTAAACCATATCCAGCCAGTGGCCTAATATCTTTTCATTGTAGAAACTATCATTCTTATTCGCTTTTGATATACATTGAATTTACTGCTAAAGTATAAAATAAATGGCGTTATACGCGGAGTAATTAAAGAATCTGTCCCATACTCTTATTCTTCGTCGTAAATGCCCTAATAGATAGCATCAATCCCTTTATTTGAGTTCGCAGACGCTCCACTCATTGATACAGATATGGACAGTTTTCACAAAAAACTCACGACAGATCGTATAAAAGATCAGCGAAAAAATGAGTGAAGTGACCAGTGAAAATGCTGTTAAAACGTGACACCTTAAAGGCTGACCAGTGAAAATTAAATTGAAGGTGAATTTCTTCCCTGAAAAGGTAAATGAAACTGCATGTATTTGCACACATATTATATCTATACTCAATCTACTTTATTCGGGGGTGACTTCACCCTACCCTGGGTGGGCTTGGGTTAATGTATTTTCAATATTGAGAGATATGCTGGTCAACATTAGATGTGAGATATTGAGCTACATTTGTTTGTCGCGTCGTTTTTCTTTTGGTCGGATTTGTTCTATTCCAGTCTTATAGCTATCGAGATAGCTTGAGATATCACAGTCGATATCAGAGAAAGGCCATATACTACGTGCGTAGAATCCCTGTCAAATTTATAGTTAACCTTTTTCGTGAAATTGTCAGGGTTTTCTAATGTTATCAATGCAATTTCCCCAGCTAATCATTTACGAGATATCCATCGATCCAACGATCCATCCGTCCGTCCTTCCGACCGTCCATACCCACAAATAGACACGTGTTGGCTACTTTGAATTTCCGAAAATTTAAAGTTTTTTTTTTAAAAAAAAAATACGGAGTTAATTTCATTGGCATATTAAGGGAGCTAATAAACTCAAAATTAGGTTTATTCCGTTAAAATTGAATGGGCTTGTTGCGTTCTTTTTGCTTAGTTGGCTACTTTTTCTAACATAATTATACCCGACAATAATCTTTTTGTGAGCACGTACGTCCATTCCTCCATCACTCCATCCCTTCCTCCCTCTGCCTCCCTCTGCCTCCCTCTGCCCCCCTCTCTCCATTCATCATGCATCCCTCCCTATATCATTGCTGGATTAGCAGGAGAAATTAGTCAATTATATTCTGAGCCGCAACGCGAGAAAACCTGTCTTCGGGGGTTAGCGAACAACACAGGCGAAAGCCAGCCTGCGCATCCGCGCAGTCTGATCAGCGCATTTGTTATTCGCGTTTTGGAAAGTACCATATCAAAGCTTGCTACAAGCGGAATTTCAATTTTGTAGCTAGTCCCTGTAGCTGAGCAGGCTGGTTGGAATCTCACTTTTTTCAGAAACCCGAAGACAGGTTTTGTCGCGACGAAGCCCTTCTAATACCGGGTATAAAACTACAACCAACCTCTATACATGATAGGACTATATCCAGGTACAGTACCATATCCATAGACCATTGGTCCAGATCGATGCACATGTACGGGTGTATGGTTCCGGACGTGAGGACTGTCATTATGAGTTTCAAATCATTTTTCTTTCTTCCTTTTTTTCTGTCTGTCTGTCTTTGTTTCTTTCGTTCCTTCTTTTTTCATTTCCCTATATACTGCCATACGCCCTCGCAGACATTCTGGGCAAGTGTGTGTATCGTCTTTACTTTAAGACAGACAAAGACAAAAAAACATATAGATGGCATGAGAAAGTGGGATAATGAGGGTAAAACAATTCATAGGCAGATCTATCACAACCCGTGGCGGTCAGATAGAGACAATAAGTTAAAATCAGGATAGAAACATGTTCCATGGGATGACGTTTTTGGGCACTGTAGCTTAAAATCTATCTATCTAACTATAATCCTTACGGACATTATATAGCAGAGATGTACTTTAAACACTCCCGGTTACATGATATGAAAGCCTATAGATAAGTCACCATATCTAAATCACAGTATGGCACATGGGTAGACTTTCTCTGTACAGAGGGGGGGGGGGGGGGCTCCAGTTAAAGTCCCGATCCGAATGACGGCACACTTATTTAGTGTCATCCAATCAGTGAAATTAAGGAGTACGTGTTCGGACAAATGGCAACCTTAAAGACACCCACGCATGCTCTGTAAGCTTTTTCTTCTTCTTTCCGTCACAGTATAGTTCTTGGTCCTTCGGTTAACCGGATATTATCAAACTGTGTGACTATGTACATGTGTTGTCCGAGATTGGATGACAGTGCAATTGAAAACAGTTTAAATACAGGTTAAAAATGGGATGCTGATCTACATGCACACGGTGCTGGGTGGAAGCTGATCCCTGAAAAGTAAGTAAGGGTGCAAAAAGCATGAATCGATACAATCAAGTACCACACCTGACCCAGGATACCAATGGGAAAGTGACAAACTCATAGTTAGACACCACAAACGAGAGCCAAGAGGGCACCCCTTTCCCAGCAGTTGACCACAAAGCACATATAAACAGACGCGCACAAAGACATAGCAAACAAAAGACAGAAAAAAACATAAAAGATCCACAAAAGATCCTTGGAACGGTCAGTAAAATATTTTTATGGAGGGTTTCTAAAAACCAGTTTAACGGCGCAAGCCTCACCCTTAAATCAGATGTGGATCAAGACACATAGATATTTGGTTTGCATGAAAGACCCCTAAGTTATCAATGCATCATCTCCTAAAACATATAAATCAGGACATAGCAAAGAGATAACAAGGACTTTTGAAAGTCTCAGCACAGAGTCTAAGCATGCAGGATACTCTGGAAGATAATTTCATTGTTCAATGGCAAGGGGGGAATGAATATTTATAAAATCCTCTTGTGTTTGAGACCTGTCTGAAGGTCGTTGAACGGCAGGCTGCCAGCATCTGGGGATATATGTTCAGGGATATGGGGACTGCTACAATTTGATAAAATGATATTGTTAAAAAGGAAAATACGAGCATCAGCCCGTCTTTGTTATGTTCCCTATCATGTGGATCAAAGGCAGTTATAAAAAACTGTTATGAATTAAAAAGAATCTCACAATACCGACATGCCTCTGCTAAAGAAAGGACATGTTGACTTTGCCATCGTTGTTGTTTTTTTTTTTATTTTATTTTTTTATTAATTATTATTAATTTCTGAAACATATATATTATAAACACATGCATATTTCATATATGAATATGACATATAATGTACAAACATCATATTAATGTAATAAGATGGCTATTTAAACACATACATTTTACAGTCTATACGCTAATGTTATGTATATTCTACAAATGAGTTTCAGAAATAGTTATAAATAAAAAAAATGTTATTAAATAAAGAGAAAAAAAAAAACAAAGTAAAAGAAAATAAAGCGAAAAATATAACTAAATATGCCGAAAAGGGTGCAATGAAGCACCCTGGAATCGTCAGAAATATGTTGTTTTCTAAGGTATGTAATATGGTAAGAGAGAGAGAGAGAGAGAGAGAGAGAGAGAGAGAGAGAGAGAGAGAAGAAGAAGAAGAGAGAGAATACTGTCGCCTTTACGGTACGAGCGTGTTTGAAATGTTAAATTAATTTTCGTTTTTACTCCGTTAGTGTTCTAAGGTTTCCCCATTTTTTGTTGAATTGGGCAAGTCTGTCCTTCTTGAAATAAATGTATTTTTCTATATTGATTCGATGTTTTAGATATAATTTGAAATGAAATAAATTTGGGTGTTGTTTTTTATATTTGTTTTTGAAATTGAAATGTTTTTCAAGCAAAATTATAAAATTCTTTGTTTGAACTTCTGTTTGATTTGTTCCTTCCGTTATACCAAGCATTATGTTTCTTAAGTTAAAATGAATGAATACATTATAATCTTGCAAAAGTGTTGATAAATTTGTCCAAAAAAGCTGTACATGAATGCACTCCCAGAATAGGTGGTCAAGTGTTTCAATTTCCATGCTGCAAAAATCACATAAAGTTGTATGTCCAATGTTACATTTTAATAGAAATCTGTTTGTTGGAATAATACGCATTTAGAACTTGTAATTAAAATTTTGCAGTTTTATGTCTTTTGTTGCCCGAAGGGAGGATGTGTAAATTGTTTGCCAGTTAAGGTTTTCATCGTGGAATTGTTCAGCCCATTTCGTCTCTGATTTCTTATCTGGATGTTTTCTTTTTTTCTGAAGTAAGTTGTATACATATTTATTGGTGTGTTTTGTGTTCATTAATTGTCTTAATATGGTGTTTGGGTTTGGCGTATTTGTATTTCTATTTTTAATATTGGTTTTCCAAGAGTGTGGTATTCTATGTGTCAAAGTAAGGTATTTTAAAAAATCACCTTCGGGTAGGTTGTAAATTTCTCGTAATCTACTAAATGGGTAAAACTTCTTTGAGGCGTCATCATATATGTCTTTTAAAACTTTCATTCTTTTGTGGAACCAATTTGAAAACATAATTGTATTTACACCTGCCTTAACATTACTGTTATTCCACAGAATTTCATGTCTGTAACTTTGTATAACAACATTAGATTTGCATCTGCACCACGATAATAGAACATCATTTAAAAACCTATTTTGAGTTATTCTACAAATGTCGTCTTCGGAGATATTACATTCAAACAAAAGTTTTCCACCAAATGAGCTGAGACTGTTTATATATATTTTGTTTAAAATTGCGTCATTTTCAGCTTCTATCATTCGTTTTATCCAACATATTTTTAGCGAATTTATAAAATTGTCTAAATCAATCATTTTTAAACCCCCGCTTTCATACCCCATCGTGAGTATTTCTCTCTTAATTTTTTCAGGTTTGCCATCCCATATGAATTCGTACATAAGTTTTTCAATTCTTTTTACTGTTTGAGGGGATGGGTTAGGCAGAGATGAGAGTGCATATATCAATTTTGGCAGAGCGTAATTTTTTATCACTGTAATTTTACCCATAAGCGTTAGTTTTCTATGTTGCCATTGTTTTAAACATTTTTCAAAAAGAACAATTTTGGGTTCTAAATTTGCTTTGTATATGTGACTATTGTTAGTGCAAAAGGTAAATCCGAGTGAGCTAGCTTCGCTAGAGCTCCACTTAAATTTCCGTTTTTTCAAGTATACTACTTCATTATGAATCATACTGCCTATTCGCAAAACTTGGCATTTTTTTTTAATTTAGTGTTAATCCAGATATATAGTTATAGTTATCTAAGACATCAACAAGAGCTTCAAATGATTTTATTGAACCATCTAGGATAAAAGATGCATCGTCAGCAAAAAGAGACTTTTTAAATTCGTGTTTCGAATATGTAATACCTTTTATATCTTCAGTAGTTGTTATCTTATATGATAAGAGCTCGATACATATAATGAAGAGGTAAGTGGACAGGGGACACCCCTGGCGGACACCTCGCAAAATAGGAAAGAAGTCAGACAAATATCCATTGTTGGAAACACAACTCTTTGCATCTTTATAGAATAGTTGTATCCACTTAATAAAATCTTCACCGAAGTTAAAATGTTTTAAGCAATTTATTATATATGTATGGTCAATGCTATCAAACGCTTTTTCAAAATCTGTGAAAAAATAAGACCTGGTTTATTTTCTTCTCCAGCGTTATCAATTATTTCAAAGAGCAATCTAATGTTTTCGCCTATATATCTACCTTTTATGAATCCGGTCTGTGAATTATGAGTTATTTTAGCAATGACATGTTTTACACGGTTTGCAATAACTTTAGTTGCGATTTTATAGTCTACATTCAATAAACTTATAGGTCGCCAGCTATCCAGTGATGTCAGATCTTTGTTTTGTTTAGGGATAATTGTAATTATGCTTTGTTTTTGCAGTTCTGTGAGCGATCCAGTTTGAAATGAGTAATTTATAGAGTTCACGTAAAATTCTTTAACGTTATTCCAAAAGAGTTTATAAAATTCCACTGTAATTCCATCAGTGCCTGGACTTTTTTGATTTTTCATAGATTGTTGTTGTTGTTGATCGTAGAGCTCCACCGCTTATTAATTCGGGGCACAAGTCCGCATACTTTAAGTATTGGCTGGCGTATAATAAAAGTTCAGTGCTGGTGAGAAATATATACACGTGCAAAGGGGGATTATGGAATAAGAGTCAGTGTTAAACACTAAAAATCACCCACACCGGTGTAACTATTCACAAGTATGCACCATCACAAGAATCAAACACCTTCACCTGAAGTTCTATGTACAGAGTGAGTTACATGTATTACAGTTGATTTTTTTCAAACACCTTCACCTGAAGTTCTATGTACAAAGTGAGCTATTACAGTTAATTTTGCAGGTTTTGAGATTGAATTGATTTGCACAGCTGCTTATGCGAGGGCCAGTCTAATCTCTGACAGTCTTTGCTACAGTAGCTGGAGCTTTTACAGGCAGTACAGCGGCGTAGAACTGTCAAACTTCCTTTTTTCAAACAGTGTGTACACACAATTTCCGAATCGTCACATTTATCCACTAAAATACTAGAATGCTCAACTGCAGCCTCTACAGACAGTTTATTTAAATCCGATTGAACTTGGGCTGTGAATAGTGCGTTGACAACTTCACTGTCAATGGTTAAATATCTGGAAGACTGAGAAACATCAGATGTACGATCCAAGCAGGCGGAGTTCTCTGACTCTGACTGGCTGACCACAGAGAATTGTGGACTGGCTACCGTCTCTGTTTCTTGCAGCTGGTATGACTTAGAACCATCAGATGTACGATCCAAGCAGCTGGAGTTCTGTGACTCTGACTGACTGACCACGGAGGATTGTAGACATGCTTCCGTCTGTGCTTCTGCTAATAGTCGGTAGTGCAAGGTGAGGTTCTCATCTCTTAGCTGTCTGGGTAGTCCCATACGCTTCCAGAACTTTCTTCGCCTGGCACGATCCCTTGCCACTTGAGCTGGGGATTTCTTCTTTGGCTTCGGTTGTGCTAGTTGTACATCGGAAGAATCTTCACGTTTCTTATCCGTATGTTGACTTACCATTCGAGCTGAAGATTTCTTCTTTGGCTTCTGTTGTGCTAACCGAACATCGGAAGAATCTTTAAGTTTCTTATCCTTTTGTTGACTTGCAGATCTAGAAGCATGTGAAGATTTGTTTCTTCTACACTTTCGCCTTTTATTTGGGAGCTTGTCGTCGAAAGAAAATTCTCTCTTCCTGATGAGTTGCTGTTCCTCGAGCGGAAGCGCAGTTCTTCAATGGCGATAATTCTCCATTCTTGGTGGGAAATTTGGTAATGAGAGAAAAATAATTCCTCTTGCGTATAATTTTATAAGAATTGTGCTTTTCCCCTCTCTCAAGAATGCAGATGATTTCTAAAAGGTCATCTGGCATAAAATTGGTAGAAGAACCCTCCTTTTTATCCATTTTTTAAAGTTCCAAAATCCCCCTTTGAGATTCGCGTGCGACATCTTCGAGCGCCATCTATTCTATTCTATTCTTCTTAGAGTTCCCCCGTTGGCTTATCGAGGCACCACCATAAGGTGTAAAGGTTCAGTGAGCTCGAATTAGTTTTAAACTGGTGAGGTGAAATATATATACAGTCTGTGTATTTACAGGTTTAACACATTATTCCGCAGGCACAAAAGCTGGTAATAATTAGCACTCTGAAATTTGACGATTAAGGCTTGCTATTCTTTTCCTGTGTATCTGTAATATATATTCTCTGGAATGCAATTCTAGGGCTTCTAAATTTTCACACCCATTAATGTAGAATGAAGCATCCAGGGTGAGCTGGGTAAACAGTTCTGGGTTCAACAAGTCACTTTTGAGTTCATCAGGGAGAACTGGGTTATTTCGCAACTTCTCGGCATAGACGCCTCTCTCTGGTTCATATGCTGAGCATTCTGCTATAAAGTGTTGTCTTGTTTCGGGTGCAGCTAAACACAGTTTACAGGTAGGGTCCACTGTGTATTGATTAAAAGCAGCCCTATTACCCTGCAAGATGTAGGTGCCCGTAAGCAATTTACATTTAAGCTGAGCTCTTTTACTATCTGTTAAACAATTACTAACAGTGGACCATACATGATGGGTTTGCCCTACTTTTAAGGAATTTGGATTTATATATTTCAGTGAAGATTTCTCAGCCATGTCAGCCCGCCACATGGCTTCAATATGGCTATGCACGGTCTCATTAAGGATTCTCTTCCATTCCGATTTTGACATTTGTTTCTCAAATAGAAAAAAAATTGAAGGCAGGTTATATGTTCCTAGAATAGTCCTGACCATATTAAATCAGCTTTTCTCATCGGGAGTTTTCACAGCAAGCTGCCTCATTGCTATATCATACTCAATGAACTTACTGTTACGTGCAATACCCATGAACAGGTTTAAGGTGTTTTTATGTATAACCGTCTCAAGGGGTAACACGCCCAGCAATGCCAGAGTAATGCAATTTGGGGTTTTATCAGGGAGACCTTGTATTTGTCTGAGAGATTTCCTTTGGAACTTTTCAAGGTTTTCAATGTCCTTTTTCATGAGGGATAAGGTTTCAAGTCCGTATATGACCCTTGGGACCACAAAGGTAGACCACAAATGACCATTATGGGATGTCTTCAGTCCATTCACACTATGAAACCCCGCCCCCATTAGTGAGTATGCTGTTTTACGACCTAGACTTAATTTTTCCTCTATGTGGACCTTATTCTTTATGTCCCTAGTGATTCCAAGGTGAACAGTGCACTCCTCGCAGGGGATTTTTTCACCTGACATGACCAACTCAATGCCCTGGGTCTCATATTTTGGGATATTAAAACATAGGTAGCTACTCTTATTGGGGTTCACACAGTATCTCTCTCTTTCGGTGTTGTTCTCAATATCCCACACCATCACTTGCATGTCATGGTGCCTTCTAGTCAATCCGGCTAGATCATCCGCCACAGTCACATGAGGGATGTTAATTGAGCCAATTCGTACTTCAGTATATTGGTCCTCAAGATGGAGTAACAAGGGATTATTATATCTTTTGTAGTGTGACGTTGAGAGCACACCACTTTGTCTAACTCCCTGTTGGATGTCAATGGTGTCAGACAATAGTCCGGCCCATTTAACTCTGGAGGTACAGTCAGTATACATATCTCGAACTAGTAACCAGTCGTCTCCGTGGATCCCATCAAGGTACAATCTACGCAATAGAGAGTTGTGATCAACCACGTCAAAGGCTTTTTGTGTATCCAGTGTTGTCAATAGAAGATCTTGCTTGTTATTTTTTGATTCTAGAATACATTCAGTTAGGATAACCGCCGCACTCAGGGAAGAGCAACCCTCCGTGAAGCCTTTCTGTAGTTTGGACTGTGTTTCTTCTAGGATTTTGTTGTGTCTTCTGTTTAGGACATGCTCCAAGACTTTTAGAAGGACAGGGGTCACGGTAATTCCCCTATAATTACCTGGATTGGTAGGGTCACCCTTCTTGTATATAGGAGTAAGTATCCCCTCCTTAAGCACAGCAGTCACAGCCCTTGCCCTGATCAAGCAGTTCAGAGATGATGTAATGAACCCCACAACAGGGGTACCCCCCAGCTTGAGATGTTCACTACATAAGCCCATAGAATCAGCGGCCTTATTGTTCTTTAGCTTCCGAAGGGCCTTAGTAACCTCCTGTTCTGTAACTGGGTCAATACTTTTACTCTCAGCCTCACAGATTGCTGTGATACTTTCAATGTCCATGTCAACGAGTAGTTTGTATTCATTATCAAAGTTCTCATTCTCCAAGGGGAGGGCAAGTTTCTGGAAATGTGAGGCCCAGGCTTTACATATCTCTTCGCCGGTTTCGCAGGTATTTCCTTCGACGATGAGTTTATCAGTCTGTTTGCGGGTGGTTTTCCGTTGATTTCTCACTAGCCTAAAGAAGGTCTTTGGATCATTTTCCGCGGCCATAATTGACTCAATTTGTAAGTCTCTCCTCCTTGCTGCCTCTCTCCTTTGCTCTTTTCTTATGTTCTTGTTTGCTTTCCTCATTTTGATGAAATCTGGATCTGTGGGGTTCCGTGAAGCACCTGCTTTTTTCCATTCCCACCATGTTAGGCGACAATATTTTACAGCCTCATGGATTTTTTCCGACCATGGTCGGTAACGCTGAAGTTTAAGGCGCACCTCAGGTTTAAAATTTGGGATGCTATCTTCCGTAGCCAATTTCAACACTGCATTCAGGTGTCCTATTGGATAAAGTATATCCAGGTCTGAAGAATTTCCAAGATAAAAGGAATCAAAAGATTTCAAGTTTTTTTTGATAAATAACTGATAGTTCTGCTTATCACACTTGTCCCAGTTTGGTTTGCATTTTATGATAACATTTTCATTTTTTTCCGTACCTACTGAGGGGGTGGACAGGGGGGGCGGGGGTACGGGGATAGAGGGTGCGGAATCGGGGGTAGAGGGTGCGGAATCGGGGGTAGAGGGGGCGGGAAGCGGGAGTAGAGGGGGCGGGAAGAGGGGCCATTGTGGGCGGGGGTCTGGAAAGATTGGAGGGCGAATTTGCTTTTTTTTACTAGAAAATTCATAAAAAAAATGATTCACAACGATACCCTTTAAGACCTATAAGTCATATAAGGGCCAAGTTGATCGTTTCTGTCCATATTTATCAGTCTCCGTATAGGATTGCGTCCCTTTGATTCTCTTCCTTTGGCATTTACACATTTATCTGGCGTTAAGCTGCCGTCGATAACTATTTTATTTATTTCGTCAGGGACGTATACATATAGCTATCGCTTATTACGCAAAAACGCATTAGCGTACGTATTAAACCGAAACTATGGAATTATTATATGCCAGTTTTATTCCTGGTAATACGTATACAAAGTGCGTGTAGAAAAAGCAGTTCTTAACTGCCTAATTCCAATTGTGGCAGGTGTTTCCAATTGTGACAGGTGTTATCATGTTTATGGTGGCATTACTTTCTTTGAAGGTTCTGCATCCTAAAACGAAGTAAAAAGGAGGCATTAATTTTTAAAGATTTTTTATTGTACACCACTACCTAGAGTGTGTTATATCGTGGCGCGCGGACCTTAAAGCCGCATTTTCATTTTGTCATCTAGGTTATTCATTAGCATGCGCTATTTTAAGTGCAGACTATTAATTTTAGGTAAGTTGCGTCCCTGTCCGCGCTAGAGAATTACTTTTGTAAACTGCTAAAAACTTAATTAAAAAAATACTGACAGCACGAGTTCACCGATCTTATAAGGCTGGCCTCCGTTTTGATCTGTCATAATATCGATGAATGGCGTATTTTAAAGTGACATTCACAAGAATCAAGTATTGAGATTCGTGCTCAAAAGATTTAGGCCTACACCTTACAATGTTCATACTAGAATCCATTTTTCCACAAATGTGAAAGACTTTTATGAAGGTTCCTTAGAGCTTATATCTCGCTACTCAAAATCATGCATATGAACCCTTCCTTGTCTCCCTTATAGTTCTTCTAAAACAAACTTTTTACAAGAATAGTAAGTGAGTATGATCAGGAAAAACCACAATCACAAACTGCAGACAAACGCATGGCACTGCGAGGAAGAGCCATACAACAATCACGAGACACAAGGAAGACAAACTAAGCAAAGCTGCAAAACTAGAATGGACATAAAGTAACGCACAACAAAACATAGAACAATTACAGAATCCCACAATTGGAGTAACAATCAACAATAAATCAACACCAGCAGAATATCCTAATACTTATACACTTTTGTCTTTGCAAACAGTTTGGACCCAGATCAGCTTCTATCGGTCCTGATCTTGATTCTGCCGGCCCTGATCATTACCCAACACTTTTGGCACTCTGATGGCGCCAGGTATTCCTGATTTTTTTTTTTGATTTTTTTTGCGAAAAAGTTAGCTTTGAAAACAAATCAGCTTATAAGGGAGCGCAGTGCCTCAATGGTAGAGTGCTTGACTCGAGACCGAAGGGCCGCGGGTTCGAGCCTCACCGGCGTCACTGCGTTGTGTCCTTGAGCAAGAACATTAATCCTAGCTTAGTACTGGTTCAACCCAGGAAGACCCGTCCCTTTATAGCTGAAAGATTGTTTATGGGACGTAAAGAATCAAATCAAACAAACAAACAAATCAGCATACCAAGTATGCAAAAAGAGTTAATCGACACACAATTTTTAAGAGCAGCGCAAAGCATGTACCTGTATTTATGATTTTAGAAGTAAGGCAAAAATTAAAAAAAAATCAATATTGTTTTTGCCGTTACCTCTTCAATATCTTCAATATGTTAAGAGGTCGATAGGTTGGCAAACGTTTTTTTATAAACTTTTTGTATGAAAAAGTAAAACAAAAATCCTTTAAAAAGTCTAGAAAGTAGACCTTAATACCCCAAAAAGGCTCAAAATTGCATAGGCGCCAAAATTGACCATAAACAAGAGGTTTTTGTTTCGCCTAGCATAAATAATGTTTCCTTTGCTGGTTCGAGAAAAGACATTGATCTGGAGATAGTCTGGTTCTTTGCCTACTGGGCATGAAAATACGATAGCTGAGTCTATGGTGAACTATTCTTAGTTCTTCACTTACATATATTCGCTTTAGTTCTTGAATAAGAACAAAATTTTATCAGGGGGAGGGAAAAATCTGATAGGGGGAGCGAAGTGGGGGAGAAGGGGGAGGGAAGTGGGGGAGAAGGGGGAGGGAAGTGGGGGAGAAGGGGGAGGGAAGTGGGGGGAAAGGGGGAGGGAACTGGGAATGGGGTACCCCCCTGTCCACCCCCTCCCTACTGGTAGCTCCATTTGCATTACAACCGGAACATGGTCAGATGTATTTAGGGCTACACTTTTCTCCACATACACAGACTTCACAAATCTCTGCCCGATCTTATTGAAAAGAATATAATCTATCTCAGCATTGTCAGTTTTGTTTGGATGAAAGAAAGTGGACACGCCCTTTTGTTGATGCTCTAGGGAGTTTGAGGCCACTGCTGCCTGGAGCAGCACATCCTGTGCATTTCCTCTTTGTCTATTCAAAGAGGCATTGAAATCCCCCACCAGCAGGACAATATGGGTTTTTTGGTATATACTCAAAACTTCCTCAATTTGTTCGAGACAGCTTTGAAAATTGTCGTCATTTTTTGCATTTCCCTTTGAGTTTCTACATGGCATATACACATTGCATATGCAGATGGGAGGTGATGACTGCACCTCAATGACAACCATTCTGTTTTCGCCGTGTATAAGCTTTTTAACTTTAAGGTCCATATTCTTACGGAACAACAAAGAGACTCCGCCATATCCTCTGGGTTTTTGG
Source organism: Loripinus fragilis (assembly GCA_964019695.1). Classification (NCBI taxonomy): domain Eukaryota; kingdom Metazoa; phylum Mollusca; class Bivalvia; order Lucinida; family Lucinidae; genus Loripinus; species Loripinus fragilis. The sequence goes on along the minus strand of OZ026518.1, from coordinate 16,710,375 downwards.
TTAGGGGGTAGGGGGTCATTGTCATCAACAGCCTTGCTATAGGCATAATGAGACACAAAGCTCGTTTCAATATTGCTTAACTGGAACGAGAATAACCAATGCTCCTGGATTGCAAGAATATCACAGGTTTTTAACAACTCCCTAAGGTATACTTCATTTGTCTCAATATTCTTCACATTAAATGTGCCTATTGTTAACAGCTTTTTCTTTTCCATGTTGATTCCGAGGCCCTGCCGCTCCACAAAAAAGACTTCTTGATGTCTGCCCTATTATGGGATGATATATCAGCATTGCTGCCTGTGGCCACTGGGCAGGGTAACCTTTCAGTATCTGTCCCTCTCACACACACAGTACTAGCCCCTAGGTGTGCACCGACCTCCTGGGGCAAGACAGTACTGTCTTCTACATCAGAGACAGCATCAGTTCTCAAATCAATCGTGTTTGAATCCAGTGTGAGGACAGGGGGATAGGAATCACCTATTGCATCTGCAGGATCTGTGCAGAGAGTAGTCTCCTGCTCATGTGGCTCAGTCTTCCTGGTAGAATTAACACCATTGTTATTTTCAATATGGGGAGCCGCAGGGCCTACAGCACTAGTTACATGACGCTCACTGAGGGGGTGGACAGGGGGGGCGGGGGTACGGGGATAGAGGGTGCGGAATCGGGGGTAGAGGGTGCGGAATCGGGGGTAGAGGGGGCGGGAAGCGGGAGTAGAGGGGGCGGGAAGAGGGGCCATTGTGGGCGGGGGTCTGGAAAGATTGGAGGGCGAATTTGCTTTTTTTTACTAGAAAATTCATAAAAAAAATGATTCATAACGATACCCTTTAAGACCTATAAGTCATATAAGGGCCAAGTTGATCGTTTCTGTCCATATTTATCAGTCTCCGTATAGGATTGCGTCCCTTTGATTCTCTTCCTTTGGCATTTACACATTTATCTGGCGTTAAGCTGCCGTCGATAACTATTTTATTTATTTCGTCAGGGACGTATACATATAGCTATCGCTTATTACGCAAAAACGCATTAGCGTACGTATTAAACCGAAACTATGGAATTATTATATGCCAGTTTTATTCCTGGTAATACGTATACAAAGTGCGTGTAGAAAAAGCAGTTCTCATCTGCCTAATTCCAATTGTGGCAGGTGTTTCCAATTGTGACAGGTGTAATCATGTTTATGGTGGCATTACTTTCTTTGAAGGTTCTGCATCCTAAAACGAAGTAAAAAGGAGGCATTAATTTTTAAAGATTTTTTATTGTACACCACTACCTAGAGTGTGTTATATCGTGGCGCGCGGACCTTAAAGCCGCATTTTCATTTTGTCATCTAGGTTATTCATTAGCATGCGCTATTTTAAGTGCAGACTATTAATTTTAGGTAAGTTGCGTCCCTGTCCGCGCTAGAGAATTACTTTTGTAAACTGCTAAAAACTTAATTAAAAAAATACTGACAGCACGAGTTCACCGATCTTATAAGGCTGGCCTCCGTTTTGATCTGTCATAATATCGATGAATGGCGTATTTTAAAGTGACATTCACAAGAATCAAGTATTGAGATTCGTGCTCAAAAGATTTAGGCCTACACCTTACAATGTTCATACTAGAATCCATTTTTCCACAAATGTGAAAGACTTTTATGAAGGTTCCTTAGAGCTTATATCTCGCTATTCAAAATCATGCATATGAACCCTTCCTTGTCTCCCTTATAGTTCTTCTAAAACAAACTTTTTACAAGAATAGTAAGTGAGTATGATCAGGAAAAACCACAATCACAAACTGCAGACAAACGCATGGCACTGCGAGGAAGAGCCATACAACAATCACGAGACACAAGGAAGACAAACTAAGCAAAACTGCAAAACTAGAATGGACATAAAGTAACGCACAACAAAACATAGAACAATTACAGAATCCCACAATTGGAGTAACAATCAACAATAAATCAACACCAGCAGAATATCCTAATACTTATACACTTTTGTCTTTGCAAACAGTTTGGACCCAGATCAGCTTCTATCGGTCCTGATCTTGATTCTGCCGGCCCTGATCATTACCCAACACTTTTGGCACTCTGATGGCGCCAGGTATTCCTGATTTTTTTTTTTGATTTTTTTTGCGAAAAAGTTAGCTTTGAAAACAAATCAGCATATAAGGGAGCGCAGTGCCTCAATGGTAGAGTGCTTGACTCGAGACCGAAGGGCCGCGGGTTCGAGCCTCACCGGCGTCACTGCGTTGTGTCCTTGAGCAAGAACATTAATCCTAGCTTAGTACTGGTTCAACCCAGGAAGACCCGTCCCTTTATAGCTGAAAGATTGTTTATGGGACGTAAAGAATCAAATCAAACAAACAAACAAATCAGCATACCAAGTATGCAAAAAGAGTTAATCGACACACAATTTTTAAGAGCAGCGCAAAGCATGTACCTGTATTTATGATTTTAGAAGTTAGGCAAAAATTAAAAAAAAATCAATATTGTTTTTGCCGTTACCTCTTCAATATCTTCAATATGTTAAGAGGTCGATAGGTTGGCAAACGTTTTTTTATAAACTTTTTGTATGAAAAAGTAAAACAAAAATCCTTTAAAAAGTCTAGAAAGTAGACCTTAATACCCCAAAAAGGCTCAAAATTGCATTGGCGCCAAAATTGACCATAAACAAGAGGTTTTTGTTTCGCCTAGCATAAATAATGTTTCCTTTGCTGGTTCGAGAAAAGACATTGATCTGGAGATAGTCTGGTTCTTTGCCTACTGGGCATGAAAATACGACAGCTGAGTCTATTGTGAACTATTCTTAGTTCTTCACTTACATATATTCGCTTTAGTTCTTGAATAAGAACAAAATTTTATCAGGGGGAGGGAAAAATCTGATAGGGGGAGGGAAGTGGGGGAGAAGGGGGAGGGAAGTGGGGGAGAAGGGGGAGGGAAGTGGGGGAGAAGGGGGAGGGAAGTGGGGGGAAAGGGGGAGGGAACTGGGAATGGGGTACCCCCCTGTCCACCCCCTCCTCACTTGGCTTTGAGATGGCACTACCACTTTCCACAATTGGATTATAGGCAGGGCCTGTAGCCCTATTTACAGAGCCCCCGTTGGGCCTCCTTGTGGCACTACTAACGTCCCCACTGGGGTTATATGCATAATTCTCTGTACGAAACTCAAGGTCAGCCCTTTTTAGATTTTTCTGCACTTGTGTTTGTCTATTAGGCCTCTGCACTTGAGGAACAAATCCCACTGGGTTTCCTTGCACAGGATTTTGAGCCATTTGCTCACTTCGAAACGGAAGGTTCACCCTCGATGGGTTAGGATACTGACGCACCTTTGCTTGTTCTAATGAAATAATTGGGTAACCTTGATAATTCATTGGATTTAAATGGGTACCATATTGCATTGTAGGGTACGTTTGCGGGTGCATATAACTAACAGGGAACTGTGCCCATGGGTGTTGCTGGAATGGGTTTAGACCAAACCCATGCATAGCAGTGCCAAAACAATTGACAGCAGGATGTATACTATGGTGTGGCATTGACAAGAGCCGCTGCTGCTGGAGCAGGGAGGCCTCAATATTGCTAATCCGGTTTTTCATAAGTTCATAATCCATATTTCTTATTTGTTCTTTCATTTGTGTTATACTATTGAAAAAATTTACACAGTCATTTGGCTCCTGAGGGTTATAATGTCTGGAGTTTGAACCATTATTATGATGCTGGTAGGTTTGATTAGTGTCTGCTCTACTCGGTCCGTGGCTCATTTGATATGTTCCATCATTGGATGTTTTTTCATTATTTGACCTAAATAAATGCACCTCCTGTCTGAGGATCTTATTTGAATTCTCAATTTCCCCCAATTTACGTTCCAGGTTCATAATCACAGATCTCTGAAGTTTAAGTTGCTCCTCTTGTTCCGTTTCTTTAATTTTGCTCCTCCTCCCTTTTCTATTGGGTTTGCTACATGCAGACTTGTTTTCACTGTTTGCATCATTGTTGCTACTACTCGCACAGTCAGTTATATTTGGTCCCTTTTTCTTTTCTTTATGCACATTACTTAGAGTAGTGGTCACTTCAGCTGCCATGCTGTTGCTATGGTCTCTCATACCCGGCAAAAGGATATCAGCCTTACTAGAGTTAGTTGGACTGGGGGCCTCTATGGGTGTGCCCATGCCCAAGGACAGAACCCTGCCACATTCGGCAGGAGGGACGGCTTCAGGTTCATAACCCTCTTTCTTATGCGTCTCCTCATCATCTGAAAGCGGACAGGCCTCCAGCACATCCCTATGATCGGTGCAGAGTCTCTCAGTCAGATCCTCACACTGTACTTCGTGTGTGCAGGCCAGACATGTATACCCCAATTCACTACTGTCAAAAAGGGCATACATCTCTAGATTAATTTGTTCACACTTCATGTGATACCATATGTCACACCGATCACAGCATATGCTGGAGTCCGTCTCGATTGGCAACCCACACGTTGGACAGAGAAGCTCCCCCCCTCGCCTCCCCCTCCAGAATGCTGCAAAGGCATATTACCATCCTGAGCACAAAGCCCCTTTGTGTTTTTACCCGACCGCAAGGTATCTGCACCGCTCACCCTGTATGCTGAATCGTTCGAACTGGCAGGGACACTCATAGAGGTGTCCACACCAGTAGGAACAGCAGGACGTGTTATTTTTTGAGGTTTGCACACTGAAATTTCCCAAAGGCCCTCAACTATCCTAGCGCATATATCCTGATCTAGCTGGGAGACCTGATCACTTGCCATAATGGACTCTGTGATCTTTGCATGTTCATCATTGAATTGCACCGCCATTCTACCATTAACCATCATACTGTTATTTGTATGGTATAAATTTATTGTGTATTTTGACCTCCCTCCCTGGGTCCCCGGGAATATCTTAATGATTGATTCGACTAACAAGCCTGACTTTTCTGCGGTATCCTTAAAGGTGACCCTAGTTTCGATATCGGGGTCGTTGTTCAAATTTTGAAAGTGTTCAGCAAGTTTTGCCCTATATAGTTCATACATTGCAGTAGAGAAGTTAAAAACCAGATTTTCCCCCTTCTCGGCCCTAGTAATCAAGTAATCTGTGTTACATGCATTAAGTTTTTTTTGCATAGCCCTATCATAATTCAAATCATAATCCCTACAGGTTTCACCATCACTATCGTCACCCGGTTGTTCAGACTCTGCCAGTTGCTGCAGGTTTCTTGCACTACGACGCGTACGCATTGACATTACCGGCATTGCTGGGTATAGGCTAGGAACCCTTGGGACCAATAATTTTAATCAGATTAAACCACAAATTTACCACCTAGACCTGTTCAAGGGGTTGCAGAAAGGGGACAGGAAATTACTCAGACCTGAAATTTAACTCCACCTGCCTTTCCTAACGGGCAGAAAAAAAAAAAACTAGCCAACAGGGAATACCTCAAGAAGAAAACCACAATTACTCTTTAAAAAGGACCAAGAGAAATATGAGGTAATGTCTTACATCAATCTCAAATGCACCAATTACAATAAAAGTTACAAAAATTATTAAAAGACTATGGTAAAACCAACATGAAATTAGCAGCAAATACACTACTTTAGTTAAACATTGAATCACTGAAAAGAGGAGACATGTATATAATTTGCAGATGCAAAAAAATGACTTCACTCAATACTTTGAACAGTGAACATGTGCTTCCAGATTTTTTACTTAATTTTTTTTTAAAAGGTTAAAAATAAAATGGTAATTTTAAAAATGTATGTTTAAAATCTATCAGGCTTCAGTAAAGTAGCCTTAATCAAAATTGCCGATGCCGACACACGATTAAAGTGACACTCAATATTTTAACACCAATTTTATTGGAAATGAGTCTGCGTAGTTGGACAGTGAAAGTCGAAACCTCACTTCACTTACATAAAAAAGATTCTAAAAAGACACTGATCCTCCCTTCAAGGAAAATATTTTATTTAAAAAGGTTTACAGGACCGCATTAGTGGTTTATATATCAGGACACAGAGATGTACTAATGCGGTGGGGGCAGATATAAAATCTAATCAGTTTTCACTGCTTTTGAGTTGCGGACCTGCAAAATTAAAACAGTTCATATAAAAATAAGTGAAAGAAAAACTGGGCACATAAAAGGGAAAAATCAGACTAGGGCTGCTCTATATTTTATTAGCTCCCTTCAGGACGGAGCTTAAGCTGCAAGACACACTATGTACTCTTTCTACCACCAGTCATAAAGGTTGTTACTGTTGATAAGACTGTAAAGTTCTGGTTTCAAATATGATACAGATCTGAACTAGATTGATTCACACTGCTCTTCGGGTTGATAAAATATCAGTCTTTTTCCGGTCCAAAAATCAAGGAAACGTAGAATTCTGTTCTTCCTCTAATGTATCTCAAAGGTAAGTAGCCTTGACTAAGCTCAGCTTCAGTAGAACCCAGTTCTCATTCAGTCCAGCTCATAAATTTTTCACTTTTCAAGATGGCTGCGCTGACACGTCACGCTTCTTTTGTTCCCGAAGTCCGGTTGAAACGATAAATATTTCTCTTCACCAGCTTCAAATTTCACAAATGCCTTACCACCTTCACCAGTATTTATATATATACAGTTCTATGTAAAATCTTTCACCAGCAGAGTTAAAAATATACAAAATAAAAAGTTTTTGCAGAGGTCTAAAAAAACACGTCCGCCCGCCACCAGTGCCGCCAACATCTACAGGGACCTTTTGACTTGGGGACGTTTTAACTGTAATTCTAATAGTCTGGAACGACTTTTTAATGAATAGCTCCTTATCTGATTTTATCAAGTCCAGTTTCTTCAAATAACACCTATTGCGTAAGATGTTTACACTCAATATATACAAAAGAAGATAAATGATATTTTGTAGTATATCTGGGATGGTGTTTACATAACTTGCTTATGAAGTGTTATTTTGTCAATGTCATTAGTTTTCGCGACATATAGAGCAAACAGGGGTATTATCGACACCTTAAGACGGTTTTGATGTTTTGAGCCTTTCTATTGGCTGGAACAACTTTTCTCTCAATGATGATATGATATGCACCATTTGATTGGTCGAAAAAAGAGGACTATTCAGGGTTTTACACCAAGTTGAATGTTTGGGGGTCCTTGGGACTCAACTTTGAATATGATGGGGGTCCCATCATTGAAATTGGGGGTCCCATCTTTTTAGATAAGCTTCGAATTTTGGAAGGTAGTACATCCTTCCATGAAGGCTCGGTGTTGTCCCCAGGTCAGTTATTTTGAGGGCTACATGTATGTTTGGCCCCCTTCCGATATTTTTGGGGGCCATTTGAATTTTTTGAGGGCCACATATTACCATCAGTGAAACACAATCCTATACGCTTTTTTTTACAAAAGCTGAACTTGTCCCTATAATATGCAGGGACCAAGCTATATAGCCCTTAAATTTAGGGGGAGTGCTTCTTCTCCAGTACAAATAGGGAGAAGTTTGAGAAAACAGGGAGAAGTGATAGATTGCTGCATCCAGAAGACAGAAAAAAAAAACAGTCTCTGATCAGACTTTTCTCTAATTGAGATAAAAAAAAACACACACTAGAAAAAACAGTCACTGATCAGACTGCTACTTGCTTTCCATCTGAGAGATTTGGTTGGTAAATTTGAAATACACATGATCTTGCTGTCATTGTATTTTATCTATCTGTCTACAAATCTCCACTTATCTGAAGTCTCTGGTATCTTTGATCTATTGCCGACCTGAGCCTTTCCAAGTGAAAATGTTACGTAATTCGGCATATACAAAAGAAAGAAAAGTGTCAAGATAATTGCCCTTCACGCTTGAGCGGTCGGCTGAGTTTCACACTATGAAAAAATCAATACACAATGTCAGTGATGGACAAATCAGTATACGTTTTCCATGCTTTTTAGCAGAGCGGACCTGAGAGAAAGCATGATATTTTACGACTTTTTACACGGCCGATGTTTGCACGGATGTTTTCACTTCTGGTTTACCTACGAGGTCAGTGCATCAGTCTAAAACAAGAGCACCTGTCCTATTTTAGTTACTATGAGAAAACCGGAATCGTTACGAAATAACTTTTTAATGAAAGGCACAACAAACACATCTGCGTCCCAGAGGACGCAGGTAAGGTGAATTGACGGGTCCTACCTAATGATTTATGCGTATAAGACGCAGGATATTGCGTCCTGTAAAACCCTGCTATTTATACAAACTACCGTATATGATTCCATGACTGAATGTTGTAGCACCTAGGGTAAAGGGGTGCGTTATCGACACTCCCAGAGAATTATCGACACCTTAAAGCTTTTCTTAAAAAATACAAGCATGAATTAGAGATAACCATTCTATCTGACTAGAATTTCATTTAATCAAATTAAAACAACATTTTTAAAAGATCTGAAGGTCTATATTTCATTGTCTGGCCGTTTAAATTAAATCGGATGCAATAGACCCACCCACTCGCCCATCCACCACAGTTTTAATCTGGTTTTCCAGCTCATCTATCGTGAGTGATTGAAGAACGAGATTTTATGGGCATATCAGGTGCCATTTACTCCACAGATGACGCAAGATGCCCAGTCATGCGGTATATATAGTCTACAACGGCATGTGTCGATAACTGCCTTTGCATCAAATTATGTAAGTGTATTATCGACACCCCTTATAAAATACATTGTATACAGATATTCTGGCTTAGGCGGATAAAAACAAGAAGGCAAATGTGTTCCAAGCACGAGGTATCAAACAGAAATGGGATATCTTAGAATTTGTACATGTGGAACTTCGACACATTTTATCGGTGCTCTTATAGGAACGCATAAGAATGCTTGGATTTTCGTGTGTCTGTGATTTTCTTATCCTGTGAATCTCCAAACGGTGTTGTGTAGCTGGAAATGAATATTTCATGACGTATTCATGATACAATCAAAATAAACCAACCAATAAACGACGGGTATCAGATTACAGGGGGAGTGTCGATAACATACAGGTGTCGAAATTACCCTGGTTTGCTCTACAGAAAAAATGCAATCAATGAATCATGCATTTCTAATTTGGTGCATCAGCTCGACTTCTGCACACGGATCACGAATGCATTTCCGTTCATGGACTTAAAATTGTGAGCATGGGTGCCTGTGTAGAAACCAGTGGTCCGAACAATACTGATAAAGTTTCGCGCTCCGAAGGCCTGGGATCACTCAGTATGACAAAATGTCTATACTACTCTCCGGACCGCCGTGGTGTCACAGCTTTAGCGCAAGATAAACAATGTGACAGAACGGTGTAAGTATCATTATGGGCATAGGGGAAGCGATGAAACACAGGCTGTAGATAATTTTAGTTTTCCAATTTATTAACAGTTTGCGCTTATTTTGAAGCAAAAATATCGCATTATGTTCTCCTACAATTAATTTGAATATAGCAGGCTTGATTTTCACCAAATATTGACCCAAACTCAAGTGGGCCTGGGGGTTCGTGACTACGGTATACCCCATCATGTAGATGTGAAAGACCTGTTTAGATTTATAAAAAACAACAAAAAGAAATGAAATAAATCTATAGAACAAATAAAACAAGTAAATATGACCAGGAAATGTCACAATCATTTATCAAAGACCAACCCGTGACACTGAGAGGCGTCTGGAAGAGGCACAAGACCACATGCACATACCAGAACACAATCCATGTTCCATTGAGACAAAGTTCAAGGTCAAAACATGTCATACTTTGGTAGTATGGGGTATTTAGTATAAGAGCGGATATTTGCAATGCACCCGCTACCCCCCTCCTCCCATAGAAGGGGTTAGTCGATGAGGGGAGGGTGACAATCATCAATATGGATCCGTGCTTATATTAAATACCCCATACTGCCATTAGTATGACATTTTTTTACCAATCCTGATTATAAGGCATGCATGGGGTTTAGTTGTCCTACTTAACTCAACTCAAATGAGCATGAACTTTATCATGCTCATAAATGCAGGTTTGAGAAAATGCCTGCATTATTTAGTAAAGTCCATGCCACTGGCATTTACTGGCATTTTCCGGAATCATCCGGCATATTCTGCCATTTTCTGACAAAATTCTTTAACAGACATTAATTTCGTGAAATTATTCAGAATTTATAAAATTAAACAGTAAAAATAGTACTTCAATCATGCTTGATGCACCTTTAACAATCCAACAAACTTATGTTCAATTAGGAATTGTCTCAACTATTGAAGATATCTAGTGACATTGTTTCTCGTCAAAGATTTTAATTACAAGTTAATTGTGCAAACACTAGAAAAGCATGTATAAATTATACGTTTAATTACAAGTTAATTGTGCAAACACTAGAAAAGCATGTATAAATTATACATGCTTTTCTAGTGTTTGCACAACTAACTTGTAATTAAAATCTTTGACGAGAAAATTAATAAAAATAATTACTAAACTGAGTTTTATGAATAATAGTAATCTAAAGACCTTAGGCCCCAGGGCTTGTTGTAACATATTCTTAAAATGTTTTATCACTTCTGCAATTACACTACAATACATAAATTCTATTTCCCCAAGGCTATGATTGTGACCTTGTGTGCATGACATGAACATAAGAATCATTTCAAAGTAGATGCTGTATATATATACTTAAAGTGTTCCAGAGTGTCTTTTTTCTTAAATTTTACTCATATTCTTACCAGTATTATGGACTGAATTGTTTACTTCTTTGAAAGTGCAAATATTTCTATGCAAGTGTGAATATTTATTTTATTTAGTAATTGATTCCAGTATCATTTTTTGCAAAATAAAGTAGTAAGTTTTTAATTTTGCATGGTTTAAACACAATTTTATGCATAAAATGCCAGTATTTGCCACTTTAGTGATTTTTGGAGTAATTGCCATGCGGGCGTTTATGACTGGAAGGATCATTGACGGTTTGGGCCTTATACGCCTATTTTTCTGATTCCCAGAATGCTGCTTTTGAGCTTCTAGTGTGGTGCATGTAGTATCAGTGCAATAGGTGAATCTAATGGCAAGAGCAAGCTAGCAAAATATTTTCAAAATTCCTACGCACTCTAGAGTTATGGCGGGTAGAAAGGGGAGGGGGTCTGAAATTTCATGAAAATAAAAAGTGCTTTAAAAAGTGATTTCTGCATGTTTTCTTGATTTATTTGGTAGGCATGGTGATAGCTATTGAAAATACCATATGCAGAGTATAATCGAATCACAATAATTGATGAAATTGTTTTAAAAACAAAATATGTTTTGTAATAAAATGATTTTAGGGAGATACTTTAGAAGTTAACTGTACTTTTTTGACTACATGTACCGTACATAATACAAAACTGAAAGCTCAACCAAAGAATTAAAAAATATTGAAGGAATGAAAGTGTCCCATTTAGCATTGGAAAGTAAAACTGATTCTACCTAGATCCTTTGAATATTACTTTTGCTTTGTTTAAAGGGCAGAGCATGTTAAATGTATTTAAAGTGTCCGAATATTTATGGTATACATATGCATGTATATCCCAATATGAGACAATATATTGAACACTAAAGTATTTACCTGTTAAAACTCTGTGCATGCCAGTGGATAATTTTGTCGTCTGCCAATAGCATTCTGCAAACAGTTTGAACCCAGATGAAGACCAACAGAATGTCAATCTTGATCTGGATCCAAACTGTTTGACACTTTGATGGTGGTCCTGGGTGGTTTATTTTTAAAAAACTTAATTTTGAAGAAGTCAGCAGACGAAAATAAAAACATGAACAATTCCCTAGCATGCAAATAGATAAGTACAGGACGTTTGCAAAATAATGTGTCATTTAATAACAGTGAGATTTTTTCTAATGAAAAAAAGCATCAAACTTTGCTAATCCTACTTTTAATCTTTAAGTACTTTATATTAAACTAGCACAGAATACAAAGCAATTTAGGAGGTTGGTTCTAGAGAACTTCATTATTATCATTAATTTCTTATTTGGTAGAAAAGGCATTTTATGGGCTTAGGCCCTGGGTTTTGGGGCTGCTGAACATCTTTCCCCCCCTTGTGCCAGCAAGTCATTTCCATACAATGTGTAAAATATGGTAACACATATACATGCAAAAGCTTTTGCTGGCACACGGGGGGGAATGATATTTTAAAAAAGGTTTTCGGATTTCTATATATCTTAATGTAAAACTGATTGTTCTACCCAAAATTTTACATCTTTGAAGCATTTAATATCAAAAACGGATTTCACAGCCATAAAGTGCTCAGGTCAGGGTAGCTTCAAGGTGAAGAAAGGGACGATTGGCAAACTTTTTTTTTACTGAAAACCATAGGCAATTACCCATAGCAAGTGTCAATGATCCTTTACCGGCTGGATAATACTTGTCCAAACCCTGCATAAATGTGTAAATGCCTGGGCAATCGTTGGCGTTTTATGTTGTGGGTACTCAAAAGAACCATCTCCATGAGACGTTTCATTTGAACACAAAAAACAAATGTTAAAGTTGATGGGTAATAAAATATTCACAATTTTACGTAGCTGGGCCGTGTAGCGCAGTCGGTAACGTGTCTGGCTACAGATGCTTGTCTGACTGCAGATCAAGGGGTCGCGAGTTCGATCCTGGTCCGGTCCCATACTTTCGTGGAGATTGATCATGAAATAATTTCTACGGTCATTCTCCTCCCTTCTGCTGATTCATTCAAGAAGGGTTGTTGTCAGTTACAAGCGAAAGTATGTGTACGAAGTACTGGTTAACCGCTTGTTCAAGCCTGCCTAGGAAAAAGTGTGGTTAGGTGAACTGACCGTCCCGCAATGACCATAACTGTTGACTTGGGACGTAAAGCAACCAAACAAACAAACAAAAACAATTTTACGCTCAAAAATTTTATTCTAGACCTATAAAATGCCTATATCATACCTGTGTGTGTATCCTTTTACTTTTTTTGCAGGATAAATGGTAAAACATGCCCAAAATAATGGTTTCACAGTCATGTACATACAGCCTTCGACGAATGATGTGGATTTCAAAACTATGGACTAGACAAATTTCACACTCTGCTAAAGTTGAATCAACAGTACAACGAAATATGCCTCAAATGGTGACAGATTTTCATGATACAAGGATTAATGAAATTATTGATGTCAGGACTCCAAAAGAATATGCTCTTGATCACATACCAGGAGCAGTCAATCTACCTGTCTTAAATGACCAAGAAAGAGTAGAAGTGGGAACTTTATATTCATCCAATAGATTTCAAGCAAGAAAGACTGGAGCTGCGGAGGTGACAAAAAATATTTCAAAACATTTAACTGAGTATTTTCAGACTAAACCACCGGAGTACTCTCCCTTGATATATTGCTGGCGAGGTGGTCAAAGATCACACAGTATGGCTTTAATCTTGTCAGAGATAGGATTCCAGACATTTTGTCTACAGGGTGGTTATCGTTACTATAGAGACAGTGTGAGGCAAGATCTTCAAACTTTACCAAGACAGTTTAAATACAAAATTATTTCAGGTTAGTCTCACACGTCTATATGAGGAAGATTATTTAGCATAAAATTGTAATTTTTTACTTGCCCTGCAGTCTTAACATAAGTTTTGGGTGCTCAAAAGAACCGTCTCATTGAGACGGTTCTTTTAAGTATTCACAACATGTTTTGGTTGAGGAATAAGAAAACCTATAATTTTCAATTACACACTCCTATCTGGAGTTCTTAACAGTCTTAATTTATTAGATCATGCTTAAAATATTTGGTTCGTCATTTCCTACTGGAAGGTTTTAGAGATGGGTTGGTAGGTAGCATAATTTGTTTTTTGCGTATTTGTTTATTCTTTTGAGCTCCCATAACATATTTTTTTACTGATCAATGGGGAAGAAAAAATCACAACTTAGTGCGTATCTGGACTTATATGATGGCTTTTATATTCAGTGGGTGAGTGAGAGAGTTTGTTTTTAACGTTCCACCAGAAGCTAAGGTCATATGAAGATGGTGCCACTGCTTAAAGTCTTAAGAGCCGGGGATCAAACTCAGGACAGGGGAGGCTCTGCGAATAAATTCTACTGACAGAAAGGCGTCCGCTGGGGAGTTAACTGCAACTTGTCTGAAATTGCGCTTGTGCAGTTGTAACAGTCCGGTTTACGATGAAAAAGATGGACGATCTGTAGTGTTACTTTTGTTTAGTCTTTGCTAAAGGATAAAGTGCATTTTACATGTCAGAAAATGCACTCAACCGTAAGGGCTGGCTTGGCAGGTATTCTACACGCCTAAACCAGAAAGTAACTTGCCAATGAGAGCGGGCGGCTGCAAGTGGAATTTTACACCTCTGATGTTGTGGGTACTCAAAAGAACCATCTCAATGAGACGGTTCTTTTGAGAACCCAAAACTTGAGTTATAACTGATGGATAAGAAAATCCTCACAATTTTACATATTCACTATTTTACTCTCAGAAATTTTGTTTATCGCGACTTTTTAATTATGCGTATGGCCAGATCAGGATTCAAAATCATCCATTACTATAGCAATATTAGAGTCAACCCTGTGCGGATTCAGAAATTTTGTCAGGGGGGGGTCCTACTTTGACAACGTTTTTTTTCTTCTTTTTATTTGTAGTTGATGAGGGGTTGGTAGATCCAAATAACACTTTAAGCCAGCCATCATTGGCTGTCAGCAAAACGCCATTCAAATGGCGTTTTGCTGACGTGCTGATGATGGCCAAAAATTGAATGCTGGCTTGGTAGTTTCATATTTTTCAGGGGATCTGGACCAGAATTGCTAAGAGACCATATATTTTTGTGATTTTTCAGGTGGGGTCCGGACCCCTGGTCCCCTCCTCTGGATCCGCACATGGTCAACAGACACTTTTTGCACAGGTCTCATAAAATTTTTATGATTATACCCAGAAGGCTCTTGCTTGAGTGCAACTCTTTTCTTTTTTCAGGTTTAACTGGAATTGGAAAAACCAAAATTCTTGAAACTTTGAAAGAGGATGGTGAACAAGTGATTGACCTTGAAATGCTGGCAAAGCACAAGGGCTCAGTTCTGGGACTATGGCATGGTGAGACTCAGCCCACTCAGAAGTATTGGGAATCATTATTGGCGAAGGAAATGCGTGTCTTTAGTTCCAACAGGACAGTTTGGGTGGAGTCAGAAAGCAGGAGAATAGGCAATGTTACAATTCCTGAGTGTTTGTTCGAAGTGCTCTGTGATTCCCCCAGAGTAATTATTAACCTGCCTTTGGAAGAAAGAGTCAAGCATATTCTCAGAGATTATCCGAATTGGCTGCAGGATAAGGATTTTCTTAAGAAAACACTTGTAAAACTTATAAGGGTACAAGGACATAAGCAGGTTAATAAATGGATGTGTTTGATAGACCAGGGAAAGATGGATATTTTTGTAGAATCCATCCTTACAGAACACTATGACCCAGCTTATACTTTATCTCAGAAAAAGAACAATTACAATAAAGAAAATACAGAAAGTTTAGATATACCAAATCTAGAAAAAGATTCGCTAAAGAAACTAGTTAAGCACTTGAAAACATTGTGATTTTGAATAATTTGTTACAATTAACCAGTAGATTTTTTTCTTTCATGATATTAAACCTTTTCATTTTGGTGGATTTTCCCAGAAATGTTGATAGATTAAGTATGGAATTGCCCATTTTGCATTTTGAGGGGTCACAGGTAAAGCATTCTAAATTCTGATGCATTTCTGTCATGAATGTTATATTATCTGTTACATTATGTGGCATTTCATCTGGGTCTTCACTGTTTGCCAAAGTATCTGTGTGGAGGTATCCAGAATAAAAAGGGTTAAAGAGTTCTGATACCCATATTGATAAGGTAAAGGTAATATGCTCGTAACTTAATATAATGTTTAACAGTCTACCATGAAGTTTCTGAAAATTCAGACGCAAAATATTTTGACAACCAACAAGCATAATGATGCAATCCGCACACTTTTAGAAAAGTTCATTTGTCCTTTTATGTATCAACAGTTAACAGCCATGCCACATAAAAAAGGAGTTCATATTGTAAAGTAACTTTATGATATGGTTCATTCTTTTCCTCTGGTGACTTGCTTATACATCATAAATATACTTTATAAATGTTCTCACAGATAAAGATAAACAAATTTTTTAGCGTAAGATTGTGAATATTTTCTTACCCATCAGTTTTAACATATGTTTTGGGTGCTCAAAAGAACCGTCGCATTGAGACGGTTCTTTTGGGTACCCACAACATATGTTTTAGTTGAGAAACAAGAAAATTAGTTTTTCAATACGCACTCTTGACTAAAGTCTTGTGTTCTCCAACTTAATTATTGCTAAAATCTTTATTTTTATTCGTATTCAAGATGATAAATTTATTGATTCAATCTGACATACAGGTAACCTCTCCAATCTGACATAATCTCTCTTGTAACTTGAATAGCTAAGGGTCATCTGTTAGAAACATCCAAAGATACCTCTAACTACAAAAACATGTCAATTGAATCTGACAATCCAAGGACTTCAATTCCACTGAATGATTTGTTTGAAGATGTGTTTTTAAGAACGCTGAAATCAAGTGTCACTGAATTGTATCTGACGACCTAACTTTCTTGTCTTATCATTTTTGAAAGTGTCATGCTTAACTGGTAAAGATTATATTGACCAGTTAAAAAGAATCCCTAACACAAAGTATAGTTTAAATCAACTTTTTCTTGCATATAAATGTGTATGTCAAGCATCCTTTATCTGGAACAGGGACATACAGTGCAGAACCGTTGAACCTGATCAGATGCCACAAAATGCGTTGTCTGATCAGATGCACCTGTTCACTTACAAAAATTCTATGAAAAATAAATTTTGAATTAGGCCAAATAAAAAAATACCTGTGTTTAGGGACCCCACCCTACTTAAATTTACTGATGAAACCTAGAATTTTTTTTTCAGGTTTTCTGGATTTTTTTTAATGTTATGCATTTTAAAAGGCAAAATCAGAGCTCTCACTAGGACTTTGAAAACAGGAGTTCAGGACTCCCATCTGGCAAAAAGTAGGAGTCCCACTGGAAAAAGTGGGAGTCCCATTCCAAAAATTTGGAGTCCCACCAATTTGTGCATACGGTATATCATCTCCAGTTTAGCCGGAAGTGATACTTTTGAATAATTCTTAGATGGACTGATTTTAACCATTTAAGCATTAATGGATTAATTGTTTGAACCTACTTAACAAAACAAAATATTTTGCTATACTTTTAAATTGCGTGTAACCTGCACTCACATTTTTTGTTTGGCCTTATCAAAATTAAAAGATAAAACTGTTGGTACTTGTTTTATTCATTAAAAAGACCGAGAGACAGATAGATAGCAGTCCTCTGTTTTGATTAATCTTATGCAGACGGAAGTCTTTTTTTTCTTCACAAAAAACACATCTCGCTAGTGTCTATGGCGATTGCAATAAATAGCCAGGCCTCCAGATAAGAGTGTGTATTGGAATATTATTTTCTTTATTTCTCATCCAAAACATATGGTGTGGGTACTCAAAAGAACCGTCTCAATGAGACGGTCCCTTTGAGCACCCAAAACACATGTTCAAATTAATGGGTAAGAAAACAATTATAAGTTTACGCAAATAAAATTTCCTTATCTGGATCTATGATAGCCATTTAATTAACATGGCTGTCATGATTAAGGACGAAAGATTTTACTTGCTGAAAGTGATTTGTTTGTGTTCATTCATCTGTTTGACTTTCTCAAGACACTTGGGCAATAGTTTGTTCTTGTATTTCATCTTAGGGAAGCCCTCATTCAGAACTTATGTCATTCGGACTTTATCATAGAGGGCTTATCGATGTACCGATTTTTTTTCAACAATTCTCTTATGTTTGCCTTAGCAATTTCAGTGCGTCCAAAAGGCCAGAAACTAAATTGACAATCAACTCATTTTACCCAGATGAAACAAGTATCCCATAATCCTTGCATAATTACTTTAATCACATTGTCAGTGCATCAGTAATCCTGTCAATCATCGCCAAACTTCCCTAAAATATGAAATAGAAAAAGCCAGGATATGAAAATGAATGTACACATCTATCAATAGAAGGAAGTTGAAAATGGGGCTACGGTCACTACACAAAAAATACAAATATTGACCGACTGGCATTTTATTATGTGCTTTCTATAGTAAGACATATATTAGTTTTCTGACACTGTTTGGTTCATTATATGCAACAATTATGATAACCACAAGATGATTGAATCTTTAATCAAAATAATGTCTCTTAAGTGTAAGGGGTATAGAATTGACAGTTTCGTAGTGACGGTATAGTATTTTTAAAATTACACCAAATTTTATCATTGCAATATTTCTTGAAAGTTTTGACCATTTGATATCCATCATGTGTATAACTTTACTAACCATTCCCAGGCCTCCAGATAAGCGTGCATATTTGAAAATTATTTTTCTTATTTCTCAACTAAAACATATGTTGTGGGTACTCAAAAGAACCGTCTCAATGAGACGGTTCTTTTGAGCTCCCAAAACACATGTTTAAATTGATGGGTAAGGAAATAAATGCAATTTTGGGTGCACAAACGGTCCTTATCTGGACCTATGCATTCCATCTTCAAATGATTAAACATTGCATGTTTTCACAGTTTAGTGTGCAAATTGGTCAATTTTAAAATGAAACAACATAACGCAGAAAAAGTGCTATCTGGTCGTGAAAAAACTGAAACTTCAAATGACCACGACATTTTATATCGTTTTGAAGAATTTGATGAGTTCTACGCGGAGAACTTACTGCTATACAATTTTAGGCAGAAGAGAATAAGTTATTAAGCCATAACATATGCCTCTTTGAATATCGCTATCTGATTGTGTTTTTGACGTAAACTGATTTTTTCTGAAAATTCTCCTTGAAAATAAAAAAGGTTCAAGTGAAACCCTCCCCCTCCCCCACCTCTGGATCCACTGCTGAAATTTTATGTTTAAACAAATACTTTGCTGCATACAGATGTTTTAATTCAAAGACCATTTTATTGGTAATGATAATTCGGCAAACACAAACATGGGTGAAAATTTTCAGGATGTTTCCTGAATTCGGGATTTTGAAGTTGAAAGAAAGTTAGCCCCAAAATGCTGAAATAAAGTATAATGAGGCCTCTAGCTCCACTAGATAGCTAAGCAGGTATGCTTGAAACGGGTCTTTAGATAAGAGTGCATAATCAAAAATTAATTTTCTTATTTCTCAACCAAAACATAATTATGTTGTGGGTACTCAAAAGAACAGTCTCATTGAGACGGTTCTTTTGAGCACCTGAAATATATGTTAAAACTGACAGGTAAGAGATATTCACAAGTTTAGGATCCAAAATTGTGTTTATCTAGACCTATTGATGTTGAAAAGTGTCTTCAAATATGCAATGGATATCAAAATCTCATGAGCTGGCCTAGGCCAAATAAAATATACCTGTGTTTAGGGTAACCCGACCCTACTTAAATTTACTGGTGAAACCTAGAATTTTTTTCAGGTTTCTGGGAGAAAAAATATAATTTGATGCATTTTGAAAGGAAAAATGCCTTTCACAATGCATACAATTATATTTTTTTCCAGAAAAATTATGTTTGCCTACCCTACCTATAATTTCAGACCTGTTACCCGAAACACACTTATTTTTTATTTGGCCCTACTTTCTTTCATACACACCAGTTCAGTGATAGCTTTCTTACTTGCCAGTTCCTTACTTGACTTCAATGTAACAGAAGTAGGTAAACCCTATATGTGAGTGTCTTAAGAAAGTCCTTTTAGATATCATTAGCTATGTGCTAGTTATAGCCCCCCCCCTTTGAACAAGTTAGGGCTTTAGTATAATGGATTTGGTGGGTTGTCCCTCATTCCATCATCTGCAATGTTATTTCAGCTCAGTATCTTGAGAACAAAATAATTTTACCAAACTTTGTATATGCATTGATATTGACAAGATCTAGGCTGAGATTGCTCTAAGTAATATTTTACACATTTGTAATAAAGTAATGGTCCTTAATTGATGTTAGAATTTCGTTTCCACATGATATCTGCATACCAAACGATCCATCTTATTTATCACCAGTGAGATAAAATTTTCAGCTTCTTGTTTTTAAGAGTGAAGATTTGAAATCAGGCAATGCTGTTCGATGACACAATTATTGAACTTTTGGACGCTGATATAATTTTTAAAGAATATCCTTTCTGACAGCTTGAAATGTTTCGTAATGAAAATAAAGGAATTTTATAGCTCACCTGAGCCATTGGCTCATGGTGAGCTATTATGATCATTGGATGTCTGTCGTGAGTCGTCTGTCGTGTGTCGTCAACACTTGCTTCAAAGGACATCTCCTAAACTACACGCTGGATTTTAACCAAACCTCTTAGGAATGGTCCTTATGTGACCCTCTTTAATATTGG
This sequence comes from Loripinus fragilis, assembly GCA_964019695.1. Taxonomy (NCBI): domain Eukaryota; kingdom Metazoa; phylum Mollusca; class Bivalvia; order Lucinida; family Lucinidae; genus Loripinus; species Loripinus fragilis. Next base: position 16,689,982 of record OZ026518.1, on the reverse strand, counting down.
TTCAAATGGTTATGGTCCGTTGCATATCTAGGTCACACAGGCTATAAATAGATTTTTGAGATGAAAACTTTGAAAATCATCTCTGAACCACAAGGCATAGAGCCATGATGTTTGGTATGTAGCATCATCTAGTAGACCTCTTCAAAGGTTGTTCAAATTAAAACCATTGGACCAAAAATGAGTCCGCCTCATGGTCACATGTTTTACACATGCTTATATAGGGAAAACAAGAAACAATCTTCTTGTCTGAAACCACAAGGCAAGTTGCCTTTATATTTGGTATGTAGCATCACCAAGTAGACCACTACCAAGTTTGTTCAATTTATGCCCCTCTGGCAAAAATGGCCACACCTCGGGGGTCACATAGGCTTATTTAAATTTATCTTTAATGCTCAGGGAAGCATGCACATGTGCACAGTTCTACTACAGCATACACAGCTTGCATATGCAAAATAGCTAAAGGCTCAGACAAAAGGATTATGCAAAGTAAGTGCGTAGCTAAAGGCTCAGACAAAATAACATAAAATTATGAAGTCCCACTGGATAACTAAACCTGGAGCAAAGACATACCCCATCATTCAAGCAGTGTTTTCATGGTACCCATTTGGTGGCTCTTGGATCTCATCTAATCTACAAAAGGAAGCCATCACACACGCAACATCATATTTACAAATGTGAACAAAAATGGACGTAAACAAGAGCATTCGCTGATCAAACATCACAAAGACTGAAGACGACAAACCATACAGCAAAATCTTAATTTTCTTTGCTTGGCTACAAGAACAAACAGGGTTGCATCTACATCTGCTCACTCACCTGAAATGGTGACAGTAACTTCTTATCTTGAGAAATTGAGACAAAAACAGACATTGCAACAAGGCTGTTTTAATGCAGATTTTTTAAGCACTGGCGCCACATCAACATTTACCAGACGATGTTTCAAACCTGCATATCCACTGGGGGCGTATTCTTGAGAGTTGGTCCTAAGATTCTGTTTGCTGGGAGCTTTTCAATTTTTTGTACATAGTGATTTTTAGCAGGAGTTTAAATAAGACATGTGAATTTATGTTTATGCCCCTAACTTTGAAAAAACTTGAGGGGTTACATAATTGCTTTGGGCTTGTCTGTCCATCTGTGCGCCCGTCCGTACTCACGAATGGGCCCTTGTTGGATACTTTAAATTTCCGAAATTTCTCTTCAGATTTATAGATTTTATACTCCGCCACTTTAAAAAAGTGCGGGGTATTATGTTATACCCTCCATTAAAAAAATGCGTTCGAGTGTCCGCCCGTCCGTCTGTCTGTACGTCCGTCCGTCCGTCCATCAGTGCATCCTTTTCACTCTGCTGGGAGCATTTTAACCAATTTTCTTCAAATTTGCTATGAGAGTTGATATTGGGAAGGAGTGTCCTGGAATCGGAGATGGGTAAATTTTGGCAAATAAGTATAGAGTTACGGCCCCTGATTGACGTTAGAAATTGGTTTTCACTCTCTATCTTTGGCATTCCTTTACCGATTTTCTTCAAACTTAGTATGAGAGTCGGTATTGTGAATAGACTAGAAGGAGTGTTATAGGATTGCAGATGGGTAAATTTTGACAAATGAGTACAGAGTTATAGCCCTTGATTGACGTTAGATATGTATTTGCATTCCTATCTTTGGCATTTTTACCAATTATAAGAGTTGATATAGGAAAGTAGTGTCTTGGTATTGCAGATGGATAAATTTCGACAAATTAGTACAGAGTTATGACCCTTGATTGACGTTATAAATTGTTGTTTTTTCACTCTCTATCTTTGGCATTTCTTTACCGATTTTCTTTAAACTTTGCATGTAAAGGTCTGGTTTCAAAATGCTTTTCTTTGCATTGAAAATATCCCGTGGCGGGGTAGGTTGCATGCCTGTAGCGCTTTTATTAAAATCGATCACGGAATAAACCTCATTTGCATATAAAGGGAGCTAATTTACTCTAAATGAGGTATATACCGTAAAAATACCTGGGATTTGTTGGGTACTTACGCTTTCTTTGCTACATTTTCTAACACTGTGAGTACCCAACAAGTATCCAACTATAAGAGCGTCAATCCGTCTGTCCATTCAATAAAATTTAAGTTAGGGTTTTTTAATTTCATAGATGATCCTCATCAAAAAATATATGACCTGTATTATAGCTCACCTGAGCTGAAGGCTCAACGTGAGCTATTGTGATCACTCTTTGTCCAGCGTCCAGCCGTAAACTCTTTCTTTGCACTATATCTCCTCCTGAATCATTGGTCCTAATTTAAAATATTTTCACAGAATTGTTCCCCATAATGCTTTTTTACCAAAATTGCACAAATGGTTCCGCTCTGCCAAACAACAGAGCTCCAGATAAGAAAACTTTTAAAAGAAATCTCCAGAACCACTGGTTCAAATTAAAAATAATTTCACAGAAATGTTCCTCATTATTCCCTCTACCAAAATTACACGAATGGTTCCTCATAATGCCCTCTATTATAACTGCACAAATGGTTTTGCTGCGCTGAACAAAAAAGTGCTGCCATATCTCTAGTTAAGCAATATTTTAATGGACATCCCCTCCTGAAAATTCAAAATAATTTTTCGCAAATGTTCCTCATGATGACCCCTACAATAATTGATCAGAACATTCAGCTCGGCCGAACAACATGACAACCAGAGCTAAAATAGAAATATCTTGAACTTATATCTCTTTAGCCACATGCCAATACATCATCATCTCATGTGCCAGGATTCAGGTGAGCGATCCAGGGCTCTAGGGCCCTCTTGTTTAGTCTGAATTATCTCCCTTCGTGGAGGTATTCCTCTTTTAAAGGTTTTGTAATCAAGATATCTAAAAAAAGATTCCATCTAGGAGCTTTAAACTTGGTCAGCTGATAGAGGATAATGCGTAGATTACCTGGTGAACATTTAAAAAACATTTTTTTTACTATTTATAGTTATTGTCATTTACAAATTAAGGCATTGAAATTTTGTAAATAAGATATCTCGAAACATTTTATAGATTTCCACAAAACTGAGGTTTCACTTAAAAAGCACCCTTAGTTTGATTTCATTATATTACACTATATCATTTTGTGTTGTCTATACACAGCGCATTATGAAAAAAATGTATAAAATTGACGAGTATGGAATATTTTTCGGAGCTGCATAGTTCGATGTGAAACGTCCAGATTTTTAGCTCACCTGACCCCGGGGGGCTCATGGGTGAACTAATAGTATACCAATCACTCCGGCGTCCGTCCGTCCTCTCTAAAAACCACTGGGTCAATTTAACACAAATTTCATATGGAGAATCCTTAGGACGCAGGAACGGAATGTTGTTCAAATGGTCCTGGTCACATGACCAAGATGGCCGCCACGCCATTATATGGTAAAAACACTTTCAAATCTTTTCTAGAACCAGAAGGTCGATGACCATGGGACTTGGTATGTAGCATTGGGGATGTGGGGCCTACCAAGTTTGTTCAAATGATGAACCTAAGCTGACCTTGGCCTACTTAACGTCAAGGTCAAAATTTGCTTCCTTATGCATTTTAATGGGATTTTCTTTTGAAAAGTTGATGTTTTGAAAACTGTTGAAGTCTTAGTAATTATTGTCTCTCAATATGTTCAACCTAATGAGACAATGGCTATAAATTAGTTCCAATGGTCAAGGTTGATCTTTGACCTTTCCGCTAAGGTCGCTCAAATTGGAGTCCGATCAAATTGAAGTCTCACCAATATATTAAAACACAGTTTTCTCATAAAACATTGGCCCAATTTGAACTCAAATTTCATGTGAAGACTCCTTATGATAAGTAAGCCAGAATTTATACAAATTGTTCTGGTCACATAACCAAGGTGACCGCCATGCTCATATATGGTAAAAGAAACTTTTAAAACTCTTCTTCTCCAGAACCAGAAGGTAGGTGATCTTGGGACTTGGTATGTAGCATTAAGGATGTGGGGCCTACAAGTTTGTTCAAATGATCGTCCTAAGTTGACCTTGACCTACTTAACGTCAAGTCAAAATTATGCTAATTGATGGCTTCCACTTTCATATGTGGTAAAAGCCCTTTAAATGTCTTCTTCTCTGGAACGAAAAGGCCAATGGTCTTGGAACTTGGTACCTGTATGTAGCATTGGGGATGTGGGCCCTATTAGGTTTGCACAAATGATGAATCTAGGTTGACTTTGACCTACTTTATGGCAAGGTCAAATTTGGTTCACTAATGCATTTATTCGGAAAAATCTTGAAATGTTCATTTTTCTATAACTGTTTAATCCGAAATCGTAATACGTGTGAGACGTGTTAACCTAACGAGACAATGGTTTTATATAAGTACCAAATGTCAAGCTGACCTTTTACCTTCTATCCAAGGTCACTCATTTGGACTGCCACATACCTATCGAAACATCTTTTTCTCAGAAATCACTGGGCTGTTTGATGAAGTATTCATTAGACTGTTTTAAAGTTCACTTGACCAAAATGGCCACAACCCCCATATATGGTAAAACAAAATACAGGTATGTTTCATTATAAGCCGTAATTGACTTTGACTTATTTTAACGTTATTAAGGAGATCAGGTGATCACTCCAGGATCTTCAGGTCACCTAGTATTTTAATTTTTTGATAAATGCACCATCTGACGCGTTTTCTTTGGCTATTTATAAGAAAGAAACCCTCAAGCTAAGGGTAAGCTTAAGTTTAAAAAAATAGCTGACGGGTATTAATAATTCATAAATGATTCCATCATTTAATTGTTTGATTATAGTGTATTAATAGACCAATTCAAGACAAATTTGCTTGGGGCCTCCAATGACAGGGGGAATGGTATTTTGTTCTGGGTATCTAGGTCTAATGACAAAGATGTATAATATTATCTCCCTTTTTCCAACTCAGTCGTTTTACGAAGCATTGCCATTGTAATGGGTAAGCATATGTTTCGGGCACAGTTTTTATGCACATCCTCTCTGGTTTCTATATAATAGCACCAAATTGGAACTTGCTGTGAAACAGGTTACAGACAAATCCTAGGACCTTCATGTTTTTGTACTTTATACATGAAGCCACTTGACATAGACATATAACCCCAGCATGCTTGATGTGGGTAGAATCACTTGGGAAAAAAGGGAGGCAATTCAGTCGTTTTTAAGAAAGTTAATCAGGTTACACAATCTTAGGATCAAATATCATGACCCTTGCTGAAACGATTCTGCATATATTTTGTTTACACGCCTTCATAGGCTTTCAATGGGAAAACTAAAACAAAACAGTAATAAAGGCTTAAAGGGCAACTCCAAGAACAACGAAAAAGAAACAGAAATGGTACGTTTATAGCATAGTTATTCCACATATGAGCCGTTACATGAAATTTCCAACAATGTGGTATGTGCGACCAGCAAAGGCTCAGACCAGCGTGCGCATACGCGCAGACTGGTCAGAGTCTTTGCTAGTCGCTTATATATTCTATGAGTGTTAAGCTACGGACTGAACATCATTTGGAGTTTCTAAGCTTAAACGGAGGCTATGCAGGCTCGTCGGAGTCTACACTTGTCAAAATGCCACATTGTTGGATATCACATGTCGCGGCTCATATTATAAAATTTCAAGATTCCATCTCTAATTGTTCTTGAACGAATGCAAGTGTCAGCCACGCACAGCTGAACAGACCCAAATATGCACCCTCAACTTCTTCGAAGGTATGGGTGTTTTTTTATAGAAGACGGACAGACACCAAAGGATGCATGCACTACAAGCTAGCTCACCTAATCAGCCTAAAGGCTCAGGTGAACGAAAATCCTTCCTTTATGACAAATCGTCGAAAATTTACTTTAATCCAGTATTGCTTCCTGCGCTTTTGAATACCATTATAATGCCCAGGTCACACATTCACGGATCACCTCGCCGGTTCTACTACGGATTAAATCTCACGGATGACCCAGGAAATGCCAATTTCCGTAGTCAGATACGGATGCACTATATAAGTACTACTTCTTATGATTACGGATGCAATACGGAAAGCTACGGACCAATACAGATTGCCACGAATGACGCCGGATTGTATCCGTGGCTAATCCGGCGTCCAGTCCGTGAATGTGTGACCTGGGCTTAAAAGAAAGATTACTTGGTTCTTATAACATTATTCATTTTGTGTCGATAGCATGGAGCACATCAGCACAAAATGAAATAATTTCATTGTTACATTTTAATTCATTTTGCTTCGACCTTGACGCAAAAATTGACTATGCAAAATGAAATTTAAAAAAATCAAAATGATAAAAAAGTTATTACATAATTTCAAAACGCTATAAGAAAGCATTAACGTCAAACTTTCTTCACGGAATTAAAGGACATCATTCTTGCTAAGAATTTGTCAATAATTGAAAACCAGTAAAACAACAGTAGAAAAATATCCTGGATGTACTCTGTATTAATAGACGATTCAAGGGGTATAAATATATTCATTTATCGATGCGACATTTATTTGGATTCTTCAAGGACTGAAGAACGATGGGATTTATAGAGATGTAATATCTTGTATTACAGCAAATATGGTAAAGAGCTCACTCGTTCCTCGCGAGAAATTCAGAAACTCCTGATTTAGGTGCAATGATAGTTCAGCAAGGCTATAAATGATCGTTTGAGATGTTACATGGTCATTCGAGGCTAGACAGACCAAATGAGAAATCTTGTTGGGTTTATGTGCGTTTACCCGCCCACCCGCCCTAATCATTGTTCGAAAAATGGTTCGTTATGTAGATTTTAAAAGATATATTGGAAAAGGGTTTTTAAAAATCCCAAGAATATTTGTCTTTACATGATATAAGATTGGTTATCAGTTTCTTTCAGATACGCTGTAAAATTGAGAGATGATTTGATGTTCAGTCAATGTTGTCTTTCGAACCGAGGACTGCTTTGTGGTAGCCTAATCAAGGAACTACATTTGAATGGAGGGATACTGGCTGGCTGTAAAATTTCGTCTTATGAATAAAGAGAAAGCGCTCAGGTCTGTGCTTGCCATCACACACGTATATGTTGTTAAGTTAGATATTTTATGCTTTAAGATATAGTGCAAAGAGGTATAGACGGTTATGATGTGACGCTAAATACTATAGACATGCTGATAGTTCAAGGTAGTATATCTGGTTTCCCAAATTCAAGGAAAGAGTAGACTGGTTCTCTCCCTTTAATAGCTTGTCAGCATATTAAGACAGGTAACTACTAAACGCCATTGCGTCTATTTATAGCATATACACTGACGTAGTAATGGAAAAATACGTAGTATTGGAAAATACCTGTGACGTCTTGAGTCCATCTGCGGTATTGAATAAAAAGTGCATTTGCGATTTTTAAACAACTGCTCCAAGCTAGCATCCCATCACGAGCCACTATCGGCCCGCCGACGAACCGTCACCTGCGGATGGTGGTTCGTTGGCGAGCCGATAGTGGCCCAATTGTACGTGCGGATTGGATTTTTTATAAAGTTTATTTTGTTCTATTATCAGGAATATGGCAACTGAAAAATTACAAGTTCTATAGGTTCCTATAGAAATAAGCATCCCCAACCCAACACTGGATGCGTGGATCCAGAGGGGGTTAGGTGGTCCGGACCCTGCCCCCCCATCCCCCTAAAAAATCACATGTTCTATGGGTTTCTATAGAAATAAGCATCCCCCATCCCCCTAAAAAATCACATGTTCTATGGGCTTCTATAGAAATAAGCATCCCCCGCCACCCGAAAATAAACAAAAATACAGTTACCCCGCATCTAGTCAGACGCAACGCGGCCTGGTACAACTATTATCTGGAATTTCAAATGTTCACAGGGGAAACACTTATGAGACTTTCAGTTTGCACCTACAAAACTCAATCCGTGACGGGGAAGTGGGCAATTACTTATTTCTAACCGATGTGCGGATCCAGAGGGGGATAGGTGGTCCGGACGACCCCCCCCCCCCAAAAAAAAAAAAAAAAAAATATAAATAAATAAAAATAAATAATAATCACAAGTTCTGTTACCGACTGCGCCGGCCGGTAAACCTTCTGAGACTTTCAAAAAAACTCAATCCGTGACAGGGAAGTGGGCAATTACTTATTTCTTACCCATGCGCGAATCCAGAGAGGGATAGGTGGTCCGGACCCCCCCCCCCCCCGAAAAATCACAAGTTATATAGGTTTCTATAGAAATAAGGATTTGCACCCCCCAACCCCCCCCCCCCCCCAAAAAAAAAAAAAAAAAAAAATGATAAAAAGTTGCATCCCCCCCCCCCCCCCCGATTAATGTTTCGACCCTTTTGAACCGTAAAAAAATATAGTTGCAAAAAAAACAACAAAAAACACCCTTATCAGAGTTTTTTCTGTTATTTGAGTCTGGACGCCCCCGGCCCCTGTTTCTATCTGCGAGGAGAGGGTGGAGGGGGGGGGGGTACTATAATATTTTCATTCATACGTGGGCTCGCACCATTTTGGGGTTCAAAATTTTGAATTTCAATACCTTTGAGGGTTTTCAGAAAAATGAATATTTTTTGGGGTATGAAGATTTTGTGGATATCTTTTGGGGTCATCACAAAACCCCAAAAAGTTAACCCCAAAAATGGTCCAGGCCTACGTATGTTTGAAAATATCAGAGTTCCCCCCCCCCCCCCCCTTTCTCACCCAGGTGCGAGTATGCTTTGAATTCGTGAACAATATCAGCGGACGTCATATTTTGTGTTTGGGGTCACTACACAGATAGCAAAGATACGTTGGGCCCACGTTGGTAGTTGGTGGAAATGTGGGCGTCGCCGCATACCAACCTTGTACCAACATCGAACCAACGCAACAATGTCGACCATTCTCTCATTATTAAACACAACTATATTATTACAAAATCCTCTGTGCCTGTATTCTGAATAATGTGTTTGGTGTTAAAAGAAGTTTATGTTTCCGGAGCACATGACATTGGACCAGCATTGCGAAGGAGATTTGTTTGATTTGATTCTTACGTCCCATCAACAATTTTTCAGTTATGTAGGGACGGGTCTTCCTGGGTTGAACCGGTACTAAGCTATGATTAATGTGTCTTGCTCAAGGACACAACGCAGTGACGCCTGTGAGGCTCGAACCCGCGGCTCCTCTGTCTCATGTTCATTAAATAAGCCAGGTTACGAGGAAAACTATCCATGCGCGGATCCAGAGGGGGCCGGGGCTCCGGGCCCAGCAAAATCACAAAGCTATAGGATTTATTTAGCAATACTCGTCTGGATCCACTTGAAAATCTCAAAGGCAAGCCAGAATTCAATGTTGGGCCATTAATTCGGCCGCTAGCGAAACGCCATTGAAATTGGCCGATGGTGATACACCTTGAAAGGTATTTGGATTCTCACCATAAAAAAGTTGTTAAAGAGAAATTGGACTCCCTCTAACAACACTTCCTGGGTCCGTGCATGTCTGTGTCGGGGATTTCCGATCGGATGGGGGTTACTCTGACATTTCGTAGCCTATGTGGACTCGGACCTTTTTTAAGGAGGGGTCTAACTTTTAATTTCAATAATTTTAGGGGGTTCAGATTGAATAAATATTTTATGGGATCTATGATAAAATTGTGGATATTTTAGGGGAGGGGGCGGGATGGTCATCATTCACAGTTAGGGAGCGTGGCGAAAAAGGAACGCATGTGCGCGACCCCCGTAATTTGACTTTTAAGCATGTATAATATCATGCGCGGATCCAGGAATTTTTGACAGGGGGGGGGGGGGAGTCCAGACTGAGACGTTTTTTAGTCCTCAGCTTATTTTACAGAGGGGGGGGGGGGGGGCAATGGTTTTATTGCAGAGAAAACTATACTTTCCCCAGGATCCAGAGGGGGTCAAACATTTTCAGAGAGAGGAGAGGAGCGCATCATTCTTTTAGTATTAGCACGCATCACTATCCTTGCATTTCGTTGGCACTCCTCATAAAAAAGTCTACATCTTTGATCGAGGTTCTGTAATTTCGAGTAACAGTTTCTACACATAAGGCCTAAATGAAATATATGTGTGGTTCCTGTTTCATGCCAAGAAAATTTAGGGTAGGTAGGTAGGGAAATTATTAAATTTTGTTATAACATTTAACAAAGAAAATAGTGACAGAAATTGAAAAAGTGCCCATTTTTTCTCCAAAGACCATTTTATTGTTTAGGGTATATAGGGTTAAAAAAAATTAGGGTAGGTAGGCAACAGGAACCACACATATATTTCATTTAAGCCTAACGCCACTCTCTACATTAATGCCCCCATATTTGGCGAGCAATGCTTTGGCGTTGGTGTCTGATCTTTTTGTGGATTCGATCCTTCGGACCTCTTGTGCGCTCTTTCCACAGACCATGCAGACACGCTCTGCAGGGTGCAGATTTTTGTTTTACGGGAGTTCTATACATTTCTATCCCATGCTGTAGCCACGATGATCCACGGATGTATTAGTTTGTCTTCCTGGTGTCTCTTGACGGTTGTGTGTCTCTTCCTTGCAGTGCCATGAGGTTGTCTGCTGTTTGTGATATTGTGGTATTTCCTGATCATGCTCACATACTATTTTTAGGTAGTGAATACCCTTTAAACCTTCTTTACATGAACCACAAGACTGGTGACCTTGAAACATGGTTTGCATCATTGGATAGTAAGTGAGTATGAGCCACTTTCTGTGCCTTTTATATAGTAAAAAAATTAATTGAATTTGGGTCACACTGGATTCATATAATACCTGGCCTATTTATGAACTTTTTCAACATCTCTGCTTGTTAACAGACGCTCTTTCTGGAGCATGCGCAGGTTCTCTACTTGAAAAAAATACCATATGCGGAAGAAAAAAAAAACTAGGTGAATGGGATTCGATCTCTGGACCCTTCCCTCGTTAAACATAAGCGTTACCGTTTGCGCTATTTGGGCAGTTATCATTTGACAATTACATCAAAATCTAACAACATTGAAAAAATTATTAAAATCGAAATTACCAATAATAGCAATATTTGAAAGGCTTTGTATCGGAAAGGAAGTGCGGCAAATCTTCTCAGTTTTCAGTACATGTTCATTTCTCATTTTGATGTGCGAAATTGACCCAGGATGTAAACAGATGCTCTTTCTGGAGCATGCGCAATCGGATGAGTGGGATTCTCTACTTGTAAAAAATTACTAGTTACCAAACGTAATATGCGTAGCGGAAGTGGAGCTTTATCAACGTTGGGAACCAATCTAAGGAAAGAGAACACAAACACACGCTATTGTGACATTTAACCATTAAAGCGCCTGCATAAAATACATCTGAAAATGTCGTCTGATTAAGTCGTCTGTTGCATAGATTTACTAACATTATTGACTAGCAAGCAATGTGGACCTGATCAGACTGCTCCTTTAGCAGTCTGTATACATGCGTGGATCCGGAAAGTTTCGCCAGAGGAGGCCCAGTACCAGTATTCGTAAGAAAACCCATTATACAACTAAAAGTGGGCCACCATCGGCCCACCTGCGAAACGCCATAAAAATGGCGTTTCGCAGGCGGGCCGATGGCGGCACAACATTGAATGCTGGCTGGGTAGGGTTTTCTTTGTGATTTTCAAGGGGTACGGACTAGTATTCCTATAGTTTTGAGATTTTCCAGGGTAGGGTGGGGTTCGGAGCCCCTGACCCCCTCTGGATCCGCGCATGATATAGGAGTAGTATTATCTGGGTTTGCACTTTTTGACCAAGAGGCTTCTACATTATTTCAACAGACAACAAAAGTAACAACTTTTTGTGATTGTTTGTTCGCCAGAACTTCTCTTTTGGCCAGGCGCTGCCCGGCTGAGTCCGAAGCATCTTTTATACATTGTCTCCACAGGGAAGCATTTTTCAAATACTAACGTCGATTCTTTAGTATCGCGCCTGCACAGAAAATGATCTTTTATATACTGAAGGGCTTTAAAAACGCATCATCTGATTAAATGCTAATTTATGTCGAAAATTGGATATTTTCATTATGTGAAAAATAAGAATGACAAATTCCGTCATTTAGCTTGCATTTAGTAAGAAAATCGAAACGCTGTGGCTTGTGATTGCCTTGACGTCACGATAATTCTGAGACAACTCAAATTCATAAAGTCACAGAGTACCCATACCTTCCATAATGAACGAAGAACGAAAAAAAGTTTTGGAACCGATGTTTGTTCTTGAAAGCAAAAGGAAAGACAAAATCAAACCATGAAGTTTTAGGACTCTGGCAACGTTCATTACGTCTAAATGACGTCATTGAACTTTGACGTAATTGGCCGTTTATATCCTAAGGATCAGTTTTAATCATATTGTTTTTGTTACCAACAGATAGTCCTCAATCAGTTGCATAAAAGACAAAAAGTATCGCGACATGTGCGGACGTCACCCGTCTGTTATTGATGTTTGAAAATTTAAGTCTGACCGTTAGCAAAGAAACGCTGCGAGTGGGAGTGTAATAAAACGCTTATTTCTGAAAACTTTTGTGTTTTTCCATTTGTTAAGACATCTGGCTACCACCTCAAAGTGTTTGTTTTAAAATTGAATCAGATTCACAGTTGTCAGACGACAGTTGTTGAAAAACACTCACGGCGATATTACGTCAGAATGAACAGCACGAGCAAATCGAAATCATGGCAAATCATGGTCCATTTTGCAAGAGGATAAAAAAATGATAAAGAAAACATCCTCAAATCAATCATGTGGAAGAGACAGAGAATGTAAAATGGTGCGTTTTTAAAGTCCCTCAGTATATATAGAAGCTAATCATTTATTTGGTGAATTGAAGCTGGTCAGTCACACTTAATGACACGGGTGATTGTGTCCGCGCTTGATCCACAATGCAGCTTGACATGGTCATCGATAACACAGCGATAATTATCGCAAAGATATAATATTAACTATAACATGTTTAAATCACTACATGATACACACTATTTGTAGGTCAGTGATACTGGAAAAAATACAGTAAAACCTGTCTTAAGCGGCCACTTAAAAAAGACCAAAAATTGGTTTTCAAGACCGGTTATCGATTAATGCAGGTCAAAAGTATTGCAGAATGCTCCAAGGGGAGCATTCTGCAATACTTTCGACCTTCATTAAGCTACCATTTGTCATTAAGATCATTGTTTTTACTTTTTTGAGTGGTCGCTTAAGACAGGTTTTACTGTAAATGTAACTTTACACAAAATTTTATGGCAGCTTAACTGCCACTGATTAAAGAGACTAGGTCTGCAACTATGAACATTTTTCGAAAAAAATCTTTTCTTTTTAAATCTTTTGCAAAAGTAGAATTAAGTTATGTTTTCACAATAAATCTGTTCACTATAGCTGAAAACTGCATGGAAAAGTAAATTATCTTATAAAAACAGGTGTTTTTTCTCTTGTTGGTAATTATTTGCGTCCCTCCAATAATCATAGACAGTTAATTTTTAACATAAATGCCGTTGTTTTGATACTGATAATTTGTTAATATTTACGAAATTGGTAAAATGTATACCTGAATTTTTGTTTTTTACTGTGTTCTTGAGAAATAGAAACATTATTTCTAAAATTAAAATATCAAAAGTTACAGACTATGCAGCTTTAAGCTGTAACCTTTCAACTGCCTTGAACCTATGTCTGTTCAGTTGTATTGATCCGGAGAATAACTGCAGCAATAACAGGTAGATATGTCTTATTAATTTAACATTCATCACTGGAGAAATGTTGGTCTACAGCTACTTTAGTAGAAAAGTATGAGTAAGTTATCACTAAAATGGGTGGCACCTCTTTTTGGTGTTAACTTACACTTATGTTTTAAAGTGTACAGTATATCTATTATAAACTGTTCATAACTTCAGCAAGTTGAACTGATAGCGAGTACGCGAGAAACCCAATTTGATAATTAGAGAATATTTACTTTTTTGAGGCAAATTCCGAATATATTTCATCGCTTGGCTTGCGGTGAAAAATCAAAATGCTGACGATGAAATGTATTTGATATTTTACCGAAAATATTTTCTTTTTTATTTTATCCTCGATGGAGAATGTCCTAACTTTGTTCCTGGTCGTTTCTCGTCAGATTGGACCTTTTCAGTGTGTTTGTGTATTGGGTATACTATCGCACTACTATCGCATGGAACAAAAGAAATCGGTCTTCAAATGTGCCGTATGGCTTACGTCACGTGCAAACTATCACAACACTAGGTCATAGTGACGTCATAGGATTTGAAAGTGACGCCAAAACTTCCTAAGCGTTACTTCTGACAAGCCCCCTTCATTTTAGCTCACCTGAGCCGAAGGCTCGTATGTGAGCTAAAAGTGTACCAATGACTACGACGTCCGTCCGTCAACATTGTCAAACATCCACTGTGTCAATTGTACTCATATTTCATATGGAGACTTCCAGGATAGGGGAACGAAAGTTTGTTTAAATACTCCTGGTCACATGACCAATATGGCCACACCGCCCATATATGGTAAAAACCCTTTGGAAATCTTCTCTAGAGCCAGAAGACCGATGACCTTGGGACTTGGTATGTATCATTGGTGATGTGGGCCCTATAAAGTTTTTTCAATTGATCCTAGTTTGACTTTGACCTACTTAAGGTCAAGGTCAAATTTGCTTATCAATGCATTTAAATGGGAAAAATGATAAGTTGATTTATTGAAAACTGTTGAAGACATTCATCATATTCTTAACATGTGTTTAACCTAATTGACAATGACTAAATAAGTCTCAAATTCCATCTGAGGTGGCACATGTTGGATTCCCATCAATATATTAAAATATGATTTTCTCAGAAACCATTAGGCCAATTAAACTCAAATTTCACATAAGGACTCCTTATGGTAGGGGGATGAAAATCATTTATGCACATGATTTTGGTCAAATGGTCACCTATTTTAAAAGTCTTCTATCCCAAACCAAAAGATCGATGGCCTTGTGACGTGGTATGTAACATTGGGGCGGTATGTCCTACCACTTTGTTCAAATGATAATCCTAGGTTGGCCTTGACCTACTTTATGACAAGGTCATTTTCTCCCTGATGCATTTTAATGGGATTGATTTTGAAATTATGTTTTTTTCCAATTACCGTTGAAGCTTAAGTCATTGTACTTTTTAGATATGTTAGATATGTTAATCTAAGAAGACAATTTCTGTAGGTAAGTACCTAAGCTGAAGGTTTGCCTTTGACCTTTTAGTCAATACCGCTTATATGGGACTGCCATCAATATATTTATACATAATTTTCTCGTCATATGGAGCACGCATTAGACAGGACCTATATTGTTTAGGTCAAATGGCTGCTATGGCCATATAAGGTAAAAAAAAACCCTCTTCAAAATCATTTTTTACCAAAAAGTCAACGGCCCTGTTGGTATGTTGTTATCTGCAGAGACATTGAGCCAAATATGAACACCCTCCATAAAAATGCACGAGGAGTTTATGTTACAAGCTGTAAGACAGATTAACCTCAACTTTTGACTCAACGGACAAATAGGTGATCAAAAACTATTGTTGTAATCACCATTCTACTCTTGGCAAGCATTGTGCCAAATAGGAGTATTCTCAAAAATGAGTAGTTAGCGTTACACAAAATTTAAATATATTTGACCTTGCTTAGACTATATCCAACTGCCTACCACTTTATGTATACATGTGCTAGTGGTAAATGTATAAAACATCGTATACATGTAGCATTAACGCGATGGCGTAAAACTGATTTCGACATGCCATCATCACATTGCGTGTTGCGTAAAGCTTAAACAGTATGCGTATTTAAATAGATGCCGTGTAAGCAAGGAAGACTCTAATCTGAATGCTCTCGTGTCCGATAGAAACGATTTCCATGAAATACTTTGTTATCAAGACGAACAATATACAATTATCAAATAAACATGTCAACAACTCATTACAAAGGAAAAGGAACGTGTTACTAGCCAAGGCGGTCCAAATCGTCTTGCTAAAGCTGTGGTATTAATGTTCGATCCTCAAAGTGTACTAGTGTGATCGATTCAGGGTAATATAGCAGAGAATAAGCAAGAGCGTGCCTGTTTGAGTACACTTTGCATTGAGGTAAGTATTCCTGTCCAAAAACACTTTTGCCCACAGCGAGATTTCCTGAATCGGAAAGCTATCAACACGGGTACATTTGTATCATACGGGTGCATATCACTTCCTTGTCAATTGATAAAACTATATAAAAGCCTCACGGTTTAAACTTATTTGTGTGTGTTCTTTAACTTGTAAGTTCGTTTTTTAAATACCTTTACATTATCTGTTATTTAGATTAAAATATGAGAAGATCATCGGTCCACAAGCTGGCGGGCCGATGATGTCCCATCATTGATTGCTGGCTTTATAGCTTTGAGAATTTCCATGGGGTCCTGACTAGTATTGATGAGGAACCCTATAGCTTTGTCCTGACCCTAGTTCTCCTTCCTCTTAATACAAGCATGTGTTTCTTTATGCT
The DNA here is from genome assembly GCA_964019695.1 of Loripinus fragilis. Lineage (NCBI taxonomy): Eukaryota > Metazoa > Mollusca > Bivalvia > Lucinida > Lucinidae > Loripinus > Loripinus fragilis. The sequence goes on along the minus strand of OZ026518.1, from coordinate 16,673,542 downwards.
ATCTTCAAACCAAGTCATCAAGCTCAATGAAATTGAATTATGTCTAGTTTCATTTCACCTAATTTCGCTTTCGTTTGAAAGCTTTACAAAATAGAACTATTTTATATGATTTTGCTCCATACTATTTGCGTACACGTTACTGAATTTTTAGCTTCATCTGCAGGGATAGTGTAAAACATCTTTGACCCATTGGCGTAGCACCAATTACGCAAGTTAAATAGTTACATTCATGGGAGGTCACTTAATGTGATAAAAGTGATTATCCATACAGTAAGAAGCTGCCCATAAAGGTCCCAGGGAGCGAATTCTTTTCCTTTAAGAGAAGTTTCCATTTTGAAAAGGGACCTAATTGAAGAAGATCATTACTTGATCCAGTAGTCTCCCATTGATGCGCGTAACTTTTTCAGTATTCTGGCTACGCCATTAAATGTGCCGAAATCCCCCACCCCCTCATCCCTACTCAGAAATGAGTGCTTTTTGTTGTTTTCTCTTTCCAAAAGCAATCTGAAATTGAATATCAAAAGTGATATCTGATAAAATGTAAAATAGTCGCTTATGCTAGTGTGCTCTATAACGGGACTTGACTGTAATCATTTACATGCAGCAGACGATATTTTCAGATGCATATTTTTCGTTGCAGGGCAGGTGAAATGCTCTAAGAAAGATGTTAACCCTTAATGCGCCAATCGCAACAAAAGTCGTCTGCTTTTCTCGTCTGCTGAAATGTTTAAGAAGCCTCTATGGCAAACAGTGTGGACCCAGATCAGACTGCTCCTATAGGAGCAGTCTGTTCTGGGTCCACGCTATGTGCTTCTATACTTAATTCGTCAGTAATATTAGGCAATTATTTGCAGCAGACGACTTCAGCAGACGACATTTTCAGATGCATTCTTTTTTCGCTGCAGGCGAAATGCTCTAAGAAAGATGTTAATACAACGTTAATACTGGTGCAAGATGGACAGTAAACTGGTTCCGAGTTGTTCAAATTAACTTGACTAATATTAATAGCCAGTGTATGGGAGAGAACCAGTCTAGATGGACAGGTCCGGTACGATAGGACGTCAGTCTCTACAGCAACAGCTAGATGCCGCAGCAGACGACTACGACAATCTTTGCCGACTGATAGTCTCATTTCAGATTAGTACGGGGTCAAAGTTCCCTCGTAACCCTCAAGAAGCCCGTACCGCCATACAACAACATATAGATACTATGGCTAGATCATTTTACGACATCAATGAACGAATGGTAACTGTTTTATTTGTATTTACTTTTTACAATAATTAGCATGATTTAGGATATTAAATGTTTGTAGACAAGAAATCCCGAAACATGTACTTTTGCAAACAGTGAAGACCCAGGTGAAATGCCACATAATGTGGCATTTTATCCGGTTCTTCGCTGTGTGCTAACATTAGGGCGAAATCTATATTTAGAGTAATATTTCCAATGCTAACTCAATATATATACAACCAGTCCTCTCAAGGTGGGTGTTCACACCATTTGGTGCCATTTTGGCCAATTTAAATTTGTATAAAAAGACCATTTTCAAAGAAATACCAACCAAAGCTATATATCAATATGAAGAGGGTTTGTTTGGCAATACACCCAAGCTATTATTTAACAGAAACAGCATTTCCATTTTAAAATATTCCAGTCAAAAAAGATGGTATTGCTAAACTGGGAAATAAAATTGTTTTCAAAAAGGGAAACAGATATACATGTAATAATACTTGCAAAAGCTTGTTTATGAGCATGCTGAGTACATCTGCTATTTTTTGATTTATTCCGATGCATTGTTAAAGCATATAAACCAAAAGTCAATTTTCAAATATTGTTAGAAAAATGGAGGAAAGATTTATCAAAAAAGTAGTCCCACTTTACAATTTAATGTGTATGGTGGACAAAGCATGCCATATCACTTTTACAAATTACATACAATATAAAACTAAAGAAATTATGTAATATGATAGCTGAATTAAAATAGATGAAAATACTTGTATGTTCAAAATGTATGGTGAGTAATAAATGCCATAAAAGGTACTTAACAACAGCCAATTTTGTATTTAGACTTAAAAGTTGCTGCTTATTATAATTTGGACACACCTGGTCCATATAGCCAAGGGTTAAACCCAGTGAATATTGGTTGATAAATCACTGCACGGGCTGGACACGCACTGGCGTGACGTCATTCGGTCGCCAGTTTGATTTTAACGATGTCACCTATCGAATAGGGCTTTATAACGTTGACACTAGACGGGGTAACGTCGTTTTTACAACTTTTGTACGTTCAAAGGTGTTTCAGCTCATGATGGATTCTTATAGACTCATATTTTATACCCGCTTTTTTCTTTAGAAAAAAGGGTATATAAATTTTGTACCAAAGCCAGTCTCTCGTCTGTCTGTCATGTTTCTTGTAAATGTATCTCCTCCTAAACCGTTAAAGGTAGCAACTTCAAAACTTTGTAGTTGAATAGGTCACATGATGTAGGGGGTACTTGGCAACATTTCGTGTGGCCTTGACACCAAGGTCACGGTCAAAGATCAAATAATGTATTTTCTTGTAAATGTATCTCCTCCTAAACGATTAGACGGAGCAACTTCAAACTTTGTAGCTGAATAGGTCATATGCTGTAGAGGGTACTGGGCAACGTTTCGTGTGAACTTGATCCTAATGTCAAGGTCCACGATTAAATAATGTATTTTCTTGTAAATGTATCTCCTCCTAAACGGTTAGACGTAGCAACTTCAAACTTTGTAGCTTGATAGGTCATATAATGTAGAGGGTACTGGGCAACATATTGAATATTGAATTTTCTTATTAATATTTCTCTTCCTTAACCTTTTGACGCAGTACCTTCAAACTCTGTATGTGCATAGGTCACATGTTCTAGAAGGCACTGGGCAACATTTCGCCCGAAGGTCAATGTCAAATAATGTATTTAGTTGTAAATGCATTTTCTTCTGAACCGTGGGAATTTCAAACTTTGCTGGTGCATAGGTCACACGATGTCTAAGGTACTGGGCAACAATGTATTTTCTTGTAATTGCATCTTCGGATGTAGCAACATCAAACTTTGCTGGTGCATAGGTCACATGAAGTTGAGGGTACTGGTCAACAAATACTATGTTTTTTCTTCGTAATGCATCTCCTTAACCATTGGCCGTAGCAACTTCAAACTTTGCAGGTACATAGGTCACATCATGTAGAGGGCAATGCTTTATGTGACCTTGACATTTTATAAAGGTTAAATCAAATATTTCTTGTAAATGCATTTCCTCCTAAACCCTTGGACATAGCAGCTTCAAACTTTGCAGATACATAGGTCATATGATGAAGAGGATACTGGGCAACGTTTCCTGTTTGTCCATGACCTAAGGTCAAGGTCAAAAGTGAAATAATGTACTTTCTTGTAAAAGTGTTTCCTCCTAAACGATCGGACGTAGCAACTTCAAACTTTGCAGATGCTTTGGTTAGCTCAAAAGCGGGTATTTGCGATGGTGTGCCATCGACTGAAGTCTAGTTCTAATCTTTTTGTGTTAGAAACGAAATAAATTCGCACTGGCAGTGAATTGTTGCTTAACATATCACAGGTTGTTTCTTTGGCACCAAAATTGCGTACGCCACTGCCTCGCCTGCGCCTCCTTTGTGCCTGCAATTTCTGTGCTTACTTTGTGGTACGAACCATTAAGAGGCAAATAGGCCTCGCCGCTTCCAGCCTTGGTCGAAATTCGGCAAGCTAGGCGTACGCGGATAGTGCTCCTATTGGAAGAGCCGTTCACGTGAGAATTTCCAATAAAGCGCAATCGCCGTTTCACATTGAGACACTTGAACCTTTTTTTCAGCTCAAATTTACGAAACCCAAAACAGCTGCTAAAATTGATAGATAAGAATATTTTATTGATTTAAGCTTCAAAAATATGTTTATTTGATTGATTGAGTTAAGGCTTAAAGTTCCAGTCAACAATATTTCAGTCATGTTGGGACTCCTTCCAGAGAAAGGAGAGAGAAAAGAATTAGATCACCCTAACCCCCACCAAATTTGCCTCAAGAGAAACGGATTCCACACTGTCAACAAATAAAATGACAGGGTCACATCCGTGAAAGCTACAGCAAATAGTGCACACCCTAATGCTTTATCTGGACTTATGTGTAAGGCTATTATAGGAAGTGGTGTTAAAATGCCAAAATAAACTGACGTTATTGTAAAACGCCAAAGTGACTTTGACGTAATTGTACACAGTAGCTAGGGTCTGGTGCTAAAATGCAATGCTTATTGGGCTTTTCGACAGTATAAAATAACTTTGGATTCTGGGATTCATTGTTCATACTTTTCTGCATGTTTTTCCCTTTTCATTAGAATATCATCAGTGTCAAACAATTTAGATTCATATCATGTCCGACGGGCCTAATCTGTGTTCAAAACTGTTTGCAAAAGGATAAAAAATCTAATAGGAATACACAGTGTCAAACACAGTTTGGATCAAAATCATGCTGGACACTATGTCGGGCTTGATCTGGGTTTAAACTTTTTGCTAAAGAAAAAACTATTTTGACAAATTCACCAAGACATACTGTAAATGTTCAAAAAATTTTGAACACTCTGAAATTTTGAACACCTAAAATTATTGCCGAAAATAATTTTTAAAACATTCTGAAATATAGAACACTGCCCTCTTTGGATAAAGTGAATTTCTAAAATTATGAAACGCGGAAAATCGATGCCCCTTTATATGTTTGTCCCATCCTTGTTCTACCCTACAGCACATGAACGGTTGTGCCATAGGCAGGCGACATTTGGAAGGTTCCATTCTACGTAGATGGCTAATCTTGCAACGATGTCCTTTTTTCGCATGCCGAGCGCGCGAGAAGACGCTCGTTTAAGCTTGTGATCAGTCATACACTGCCTGGTCATAACTTCTTATCGTAGACGTAATTAAGCCAAATAAACCACAGCGTTAAACAACAGTCTTGATATGCTTGTAAATGCTAAATGAGTTTGCTTATATACAAAAGGGCCTTTTCCCACGTTGTGGTTGGAGTCGTGAAGCATATAATTTATCCATTCAACACACTGTGATGCTTGAGCTGTACTGATTGAGCCATCATCTAATCCCCAGCGTTATGTGTGGCTCAGTGAGCAATGAACCAAAATATCTAAGTACCAAAATATGATAAAAGACAGTTTAATTTAAATTGAGCAGGTTGACACATGAATGAAACGGCGCACTGCATGCATCTTGAAGAAAAGGTAGATTTGTGGTACTTGAAACTTTCTTTACTTTGAGACATATGAGTATACCCAGCGGGCGCAAATAGGTCGGACATGCGCTTACTAGATTAATTATTGGTATGCTTGTTTGCCCCAGATCAGGCTCGGCGAAACGTCGGACGATCAGCTGGGTCCAAACTGTTTACAAACTTGGCAGGTGGTATAAGGAGAGAGCAAACGAATCTTTTGTTTGATTTTTTAGAATCTTTAAGCACGATTTGGGGACAGTCTATTAATCTTGATACAACTGCTTCCGATGAGGACCCAATGTATACGCTTACTGAGATATACTGAAAACCCATCTTATCATACCATCAGTGTCAAAGAGTCTGGATCTAGATCAAACATGACACTGTTTGCATGCCCGGATCCAGAAAATTTTGTCAGAGGGAGTCAAACTTTTACACATTGATTTTATTTAATGAGGGGAGAGACGATCGAAATACAACTATAAGCAGGCCATCATCGGCCCCAGACGAGAAACGCCATTTAAATGACGTTTCGCTAGAGTGCCGATATTGGCCATACATAAAATGTAGCTTTGTGATTTTTTAGGGGTCCGGACCAATTGCTAAAGAAACTATGTTTTTGTGATATTTTAGAAGGGCTCCTCTGGACACCCTCTCCCCCCCCCCCCCATTTGGATCCGCGCATAGCGTGGACGCAGAGCGAGGCCGGACATTATTATGTCTGGCTTGATCTGGATCAAACTGTTTGCATAAAATTCATTTTGGAAAAATTCTCCCAGGAACATCACCAATAGATCAACATCAGACCTGACGCTATTCAGATGCAGATCAAGCCCGACCCTTTTATGTCGGGCCTGATCTAGGTCCAATTTAAACTGTTTGCAAAAGTAATAATCAACTTTTTTCAAGGGAGAGGCCCGAGGGCCTGTGAAGGGGATACGTCACTAAGACATGTACCCATTTCTATACAAGATTGTAAGGTACAAAATTCATAAAATACAACTCATCAGGCTAAAAATCTGTATTAGGATATCTACCAGTGGATCCAGATCAGGCCCGATTAATTCAGTAGCAGGTGGATAGGTCAATAAATACAATTACAGGTTATTGAATAGTTATATGAAATAAGCAAAGCCAAAAGTATCCTCCGTACATATTTCCTATAATGTGTTTACAAATCAGGTCATGGCACCGCTTATTAAACGAAACTTTTGCTGCATTTATTCTGGAAATCGAAAAATAAATCAGTCCCGACATTAACTTAAGCTGGTTTATAAAATAGTTATGCATACCTTGACATTCCTCTCCTGTCCATCGGAATCAAAAGATCGCTGCAAATCCGTTAGTTTTTGCGTGGAGAAAAGTACCGCTATGTTGTTGTTGTGTAAAGCTATAAATTTCGTGCATGACCTCGCTAATGGACAGAAACGACTATACATAAAGTGAAATAGATCTTGAAACGGGTTTAAAAAGTATGAAAATAATCGCAATTACATCAACATACATAATTATTTAGCCAAATTGAGTGTTGTTATGAATAGATATAAACTCAAATACCTAGAAATTCGCTCAACATGAAAATACAGTTTAATGTATAAATACGCTATGATCGCATAACAGCATTCCATCGAAATTGGACATGCCGGTGTGTCAATATAATTGCGCCCCCATGTTGAAAACATAAAGTTGACGATAATTTTGATAGTTCTGAGTGAAATCGAATGGTCATATACTGATAAATTGTTTTGAAATTAGTGAAATTAATCATTTCGACGAAAAAAGTCCGTAAAACTGTTGAGGAAAGCGGATGGCGGGACGTCACTGGTCGAGAATTTTATCCGGCACTGTACGAAAAGCAAATGTCACTGAATCGCAAATTCAACTTCGAATGTCATGACATTATCGTAATAGGGAAGGATATGAAATATAGCAGATTAGCACATGAACTAGACCAGGGGGTGGTCTTTCGGATGGCATCGTTAAGTAACTTTGAAAATCATTTTATTTCAAAAACATTTTGAAGTTCAAAATCATGTATAATCATGTACTTTTTCTGACAAATTTACAAAATACAACAAGATGAAAATTAGAAGCTGCTTTTTTTAATCATTGCGATGATTTGGAGTAGCTCTCTGTAGATTGATGCATGGCTTGTGAATGGGAGTCTCTTTCGAAACGGAGTTTTGCTAACAGTAGATTTTTATCGAAAAAGTCTGAAGTGGAACGTTAAACTGAGTCTCTGTAAGGTGGGTGTTCACACCATTTGGTGCCATTTTGGCCAATTTAAATTTGTATAAAAAGACCATTTTCAAAGAAATACCAACCAAAGCTATATATCAATATGAAGAGAGTTTGTTTGGCAATACACCCAAGCTATTATTTAACAGAAACAGCATTTCCATTTTAAAATATTCTAGTCAAAAAAGATGGTATTGCTAAACTGGGAAATAAAATTGTTTTCAAAAAGGGAAACAGATATACATGTAATAATACTTGCAAAAGCTTGTTTATGAGCATGCTGAGTACATCTGCTATTTTTTGATTTATTCCGATGCATTGTTAAAGCATATAAACCAAAAGTCAATTTTCAAATATTGTTAGAAAAATGGAGGAAAGATTTATCAAAAAAGTAGTCCCACTTTACAATTTAATGTGTATGGTGGACAAAGCATGCCATATCACTTTTACAAATTACATACAATATAAAACTAAAGAAATTATGTAATATGTTAGCTGAATTAAAATAGATGAAAATACTTGTATGTTCAAAATGTATGGTGAGTAATAAATGCCATAAAAGGTACTTAACAACAGCCAATTTTGTATTTAGACTTAAAAGTTGCTGCTTATTATAATTTGGACACACCTGGTCCATATAGCCAAGGGTTAAACCCAGTGAATATTGGTTGATAAATCACTGCACGGGCTGGACACGCACTGGCGTGACGTCATTCGGTCGCCAGTTTGATTTTAACGATGTCACCTATCGAATAGGGTGAAACATCCCTGCTAGCCTTCCGGCATAATGAAAGTAAATACTTGTTCTATCAACAACTAAATTACCTGTCCATTTCTCTCTCGGAAACTATGTGACAGCATTCCCACAAAGCCCAGAGTATCCCCATGTCACAGAATTTGTGCCTACAGGCATAACACATTTCAAGTCCCGATCACATCCATGAAAACTAAGAAAACAGTTTATTCACACTTGAATTTCCCACCGACATGGAGGCAGCCATTTTATTTTATCAATCATACCCATTGCGCATGACAGGATTTGTCATTGGCGGATTCAACGGTCAGTTACGGCCAGCGCTCGCGCACTAGCTATGGCTAGCGCGTGAGGCTGAGTCCAATCAGCATCTCCCATTCTTACGACCCATCCCAGTGATTGGCTGGAACTCCGGTCAGTTACGACCACCCTACGACCACTGGGAGACTTCCCAGTATAAAACGGCTGCGGCCACCCTGGAACGCTGGAATTCGTGGTTTGAGATCTTGCAGACATCTTCCTATTGGAGGGCGCTCTGTATTAGGCCTAGTCTAGTATTAGTATTAGATCCAGTTAAGATTTAGCACCTGTATCCTGAAGTATGTACGGAGATAGATACAGTGAGTAACCTGGTTGTTTAAGAGGGTTTGCAGGGTTTGGGATTCGAAGTTGCGATGAATATTTAAGTTGTGCTTTGCTTGTAAGGGTTTACAGTGCGCTTGACCTTATCATTTAATACGTTGACCCGGTGAGTCTCCATAGGTGTTTTTTGACTATGGTGAGGGTGTGGCCCGGTGAGTCTCCATAGGTGTTTTTTGACTATGGTGAGGGCGCATGGTTGAATTGAAAACCTCAGTGGCGAGGTGCTTCACTTTGATATTTTAGGCGGTGAAGTAAATTAACCATTTATATTTAGGCCTAATCCCTGAGTGGGATTGAGGAATTATATTTTAGTTTTACCGTGTCTGTGGTAAACTGGCCGGCCGGTACGAGGATAGAACTCCCACTACCTCGGTAACAGCCCTAAGTCCGTCCCCAGGGTATTCGCCACACGGTGGGTCAAGAGCACTCTAAACAGCATTATATGTGTGTATTGTTGGTCACACGATTTAGAAAGCACTTCGAATCCTGAACAAGCCCCTATAGAGGTACCAGGTTTATAAAAGCAAGACACAAACAAGGTCCCACATCTCCCCTTTTAATACGGCTATACACAGTGCATAGCATGGTGATAGCCATTAGTAGATTGTAAGGCTCCTCCTGTGTTGAGGATATATATTGGCCCTTTAAGTGCATATGTGATTTCACCAAACCCCTTATTGCTGTGTCACGGGGTGCAATCGGTGCATACATAATAGATGTATTAAGCTATCATCACTCATTCAATCATCATATTTTAGTCTGTAGTCATCCTCATCCATTTGTACATAATACATCATTCCAAGCTGTTAGGTTATACTATATAAACGTGTGAAATAGCCATATTCTTACGTATCATTTACCCCCCACATATCACAGAGGTTACCCCCCGTGTATGAACACATATATAGTTATACCAGAGGCTCCGATATTCGTCCGTATGGATTGTTGTGTTTAGACCAGGGACGCTACAAAATTTTGGTGGCAGCGGTGTGGGATTAATTGATTGAAAAATCAAATTAACCAGTTATTTGTTATTCACTTTTTCATTGGAGACGTCTAATGGAGACCTGAATAACAGCCTTAAGCGTACTCTGTCATAACACATATTTCCATCGGATATATTGCCTCTTTACTTATAAATACAACAGCATATATATTGTCATTTTATCTTGTTACTTAGTTATATTTTGAAAATGGCTTCTGGTGAAGAACCAGGTATAAATCACGTTGGTTCACCCTCAGCTGCGGAAATGGAGAGCAATGACGGAGAAAGAGGGAATGTCTCAGCGAGCGAAGGATGTTACCCCCAATCAGCCCCTGATCTCAGACCCAGTTCCCCATCCTTCGTTCCTGAACGGTCCTTTAGCTTTGCTACTCCTAGCGGTGCGGTTCAGTTTCAAAATAATAGTCGTTTTGCGCATACATGTATAGGCGAACCAGCTCAAGGTCCTCGAGTTAATTTTATGCCTAACCCAACGTTACTGGGTGAAAATGATGAATCAAATAATCTTAGGGCGCAGATCGCGGCGATGCAGGCATCTTTGTCTGTAATTTCGACCCAATTAGAGAATCAAAACGTGACCCCAGAGCTCTCAAATACCTCGTACGGTACCCCACCGATACGTAGCACTAGTGTGCCGTCTAATTTGCAATCACGAACGCAGATTATAAGAGGAAGCAGCGACGAGAGTGATCGATATACTGGTATGGATAGGTCGATATCCCCGCATCGGTATGGTGCAAATAATTTCCCCAACTTTTCCTCAACTAGTCCTGCACCTGTCAATACTAATCATCGATATCGATCGAATGAACCGTCTATTAAGGTAGCGGTATATGATGGTAAATCGAGTTGGAAGGACTATTTAGTTCAATTCGAGCTCGCTGCTCAAGAAAACGGCTGGAATCAGCATACGAGAGCGATTAGACTTGCCTGTAGTCTAAGAGGTAGCGCTAAAGCCCTCTTGAGTGACCTCACCCCAGAAATTAGACAAAATTACGACAGGCTCGTGAATACCCTTACCGAGCGCTTTGAACCGCAGAATCAATGCGAAATTTACAAAGCCCAACTTAAACAGAGAATACGGAAGCGGGACGAGGGACTGCCAGAACTAGCACAGGATATAAAGCGCCTGACTAGAATGGCTTACCCTTCCGCCTTCATGGATTTAAGGGATACTTTGTCAAAGGACAGTTTCATTGAGGCCCTAAACGATGCGGAAATGGAACTTTTCATATATCAAAAAGAACCCGCGACGATAGACGATGCCGTTAGGCTAGCCTTGAAATATGAGGCATTTACTCAGGGTAGACGTAAGCGACTTTCCTCGAATAAAGCAGTCATTAGGATGCAATACGAGGAAGATACGCATAGTACGATATCGCGAAACGAGATAGAGGAAATTAAAAATGACATAAGGGAATTAAGAACTGCTTCAAATGGGCAGCCCGATCGAGGCAAACCCTACCCAAATAACAAAAGAGCGTGCTATGGGTGCGGACAGACGGACCATATAGTAAGGTCATGCCCGTTTAAGGATACTCCGGACACACACCGACGTTACAGCAATAATAATTACCACCAGAATCGTTATGGTTCACGTAACAGTTTTCATAATAACCGTACGGACGGGCGCACGAACAATCGAAGCACCGAAAGTGATCCACGTTAATAGACTTAAGCCCTATAGAGGAAACCTGAGCTCATGGTTCAAGAAGTAGATCGATTTATTTAGAGAAGCCATTTTCAAAGAAATGTAGTTATAGATTTTTCTTGTTCTATTGTTCTTAGTTATTATTAAATGTTAACATGTATCCCCACTAGTTTTGACCCCAGTACTGTGTACTGTAATTGTCGAGGAAGTGTCCTCATTACGTAAGTTATACTTACATTCATGTTTACAGTTGCCTGTTTGAGTTTGATGTTCCTGTTACCCATGTGTTGGGTTTTACTCAAACAGCATAGTATAATAGATCTAGATGGTGCCGCAAACATTAATAATTAGCCAGTGTAGGGGTGTAAGGAAAATAAAATAAATATAAAATTTTAGTAGAATGTCAGTGACTGACAGCTGCCTGTTAATGATATATCAATATAGAAATGAGGTGGCCTTGAGTTGGGTACCATGGAAAACTGGTGCCCAGTTCTCGATCATTTAACATTTAGACCTAACAAAAAAAAATTGCATTGTTTTGTATTGGCAGCTCATTGTGGTGTCAGTGACTGACAGCCACCTGTTCATGAACCCTCTTAGGAGTGGATTGGCCTTGGACTGGACACCTCACATGGCTGGTGGCCAGCTCTTGATCAGTCATGATTTTAACACATTTTTTTGCCCCACTACCTGGTTTGTCTAATCGGAAGTTTGAACTGGAATATATAGTGACGGTAATTTCCAAATAAGCCCTATGGAATGTGCACTACCTTTAATGGAGAACCCAAGTGCATAGGAACTATAACTAACATTTGACGATCGCGTACAGTGAAAACAGAAGATCCAGCCAGCGACTAGATGTACCCCAACCCCCCTTTTGGATTTCGTGTCTATGGAAACCCCAAAATGGACATGTGACTTTCTTCCTCCGTGGTTTCTCCATCCTAAACATAAAAGTAAACAACACATACATAAAATACTTTTATTTCCACAGTAGCTACAAATCTAAATCACACAACACTGATTTGTGCACGTTTAACCTACCTGAAAGAGTATGGACACTCTTTGCTAGCATGTGAAGTGAGTCTTGTGGTTGAGCCTATCCATATACTTGTTACAGGAACACTTTATATCAACAAATCGAAGCTGTCATAACATTAGACATGGTGTTCTGAGTTGAACCATGTAAATCGGTGATGACGTTGCAGTCTGATTTGTCGTGTACCAAGGGACATACAAGCTATAGAACACATATAGATATTACCCTGCTATCCATGGCGTGGTCTGTGAAACCCAGTTCACTTGTAACGTTTAACAGTTTTACTATAGACAACCCTCAGAAGACATCACTAAAATATATCTCATGCGGAACTCAATGGTATCATCTAACCACCACGTGACGTACCTGTTAACACTTTAACAACTCATATCGGACAAATGTCATCTTATATATACAGTCATGAGTCAAATACTTTCCTTGTTGGAGTACAGTTCCTACCATTCCGGACTCAGAAATTACGGGAATATACTTGTATCCAGTGTCATAAGAGCTTTGCCAAGCGGCCACATAAACCCAGTGCATGTAAAATCAGTTGTTTGTGTGTTTTGTGGATTTAGTGTAGCCAAGGAGAGGAGTAAGAGGATGGAGATCCACCTTCGCGCGCCAACCACAAACTTTCCCAGCCCCAGAGATTGTAGCGGCGACAGAGAACACTTGTACTACTAGTGACAATGTGACTTGAGGAGATATCAAAAAAAAAAGAGAGATCTTTAAAAAGAAAATAATTAGAAAATAAAATTGGTTGGCAGCTGTGTATATATGATATAACTATAAAGAGATATATTAATTTATTTATTTATTAATTTACCTGTGATAAGTTAGAATTTCTTAGATACCATGAGGTATGTGCCACCGCACATGCCACCTGGTATCTGGGTAAATTTGTGATAATGGCTGTCAACCAATAGAAAAAAAAATTGGTTAGTTGTTGCAAGTATTGAGTGTCATGATTCACTCAGTTGTTCCCCAGTTGGAGTTCTGAAGATGTCTCTGAGAAATTTTAATGTAGGGCCCATGTGTCTTCCCAGAATCCTATGTGGTAGTATGTGCCTTTCATCTACAACTGGATTGCTGTGATGCATTTGAATGGGTGGTAAGAGACAAATTCTGGACTCTTCTCCATATGGTCCTCGAGACGTTGTTCATTTGTTTCCCTCTGCTATATTCAGATAGAGAGCAGAGTGATGCAGATGTGAATTTCTCTCTGAAAAAGAAACAGAGTCACATAATAGTCCTCACATTATAAACATCATTTCATCAAAGATCCTTTTATCATATGCATTGTCTGTCAACATTTGCTTCAATATTAGTACACTAGAATGAGTACTTATGATTTGCTAGATATGCTAGACAAAGTCCCCAGATTGGGAATTGTCTCTGGAAATTAGTTCTTAACAAATGTTAATTTTGTTAGAGATGCTTAGATGTCATTTGATCTCCAAAAGAGAAATGGACTGCGGATGTTTTTTTTAAAAATGTTCAATGTAAGTTCGGGACGAACTTTTCGAAACGAGGGGGCAGTGAAACATCCCTGCTAGCCTTCCGGCATAATGAAAGTAAATACTTGTTCTATCAACAACTAAATTACCTGTCCATTTCTCTCTCGGAAACTATGTGACAGCATTCCCACAAAGCCCAGAGTATCCCCATGTCACAGAATTTGTGCCTACAGGCATAACACATTTCAAGTCCCGATAACATCCATGAAAACTAAGAAAACAGTTTATTCACACTTGAATTTCCCACCGACATGGAGGCAGCCATTTTATTTTATCAATCATACCCATTGCGCATGACAGGATTTGTCATTGGCGGATTCAACGGTCAGTTACGGCCAGCGCTCGCGCACTAGCTATGGCTAGCGCGTGAGGCTGAGTCCAATCAGCATCTCCCATTCTTACGACCCATCCCAGTGATTGGCTGGAACTCCGGTCAGTTACGACCACCCTACGACCACTGGGAGACTTCCCAGTATAAAACGGCTGCGGCCACCCTGGAACGCTGGAATTCGTGGTTTGAGATCTTGCAGACATCTTCCTATTGGAGGGCGCTCTGTATTAGGCCTAGTCTAGTATTAGTATTAGATCCAGTTAAGATTTAGCACCTGTATCCTGAAGTATGTACGGAGATAGATACAGTGAGTAACCTGGTTGTTTAAGAGGGTTTGCAGGGTTTGGGATTCGAAGTTGCGATGAATATTTAAGTTGTGCTTTGCTTGTAAGGGTTTACAGTGCGCTTGACCTTATCATTTAATACGTTGACCCGGTGAGTCTCCATAGGTGTTTTTTGACTATGGTGAGGGTGTGGCCCGGTGAGTCTCCATAGGTGTTTTTTGACTATGGTGAGGGCGCATGGTTGAATTGAAAACCTCAGTGGCGAGGTGCTTCACTTTGATATTTTAGGCGGTGAAGTAAATTAACCATTTATATTTAGGCCTAATCCCTGAGTGGGATTGAGGAATTATATTTTAGTTTTACCGTGTCTGTGGTAAACTGGCCGGCCGGTACGAGGATAGAACTCCCACTACCTCGGTAACAGCCCTAAGTCCGTCCCCAGGGTATTCGCCACACGGTGGGTCAAGAGCACTCTATACAGCATTATATGTGTGTATTGTTGGTCACACGATTTAGAAAGCACTTCGAATCCTGAACAAGCCCCTATAGAGGTACCAGGTTTATAAAAGCAAGACACAAACAAGGTCCCACATCTCCCCTTTTAATACGGCTATACACAGTGCATAGCATGGTGATAGCCATTAGTAGATTGTAAGGCTCCTCCTGTGTTGAGGATATATATTGGCCCTTTAAGTGCATATGTGATTTCACCAAACCCCTTATTGCTGTGTCACGGGGTGCAATCGGTGCATACATAATAGATGTATTAAGCTATCATCACTCATTCAATCATCATATTTTAGTCTGTAGTCATCCTCATCCATTTGTACATAATACATCATTCCAAGCTGTTAGGTTATACTATATAAACGTGTGAAATAGCCATATTCTTACGTATCATTTACCCCCCACATATCACAGAGGTTACCCCCCGTGTATGAACACATATATAGTTATACCAGAGGCTCCGATATTCGTCCGTATGGATTGTTGTGTTTAGACCAGGGACGCTACAAGGGCTTTATAACGTTGACACTAGACGGGGTAACGTCGTTTTTACAACTTTTGTACGTTCAAAGGTGTTTCAGCTCATGGTGGATTCTTATAGACTCATATTTTATACCCGCTTTTTTCTTTAGAAAAAAGGGTATATAAATTTTGTACCAAAGCCAGTCCCTCGTCTGTCTGTCATGTTTCTTGTAAATGTATCTCCTCCTAAACCGTTAAAGGTAGCAACTTCAAATCTTTGTAGTTGAATAGGTCACATGATGTAGGGGGTACTTGGCAACATTTCGTGTGGCCTTGACACCAAGGTCACGGTCAAAGATCAAATAATGTATTTTCTTGTAAATGTATCTCCTCCTAAACGATTAGACGGAGCAACTTCAAACTTTGTAGCTGAATAGGTCATATGCTGTAGAGGGTACTGGGCAACGTTTCGTGTGAACTTGATCCTAATGTCAAGGTCCACGATTAAATAATGTATTTTCTTGTAAATGTATCTCCTCCTAAACGGTTAGACGTAGCAACTTCAAACTTTGTAGCTTGATAGGTCATATAATGTAGAGGGTACTGGGCAGCATATTGAATATTGAATTTTCTTATTAATATTTCTCTTCCTTAACCTTTTGACGCAGTACCTTCAAACTCTGTATGTGCATAGGTCACATGTTCTAGAAGGCACTGGGCAACATTTCGCCCGAAGGTCAATGTCAAATAATGTATTTAGTTGTAAATGCATTTTCTTCTGAACCGTGGGATGTAGCAATTTCAAACTTTGCTGGTGCATAGGTCACACGATGTCTAAGGTACTGGGCAACAATGTATTTTCTTGTAATTGCATCTTCGGATGTAGCAACATCAAACTTTGCTGGTGCATAGGTCACATGAAGTTGAGGGTACTGGTCAACAAATACTATGTTTTTTCTTCGTAATGCATCTCCTTAACCATTGGCCGTAGCAATTTCAAACTTTGCAGGTACATAGGTCACATCATGTAGAGGGCAATGCTTTATGTGACCTTGACATTTTGTAAAGGTTAAATCAAATATTTCTTGTAAATGCATTTCCTCCTAAACCCTTGGACATAGCAGCTTCAAACTTTGCAGATACATAGGTCATATGATGAAGAGGATACTGGGCAACGTTTCCTGTTTGTCCATGACCTAAGGTCAAGGTCAAAAGTGAAATAATGTACTTTCTTGTAAAAGTGTTTCCTCCTAAACGATCGGACGTAGCAACTTCAAACTTTGCAGATGCTTTGGTTAGCTCAAAAGCGGGTATTTGCGATGGTGTGCCATCGACTGAAGTCTAGTTCTAATCTTTTTGTGTTAGAATCGAAATAAATTCGCACTGGCAGTGAATTGTTGCTTAACATATCACAGGTTGTTTCTTTGGCACCAAAATTGCGTACGCCACTGCCTCGCCTGCGCCTCCTTTGTGCCTGCAATTTCTGTGCTTACTTTGTGGTACGAACCATTAAGAGGCAAATAGGCCTCGCCGCTTCCAGCCTTGGTCGAAATTCGGCAAGCTAGGCGTACGCGGATAGTGCTCCTATTGGAAGAGCCGTTCACGTGAGAATTTCCAATAAAGCGCAATCGCCGTTTCACATTGAGACACTTGAACCTTTTTTTCAGCTCAAATTTACGAAACCCAAAACAGCTGCTAAAATTGATAGATAAGAATATTTTATTGATTTAAGCTTCAAAAATATGTTTATTTGATTGATTGAGTTAAGGCTTAAAGTTCCAGTCAACAATATTTCAGTCATGTTGGGACTCCTTCCAGAGAAAGGAGAGAGAAAAGAATTAGATCACCCTAACCCCCACCAAATTTGCCTCAAGAGAAACGGATTCCACACTGTCAACAAATAAAATGACAGGGTCACATCCGTGAAAGCTACAGCAAATAGTGCACACCCTAATGCTTTATCTGGACTTATGTGTAAGGCTATTATAGGAAGTGGTGTTAAAATGCCAAAATAAACTGACGTTATTGTAAAACGCCAAAGTGACTTTGACGTAATTGTACACAGTAGCTAGGGTCTGGTGCTAAAATGCAATGCTTATTGGGCTTTTCGACAGTATAAAATAACTTTGGATTCTGGGATTCATTGTTCATACTTTTCTGCATGTTTTTCCCTTTTCATTAGAATATCATCAGTGTCAAACAATTTAGATTCATATCATGTCCGACGGGCCTAATCTGTGTTCAAAACTGTTTGCAAAAGGATAAAAAATCTAATAGGAATACACAGTGTCAAACACAGTTTGGATCAAAATCATGCTGGACACTATGTCGGGCTTGATCTGGGTTTAAACTTTTTGCTAAAGAAAAAACTATTTTGACAAATTCACCAAGACATACTGTAAATGTTCAAAAAATTTTGAACACTCTGAAATTTTGAACACCTAAAATTATTGCCGAAAATAATTTTTAAAACATTCTGAAATATAGAACACTGCCCTCTTTGGATAAAGTGAATTTCTAAAATTATGAAACGCGGAAAATCGATGCCCCTTTATATGTTTGTCCCATCCTTGTTCTACCCTACAGCACATGAACGGTTGTGCCATAGGCAGGCGACATTTGGAAGGTTCCATTCTACGTAGATGGCTAATCTTGCAACGATGTCCTTTTTTCGCATGCCGAGCGCGCGAGAAGACGCTCGTTTAAGCTTGTGATCAGTCATACACTGCCTGGTCATAACTTCTTATCGTAGACGTAATTAAGCCAAATAAACCACAGCGTTAAACAACAGTCTTGATATGCTTGTAAATGCTAAATGAGTTTGCTTATATACAAAAGGGCCTTTTCCCACGTTGTGGTTGGAGTCGTGAAGCATATAATTTATCCATTCAACACACTGTGATGCTTGAGCTGTACTGATTGAGCCATCATCTAATCCCCAGCGTTATGTGTGGCTCAGTGAGCAATGAACCAAAATATCTAAGTACCAAAATATGATAAAAGACAGTTTAATTTAAATTGAGCAGGTTGACACATGAATGAAACGGCGCACTGCATGCATCTTGAAGAAAAGGTAGATTTGTGGTACTTGAAACTTTCTTTACTTTGAGATATATGAGTATACCCAGTGGGCGCAAATAGGTCGGACATGCGCTTACTAGATTAATTATTGGTATGCTTGTTTGCCCCAGATCAGGCTCGGCGAAACGTCGGACGATCAGCTGGGTCCAAACTGTTTACAAACTTGGCAGGTGGTAAAAGGAGAGAGCAAACGAATCTTTTGTTTGATTTTTTAGAATCTTTAAGCACGATTTTGGGACAGTCTATTAATCTTGATACAACTGCTTCCGATGAGGACCCAATGTATACGCTTACTGAGATATACTGAAAACCCATCTTATCATACCATCAGTGTCAAAGAGTCTGGATCTAGATCAAACATGACACTGTTTGCATGCCCGGATCCAGAAAATTTTGTCAGAGGGAGTCAAACTTTTACACATTAATTTTATTTAATGAGGGGAGAGACGATCGAAATACAACTATAAGCGGGCCATCATCGGCCCCAGACGAGAAACGCCATTTAAATGACGTTTCGCTAGAGTGCCGATATTGGCCATACATAAAATGTAGCTTTGTGATTTTTTAGGGGTCCGGACCAATTGCTAAAGAAACTATGTTTTTGTGATATTTTAGAAGGGCTCCTCCGGACCCCCTCTCCCCCCCCCATTTGGATCCGCGCATAGCGTGGACGCAGAGCGAGGCCGGACATTATTATGTCTGGCTTGATCTGGATCAAACTGTTTGCATAAAATTCATTTTGGAAAAATTCTCCCAGGAACATCACCAATAGATCAACATCAGACCTGACGCTATTCAGATGCAGATCAAGCCCGACCCTTTTATGTCGGGCCTGATCTAGGTCCAATTTAAACTGTTTGCAAAAGTAATAATCAACTTTTTTCAAGGGAGAGGCCCGAGGGCCTGTGAAGGGGATACGTCACCAAGACATGTACCCATTTCTATACAAGATTGTAAGGTACAAAATTCATAAAATACAACTCATCAGGCTAAAAATCTGTATTAGGATATCTACCAGTGGATCCAGATCAGGCCCGATTAATTCAGTAGCAGGTGGATAGGTCAATAAATACAATTACAGGTTATTGAATAGTTATATGAAATAAGCAAAGCCAAAAGTATCCTCCGTACATATTTCCTATAATGTGTTTACAAATCAGGTCATGGCACCGCTTATTAAACGAAACTTTTGCTGCATTTATTCTGGAAATCGAAAAATAAATCAGTCCCGACATTAACTTAAGCTGGTTTATAAAATAGTTATGCATACCTTGACATTCCTCTCCTGTCCATCGGAATCAAACGATCGCTGCAAATCCGTTAGTTTTTGCGTGGAGAAAAGTACCGCTATGTTGTTGTTGTGTAAAGCTATAAATTTCGTGCATGACCTCGCTAATGGACAGAAACGACTATACATAAAGTGAAATAGTTCTTGAAACGGGTTTAAAAGGTATGAAAATAATCGCAATTACATCAACATACATAATTATTTAGCCAAATTGAGTGTTGTTATGAATAGATATAAACTCAAATACCTGGAAATTCGCTCAACATGAAAATACAGTTTAATGTATAAATACGCTATGATCGCATAACAGCATTCCATCGAAATTGGACATGCCGGTGTGTCAATATAATTGCGCCCCCATGTTGAAAACATAAAGTTGACGATAATTTTGATAGTTCTGAGTGAAATCGAATGGTCATATACTGATAAATTGTTTTGAAATTAGTGAAATTAATCATTTCGACGAAAAAAGTCCGTAAAACTGTTGAGGAAAGCGGATGGCGGGACGTCACTGGTCGAGAATTTTATCCGGCACTGTACGAAAAGCAAATGTCACTGAATCGCAAATTCAACTTCGAATGTCATGACATTATCGTAATAGGGAAGGATATGAAATATAGCAGATTAGCACATGAACTAGACCAGGGGGTGGTCTTTCGGATGGCATCGTTAAGTAACTTTGAAAATCATTTTATTTCAAAAACATTTTGAAGTTCAAAATCATGTATAATCATGTACTTTTTCTGACAAATTTACAAAATACAACAAGATAAAAATTAGAAGCTGCTTTTTTTAATCATTGCGATGATTTGGAGTAGCTCTCTGTAGATTGATGCATGGCTTGTGAATGGGAGTCTCTTTCGAAACGGAGTTTTGCTAACAGTAGATTTTTATCGAAAAAGTCTGAAGTGGAACGTTAAACTGAGTCTCTGTAATGAATTCAAATTAAATCTTTACATAGTCATTAGGGCAAATACATGTACAACTAACGTTGTATAGATTTTTGTAAGTATAAAAGTGTCAGTACGATGTGGGCTCACTCTACCATGTGCCATCATAAACTCACTTTATCAAACTTTATGGAAATTCCATTTGTCAACAAAGTGTAACATATGAAAGAGCTAGACATCTAACAGGATTTGGCTTCTTTTCACATATGAAATCAGCAAATATGCACTAAGCGATTATTGGTCTTGAAAACTAATGTTGTTTTTTTTTTTTTTGAGAATGACCGTTTTACACAGGTTTTACTGAGCATGTAGGCCTACGTCCTCTCCAATATTTATCAGTCACCGCTAATATTAACTGAATTGTTTCAACATAACCTAATAAACGTTTTCTATCTCACGGCATGTTACCTTTATCAGGTCATGATGACGTTGCACTATTTGTATTACGTCGCTAATGGCGCTGAATCAATACAAAAATATAAAAAAATACGTCATAATCGCTAGTTTGAAGAGTGTTCAACAATGGGTAAACTGATAAATAGAATACCAGGTTCGCGTCTTACAAGGCTCGGCTTTGAGAACGCATGTCGAATCGCTCGGCAAGCCTCGCGATGTCAACAAGCGTTCTCAAAGCCTTGCCTGGTAAACTTGATATCAAAAGACACTCACCTAGTATTCTCTATTTCCAGGTTAAGCGCTCTAAAGGGATGATTGACTCATTAAAACGAAGTAGGGAACATCAGCTGACCTGCCGGAGGTTTTACGATGACTCTTCTATGGAAGTCCGACAACTGAACCAACTTACCACGTGCCAGTTGAACATTTATCGTCCACGATTTCTCGAACTTTTCCAGGAAAGATCGACCAGGCTGAAAGACGGCCGTATAAAAATTCTAATTCTAGGTAACAAGGGATTGTAATAGATTATATTTTCCTGATCTTGCCCTGATGTTATATATCTTTTTCCAGCTCTTTCCTGCTATACTAAACAATCTATATTTCACTTTCTTCAAACTCTCAGATGCTGTACCTACTGTATCTAACCCTCTAGTGACCGAATATAGAACACACTACCAGAAAACATTTATATTCCATTCAGTTACCTGTACTAGATTGGGGAAGTCAAAAAGAAAACAGGGCCCGCATTTGTGTTGAGGTCAAAGATAACTGAGACTGATATGTATCATATATGATCCATTGGGCATTAAATTTTCAAAACAATCTTTTTTTAGGGTGACTAACTCAAGTATCAACAAACATTTTAGGCCACCTTTTTGGATGAAAACTAATTGTATGAAAAAAACAATTTATTGGCTTATATATATAAGTGGATTCCATAAAGGTACAATAAATATCTCCATTTTTATTTTTATTGCCCAATGTATCATATATAATACATTTTCGTTTTTGAACTCTGGCGACCTTTGGTGTCTGATAAAACCCATTTTGAGGCAAATACTCTCAACTGGAATAATTTATTTTTATTGCCTGACATCTTAACTGATTTTCTAGCAGTTTAACTTAACTAATCAGTCAATATCCTGGTCACAGCACTAAAAAACATGTAGCATATATGATACACCTGGTACTAGAGGTTGTTCATAAATGTTAAAATGCCAACAATTGTATGTATACCACCATTACCAAATTTAGCACAAAATATCTTGTGATGTTCAAGGTCTACACTGATGTAGGTGGTATAAAATAGTTATGCCTGTTTGTCAACCTGTTCGTAAGATAATCCACTCACTTAAAGCTCGTAGATTATCTCCACGGACAGACGGACAACCCACGCTATATCTATTATTTATTCGTTGGGATTTATTGATTTATTCTGCAGGTGAAATAAGTGCTGGAAAGAGCAGTGTATTAAATCTCTGGATGGGAGGACAGTATTTTCCTGTTGGCCATGGCCACTGCACGAGAATACCATGTGAGGTACGAAATAGCACAGAAAGAAAAGCCTATCTCTACTATGAAGAGGAACAGTGGGCTGAAGCCGCAGAACACTTTGAATTGTCCACAAACCCTGAGGATAACTGCTGGGTTCGAGTTCAGAAATGTCTCTTACATGGCTTTGATCAGATGAACGAAAACAAGGCATACTACTCAAGACCACTACATAAAATAGTGATCAGTTGGCCTTTGGTGTTGTTTCAGGTAAATGTAGCCAGTTTCACCAAATACGTTATGCAAACTTCGTAGATATACAAATAGAAAAAAGTTAGGGAACACCTCTTGTATTACGAGGCTAAAGTTTGGACTAACATTTCCCTACATTCTTAAAGTGTATTAACAAAACTTATTAAATAATCAACACCCGTTCTATCTAAAGTTGCTTCAACCTGAAAATGATGAGTATCAAGCAATTACTGTGGCTGAAAGCGGCCATTTTGCATACAGAAATTTAATTTTTGATTTTAGGACCCTATTGATAATTCTTGCGATAGATTCCTTCCATGAAGTCTGATTGTACTCTTTTTTCGTGAGCGAAAAGCTGATAGTCTGTGTGACGAACTTTGATCATAATCTTTTACTTTCCTGGCATTGTGTCGGAGGAGGGGGCATACTTTACCGATGGCAATATTCTATGCCACATTTCCTTCTTTGTCTATACATTTTGCAGGTTGTTATGATTTAGCCAGATTTTGAATATGACCGTTCAGGACTTTCAAAACATACATTCTTATCATAAAATCACAACAGAAGTATTCGAATTTCGTTTGTTTTGGAAATTATCTATGAATATCTGTTTCCATAGGAACTAGTGCTAAATGCAGATCGTATACGGTTATGTTACTCAAAGCTGATACACTCTTTTGCAAAACCAAAGTCATTTATTTATAAGATATGCTCAGTTCTTTCATTTTATGCTGTTTTTGCTTCCCAAAATTGTCTTCTATGGTGCGCAGAAATTAAAAGGCAAACGTGTATTTAGGAAAATTGAGATTATTCACGTGCGGCATATTGTATCCTCCGTAGCGCAAAAACAAGGTTCTGTGGACTTCAGCAATTCAAGCTGTAATTTTGCAATGATTTCCAAAGTGTCCCATCAAAAATCCAGAATCGCAAGCCCTCAGGTAATTTGGATATTCAAAAATTTAAATTAGAGCTTCAAGCGTTCCTTAACTTTTTTCCACGTGTATATAATACAAATTAATGAAATATGAGTCGTGACATGTGATTTCCAACAATGTGGTATTTTGACAAGTGTAGACTCAGACTGCCTGTGCCACCTCCTGTCAAGCTTAGAAACTCCAAATAATTTTCGGTGAGTAGCTTAACACTCATAAAATACTCAAAAGACTAGCAAAGGCTCTGATCAGACTGCGCATATGCGCAGGCTGATCGAAGGCTTTGCTGGTCGCACATACAACATTGTTGGAAATCTCATGTTATGGCTTATATATAAGTTATAAAAGATATATATCTTACGAGCTTTGATGGAGCTGACCCCAGCACGCCACAAAAATGCATACCTTAGATCCAGAATACCTGGTGAGACTTCATACATGCGTAAAACCCTGACGTCTCCAGCGAGGATAAAGGTCTATCTCAACCCAAACACCACGTATGCGAATAGGGAATGCTGTTTGCACAGAATTGCCCGCGCTTATGTTCTAGCACAATTATTTTAAAATAATTGCATAGTGATTAAAAGATGACCCAGTGTTTTTATTCAAGTAAATTATAATCGGCCTACACCCCTTCCTCTAAAACAACAACAACAACAACAACAACACAAAACAAAGAAAAGTACAAGTATTTGTGTTAACAAAATGCCTTTTCCTCAATTTGCGAACGAATCTCCATGGCAGTCATATTTTGAGCTTTAAGGCACAAAATACTTCAAATTTTAGCCGAATTCTGCTTTTTGCAAATTCTTCATCTATGTACACAAACATCTGATTGCGCCACAAACTTCGGACTTTTTGGAGAAATTGGCGCTAATTTTTCTGTACAACTTTTATCGCGAACACAGTTTGCTAAATTGAAAATAAAAAAAAGTTATCGTCGAAAATCAATGTGAAAAACATATAGAATCAAGTCTTTTTTGGCCTACTAGTGATATGCATTTCCTTCAATTTTCTACATGCCCTGGGGGTCTAATTAATCTCAACTTGTATGCTGTTGTTCAAGGTTTTATGGTCTGTTGTATCTCAGCAACTCTTTAGTGAGATTTGTTCTCCCAACCTAGCGTCAGAATGCACACAGCTGATTGAAGCTGATAGTACTTAAAGCTGCTTAAATTCTTTTTTGTTCACTTCAGTGGCGAAAAGTTTATTTATAATTACTTGGAGCAGATTGCCCTCAAATATGTAACGACTGAAGTCACACTAGATAACCCATGTACTCGACCAGCGCAGTCATTGCATGGTGGTTACAGTTGATGAGTGTAATGAATAGTGTACAAAGCTGTTAAAGAGGGTGGTATTGTGATCAATATTTTACTTCTAGAAAAAATCACTGCAAATTATTGTCACTTATAAATTCAGCTGTGTATCTGCTTAACAATTTTTGTGGGTTGAGTGATATAGTCGCTACAGCGCAAGTGTTATGCCGTAAATGTGATTTTTTTCTGAAAAAGAGGATGGAAGAAAGTTTTGCTTATGTTCTGGAATTTATGCTTTTTTTAGCTAAAATGGAAAATACGCCGTAACAGTACTTTAATGTAAAACGTTCGATATCGGATGCTGGAGCATTTTAAAGGTTATTCAAGCTTTTCATACTGTATGCATAGTTCTGTATATCGAGTGTTCTGACCCATTGTTCGGGTCGTTAACTGCAGCATATTGATTTTATTTAAGACACTCGACTACTGGGCCAGAACACCCGATATACAGACCTATGTTAAAAAATACCTATCAGACAATCAGAGTTCATCAAGGAATTCCAGGTCATCGTTTAAAAATGTTTGATGTGGAACCATCCGACCTATAATTTCTTTCATCCTCTCCCTTAAAAAAACAACCTTACCCCAAGTATTTTTACCTATCAATAAAATATACTCAGAAAAACAATTGAAGGATATTTGGATTCAGTTCCATCTCTAACATTCAATACAATAAAACCTTTACTAATTATGCATGCGTTTCATAGTTCCAGACATCTGCAATCAAAGTGGATGCTTTATTTTAGTCACGCTTCAATGGTTCAAGTACAGTACAAGTTCAAATGGTTCAACCCTCTATACTGAAAAGTCACAAACGTTCACAAATGATTGAAACCCATTTTTATCGTTTGTATTCCATAATGTCTGGCTCCGAAATCATCGCTGGTGTTGCCGTGATGTTCCCGATAATGGATATGGCAAACAAAATAATAAGAAACTCAGATGATAAGTTTCACAAATTCTTCAAAAGTAAAGTCCCTGCACAGTAAAACAATAATTCCGTCCGAAAATGACAGAAATGTATGTCGACTCTACTTGAAACTCCTTGAAGTTAGTAACTAACGTCAAAAAAATACGTCATGCTAACGTTACGTAATTACGTTAATTGCGTAACGCTAACGTTACGTTAAGCACGTTAATTCATACAGGAGAAGAACCTCACATCCAGCTGGCTCTCTTTCCAAAAAGTGTCACCTAATTTTGAAGCTGTTTTCAGTGTTTTACTGCACATTTGTAGTCAAATTTACAGGGGTATGCCATATTTGTGTATTTTTGTTGAAGAAGTTATCTCATTATAAGGGGCGAGGACTGATAAATTGGTGTTAACTTTTGTCTGTGGTCGGAATTAGAACATAATCAATGACCTGGTACAGATTGCAGCAAAAATTGAGAGCGCTAAATGTTTGCTTGTGAACTTTGGGTAGAGAGGGTCGGAGCATTTGGTGTAGTACTGTATCGTAACTAATGGCACGTGAATTTCAATTTTTCATTTTGGTGAATTGCATAGTGATAATTCTTATCAATGACAAAAATAATTTGTTAGACAATTATATTCCAAAATGTTATAAAGTCAAAAGAATTTTAATATCCTTCAATTGTTTTTCTGAGTATATTTATGTACACTATGTACAAATGAAATAAAATCGCCACAAATCCATCCACTCTTAAAAGTTCAGATTGCGTACAGACGACCCAAAACATATTTTAAGGCTGGTCCCATCATTGTGTAAAATTGAAAGGTAACCACCCTAGAATCATTTCTCTAATGTTTGGTAAAAGTCTATACAGAAGTTTCAGAGATCTTTTTTTTTTAAATTTCCTCTTAACATTGATACTGGTTACCACTGCAACCAAAGTTCTACATGAATTTCATCATTGATTATACAATTGAAAGGGGGGCATAGATCAATCATGTGAAGTTTGATTAAATTCATTCAAGCAGTTAATGAGGAGATAGTTGACAGACTGTCGCGCACACACACATGGGCGATGGGAAAAGGTTATCACAAAACTTCAATCGGTCACAGTTTGTCAGGTTGTCCTTTGGATCTCACGATGTGAACCATGTGCTACCAATCTAATGTTTCAGAATGCTCTTTAATATGTGCATTCTGGACAGTGCTGTGGAAATCTCATTTCCGATCAACAAGGTTTATGAGCTATTTCTCTTGTATTTATCTTTATTTTTCCTTTTTTCCTTGAGGCTAACTATTGTTTGCTTGTGAGCGAATAATTGTTTATGTTAGTGTTAGCTCATAAACCCCAAATGTTTGCTTAAACTGACGAACAAACGGACAAACAGACGAGACAGCGACTAAAACGTGCCTTTTTGCGTGCAAAAGAATTCCAAGATATGCATGTTAGAACTGTTATTTTAAATGTTCATCTATAATATATTTTCTTAGTCCTGGTTCTAACAGGTAGACGTCAACATTTGCTTTTGTTATACTGTTTGCTTTTTGTTTTTGAATGAATATATCAAATTTCTGCACAATAATACACATATTAAAAATACGACCTTGTTAATTTCGTGATTTTATGCATATAGGTTGCGTTGTTTGTAATAACCCACACATTATGTGCACCATTCCTTTGTGCAATTTTTTCACATGTTCATTCCCGCTAAAATATAATAATGGTTACTTGACATACAACAACACCTGGGACATATAAAATCTAATTACAGAGACATCTCTCTACATGTCATGATAACCCTAGTTCTAGCATGGACTTTATCCTTGAATGGAAGTGGGTAATCAGGGTAAAACATGACATTTCCCCTTAATCACAAAAGCATATTTTGGACGTTTCCAAGTTGAGGCAAATGTACACAGGATCAAATTATTTCAGAAAAAAATGGCTTACTTCTCTCTACTAGAGTAGAAAACATTTTAGATTTTAGCAAAAGAAATAATCGCTCTTTATGAGCAATAGCTTCTTTTGCCACAATCATTTCAAAAGGTGTCTGCTTCAGATGCGGGAAATGCGGTATTATACGGTAAGGGGTTAAAGGAGTGTTGTTATGAAAGGGAGATAACTTTTTTCTATTTCTTCATGTATACTTAGTATTGAGTATGGGGCAGATCAACTTGTCCCAAACCCTTTATGCCCCAGTGTATTTGATAAAATCATGTGTATGTTTAAGTTTTTGTGTTTTAACAACAGCAGAATCTACGGCGAAGATTTGGTACCAGTGAAATGCGTTTAAGCCCCCCACGGTGGCGTAGGTTGCTGTCCGTTCAAAGGCGGTGGTTCTGTTGTAACAGTTGTAACAGTTGTTGGTTTATTGTTCATTTTTGCTCCAATTATTTGTGGGGGCTCTGTGTTTGGTCCTTGTTTTGTTATTTAGTACTTATGGCAGTCTAGTTTTGCAATCATCTAAATGGGAAAGAGCAGGTGGATTTGCTTTAACTGTCTTTCTGATGTCTTATGACAGTCTTTGTTCTGTGGCTCCTCCTCACGGTACCATGGGTTTGTCTGCGGTGTTTGATTGTGGTATTTCCTGATCATACTCACGTGCTTTTTTATTCGCAATAGGAATGCAGAAATGTGTTGCCACGACGATAAACAGCAAACAAACAAACAAATCAAATGACAATCCAAGGTATGGAGATCCCTGATTTGACGTTCTTGTTGAATGATGTTAGAAATAGTCTTGTGCCACATTATACAATAAAGCATACAGTACATAGTAAGAAATGTACACATGTACCCTTTCCTCGTCACTCATTTTCAACTTCCCGCACCATGTGACAGGAGTGTTTCAACTTCTTGGGCCGTCATTGACCTATATTCTGTAGGCCTATTTATGTTCGTGCGACAGGAATGTTTAACTTCCCGCACCGTGTGGCAGGAGTGAAACAATATTTGAACTAATAGATTATAAAAAATAAGTAAGAGTTATAACTCATAAGTTATAAATATTAAGTTATAAATCATAAGTAATAAATGTCCCTCCAGGGCTTCCGTAATATTTTTTTGTCACTGATTGTTCTAGTTCTGCTTTCTCCGGAAACTAAAAAATATGAAGGTATTTTCACTCGGTATCTCTTGTTTGTTGAAGTGCATATGTTTCAGGGACATATGATGCATCAGTACTTATTTTCTTTGAGCTGGACGGGTACAATTCATTATAACTACAGTTGCGCACTGTACTCTATACAGCGCCTTAGTCAACTAAGCAAACATGACACGACTTTTCTCATTTTTTACATCTGCATAAGACATGTTTACATGAACAAGAATCACATAGGTTTGCACCTGAATATATAATTATATCTGGAAACAAAACTGCACCTCCTTGTGCCACTATCATCTGTCAACTTAATGGGTTCACGTGAAACGCATAATGTGTCAAAGCCTAATGACATTTTCGAATAGGGTAATTCTTATAGACTATTGATATTGTTAAGTACTTGATACCCTACCAGTTAAAACCGGCTGCCTTAGCTTAGGATATTATAACTGCCATTCACTTTATAGCTAGCAGCTTCAAACTTGGTCAGCTGATAGATTACTGGGCAAAATGCTCTTCGCATATCTGGCCGTTAAAATATTGCAATACTTTAAGGACATCTCGCAAATTATTATAGCTATCTCAAAAAAATAATATCCAGAGTCCTGCAACGTTATGTTGGCTATATTACCAATAGCAAAATTATTTTTAATTCTTATTGAGAATAATACATGCAATTTATTACATCTAAAACATTATATGCACAAACCAATCACAAGGAGAATTCGTTGCATAGTGAATAAATCGCTTCTCCACATGCATGGAGGTTGCACGTTTAAACACCATCACTGTACCTTGTTTTTTCCCCTTTTTTCGATTTTATATTTTTATTTATATATAGATACAATTGTTTGAATATATTTCATAATCATTTCCAAACCATTTGGGTTGCTGAATATAGCCTTAATGACAGCATACAATACATACTCAACTGAGTTGATGCATTCAGTGGCATCTCGCATATGCGTTTTCGTGTTTGATAATGTCCCATTTGATGGACACTTTGTATAAATGTTAAAACTGTTTCCCAAGTATGCTTAAAGGTTACATGTGAAAATATGATACAATAAAAATGAAGAAAAAGAAATAAAAGCATTAATGGGATTCGAACCTGTGCACAATGGAAATGAATGGATTTTCTACTGCTAGTGACTGACTATACCTACTGAGCTATACAAGCTAATAACAAATCGTTTTCAAAACTACACCTGTCTGTTGAATATGCCAGCCTAATATTTCGATGTCACTGTTTACAAATAAGCAAATGTAAATAAACTCATTCAAGCAGGATATTGGCAGCACTATAGGACCCTCAAATTAGGTCAGCGGATAAAAGATGATGGGTAGTATAGCTAGAAGCTTCAAACTTACCGGTAAGCTGACCATTGCCTTATAAAAGAGTACCATCGTATGGACAAGCAAAAGGTTGAGGCACAGTGTGTCATAAACATCATTTCTAGTTTTTTTTTGTGTAAAGTTTCTGGCTACGCCCTACTAAGAACCAATGCAGGGATGGCCACATTGAGGCTGCATGCATAGGATCATAACCAAATATCAAAGAGACAAACTATTTTATTTTTTATAATATGGAAACAAATTATAAACGTATTTCCAAAGGTCCGTGACCTATAAGCAGAAAAAGGGCATGTAAATCGATCCAATATAATATTGTTTTAAATGACAACATTATATCAATAATGGTCGTACATTGGTTGAGGTGTAATGGTCAAACATATCTGTATTAGTATGTAGTCTGCATTATCAATGTTTTATAACAATGTTATAACACAGGGTATATTTTTTTATCAAACCTGGACTTTAACTAAAAAGAATGCTTTTTTACATTTTTCATAGTACTTCATATCAATGGAAATGTATGGTGCTGGGTTATTCAATAAGCAGTGCTTATTATCATTTTCGATTATTTTCAGAATTACCCCGTTTGTGATAGGGATCAAACAAAAGTTATGAAACTTGCCATGCCGACAAGACTAGACACCATACATGAAGTAAGTATTCTAGATGGCATGTCTTTTAAACATTGTATGCAATTTACAGTACTAGTATACGAAATATGATAAGTAACAACTCGTGAGCTTTCCCATTAGTTTGGTCTTTGAAAGCTTAAAACAGCTGTAAGCATATGTAGGGCTCGACGCGAGAAAAGTAAGAAAGACGGCAAAGATCAGGAATCGATACAATCAGGTACCACACCTGACCCAGGACACCAATGGGAAAGTAACAAACCCACAATTAGACGTCACAAATGAGAGCCAAGAGGTCAGCCCTTACCCAGCAGGTTACCATAAGGCATCAATAAACAGACGCGTACGAAAGCATAGCAAACACAATATAGAAATAACATGAATGATCCACAAACCTGTCTTCTTGGTTTCTGACAAGTTCATACCAAAACTGTCTGCTCAGCTACAGAGACTAGCTAGAAAAATGAAATTTTGCTACAAGCAAGTTTTGATATGATACGTTACCGAATGGCAAAGTGATGATCAGAATGCAGGACGCAGATGCGCAGGCTGTTCTACACATTTGCTGTTGGCCAACTCCAAAGACAGATTTTCTCGAATTGAGGCGCAATGATATGCTTACCTTCGAAAAACAGCAAATTGCATATACATCTACTACACCAGCGTCACTGTGTTGTAGTCCTTGAGCAAGACACACTTATCCTTGCTTAGTACTGGTTCAACTCAGGAAGAATCGTCCCTAATAACTGAAAGATTGTTGATGAGACGTGAAGAATCAAATCAAACAAACAAATACTCGTAAACAAACATTTACATCTAATACGGCTATATCCAAATGTTCAGTTATTTTCATACTCTTATGCATACAGTAAAAAGTATGTGAGTATGATCAGGAAATTCCACAATCACATACTGTAGACCAGCCTATAATACCCGTGAGGAAGAGCCACAGAACACTGACAGTTACAAGACATCAGGAAAGCAATTAAAGCAAAACAACCAGCTGTCTCTTCTCCATCAAGATAATTGCAAACTAGAAAGGGCACAAAGTAATGTATACCAAAACGAAGTCCAAACACAGAACCGCCACAAACAATAGGAGGTCATAAAAACAATGAATCAACAACAACAGAACCAACGCCTTCAACAGGAAAGCAGCCTAAACCACCGGGGTCTTAAATGCATTTTACTGGAGTCAAATCTTCGCCCTAGATTGTATTGTTGTTAAAGGACAAAAACTGTTTATCTCACAAAGAAGCTTCATAGGTAAACAGAGAAACATCTAATCAAATTAACAAACTATGATGAAACAAAGAAAAGTGCTTAAGACTCACATATAGTAAGAGCTAAAGAAAACCTCAAGTTGAGCCATGGTGGGCCCAGTCAAAGAAAAGCAACAGGCACTAACCAACGCATTTTACGTCAGGGCCGCCATTGAGTCTGAGGCCTGACCCACCGCAATTAAACGAGAAAACACAGCTATTAACCTTGGTTGGGTTTACAACCAACCATGCAGACTGTCGTGTGATATTTATTTTAGAACCCCATTTTTATAACATTAATTATCTTCTTTTCTTAATTGATCACTAAAATTAGGGTTTCCAACATCTCTTTTGAATTTATAAAGTACATCACCATAAAATACCGGGTCTGATAATTGCCTTGTTCCACAAGAAATTTTAAACTAATATTGTATTTAACAATCAATTCTGAGTGTCTGTGAGAAAATTTAGATATTGCTTAACCAAGTTTATGGTATCGATAACCTTGTTTTAATGTCTTAGAAATCAAAAATTAGTTTCTATTGTTGAATTCTCTAACATAAGAATTTACTCCAAGAAATGGGAAATTAACTATTAAACAATTAAAATCATCCCGTTTTATTATAAATTTAGGATGAAACTATGTCATTTGTTATGGACAAGTCCAAGTCCAAAAGGGGCTTCAGTATCAAAGGGATTTGCCTTATTCAACTGAAGTTCAGTGGGATATATCTGACTTACCATTTGTTCGCAATAAGGATTGTCAATATTAAAGACGTATGCGGCTAATTTCATTGGACACAATTTCTGCGTCGGGAAACAAGGAAAGTTGTTTGGGTCAAGTCTTTCGACCATTTACGATTTCGGATCAATACAGTTTTTCAGAAACTCTTCTTTCAGATGGATATTTCCACATTTTTCTTGACAAAATGAAGTAGCTAAAATGTGTCCGAAATATCTATTGACCCTTTATCAGAATCGATCGTGTTAGTATCAAATACGGGTAAATAGATCAGGCGATATCAAACAATGTGAAAAATCTATTTTTTTCTCTGATTACGAATACGAATATAGCCGATACTCAGATTATTTGTCCAATATGTACGATTATTTCGAGCCACGCACGACCTGACTTCATAGCCTAGTGGTTAGCGTGTCGGACTTTGGAATCAGAGGCCCAGGGTCGAATCCCAGGTGGGTACCTATTATACATTGTTTTCGTTTTCTTCTTTTTAGCGTTATAATGCTGAGTTACTTCATACAAGTAATATGCGATATATAAATGACAAAAATGAACACTCTTTAACGTTTAATATTGAATTATCCTCGAAATCTGTGGGGGTGGGGTTAAATTTGACCCTCCTGAAAGATAATTAGTACGGTGACCCCCAGTGTCTTTCTTTTTTCTTTAAGGTAAAATAATATTCCATGAAAGAAAAACAAAATTTTAAGATTTTCGATGTCAGATTTTTAATATTTATAATTTACTCTAAAAATCGAAAGTCTATTTTGGGGTATTTCCAAAATATATCATGCAGTATCTTGTTACGACTTTGGAAAACCATTAAATTTTCACGTTTTCTAATAACTTTGAGGCCATAAGCAATAATCAAAATTGAAATAAAGAAGCTGGATGACAATTACAACTATTTTATCTTAACGTTAAAGAATTAGGTTATGTCCAAAAATTGGTCAAATGCTGAAAACTTCCATATGAGATTATGAAAAAATTAGCATGTGACATATCCTTTTCATCATAGATTGACAGTCCATGCATAAAAAAACTGTATGCAAAGTATTGAAAATATTTAAATGTGGAAATAATTTAGAAGCATATGTCCTTAAGCAAATAATATAGATATTTTGAGGTAAAGTTAAATGCAGCAACAACACCATCTTGAGTATTTACAAAACACAGCAACATGAAGTATCTCTCATAACAAAAGAAAACAAGTCTGCAACAAGAGGAGCACAATAAGTACCCATTCGAATACCTACAATTTGTCTATAAAATTTTGAGCCAAATTTAATAAACATGTTATTCAAAAGATAATGGAGAGCATCACAAACTATCTGATGGGACTACAAATTATATCTTAGGTTGCTCAGAAGTGATAAATGCGCGTTTCCCATTACAAGCCAAAGGAAGTGAGCCCTCTTTGTTAAAACTGTGTTTGATTTATTCTATTAGTGTTTCTTTGATTCGATTATGAGGCAATGTAGTATAGAGAGTAGAGAAATCATATGTAGACAAACTAGATGTTAGAAAACCTTTAGATTTTAATTTATTAAGAATCTCACCCGAATTGTTAATAGACCAAAATAGTTTTTTCATTCCTCTCACAAACAGTTTCACAATATGTTATACATAGTTTCCAATCGCAGTAAGGCAAACAGTCAAAACTTCACATACATACATACATACATACATACATACATACATACATACATACATACATACATACATACATACATACATACATACATACATACATACATACATACATACATACATACATACATACATACATACATACATACATACATACATACATACATACATACATACATATTATGTACGCGAGTACGCACGCACGCACCCTCCCACCCACCCACCCACCCACCCCCCCCCCCCCCCCCACACACACATACATACAGTTTATTCAGTCTTTAGCATAAAATAGCTCATCACCAACTCAGTAGTTGTACATTAGCTAGAATTAGCCATTAAACGTCACTTATAGGTAACCAGTATAATGTAAGAAGCTTTCTATTGACCTCACCACCAAATACACCAAACTTAGCCACCATAGGGCACCGATGTCTACATGTATCATCGAAAGAATTCTCGTCAAGGGTATTATTGTCGTACATTTTATAGACGACCACAACGTTTGTTGCAGCCTTATCTGCGGCCGCTAAAACAAATTTCCGATGGAATTCCTGGAATTCTTTCTTCAAACTTCTAAAAGTGATTGAAGAATTAGGCGGAAGAAGATCTAAAATCTGGAAGAACATAAAAATGCACTGGTTTCTCTGAGCATAGCTGGCAATCTCCATTATCACAGTGTCTGACAAACTCTAAAAAAAGGCTCACATGTACATGTAATGATGCCAATTATACTTTGAAAAATGACTTGCACACTATGTAAATAGAGGATCTTATATGAATGCTCATGTTTTATTGAATTTATTAAACGAGTTGGGGAAAATAGATAATATGCGAGGTTCGCAGAGCATTTTATCTCTTTTTCGCAAGGAGTTTAGATTCTATTTATCATATGATATGACTTGGACATGATTTTCTTACGTCAATTTCGCGAAAATAAAAACCTCGTGAAAATTTCCGAATTTACAGTAAACGGTATTGTTACATTCAAAGCAATTGAATAGACTTGAAAATTTCAATCGACAATTTCCTGGCCAGCATGCAATCACGGGCCACTATCGCACCACCAGCAAAAATACCATTTGAATGGGGGGGCCAATGGCGGCCAGTTTATATGCTTAAAGTACTAGGTACATTTCATTTCAAGTGATACACCCAGAATAGGATTATATAACGCATATCCATATATATCGATAGGCGTTATAACTCTATTTCAAGTTTGGATTTTAACTGTAATTTCAGGCGGAACCAAATAAAATCACCATCTACTCTCGGAATGGACAGACTGAAGCTTTTGATGCAGGCGCAATGACAGAAGAGCCGAGTAATGTACAGCAATCGAATACGCTGGACGATACAACGATGGTAAAATTTCAATATTTCGTGGTCTAGTCGCCAAAAACTAAAATATTGAGCCAGTGCATGAGATTTCCAACAATGTGGTATGTGCGCCCAGCAAAGCTTCAGATCAGCCTGCGCATACGCGCAGTCTGATCAGAGTCTTTGCTAGTCGCTTGAGTATTCTTTGATTGTTAAGCTACTGACTGAACACAATTTGGAGTTTCTAAGCTTAAAAGAAGGCTGCAGAGGCTGGTCCGAGTCTACACATGTCAAAATGTCAAATTGTTGGAAATCTCATGCACTGGCTCAAATTGTGTTGCACCAGTCAGCGCATCCGTAAGTTCTGAAAGTGCAGTATTCGGTGCAGCGAATTTCTCTAGTTGAGCAGGCTGGCCTAAGCTTAACTTGGCGAAAGGTGCCCTTTAGAAAAAGAAATTCTACCTCTTTATGATGATAATGGAAAGCACAACAACTACGAGGGGTGTTCAAATGTGAATGCAACCAGCTTCATAACATTCTTCACACATATGGTACAACAAATTGCTGTATGTTTCTATAAAGGATTATATGTCAACTTGTAAATCTCTCCAGGCATAAAGAAAATACAATATACTTATCGAGTTATAGCCCTTTGGATGAAGTTTACTCTAGTACACTTACAATCTCAATGTTTCAAACATATGTACAGTGACAAAGACGGGCGTATAAATATTTGATAAACAGGTGGAAGTTCTTGATTTTTAATCAATTATCCCCATATTTCTATAAAGAGGCTGTGAAATTTACGAAAATCCGACACATTTCTGTTACATTACATTGAATCGTTTTCACTAAAGTATCCTAATTTTTGCAAATAAATGGTAAACAAACCACAATTTTTCAGTTTTTTAGTTATACTTATCTCTACTAAAATGTGAGAAGCAACATTAAACCTAGTTATAACTCAAACCCAATATGTTGATCGTTAGTTTGACTCAGTTCTTGCTACAGATTATTAATTGATAGTGGGTAATTTCTAAACGCCAAAAATCCTTTTTATTAAAGTACGAAAGATGGCAATGTTCAGGAATCAATACAACAAGTACCACACCTGACCCATGATACCATATGAGAAAGTGACAAAATCACAATTAGACATCACAAACAAGCGCCAAGAGGTCAGCCTCTTCCCAGCAGGTGACCAGTAGGCAGCAATAAACAGACGAGAAAGCATGACAATCAAAGACATAAATAACATAAATTATTCACAAAAGAAGTACTGCCTTGGAACAGTCAGCAAAAATATTTTACTGGAGGGCTAAAACAAGTTTCAAGGCGCCAACCTCACCCTTAGCCCAGATGTGGATCAAGACACATAAGGATTTGGTTTGCAAGAAAGACCCCTAGATAATCCATGCATCATCTCCTAGAACATATAAATCAAGATAAAAAGGAGACAAAGCCAAGATATGTTCAACAGTACATAAAATTGAATACCAGAAAAAAGAAATCCAACAGGTATACCCGGATGGGCCTGACAACAGCCAAAAGCATCAGACCCCGTCTCATCAATAGATAAGTCTTTAAGTCGGAAGTCCAAGTAACCAGTGTGCAAACAAAGAGGAGAACAAAGTTGCCAATCATGATTGGGTTGACCACCAAGCATGCAGTCTGTTGCAATACATCAAAGTTGTAGTCAATGTTTTAAGAATGGGAAATTATTTTAACAAACTGCCCTGAAAAATTATTAGAGTCAACAAACTTCTTCAATTTATACACCAAGTCACCATAGGATTCAGGTTCTGAAAGTCCTTGGCACAAGAAAGATTTAAGTACAACTTGGAATTTAGATATTAAATCATAGTAGCGTCGGTAAAATTTAGAAATGGTTTTGGGAAGTGTCTGATACCCATAGCCTTGTTTAAGAAGTTTCTGAGTTAACGATTTATTGGGAGTGCTTAAGACAGCAACATGGCTAGATGCTCTAGCAAAACGAATGAGTTGAGAGATATAGACTCCACAGGATGTAGAGCGAGGAACATCACCATCTAAAATG
This sequence comes from Loripinus fragilis, assembly GCA_964019695.1. Lineage (NCBI taxonomy): Eukaryota > Metazoa > Mollusca > Bivalvia > Lucinida > Lucinidae > Loripinus > Loripinus fragilis. Next base: position 16,635,133 of record OZ026518.1, on the reverse strand, counting down.
GTAAATTGACAGATTCAAAATCAAAATCGTCATGTTGACATTAAATTTTGGTAGAAACAATATAATTAGAAATAGATAAATGCAAGTCTAAAAACGTGGCTTCGGTATCAGAGGTATTAGCTTTATTAAGTTGGAGCTCTGAATGGTATATTTGACTTACCATATTGTCAAAATATACATTATTAATGTTTAAAATATCATCCAAATATCTAGATGTAGTTTTAAAAGCGTCCATAATATCAGCCTGCTTATCATCAGAAAGAGACATCATAAAGTCCCTCTCATAACAAAACAGGAATAAATTGGCAACCAGGGGAGCATGATTAGTGCCCATAGGAATCCCAACTACTTGTCTATACAAAAAAATGTTGGCCAACAAAACGTTCAGCTCATCACATACATTTTGACAAGACAATGCATGAAATTTTTCAGGTTTTTCCAAAGTAAATAATGCGTTTCTGTCGTTACATGCAAGGTAAGGAGCGCCTTCTCTATAAATAATTCTTTCAACAAGATCAATAAGTTAAATTTTATTCAAATCATGAGTTAAAGAAGTGTAAAGATTAAAAAATCACAAGTAGACTAACTGGTTGCATTTCAGTTTATCTAAAATTTCGCCTGAAATTTAAGAGACCAAAATAGATTCTTGTAGCTTTCTTATACCTTTTCACAGTACTTAATAAGTTTTTGATCAGCTGTAAGACATGAGGTTAACAATTTAGAAAGTTCTGTTGTAAAAGACCAAAAATTACAATATATCTTGCTTTATATGTGTTTATGGAGTTTAGGTAACCAGTAAAACGTAGGAACTCTGTATTGGTTTTCTTTAGCTTTGACACCAAAATGTAGCGCTGTATGACAACCATGCCCATTGACAACCACCCTCTCACTCAAACAAGGCTGCAGTTTATAGGCATTGGGGTCAATGAACTCATGTTTAATACTATCGATATAATACATTTGTCAAACAAATACAGCAATGTTTATCTGTTGGAACCAAAACATAGTTCATATGAAAATCCTAGATACCTCGTTTAAGATGACAAAAAGAAGAGTTATGTTTAGGGTAAAATATGTAAAATGAAATTCGAGTATCAACAATTTTAAAAATGTTGATCTTCTATTCCTTAAGTGTATCAGGTTCAACATTTTTTCGTTTACATCAACGATTACTAAAGTCATTTAAAGAAGCAGCTATCTCTCCACGACATTTAGGGAAATCAATATTAGAGGGAAATCTATATTTAGGGCCTTCAGAAATAACATTTTGAACTAGCGTTAGGAATGTCATTTAGATTACCTGTAATGACATGTCCTGCAGGGGGATATAAATGATTAGAATTTTCACAATCTCAGATGTCCAGAGTATTGGACTCTTTATTTATATAAATTAAAATTTTATTAAAGTTAAAAATAGTAGATCTAATGGGTTTGTCACATCTATAGCAAATGATTGGATATTCTAAATTATTAAAGTAATTTGGAATATATGTAACCATTGAATTAGAAATGCCTTAAGTGTATGGGGTTATAATTTATACTTAATTCATCTTTCATTACATTGCGGCTTTATTCTTAAATTAAATGTTAACTTTAAGTTTGACCACTATAGGCATTATTTAGAATAAAATTACTCAGCTGGTCTTGAGGACGAGACGGATTACATACACTGCTCAACAAAAGTTTAGCACAGTTTAATAAAAAATAATTTTTATTTAAAGAAACGGTTTAAAGTTATCAAATATCTGCTGAAATGATGGTTTGATATGTGATAAAGTTGGGGAAAGCAATTGGTGTACTTTAATTGGATTTCCACTGCATCGTCCGTTGCTTTAAACAAGAGAGGGGTCAAAATGTGTTTCAACTCCATTATTGGCAATACAAAATTGATACAGCATTGGATTATAATGTCTTTTGTTTTCCCGCTTGGTCGAATCGGCAATTTTGAAAAACAGATTAAGGTCGTCACCATTGAGCATTTGAAGCCAAAGTTGAGTCTTGAAAACAACGGACGTCGCTGTAGTAATGACGTTTAAAAGTCAAAAATAGTAGTTTTTTCGTTGTGTAGGCATGCTAAATTGAAAGGGGTTTCGTGTTTGAGATGATGCCAAAAGAGAGACAGTTTAGGGAAAGGTAAATTTCTAAAAAGAAATCCCTTGGTATTTAATTCATAAAAAAGTGACGTTAATCTGAAGTAGAGGCTAAATTAAGGCGGTAACGCTATCTAAAGAAGACGTTTTCAAATGACCAACTATAACAGAAATGTTCCAGGTGCTTGTGTCAGTCAAGCATCAAATAGATTCTGTAATCTCTTAATTCTGTTAGCTGAAAAGTCAAAAAGTGGAAAATGCCATTTTAACGTCATAATGGAACGGTAAAACGTGGCATAAACGGGTATCAAACTTTGACGTTTTCAACGTTTTTCGTATTGAAAACCTTTTGCTTTACTCTAGATTCAAAAGTTCTAATTTCTGATGTAGACATGTATTCTTTACATGCCCATGACATCAAATTTAACGTCGATTCACTGACGCTTAACCAGATTACGTTTTGTCTGGCGGACACAAAAAAACGTTAACATCAAGATCCCCATACATGTTGATAACATTAAAATAAAATGTTTCATGTTCATTCAAAGTGGGGCATCATATTAAAATCCGTGCTAAACTTTTGTTGAGGAGTATATTTTGATGCAAACTCGTCATTAAGAAACAGAAAAATGCTGTACGCGTCTATTTTTTTGTGCCTTGTGGTCACCTGCTGGGAAAGGGTTGACCTCTTCGGTCTCGTTTGTGGTGTCTAACTGTGAGTTTGTCACTTTCCCAATTGTATCCCGGGTCAGGCGTGGTATTTGATTGTATTGATTCCTGATCTTCGAACCCTTACTTACTTTGATATTATAAGTGATAACTCTGTAAAAAGAGAACGACACATTTTGAAAACTCCCTTATGACATATACTTAGCATATTTCCAGCAAAACGCAAAGAATAAGATACAAATAATAATATTACTCAAAATGAGGCTTATTATAAAATCAATGACGTCAAAAACGTGCCTGTTTACTCGAGATTGAAACAGGAATATACAAATTTTTTCATGCAACTAAATTTGAGAGTGTTAACAAAACTTGTATCTAAAATAGTAAGTGAGTATGATCAGGAAATACAACAATCACAAACTACAGACAAACGTATGGCAGCGCAAGGAATAGCCACACAACCATCACGAGACGTCGGGAAGACAAACCAAGCAAAGCAACCAGCTCTCTATTCCTCATCAAGATGATTGTAATTAAGTTACATACAACAAAACTGACAACAATTAAAAGTTCCACAACGGAAGTAACAATCAACAACGAATCAACGCCAACAGAATCACCGCCTTAGAACGGACAGCAGCCTAGGCCACTGGGGGCTTAAATGCATTTTTACTGGAACCAAATTTTCTCCCTATATTCTGCTGTTGTTGAAGCGCAAAAAATGTTCGACTCGCATGTAGGCCTTCTATTTTAATGTATCATCATGATGAAACACTCTAATCAAATTAACACACTACGATGAAACAAAGAAAACGGCTCACGGCTCACAGATAGTCTGAGCTTAAGTAAACCTCAAGTTAAGCCACGGTCACGACGATGGGCCCAGCCACAGATAAGCTACAGGCACCAACCCACCGATTAAAGCTTTACGTCAGAGCCTACATTGAAACTGAGGCCTGACCCACCGTCATGCAATTAAAGAGGAAAACATAGCTAGAACCCGTGATTGGGTTTAAAAGCAGGCATGCAGACTGACGCATGCAATTGTGGTGTCAATTTGTCTCAAACTGACAAAGATTTGACACTATATCTGCACATGTACCAAAATGTGTTTTGCAGTATTTCAGTATATTGGAATGGCTTTCATATTAGTGTTTGTAACTCGATGAGTATATTGTGTGCTTTTTTTATGTTTGGTGCCAGTTAAAAGGCGACGAAAAGTTCTTTCTAGAAAGGTATGTCATTTTATTGTAGCATATATGTGAAGAAAGTTATGAGGCTGGTTACAATCATTTTTGAACACCCCTCGTATCACAATGAAGACAAATTACATTGCAGATCCAGAAAAATTAGTGTTTATCAGCCACCCCTAATATTAACTGAATTGTTTCAACATAACCTAATAAATGTTTCCTATCTCACGACATGTTACCTTTATCAGGTCATGATGACGTTGCACTTTTTGAATGACGTCGCTAATGACGCTGAATCAACACAAAAATAAAAAAAAATACGTCATAATCGCTAGTTTGAAGAGTTTTCAACAAAGGGTAAACTGATAAATAGAATACCAGGTTCGCGTCTTTTGATATCAAGTTTACCAGGCTCGCCTTTGAGAACGCATGTTGAATCGCACGGCAAGCCTCGCGATGTCAACAAGCATTCTCAAAGCCTTGCCTGGTAAACCTGATATCAAAAGACACTCACCTAGTATTCTCTATTTATCAGCAGTGAATTCAACTTGTTGAGAAGAGCAGTTTAGCTATCTGTAAATTAGATCATATCTATATGACTTGTGAAGTTGTCACTTTCCCATTGGTATCCTGGGTCAGGCGTGGTGTTTGATTTTATCGATTCCTGATCTTTGCCATCTTTTCACTTTACAGTGAAACATAGTACAGCTAAACTTTTCCAATTGATACAATGTCACTACGTTTTTTTTTATTTGCAACCCACTCGTAACCCAAGTAAGCCTAGCATCTTTTAGTTTAATCAAGGAACCGCGTAATGTGTTATCTGATCAGGGCCTTCACTGTTTGCTTACAGCATGTTCTTTTAAAATTTGCATAAAAAATGAAAAACGCCATCAAACAACACTTAAAACGGATATAAGTTTAACATATTTTATAATATTTGAAATGACTTTAATGTCAATCATCAATCGGAACTGCCCTGGCCAAGTCCGCGAAATTCAGTGGAATCAGACCTAGGATGTACATCGAGGATTAACTTTGATAACGCGAGTGATAACGTGACGCTGACGTTATGTAACGTGACGCTGACGTCACAGAAACCATGTTGACACAATAACAAGTGTGAATGCAGCACAACAAAGGGTTATATTTCAAGAAGTTTAATTTTTTTCAATAAAATATCGCTTTAGCGATATTTTATTGAAAAGTACATAAACTTCTTTTATTCTGCTAATTAAACTTTTCGGATAACCAGAATAATCTATTTTAATAGAGCTGAACCCACATGGTACAGTACGCCAGTTCTGGCTAACGAAATGAAGCTTTTTGGTACATAGTACTGTGCATAAAGCTCCTTACATACACCTGAGCCATGATTCGATTCTCGAATTGTAGCAGACTTTCCCGAAAGTGTCAATCATGTTTACTGTTTTTATTAAGCTACCGTTTGTCAATAAAAACTGTTTGTCTAATTTTGAGTGGCTGTTACACAGGCTGTACTGTACTTTTTACCAATGGAGCCTCGATGTATTTTGTGTTTTTCCAGCTGATTAATAACATAACGTTTGTGGATGCACCAGGAATCTATGATACAGATGAAAGTTTCATCAATCTGCAGTCACTAATACAAGATAGTGATGCTTTCGTTTTCGTTATCAGCATTGCAGAGAATGGGGGTGTAGCAAAAGACAGGGTAAGTCCATATTATAAAGAGGACATTATTTTTTTTCATTAAATCATATGCCATTTATTTCATCGAGTGAAGCGAAACATGCGTATTTCAGTTTGTCTCTTCCTCACGATACCATGGGTTTGTCTGCAGTTTGTGATTGTGATATTTCCTGATCATGCCCACTTACTATTTTTAATAATTTTTCAGCATAGATTTTCAAAAAAATAACTCCTTATAAAAAGTTGGTCATAACATTAATGTATTACAACATACTACATGCTTGGTGGTCAACCTGTTCATGGTTGGTAAATTTGCTTTTCTCTTTAAGTGCATGTCGGTAGGTCAGGCCTCAGAGTCTATGGCAGGTCCAACATTAAGGCCTTTTAAAAGATGAGAGTGTTAGGACCTGATGTTTTATCTGTGATGGGGTCAACTTTGGTTAAAGTTTTTTATTTCCTTTACTTTGGTATACCGTTGTAGGTACTAGTGATATTGAGTAGCATAGGCTCATCACAGCCTTCGGTGCCTTAAAATGCATCTGATTTGTATTCTTTGGTTTATATATCCAAAACGTTTCACTGTTCTTCAATAGGTTATAAAGTTGATGCAACTAGTACAGCAGATATATGAAGAAAAGAACAAACATTTTAACCCTCTATGTGCCCTGTTCCTGTGCAACAAATGGGATCTGTTAGAAGATGAGTATAAGGAACATATAGAAGACAGTATCCTCAAGAAATTACGAGAATGTTGGCCAATGATCTCTAGCAAACAACTGTTTCCAGTCTCAGCATCTAAACAGGTAAGCATACAGTAAATAGAGGATCTTACATGAGTGCTCATGTTTTATTGAATTTATTAAAGGAGTTGGGGAAAAGAGATAAAATGCGAGGCTTGCCGAGCATTTTATCTCTTTTTGGCAACGAGTTTAATACGTTCAATAATACAAGAGCACGAATGTTAGATTCTATCATATGACGTTAAGATTACATTGAAATCTCATTTCTGTCGTTAAAACGTTATTATTTTGTCATTATTAACACAACGTTGTCTTGGACGTCATAACGTTTCCCGTAAATCTATAAACCACTAGTGGTTTATCAATTTTATTGCATGGTGTTATTACACTCTCAGACGCGACGTCATATGATAAAACCTGTGTAAAACTGCCACTCACAAAAAGATAAAACAGAGATCTTTATGACAAACGGTAGCTTAATGAAAGTCGAAAGTATTGTAGAAGGCATGCATTTTATCAAATAAGCGATGATTGGCCTTGAAAACCAATTGTTGGTCTTTTTGAGAATGTGCGTCCGAGGTCTGATTCCACGAAATTGGCCAAGCCAGTTCTGAATGTACCTATACACTGGTTGTGGAAATTAAAAAATCCAAGATCTCAAATTTCTAATTCATACAGTTGTATTGTCATAGTACTCGACAACACTGTTTATTTTTTTGTCCTAGTCGCGAATTTTAAACCTTGAAAATACGTCCTATAAAAATAAAATTATCTCGAAAATTCGAATTTACATTATTGAGTTGCTAGTTAAAACAGAATGCATCATACGGGGATATCACAACGTTTCACGAGAGTATGTACTATGCGCTTTTTTACACGCACTGTACTCTTTGTATGCTTGGACGCCAAGTCATATAATTCAGACTGCTTTCTGATTGTGTTTTTATTATGGCATCTTTAGCCAGTATGATTGCCTTTGTATATGTAAGCAAATGTCTAGCAAAAAATACAAGTTCACATGTGCGTACAGTCGAAGATTCAAAGCATTCTCTGTAGGCTTTAAGGACTGAGGCATGAAGGGGCTTTCATGCTATTTGTACCTATTGTTGTATACAGGCACATTTACTTTCGGATGGTGTTTTCATCTGCTGATACTGCCATCATTATGCTTGGATCATTTTGTTGTATAAACATCTGTTTTATCCCCGTTATCGTTGTTTATTCATAGGCACTGCGTCAGATTCAGGATGGCAGTATACCAAATATATATGAGAAATTCTACTATGGTGTATGTACCTTCATCGAAGACGCCACCAGCATCAGTATTGAATCAAATTGTTGGTAAGTCAGACTATTCGTTTTGTATTGATTTTCTTTATAACCGTCAAGATTAATATCAAATTATTTTATTAAATACTCGTATCGTCCTATAAAAAAATAAAGAGAAGAATGAACGTACCGAAGTATAAAAACCCCCAAATTGGTGTCACATAACAAAGTCAGGGGATATATAAATTTGGCGTTGTCCATTCATTTGTTGTTGCATCTCAGTATCATTGGTCATATGTAATGAGGTTTGGTATCAATGAACAGAATTATAGTAGGCTAATGTTCTATAAATTTAGTCAAACAGACTTGAGGTGACTTACTGAACAACTTAAAAGATACAATATCTGGTCATGTCAGTTATTTGTGACGCTCTATATGTGTTTTGGACAATCTGTTTATACGATTTGACTCAGAATTGTAAAGATATGATGTAGGCATTCTAATGTGTACTAATTGTGCTCCACTTGTTGCATTTGATTTCGTTTGGGTAGTGTTATATGACTTCAAGGTGTCTTTTCCTGATAAAAAAAATAGTTTGGTCAGGAAATGCTACAATCACACAATGCAGGCCGACCATAGCACCACAAGAAGCACAACAAAACATAACAGCAACAAAACACCAGGAAGACAGGCAAAACAAAGCAACCAGCGCTTTCTTTACAATCAAGACGACCACAAATCCAGAAAGGGCACAAAGCATAGCACACCAAAACATGAAACAAACACAGAACTCCAACAATAGGAGCAACACTAAACAACGAATCGACAGCAACAGAATCACCACCTCAGAGCAGACAGCAACCCAAACTACTCCAACTCTAAATGCATTTTATTGAACTGTACCAAATCTTTGACATATCAAAAACACAAAATTTTTAAGCTCGCATAAAGATTTACGTACCTGTGATACATACCGAAGCCGCATTTTTAGACTTGTATATGTCAATTTCTAATGATATTGTTTCTACCATAATTCATGATAAACGTGACGACTTTGATTTTGAAATTGTCAATTTCCCATTTTTAGATGGTGATGTTCCTCGCTCTACATCCTATGGAGTCTATATCTCTCAACTCATTCGTTTTGCTAGAGCATCTAGCTATGTTGCTGACTTCAACACTCGCAAAACATTGTTAACTCAGAAACTTCTTAAACAAGGCTATCAGTATCATAAACTTCGCAAAACCTTTTCTAAATTTTATACTAATAGACGATACTATGATGTAATAACTAAATTCCAGGTTGGACTTTCGGAACCTGATTTCCATGGTGACTTGGTGTATAAATTGAAGAAGATTGTTGGCTCTAATAATTTTTCAGTGCAGTTCATTAAAATAATTTCCCATTATAAAAAGATTGGCTATATCAATAATGTATTGCACTAGACTACATGCTTGGAGGTCAACCCAATCACGGTTGGTATCTTTGCATTCCTCTTTAATTGCACGCCGGTGGGTCGGACTTCAGACTCTATGATGGTTCCCACTAAAAGAGTTATCTATTGATGACATGGTAGGGGCCTGCTACTTTGGCTGTTTGTTGGGCTCACCGGGGTTTACCTGTTGGATTTCTTTTGCTCCAGTATTCAGTTTTAATTACTGTTGAGTCCTTATATTTGCTTTATCATCTTGTTATATCTTGATTTATATGTTTTAGGAGATGATGCATTGATACGTTAGGGGTCTTTCATGCAAACCAAATATGTATACTAGGCCAAAAAAGAAACGCCGCATATAATACATACATTGTATATGGGGGTCTTTAACCAATCTCTCGCAAACGATGTGTCACAGTTTGAGCGCTGATTCTTGGATTATGAGTTCCTAGGGTTGTCCTAGCTATCATTGTCGCCGGACAAAATTGATTCATCAGTTTAAACCTACGTTTTTATCGATCTTAACGTCGCGTCTTTAGGCGATGACGTCATAAATGCGCACGGTCTGACTTGTTCTAATTTGTTAGAAATGTTTTCTAAGACGTTCAATCATCATTGCATGTCACCGAAATTGTTGGGCTATCACCGATGGCATCACGCTAGCTTGTAACATTCCAATCGCCTTTTCGCGTTCAACATGTGTCCGTTTTGGCATCGTAAATTAGCAATGTGTAACTTTTAATTTTAGATTTTTAAAATGTTTTCAAGCAAATCGGATATTAGACTAGTGATTTCAGTAGTTATTACATGTGTATATCTAAATAAAATGAACATGCACGTGAAAACCTGAAAATAAAAAGACAGCAAGTACACTGGTTTGGGTTGACTGGCCCCAATAAAACAATGGTAATAATGTGTGGTAGGAATAGTAGCGAAACATAGATAGCATATGAAATTCTGTAACTCTCATTTAACACGTAATATTTTGAATCTTTATATGCGGCGTTTCTTTTTTGGCCTAGTATATGTGTCTTGATCCACATCTGAATTAAGGGTGAGGTTGGCGCCGTTAATCAGGTTTAAGCCCACAAGTAAAATATTTTACTAACCTATCCAAGGCGGTACTTCTTTTATGTTATTCTGTCTTGTGTTTGCTATGCCTTTGTACGCGTCTGTTTATATGTGCTTTGTGGTCACCTGCTGAGAAAGGGCTGACCTCTTAGCTCTCGTTTGTGGTGTCAAACTGTGAGTTGGCCACTTTCTCATTGGTATCCTGGGTCTGATGTGGTACTTGATTGTACCGATTACTAATCTTTGCACCCTTACTTACTTTTACTAACTATTGCAATGCATCGTCAAAGAAAAGCAATTTAATCAAATTAACACACCATTATAAAACAAGGAAAGGGGGTTCATGACTCACAGATAGTCATAACTAAAGAAATTTTAAAGTTGAGACATAGTGGACCAAGGCAAAGAAGAGCATCAGGCACCACTTAACCGACTAAAGATTTATGTAAGGGCTGCCATTGAGCCTGAGGCCTAACCGACCATCGTGCAATTTAAGAGGACACTATAGTTATAAACCTTTATTTGATTTACAACCATACATGCAGACTTTTGCATGATATCCATGTTATATCTAACTTTCTATGATGTTTGAATATCTTTTTGAATTATAACAAAATTAGGTTTTCCAACAATTCTGTTGATTTTATAAACTAAATCACCATAAAATACCAGCTTAAAAATGTATTGTTGCAGAAGGAATTTGACACCTATACTATACGAATTTTATTATGTCTATACCCCATATGTCATAATTTTTAGATGAAACCATATGCTGTTTGTCATTGGTCCTCAATATATCTAGATGACCTACTTGATATTGATAATATTTATTTTTTGCAAATAGTAAGTCAGATATATCCCACAGAACAAAGCCCAACTTCTTACGATACTGAAAGCCCTTTTTCATGGACTAGGATGTGTCGATAAAATGCTATACATTCATCTCAAATTCATTAGCTGATATTAATTTTGATATCATAGTAAATTCCCATTTCTTGATTTGAATTTTCTTTGCCCCCCCACCCCCCCTCTTCATATGGTATATATATTTCGTAGCTTATTCGATTGCCTATTTTATGTTCAAATGTTAGTGATTTCAAAATAAATAAACAACATACAACTAATTTAACTGCTAAGCTACTAAATTAAAGCTATCAATATCATAAACTTCAATTAGTGTTTTCTTCCACATACACTTTAAGTTAATTGTTGATACAATATGAGCCAGTGCATGAGATTTCCAACAATGTGGTGTGTGCGACCAGCAAAGGTTCAGACCAGCTTGCGCATACTGGCAGTCTGATCAGAGCTTTTGCTAGTCGCTTGAATATTATATGAGTGTTAAGCTACTGACTGAACACCATTTGGTGTTTCTAAGCTTAAAAGGAGGCTGCACAGGCTCGTCTGAGTCTACACTGTCAGAATAACACATTGTTGGAAATCACATGTCACTGCTCATATTGGTTTATTAACTTTTCTGCAGTAAGGCATATCAGAGCCAGTGTTGTATGGGGATTCAGTTTACAAATTCAACAAAAATTGTTGGAAAGCCTACTTTTACTGCTCAATTTAGAAAGATAACCAAATGTTATAAGAAGGTGTTAGATAACATAAATATCATGCGCCAGTCTACATGTTTGGTTGTAAATCTAATCCCTGTGTATGGCTATAACTTCCTCTTTAATTGTTTGATGATGCCTCATAGAAAGAACCTGATCCAAAACTTTCATTGGTGGGTTGGTGACTGGATATTGCCTTTGGCTGGACCACCATGGCTCAAATTTAGCTTTGCATTAACCCAGACGTTCCATTAGTCATAGGCCATTGTCGTAATATACTATTTGCTCCCATTATTTGTGGGGCGTTTTGTGTTTGACCCTTGTATTGCTTAACAGACCTTAGTATCATTTCTAGTTTCGCAATCATCTTGCTGATGAAGAGAGTGCTGGTTTCTTTACTGCAAGTGTCTTCTTGCTGTCAGGTAGCTGATATATTCATGTGTTTCTTCCTTTCAGTGACAGGGGTCTGTATGCAGTGTATGATTATGGCATTTCCTTGATTGTCCAAGAATGTCAGTCATGCTTTCAGATTCATAGTTGTTACTTATCTGACAGTGCACACAGTAATGTATAGACATGCAAAAGCTTTAAACAAATGCCAACGTATGTATGTCAAAGCATGTGTTACAAACAGTAGGCCAAGGAAAACAACTACCCAAGGTTGGACACAAGTAGCCAAACAGAGACATACATTTAAATGTCAACTGTTGGCAGGTGGATGGACAACTGACCAACGCATCGATAAACAATTTGACTGGCATCTCACACACTCTACATGTACATGCAGGTGTGGCAATACTAAACTGTTTCCAATAAGCATTTTAACAAAGCCTTCTTAAAACAAGTAATCTTGTTTTTGCACAGATATGTATGGGCCTTGGTGCGAGAAAACCTATCGTCCAGTGTTTACTCACAGCAAAGGCACAAACCGGCCTGCAAGTTTGCAAAGTCTGATCAGCGCTTTTGTTATTCACTTAATGGAAAGTATAATATGTTACTATACGTGAAATTTCATTTTTCTACCTAGTCTCTGTATCTGAGCAGGATTGTTGGAACATGACCTGGTTGGAAACCCCGAAGACAGGTTGTCTAGTGACCAGGCCCAATTATTACAAAATGGACCTTTCTTTAGTTATGTTTTAATTGTTTGGGGCAGCTAGTGCTCTCTCTTAACCTTTCCTGTGCCTGTGGTACTATGGGTTAGTCTGTGGTCTGTGATTGTGGTATTTCCTGATAATACTAACTTGCATTTGTTTTATTTTGTAGGTGGTTGACATCCTTCTTGGATAAGGTGATTACAATACAAAAGAATGCTGCTCAAATATTAGACGTTGCACGAAAGCAGAAAAAAGATGTAGTCAACAACCTCAAAGAGGTAAAAAGTTCTATGATCAACATGCTTGAATTCCACAAGCAGAAACAACAGAAGATCAAAGAAGAAGAAAACAAAGCTGTAAACAGTTTGCAAGAAAGAATTAAGCAAGTTTTAACAACAAAGTTACAATCATTATGTTGTTGGAGTGATTCTGATATACCTGCCCGCAATAACGGTTTGCAATGGAAGTATTACCAGCATGAGCTAAATAGACAAATAGCAAGTAGACTTGAAGAAGTCTTATTAAATGATGACGAAGTAAATCCAATATTGGATTTATTTGAAACAAATATTAAACAAGAGTTACACAGTCTAAGATATTTACTCAGCAAGGAAGACAGAAATATGGTAATGTTTCAACCATTTACTGCGTCAATAGACCTACCTATCGAAAATGCAGGTATTATGTCAAACTCAAAATACGCCTTTTTAGTTCTAGGCGTCGTTGTTACACTTCCAATCGCACCCTTCCTGATAATTCTTTGGCATTTATTCGAAGAATTTACCGTTCCTGTTTTGCAAGATGATGAACGACTCTTCAACAGAGACCCCAAAGAGTATATGGCCAAGCAAACCAGTATCTTTATTGATAAAGTTCTGAAGGAGAAACTGTTGAATATTGCGCATACAAGGCTGGAAGCTTTGTCAAGCAATGCAAAACACATGATGCAGTTTTTCTATGCCTGTGTTGAAAATCGGTTGAATGGCATAGATGCAATGCTACGACAAGTAGAGGGAGAGACCATTGTTCAAGAACATTGTGATAGACTTGGCGAAATTACTAAAGAACTATCCCAGTTTTATGTTTCCAAGATTATGAAACATGAAATTCATTCAGATATGCTTACGGCAGATATTGAAAATCCAGCCAAGCTCATTGGTAAAGTCAGTGTTAATTCATATGTTATTAAAGGTAAATACGTCTTGCTACAATATTTAAAAAGTTTTTGTCACTCAAGGACAAGTACATGTAACACAGAAGTGAATGACTTGACCTGGCCCATATCTAAAAGGAATCAAAATTCTAATCCTGCTCTCGACAAATAGTAGTTTGTAAAAAATCAATTTTAAGCTTAGGATTCTATTTTTGACTACCTTTTCTTGGTTATAAGTCTTATCTATTTGGGAGTAATTATGTTTGCTGGTGTTAAGCAGATAATGATCTAAACCAGTGCTAGGGCCATGAGATATTCTTTTTATAATTTTCGTTAATTTTCATGAACAGGCTCCAAGAAGAAAAGCCAGTTGATATCTAGATTGCTCCGTTCTGGAAGTTTTCCTTTTTTCCAAAAGGATCTGAAACAGTCTTTATACAGTATTATTGAAGCTGTTAACTCCACTTCCAGATATTAAGATGACTAACTTTATATTTATTGATAATCCTTATTTTTAACAAATGGTAGGTCAGATATATCCTACTTAAATTCAGTTAAATAAGGCGATTTCCTCTGATACTGAAGCTCCGCTTTTAGACAAGAACTTGTCCATAACAAATGACATAGTTTTTTCTAAAATTTATGATAAATGGGATGAATTTAATTTTGAAATAGTAAATTTTTCATTTCTTGATGGAGATGTTCCTCGCTCCCCTTCCTATGATGTATTCTCAACTACAAAAGAAACCCACCATTTACTTCTTAGGGCACTTTATGGTAAAATAATTTAGAAATCAAAGTATATCTTATACCATATTCTTTAACAATCAATTGTGCATCAAACTATTGTATAATGTAACATTTTTGCTTAAACCCGTTCATGGTGTACGCCAGAGTATAGACAAGGGGTCATTTCCAAAAATGACAAGTTTCAGACATTTGGTTTTCACTCGAGTTCTAGTCTTAATCAGTTCATTTTGTCCAATAACCGGTATGTCCCTCTCTGATGAGGCAATCAAGTGTGTGCAGAAGCCAAATAAACCGCGTAATTTTAGTAAGCCTGGATCTCAATACGATAGAGCAGCTGTGGGATGAGCTCTGGCGACGCATCCGGGATCGTTCAGTGCAACAACAGAATCTTTGAAAGCTTCAGGTTGTTCTTCATTTAGAATGGGCGTGGATTTCCAAGAACGTTGTGCAGCGTCACATGCTTTTCGTTATGAGGCAGTAATTGCTGCAGGATAGGGTCATGCCTGTTTTGGACGAGTTTAACTCAAGTGAACTGATTTAGACGAGAACGAGATATTCATTCTCAAGTGAAAAACTTGTCATTTTTGAAAGTGACCCCTTGTCTAAACACTGGCAAATAGCATGAACATATTTAACTAAAACTGTTACATTAATCAATGGAATGATGCAGAACTGATTGCTGCGGAATATGGTATTAATATATTTTCATTTTATGATTCTGATTTCTATAATTGCCCCGAGAAGTGACTGATGGGTTTCTTTTGTAGTTGGGTATAAATATTTCTCAGTTTATTCGTTTTGCAAGGAATGCGTTATAATGTTGATGACTTAAAAAACCGAAACTTATTTTTAACTGCAAGTTATTAAAACAGGGTTATAGATATCATAAAATTCGAAAGGCTCAGAGTTAATTGTTAATACAACATTGGATTAAAAACTATTCTGCAACAAGGCATATCAGAGCCTATATTTTATGGTGATTTAGTTAATAAATTCAAAAGAATTATTGGAAAACCTAATTTAAGTGACCAATTAAAAAAGATAATCAAAAGTTATATAAATGTTGATTCAATATTTAAATTGTTTAAAGTAACATATAACACAAAGTGGCATAGTGTAAGTAGATTTTGCCATTTATATCACCAAAACGATATTTATCAGTAGTCTATCTACTTCAGGATAATATAAAAGGTTACTATCAATACACAATTTCAAACACAATAAAGCTTGTTCTTTAGAAAGTACAGTAAAACTTGTCTAAAACGGCCACTCCCAAAAAGAGCAAAAGTCGATTTTCAAGACCAATTATAGCTTAATGTATGTCAAAAGTATTGCAGAATGCTCCAAGGGGAGCATTCTGCTATACTTTTGACCTTCATAAAGCTATCATTTTGTCCTAAAGATCTTGTTTTGTCTATTTTTGAGTGGCCGTTTAAGAGTGGTTTTACTGTATGACAATATTAACTCTATTAAACAGGTGAATACTTTGATGAACAAGCAAACAAAGTAGCAGTGAAGGTTGTGAAATGGCCTCTTGGGGAAGAAGAGGCAATATTTCGAGAATGTCTCCTTTTAAGGTAAGAAGTACAGTAGAACCTGTTTAGAACGGTCACTCAAAAATAGTCAAACCGAATATCTTAATGACAAATGGTAGCTTAATGAAGGTCGAAAGTATTGCAGAATACTCCCGCTTGATTGACCAGCATTAAGCAATATTTGGTCTGGAAAACCATTTTTGGTATTCTTTATTGTTGTTGTTTTGCACAGGTTTAACTGTATAGATATATAATTTTGTACCTATCTGACCAACCTTTGAAACCTCGTGATTGGGTTAGTATACAACAAAATTGAAAGGTATAACAACTTCAAAACCCTTATGTGTTTGCTTTTAAGTTGATAAAAGTATTGACCAACAACCCATGTTAATACTAACACTATTATTTACTCTTATATACATGCATATACCTTAACTGAGTCAACAAACAAGTGAGTTTTCGTCGGATCTAATCGTTTTGTATCTATACTTTTTCTTGAGACGATCAGTTTTAGATTACTGGAAATAACAATAGTTGTAGCTGCGACTATGGAGAGCATGGACATCCTTCCTGTATATCGACTAGTGCAGTTCTTTTTATATTCATTCTGTTTGAAAAGATTGGGTTATGTCAAACTAATACGTCCTCAACTGATGCTATAGTCTGTGTATATGTAGGTAGCTGCATGTTACAACCTTGGTGCTCATAATCAGAGGCAATTTAAAATTTGAATTTTTTTCTTATTTTGCATGTTCACTTAGTTTCCAGATTACTTGCTCTTTTTGTTTTGTAAATCAAATACAATTTTAAGAAGATGTACCAATCTAAAATGAGCGGGCCTTTGTTATTGAGCTATACACATTTCTTAGACTAAATAAATGAAAATAGTAAAGATTAATTTTTATGTAAAGCAGTTTTAAAATTTAAAAATCAATGTTTAAAACTCTATTATTTACTGGCGTGTACTTGAACGGTTTATCTAATTTATTTAATCTATAAAAGTATATTTTAGGCGTCCCAACATTTTGAGGCTTTTAAACTGAGGATTTAAAACTCAAATACATTATCATTCAAGTGTAAACACATTTAACCCTTTACTCCATGGTAACGCCTTTTGACGCCTCTGAAATATCATGTATTTGAAAATATTATTGAAAGAAAAGCTCCATGGTAACGCCTTTTGACGCCTCTGAAATATCATGTATTCTAAAATACTATTGAAAAAAAGAGCTCGATGGTAACGCCTTTTGACGCTTCTTAAATATCATGTATTTAAAAATATTATTGAAAAAAGAGCTCCATGGTAACGCCTTTTGACGTCTCTAAAATATCATGTATTTGAAAATATTATTGAAAAAAAAGCATTTGCTCCAAAAGAGCAAATGCTCCATTTGCCATATTTTCAAACTTTTCCAAAACTGACTGAAATGTTTCTTGATTTTGTTTCAATGATGCCTAAGGAAAATGATGTCATGATCTAAAAATAGCTTATATAGTAAAGGGTTAAAAAGTAAGAAAGAGGGCAAAGATTTGGAATCGATACAATCAAGCACCACGCCTGACCAAGGACACCAATGGGAAAGCCACAACTTCACAATCATACATTACAAACGAGAGCCAAGATGTTAGCCCTTTCCCAGCAGGTGACCACAAGGAATCAATAAACAGATGCACACGAAAGCTTAACAAAAACAGGACAGAAATAACATGAATGATCCAAAAAAGAAGCACCGCCTTGGAACGGTCAGTAAAATATTTTACTGGAGGGCTTAAACTGGCTTCACGGCGCGCTAACCTCACCATTACTTCAGTTGTAAATCAAGACACATAGAGGTTTGTTTTTTGCATGAAAGACCCATATGATGTGGTAAAATTTCTATGAGGTTAATTATCTGCTGTAAACAATACAGGAAACATGTAGAAATTATTAAACAATAGCATAACTTTGATATATACTTTAACGCAAAAGAAACGCAACTCTTTCTAAAATGGTAGATCCTTCTTTTTCATAAAAAAAATCAGCCATCGATAATGAAATCGCTAAGTACCGTTATTTACCTTGCATACAGCACCAAAATCAGAACACTGTGACTTATGGTTGGCGAGCTGCAAAGAGGAACGTAAGGCAACTCCCATTATTAAAGTCACAAAATTCAAAAATTGTGATAATTTTGCGACTTCGGAACCGTTTTAGTGTTTTCCTTTAGTTAGGCTATCTGGCTATCAGATCAAGCTGTTTATTTTCAAATCGAATGAGACGTCACTTTTAAGACTCAATTTGTTAAAATTTACTGACGTCATTATAACGTCAGAATGGAAATCGTGATCAAAACCATTATATGGCAAATCATAACTCAATGAGCAGGAACACAGGATATAATTAAGAAATTAGCCCCATATGATCCATGTGGAAGAAAAAAAGGATTGAAAACGGTCGCGTAACTTTTGCGTTTAAGTATATTTTGGAACTTTCCAGGCCTCGAGATAAGATTGCGTACCAGAAGATTATTTTACTTATTTCTCGACCAAAGCATATGTTGCGGGTACTCAGAAGAACCGTCTTAAGGAGACGATTCTTTTCAGCACCCAAAACATATGTTTAAACTGTTGGGTAAGAAAACAATCACGATTTTACGCTAAAAACTTGCCTAACTGGCCCTATGACTTGCTTAACTGGTCCCATGCCCTGGTAACTCAAGGCTAGCGTTATCATAAACTTCGCAAAACCTTTTTTAAATTTTTTAGACGATACAATGATTTGATATTTAAATTCCAAATTGGACTTAAATCTTTCTTGCGCCAAGGACTTTCTGAACCTGAATTTTATGGTGACTTGGTGTATAAATTGAAGATTTATGGCTCTAAAAAATTTTCAGCGAAGTTCATTAAAATAATTTCCCATTATAAAAAGATTGGCTATAACATAAATGTATTGCAACAAACTGCATGCTTGATGGTCAACCCAGTTGGCAACTTTGCTTTCCTTTAATTGCACACCCGTGGGTCGGACTTCAGACTCTATGACGGTTCAGACTTAAAGACTTATCTATTGATGAGATGATAGGGGTCTGATGCTTTGGCTGTTTGGCAGGCCCACCGGGGTTTACTTGTTGGTTTTCTTTTGCTCCGTTATTCAGTTTTATTTACAGTTGAGTCCTTATCTTTCCTTTATCTCCTTGTTATATCTTGATTTATATGTTCTTAGAGATGATGCATTGATAAGTTAGGGGTATTTCATGCAAACCAAATATTTATGTGTCTTGATCCATATCTGAATTAAGGGTGAGGTTGGCGCCGTGAAACCGGTTTAAGCCCTCCAGTAAAATATTTTACTGACCGTTCCAAGGCGGTACTTCTTTCGTGGATCTTTTATGTTTTTTCTGTCTTGTGTTTGCTATGCCTTTGTGCGCGTCTATTTATATGTGCCTTGTGGTCACCTGCTGGGAAAGGGCTGACCTCTTGGCTCTCGTTTGAGGTGTCTAACTGTTAGTTTGTCACTTTCCCATTGGTATCTTTGGTCATGTGTGGTACTTGATAGTATCGATTCCTGTTAAATGCATCAATAGCATCAGCCTGCTTATCATCAGAAAGAGACATCATAAAGTCCCTCATAACTAAACAGGAATAAATCTGCAACAAGAGGAGCACACTTACTGTCCATAGGAATCCCAACTACTTGTCTATATAGCTTGGTGCCAAAATGAATAAAAATGTTGTTCAACAAAACGTTCAGCGCATCACATACATTTTGAAATGACCATGCATTACATTTTTTAGGGTTTTCCGAAGTAAAAAAAGCATTTCTGTCATTACATGCAAGTTAAGGAGAGCCTTCTCTCTGGAAAGTTCTTTCAATAAGATCAATAAGTTTATCTTTAATTAAATTATGAAGTAAAGTAGTCTACATATCTATTTAGTCATTTCAAAATATCGTTTCTCTGTTGGTCAGGTGATTGCACACTGTTATTAATTCAAAATTGGTAAACTGTTTCAGACAGTTGTCGCAGAAACCTGAAGCTGAGAAATCAAACTTTGTGAAATTTTTTGGCTCAACATATGAAGTAAGCGAACACACCTTCAAACTTATGCTGGTTTGCGAGCTATGTGATACAGATCTATCAAAGATGATTAAGATGGATAAACTGATTGAAGCTACAGGTGTTGAATTAGATTTCCCTGGAAATGATCCTATGAAAGGTAGAGGGTGGAATTATTGTTTCTATCTGTCAATCCAGGCAGCAAATGGACTTAAATTCATACACAAAAATGGCATAATCCACAGAGATGTGAAACCAAGTAACTTTCTGGTAAGAACATATATATTTGTTTCTGAATTGATATAGTTTACATTTCTCAATTATATCATAACATCCCTCACATTATGCTTAATTAACACTAATTTATCCATTTAAAAGGACAAAGGCAAGTAGCGGGGCTGCTTTATTTCTAATTGTATAACTATTCAGTTTTAGTTCTTCTCAAATGAAAAGAAAGAGCTCATGCAGATATCTAACCCTTTGAGAACTAGACACCTCAAAACGGGTGCTATGGAAAACAGTTGTGAACCAGATGAAATGCCACACACTAAACGGCAAACTTGATCTTCAGAGAAAGATTTTTTTAATCATAACCTGTAACACCCAATTTACTGACGGGCTTTAAAACGGCAACACTAACTTCCTGTTATATCTTACAAAAACAGTTGAATGTAAACTTTCTTTGCTTCGATGATGCCATCATGAAGTGGCTTCTTCAGCCAACACATAAGTTTCAATTATACAACTAAACTCGACGACGTTATTGCTTCCTACAGTTTTAGTCATTGGAACATTTCTTGATTAGCAGAGTTTTAAGTCATCGAATGAACGGTTACACACAGATTAACGTCAAAAAAGCAGACCTGCTGTATCGCAGACCTGCCAAACAAAATGAAAGCCATTCCTCGATGACAAACAAAGTTCATGACACACATTTGATTCGTCTCGTGTTCATTGATTTAAAGAAGTAGGGATCTTTCAATGATACAATTTTGTCAAATGAACGAGTTGACCCCTATCTCAAAGGGTTTCCATTTCAATGGTTTAAAATTTATTTTTAGTAGACACGTTTTCATGTGTTACTCATAAATGCACATTCTCTAATTTATAATCAAATTGATTGCTTTGCATTCTTTTTTTGAGACATACATTTAAGCTGCTATCCTAGTGTAGCGGTTTTAAAGACCGTCAGTATATTATCCGTATCCTACTTTCGTAGTTGAATGAGAATTTGACCTGTTGAAAAAACGTGTCCATCTGTGGGCGTAACTGATTTTCCATTTGAGTCGCAACATGAAATTTCCAGCCACTTAGTATGTGCGGCCACCAAAGGCTCATATCAGCTTAACCATACGTGCAGTTTGATCAGAGCCTTTGCAAGTCGCTTGAATATTCAATGACTGTTAAGCTACTTGCCGAACAGCATTTGGAGTTTCTAAGCTTAATAGGAGGCTGCACAGGTTCGAATGAGTCTACACTTGTCAAAATGCCACATTCTTGGTAATCTAATGCCGTGGCTCATTTGTGTCAATATGAGACGCATTCATCATTTCCTGTCAGATTCCAAACAAACATGCAGAAGGGGTCGTTTAGTGACTTGCACAGATATATGTCATTAACATGCGCGGATCCAGAAAGCTTTGTCAGAGAGGGTTGACTCTGACAACGTGTATGTGTATGTTTTCTGTGTGTTTAAAAGTGTGTGCGTGTTTTTAACCTGTGTGGCTTTAGCGAAAGCAGGTCTAGTAATGGATCCACGCCGTCCGTCTGTCCATCTGTCCGTCCTTCCATCTGACTGTTCGTCCTCGACACTTTTGGGGTGCCTAGTTTGTGTAATCTATAACTCCAAAAGTTTCCATTCCTTTTTATTCAAACTTTGCATAATGATTGTTCACATATTGAAGATGTGCACCCTTTTTCTGCACATTCCATGAGTATTTTCTTATTTTTGATGTGTGTTGAGCTTAGATATTTTCCGTACAAAATGCTTAGTTGGTGTCTGGCTTGTGTAATCTGTAACTCCAACAGTTGTCAATCCTTTATATTCAAACTTTGCATAGTGATTGTTCACATATTGAAAATATGTATCTTTCATTTTGTGCATATTTGATAAATATTTTCTTATTCTTGAAGGGTGTTGAACTTAGACATTTTACCCATTCGAAATGCTTAAGAGGTGCCTAGTTTATGTTATATGTAACTCCAACAGTTTTCATTCTTTTAAACTTAGCACACTGATTGTTCACCCATTGAAGATGTGAACTTCCTATTTTGTGCACATTTCACGATTTATGTTTTTTTTTAAATTTTGGGGGGTTTTGAACTTAGACATTTTTTTCCATTCAAAATGCTTAGATGGTGTCTGGTTTGTGGAATCTGTAACTCCAGCAGTTTTCATGCCTTTATATTCAAAATTTGCAATGTGATTGTTCACACATTGAACATGTGCGTCCTTTATTTGCGCACATTTTATAATATATTTGGGAGTGTTGAACTTAGAGATTATTACGTCTACACCACCTTAGGAGTGCTTGTGTAATCTGTAACTGAAACAGATTTCATTCCTTTAAATTCGAACTTTACATAATGATTGTTCACAAATTAAGGATGTGCACCACCGACGCAGGTCCAGAGCAGAGTTTGGTCTTGTTTTTATTGATGAGGGGAGAGAGGATCCAAATACTACTAAAAGCGGGTCATCATGAGCCCACCAGCGAAACACCATTGAAATGGCATTTCGCTGGCGGACCGATGATGGCCCAACATTGGAGCTTTGCGATTTTTCAAGGGATCCGGACCAGTACTGCTAAGAAATTCAATATCTGAATGATTTTTCAGGAACGGGTCCGAACCCCCCGTCCCCCTCTGGATCCGCGCATGATAAAAACGTATTTTGATGACATTTGAACAAATACACATCTATTTTGTTTATTAATTCGGAACATAATTTGGACAACTTGTGTTGCAGGTGAAATTAATCAACAACAAAACTGTTGTGAAGATAGCAGACGTCGGATTTTCTAGACCAGTTGCTCTTAATGCCACCATACAACCCGGAACTATACTGTACAGCGCACCGGAAGTGCTACTGGAATCGTTGCATAGCTTTAAAAGTGACGTATACAGCCTGGCATTAGTATTTTACGAATTATGGTACGGTCAGATGATTCCAATGACGAAACGTGAAAGAACAGGGCGAACGTTTACAATAGCTCAGCCTGAGCTGCATGATACATATCCACCACCAAAATTGAAACAGCTTTTGAAATCTGCTTGGAAGCAAAATCCTGCTGAAAGACCACATGTTACACAGATCCTGTCTTGTTTTTCTGAACTGGCAAATGACTATCGATATTGAACGATCGAATTGTATCACACTATGCCTTGAGGTAATAAAACACTTATCGTGCTCAAATCAAATTAACATGAAATTTCAACTGCACATTTAAACTACGATACTGAAACAATAAAGATGTTTGCTGCTTTAATCTCTCCAGTGCCATTTTTCTTGCTAGTAAATGTTAAAATGCCAACAATTGTTGGCATTTTAACATTTATAAGCAGGATACATTTCATGCTCAGAAGATTGGCCATGAAAAAGTGCTATAACCTCAAGGTAGTTATTCCAGTGACTCTTCTTTCCTATGCCATGGGTTAGTCTGTGTTACAGGCTTTTCTTGGTTACATTCATTTGCTTTGGTACGTGATAGACCTAGTAGCCCAAAATTGAAGCAATTGGCATTTATCCAGGTAATAGTCCGATATCGTCCATATGCAATTTTAGGATATTAGTCCAATATGCATATGGGCGCTTTTTCCTTCAGACCGGCGGACTTTATCGATACCATTCTACGGATATACCCGAGCGCATACCTGTATAAATCATATGAGTTTTGTTTGGGAATGAATGGGAAAATAATATAAAATTTGATATTAAACACATTTTTTCTGCTGCGACATTTTTTTTAAGTTAGACACTTAATATCACTAGTATATGGACACTGCACACACAGGTTGGCATAACGTCAAATGCCGTGACGTCATCTCCCACCAAACGACCTCATATGTCCACCATTTCAACATTGCAAAAGTACTTAAGGCCATATGAACAAATTCGCATATGAATAAAAGAATTGTGAATAAATACATGAATGTGAATAATTAGATAGATAAATAAATAGATAAATAGTACAACAGTGAATATTGTCCACTTATCAAAACATGCTATTAAAGATGCATAGTCTGCAACTTTTGATCTTCTAGTTTTAGAAATAAAGTTTCTTTTTTTCAAGAATACA
The DNA here is from genome assembly GCA_964019695.1 of Loripinus fragilis. NCBI lineage: Eukaryota > Metazoa > Mollusca > Bivalvia > Lucinida > Lucinidae > Loripinus > Loripinus fragilis. The sequence continues at coordinate 16,610,565 of OZ026518.1, read as the reverse complement.
GTAAAAATACTCATATTCAGGTAAACATTTTACCATTTTCGTAAATCTTAACAAATTACCACTATCAAAACAACAGCATTTATGTTGAAAATCAACTGTCTAGAATTATTGGAGGGGCGTAAATAATTACCAAAAAGAGAAAAAACACCTATTGTAATAAGATATTTTGCTTTTCCTTGCAGTTTTTAGCTGTACTGAACATATTTATTGTGAAAACATAACATAATTCTACTTTTACAAAAGATTTAAAAAGAAAATATTATTTTTTCGAAAAAATTTCATTATTACAGAACTAGTCTCTTTAACTTATCATTCGATGCTTGTATAGTGCGACCAGGTAACGGACGTTGGGCGTGTCAGACAGAACACTGCCATTCACTGTCAATTTAGACTGGTCTACAGTAAATTGGGTAAAACAGCATAGGTACGCTTTAACGCTCAAAACGCCAGCAAAAAATAATCCGAAAATTCCGTTTTCATTAGTCGTCTGCTGAAAAATTTTGCTAACATTATTTAACAAAGCTATGTATAGAGACAAACAGTGTGGACCCAGATCAGACTGCTCCTATAGAAGCAGTCTGATCTGAGTTTACACTGTACATTAAAAAGGCTTTTCTCGTAAAACATTTCAGCAGACGACAAAAGCAGTCGAATTTTGTTGTAATTGGTGCTTTAAGGGTTAATCGTGCAAAACAACTGAACCGCAGCCAGCTTTATACGGTGAGTATGTCCGGTAAACGTTCGCAGAAAACTTAAGTCTCACATTGGTATATACTATTGCTCACTGGTCAGGGCCCCTAGAACCTATGTGGATTTTAGTCAAGATCAGCAAGGCAGACTGGTCTATGTTAGAACGTCTTTTGCTGCAACACATATAAAGATATAGAGTCAGGTTGCGCAGCGTAATGAAGATCTGATTGCATGTAGCGTGCTTTTATCTGTAATTTCGTTTGGTATTTTATTTACTATAAAACTATGTCTCAAGTACTGCCGTTGGAACACGACCATGGACAAACCAATTCACGAGCGCGATCACAATGATTGTCAGCAGCTCATCACAAAGTCACATGGTAGATCCTGATTGGATTCAAATATTCAACCGCAAGAGGAAAGCAACGCCTACCTGTGTAAAGGGAAAGGTCACTGTAAACATAACGTGTCAGTGCTCCGAAAATCGCTACTTTTGGCGTGTCATATATCACAAATATCAGGCTCCGTGTTGGGTAGTTTTAACCTCCACGTATACATTAAGCGGCATATAACCTTATCATGTATCCTCTGTGTAGAAAGATCTAGTTCTTTCACTGTGCTTGCAGTGTAAATATCTCATTTCTTTCGCAATAATTAAAGCTGACCCTATTCGCATGTCCACAAAAAACAGACAGCACTTTTAAAGTTTGTTGCTGTCCTAGGAATCAAATAAGGAACGACATTTCATCTGAATTGTCTGCTGGTAGATGATTCATATGAAATATCAAGGTCTATTTTCTCCCTGAAATTCAAGCAATACATCACAAAAGTGTACAGTGCAATTTGTCATGATCAGCGTTTTAAGGGTTAAGATCAAAGCGGTATCAATTCTAAAGCCTTTTCAAGCCCAAGATAAAAAGCTTTTTGACACTGACATATTATGTTGCATACTTATTTATAGCACCTAGTGACTCTTCGCATGCTAAATAAGTTTGCAAATTATGTCAATATATTACTATCTTAGGAACATCACCAGACAGCTACAGATGTTTGGTCGGGTCTGATCTGGGTTCAAACTGTTTGCAAGGGTTATTGGCGGCAATATTTTTGTATCACTTTGGGGACAAACTGTCCTGTTAAAATTGTATGCAAGGCAGGCAAAGTTAAAACGACAAATCTATTTGCGAACAATTAAGAGATTATGTCACCGAGACAGTTCGAAATGTATGTTAGGATAAGAATGATGAAGGCTTTGTATATGTGATAAATGACACCACAAATCCCCAAAATAAAACACTGCATGACGTGTTGCATATATTTCACACAGGTAGGCTTTGCTTTCCTAGACAGTTCGAAGCGTCGCGGTTAATAACTTTACTCAGAAGGCGGGGAGAGAACAAACCAATCTACATCTAGCTCGTGACTGAATCATTTTTATTGACAAACAACTTGACATCGTCGCTCAGACTCAATGTTCACGGTTGAATTCCATCGACAGTAACCATCTAAAACGCAAAGCTGCATACACAGGTACGGAGGTCGAAATGTTTTACACCTGATATACGGATGACTGAAAATTTCTTGACTGGCATGGGCGGATCATGAGGGGGAGACAGGGGGTCTGGACCACCCCCACCCCCCTGAAAGAACACAAAAATCGGTATTCTTAGCAATACTGGTCCGGATCTCCTGAAAAATCGCTAAGTTACTAGGCTAGAATTCAATTTTAGGCCATCATTGGGACGCCAGCTAAACGCCATTTAAATGGCGTTTCGCTGGAGGGCGGATGATAGCCCGCTCTTAGTGGTATTTGATAATCTCTCCACTCATCAACTAAAAAAAATAAACGTTGTCAAAGTTGGACCCCTTTTGACAAAAGTTTCTGGATCTGAGCATGACTTGGATGTAAAGCATCAACTCATATAAGCGAGGTCCACAGTTGCTCAGTGCTAGTGTGTTAGTCCTGTGATAAAAGAATCGCTATTTTGAGAAGGTTCAATGATTGCACTTCAAGACACTTTATTCTCTGCTAAGTACTGGTTCAAGCTAGGTGGACAGGAAACGTCGCGTCATGGCTGCATAAATGTTGGCAGCGACGCAAACATCAATACAAACAAACAAAATCAACTCAAAATAACAAAAGAGACACTCATCTCTAATTTTTGCTGCAGTTTTGTGCGTCTACCGGTACACAGGTTTACTATGAAAATATTCGCGTTAAAAATGTTGTCGATGAAATTATTCGTCCAAAATATGTTTGTTTGGCAAGAAAATGATTTGGTGTTTAGCACTGAATTCGAAAAAAAAAAGCATTAAAACAACAACATTAAAATAGCCGCCTGACACACACACACACGCACGCATGCACGCACGCACGCACGCACACACACACACACACACACACACACATTAAAACCCAGCATGCTAAGGGTTCAATAGATGGATCACAGGGAAAGGGTACACATATCTTTTATAAAACTATAAAACTTGTGTGATTATAGATTTCATTGTCGAAGATTGATGTTTTGGTTTGGTTGTATAATTTAAGATGCACACATGTGTTTAAGACACATGTATGTACATATTTCAAAAAAGGTATCTTGGCTGATCAGATTCATCTTCAATAATTCGAAACGCTTATTTTCCACGATACGGCAACTATAAGACTACAGGTATATACTTCTGGTGTGGAGAGTTTCACAGATGGATGAATACGCGAACAATGCAACCTGACTAGCCGATTTCCAAATGTATTTGTCCAGGGGTTGAACTAAGCTAAGAACCGCCCAACTTTTCTTATCTGGAAGAAGTATACTACATCTAACTTGAGCTGTCAATATTAAAATGTGTGTGTACGCATGAATAGAGAGGTATTTCGTATAAGCTCGAAGCCAATAGACAGCAGTTGCGGATGCATTTTTGAGTGGGCTTTTGGGTTGACAATGCCACAGTACTACCAAAACCTAGCAAATGTGATATGACTAGCTTCAGTAAAAAAACCAAACACTTACCATTGCTTGCAAGTAATCTCCCTTTTCCATTATACTGATTGTATATTGCTTTAAACTTGATGGGCTGTAGCTGTATGTTTGACATTAACACTTAATACATTGCAGGCTCGGGCGAGATGTCGCAAAAATGGGTATTTCGTCTGAGTTTGCACTGTCTTTACGCATAGATCCACATAGGTCTAAGATTAGGCCTAAGAATGGATTTTCTGTTATGTTCCATTCTGAGGCCTAATATTTTTGGTCACATTTTGTTCAAATAGGAACACTCTAACATTTGACTCAAACTCTTATAAAAAGACCAATTTGTCTGGTGTAAAAATTGTTGTAATAGTAAGTCCCTTACCTCTAGTTGATGCTCACACATAAATATGTCCAAAATATTGAAAATCCACTTTTGTAGAAGCAAATAATGATTTGTTTACAAAAAAAGTCTCCAAAACACATATGTTCAACACAATGACATCACAGTTTTATGGATGGGTGAGGTCCTCCATGAAAAAGCATGCAGTGACCATTGGCTGTTTTACCTGTCACATGACACATGCCAACTCAGCAGATTTTAACATGTGACCCAAACAGCCAATGGTCACTGCATGCTTTTTTCATGGAGGACTCAGCCATTCACAAAACTGTGATGTCATTGTGTTGAACATATGTGTTTTGGAGACTTTTTTGTAAACAAATCATTATTTGCTTCTACAAAAGTGGATTTTCAATATTTTGGACATATTTTTGTGTGAGCATCAACAAGAGGTTAGGGACTTACTATTACAACAATTTTTACACCAGACAAATTGGTCTTTTTATAAGAGTTTGAGTCAAATGTTAGAGTGTTCCTATTTGAACAAAATGTGACCCAAAATATTAGGCCTAAGAATGGGACATAACAGAAAATCCATTCTTAGGCCTAATCTTAGACCTAAGATCCACACAGTTTTTTAACGGAATTCCTTTTTAATCAATACACAAAAAAGGCACGGAAAGCTTGCTCAGGTAAGTGTGACTCACGGGGCGGATCTAGAAGTGTATTTAATGAGCAAAGCATATTGCCACAGATTTTTCTGTTATTAACTTGTATTCCGTATAGCATTAATCGGCCTTGGTCTCATTTGACATTATTTATTTATTTAGATAATCTTTTACTAAATTACAAATTTGATTGCACATACTTAATTATTCTCAAACTTTCGAATTAACAGGTGATCCTAAGATACTTTCTTGTATTTTACAAGATTGTATCCAAGGATGATAAATACCACTATATTGTTATCCTTTGACCCTTTCTTGTATTTCGTTTCGACAAGATCGGATCTAGGGATATTTTTTCTTCATGGAAGACAGCCATTACCCTCTTCTGCAATTAATTCATATATATATATAGTAACTGTCGCCGCAGCTTAAAAAATGTGCTGATCGGGTTATGCGAATGCGCAGGCTGATATGCACCTTTTTTGTCAGCACCTAAATTATAAATGCGGATTTTCTATATGCGGCACATATCGATTACCGTAGGCAAAAACATATTTCATAGGAAAAAGAGCACCACTCCCTATACACTAAAATTCCATTATCACCTAAATCTTGTTTTGAAATGATGTCATTGAATTGCAACTGTGTTGTGTTTTGTGTATCTCGCTATCCTGTATTGTATTGTATTGTATTGTATTTGTATTTGTTTATATGCTCATGGGCCATAATGGCTTTATGCATTAATAAAGTATAAAGTATCAATATACAACCAGCCTGTGCTTCAGCACAGTTTGATCAGAGTCTTATTTTCCATCTTAAAATTCGGTTTAAAAGTTATTTTGTAAATTTTTATATACGTAACAAACACTGAAATGCCTCTCCCTAAAATGATACAAATACACTAAATGGTCCCAGCTCATTAGATTTCGGCACTCATCACATTTTGACTATTTCCGTTACCAAGCAACTACAAATTTAATTTGTGACGTCAAAATATGTGCATAATTAGGACATTGCGACCTACTCACATACCGAGTTTTATCAAGCTAGCTTAAATAGTTTTTGAATTATCTCGGGATCCATATGTTTATACAACATTTTAACTATTTCTGTTACCATAGTAACCACAGTTTTCATGCGAGGGCAAAAACAAATGACTTGCATAATTGCACAACATCATCCTAGTGTAAATATTTTTTGAGTTATCTCTGGATCCAGATTTCAGCAGACAGACGGACACAGGTTGACTATTTCCGTTACTATAGCAACCACAATTTTCATGTCACGGCAGAAAAAATGACATGCATAATCAAGACATTGCAATCTGTTCACACACCAAGTTTCATCAAGCTAGCGTGATCCAGATCCAGATTTCAGCAGACAGATGGACAGAGAGACAGACAGACAGACGGAACGGACGGGCGGAGGGCAAACCTATGGTCGGCCCCCGTGTGAACACCGGTAAGGGCCTTATACAAATGTAATACAATGGCACGATTGTTAGATTATGTTTATCCTATGAATCTAAACTACATAGAACTCGCGTTTATGCGTGAAAAGTTACAATTTTATCATAAATATGCGAGGTGGTTAATGTTAGGAGGGTCTGGAAGGGGTATAATAATTAGTGAATTACGGCCCTTTTTTATAATGAATTGTGAATAATGAGCCAAAAAAATGAATAGTGAATAATGAAGGCCTAAAAAATAATGAATAATCATATTTTTTTTAATGAATAGAAGAAACAATTAATGAATAGTGAATAATCAGATTTTAATGAACTATGGGTCTTATTTTAATGAATAACCCAAAATTTTAATGAGATGAATAATAGGATAACTTTTTAATGAATAGTGAATACCAGACCCCCCATCCAGACCCTCATGTTATGGGTGTTAAATATGTTAAACATGCACGAGTGGTAAATTATGATGGCACCCAAAGGAAGGGTCATGTTATCAGCAGATTTTAAAATGTATGTGATGAAATGCTCGATAAAATCATGTGTTTGACACAATAAAATTATGTGTGAAAATTAAGTGTTTAGTTAGATACATTTGATATATAAGCCAAAATCTTATTCAAGAGTATTTCGCTTTTTCCAATTGTAAAGCAAAATATGTTTGCTTAAGGTATACTAAAACCAACTTCTAATCGGTCGCTTTTCAAACTCATTATTTCTGACCAAACCCTAATAAAACCCTAATAAGATTGAAATGAATTTTTGCCTATAATGTTATTTTTAATGGGCAAACGGTTAGCAGAGTTTTTGAATAGTTTTCTTTTGCTTCAAAGTTTTTTGGGTTAAAAATGCAGAAATCAACTTTTTTAAGAAAAAATGGTTTTGAGAGTAGCTTTAATAAAATTGACGTTTAGGTGGTTACAAACTGGTCTTTCTGACTTGAAAAACACCAAACAATTGAAATTGTGCTTATGGTGGATTTTTTACGCATTTTTAAAATGTTGCATTTTTCAAAAAAATTTAAATTCACCAGTTTTTCCTGGTAAAATTGTTAAATGCGCATAATTTTATTTCAACACTGTAGGCCAAACACATTAGAACTTGATTAGTCCATTTTTGGCGATTAAAGTTTTACGACTACTGTACACTTCCGGTTTCAATGTAAGAGTTTAAAAATCGATTTGGTAGCATTATATTTTTGTTTTTTTAAGTTTTCAAAGAACGACGGTGACGTCTGGTAATAATGAATACTTGCTGAAAAATTCAGTGCCCTATCGCTGATAATAAAGCGTACAGAGCAGTGCAAAGTCTCTATGTAAAGTGCAAGCTTAAAGTTGAATTTCAATGAAAAACCTGCTAAAAGAGTTTGTCTTATGCTGTTGAGTAGCAAAAACAAAACTTTTGCCGTTTATTCTTCTTATATCACGCTAGCCAGTAACATCTACAAACAAACAAAAACGTTAATTTGTGTTATGGTTTATATCGTAGAAAAATTGTGACTTTTTGAAATGAGGGTACCTTTTCTCTTACTTCGTCCATGCAAGAAGTACACGTCATTTTTAAATGAAATAACTTGCAGAGTCTTGACAAAATATTGTTTCACGTAAAAAAAAATATGAATTTTGTATATCCTTTGTTTCACTTTCTGACTAATGTAAAAATGTATGGTGACCAACTAGAAATAGTAAGTGAGTATGATCAGGAAAATCTACAATCACTGCAGAAAACCCCGTGACCCCGCGAGGAAGAGCCGCTCAACCATCACGAGACACCAGGAAGACAAATTAAGCAAAGCAATCAGCTCTCTCTTCCCCATCAAGATGATTGCAATACTAGAATGGACATAAAGTAACGCTCAACAAAACATAGAACAATTACAGAATCCCACAATGGGAGTAACAATAAACAAAAAGTCAACAACAACAGAACCACCGCCTTAGAACGGACAGCAGCCTAAGCCACCGGGGGGGGGGGGGTGGGGGGGGGCTTAAATGCATTCCACTGGTACCAAATCTTCGCCCTAGATTCTGCTGTTGTTGAAGTACAAGAAATGTTCAGCTCGCATGGCGGCCATCTAGCTAATGCAATGTATCATCATGGAAAACACTCTAATCAAATTAACACTCCATGATGAAACAAAGAAAAGGGCTCATGACTCACAGATAGTCAGAGTTAAAGAAAACCTCAAGTTGAGCCACGGTGGGTCCAGCTACAGATAAGCATCAGGCACCAACCCACCGATTAAAGCTGTTGTAGAAGTTGGTTTTAGTATAGTAGTTGGCTTGAAGCAGCTGATTCTATTCGAGGAAGAATAAACTTTTGGTTTTCCAAACCCCTAAAATGATTCATTTGGAATTGGATCAGTCTGATGTCCGACTACATGAGCCGCGAAATGAAATTTCCAACAAAGTGGTATGTGCGACCTGCAAAGCCTCAGACCAGCCTGCGCATACGCGCAGTCGGATCAGAGCATTTGCTCGTCACTTGAATATTCCATGAATGTTAAGCTACTGACTGAAGATCATTTGAAGTTTCTAGGCTTGAAAAGAAGCTGTACAGACTCGTCTGAGTCTACACTTGTCAAAATGCAACATTGTTGGAAATCACATGTCGCGGCTCACATGTAAAATATTGCGCAAACGATAGCTAGCGTAAGACACGCCATTGATGCTGAAGTGTATGCTTAAAGGCTTCTGCCTGGCTTTGCACCTGGACCCGCAATTGCAACGTCTCCTTAAAGTTAAGCAAGACTTAAGTATTGATGATTCAACATGCTATATTAAATGCTAAATAAATTGCCTGGACCAATGTGGTATTTGTGGTCAAAGATATCATTGTGATCTGTAGCAAAAATGAAACTATTTTGATTTTGATAAATTTGAAACATTATTTTTCGCACCCTAAAAAATCAATACTTAACTTAAGTATTCCTTGAATTTAAAGAGGCATTTTAATTTTGGACCATGGGCCCAAAATTATAATGTTAGCTTAAAGTTAAGCGCTACCTTATATTTGCTAAGTTATGGTTTTAGGATACACAGAATACACAGTTTCAAACTTCTTAAAATCAAGATGTTTCCTGTATTATTTAGTATAATGTCATCCTCGACCTGCACTGAGCTTGGTAATTTATCAAGCATTTAAAGATCACTATTGAACCCCTATTTACGCCAATCAAGATAACAACCAAAATGTCTGATGAAATATTTTAGAAGCAGTGTAGACCCATAATAGACTGCTCCTTCATATGGAGCAGTCTAATTGGGGTCTACATTGTTTCCTTCTATACAGTACATACATTAGTCAATGACGTTAGCAAATTATATGCAGCAGACAACTTAACCAGACAACACTTCCAGGTGCCGTTTTATGTCTGGCGCTTTAAGGGTTAACCAGGGTAGTGCTGAACTTTAAGGAAGCATTCTAATTTTGGCCCCTCAGACTGGTATTTCCTGCCAATATATTAAAAGGTACCATATCACGTGACAAAGTCCGTTCCCAGCAGCTGTTACTAATTGACCGAACACTTCGAGAAAATTTGTTAATAACGGTTTAATACTTGACAGGATTTTCTTCTCCTGTCCGCGAGTTATTGGATTGCTTATTTGCTTTTCGGCTTCTAAATCAATTTACAAAGACACCTCGCCACTGTAATCGTCTTAATATGAAGAATTTGCTCATTTTCTGAAGAATCTATCAGAGATTTAACATTTTTCCATCCTATATAAAGCGCCGTCAAAAGTCTGAAACTCGTATATTTCACTTTATAAGGAATTAGAGATGTTAGGTTTTAGACTATGCAGGGATTGTAAAGTTTTCCAGTGTTTTATTGTTAATTTGTTTGTTTTATTTTTTCTTCTAAACATTCGTTTTTGAACCCTTAGTGTACTGGGAAAACCCCAAATGTAGAACAATGGCAAACAGTGTATATCCAGATAAAATGCACATTTCATCAGGGTGTGCACTGTTTGCTAAAGATAAAAAACAGCCACCAGGGACTATAGTACATCGCCAAGAAAACATGCATCTGAAAATGTCGTCTGTTGAAGTCGTCTGCTGCTAATAATTGCCTAACATTACTGACGAATTAAGTATAAAAGCAAACAGCGTGTGCCCGAACAGATTGTTCCTATAGGAGCAGTCTGATCTGGGTCCACACTATTTGCCATAGAGGCTTCTTTAACATTTCAGCAGACGAGAAAAGCAGACGACTTTAGCTGTGATTGGCGCATGAAGGGTTAATTTCGAGATTCTAAACAGTGACTGTTTGATTCATGTACGCACAGCAAAACCATCTTAGGCTCATGGAATCAAACCAGATGGGAGAGAGTTCATCAGTGTTTTAAGCGTAAAATGGCGGTTGTCATATATTACGCCTATTCGACTAGTCATTTCGTGCTTCACGATCATTTGATGATATCATCTGTGTTGCACATTTCCTACATTTTATGACATCATCTGTGTTTCACATTTTTTACATTTTAAAGCACATTTGCAAATGGCGTACCTACAAGCATAAAAAAAATAATCATAAATGTACTTAAAAAGTCGTGAGGCACGAAATGACCAGTCGAATAGGCGTATTGTCAAGAATTGATAATTGTGAAGACACGTGACTATCCATGGACGCTTACTATAACAAAAACACACGTATTTGAAATACTAGTGGTGTCCGAAAAAACAGTATCTGTAGCTGCAACTTGCTGATTTCCGGGCATCGCCTTTATATCGACAATCTTGATACGTTTCACCGTGGGCCTTACTAACCAAATGTAAATAACTGTGTTGGAAAAAGACGAGGCAAAATCATATTGTTTCACTGATCAGAGACGGTTAAATGATTGCGTACTCGTATCTACACATGGATATTGCCTACACTTTTGGCTGAGACGTTTATGAGGCCCGAAATTACAATGCCTCCTTAAAGTTAAGGAAGACTTAAGTATTGATATTTCAAGATGCTATATTAAATGCTGAATAAATTGCTTGGATCGATGTTGTATTTGTGGTCAAAGATATCATTTTGATCTTCAGAAAAAAGGAAACTTTTTTTTTATTTTAATCAGTTTTGAACGTTATCTTTCGCATCCTGAACAAAATCAATACTTAGCTTAAATCTTCCTTAACTTTAAGGAAGCATTGTAATTCCAGGCCCTGAACTTCAATTATTCTGGCACAATATTAATGAGCCTCTTCGAGTGAAACCCTGCTTCGGGAATTTGACTAGGCACAAGTTATCATCTCATAATCACAGGTTATAGCTAGCGTGATCAGAATATCCCATTTGGCAAATGGCGTTTCAATAGCGGGCCGATAGAGGCATGAAACTGTATCCTGTCTGGGTGTTTCTACTGCAATTTTTAGACAGTGAATATCAAAGGCGTTAATCATTATGCGCGGAACGCCTTTGCTATTCACTTACAACATAACAGTATTTCTTACAACGATACAACAAAATCAGGATTTCCTACTATGAAGGTTGAATATGAATATGGTTGTCGTGTACTTTCCAGAAAAGTTGCTTAATGTATGTATGCAACAACTTAATTAAATTATTAACAAATATAAAGAAATGAATAAATAAAGGATATTTATAATGGCGTACAGCGTTTCTAGCCTCGTGTCGACCGTTAAGACATGTTTTCCGTGCCTTAATAAGGACTCTGACGAGACTGTACACTTCGTAAAATATGATCGATTCAGGGATGACCGTGAAATGACAGAGATGCCGAACAACAAGCTAAACAGTTCTGAGAATGGATCTATTCCTAAAATAGTGGAACCGAATGGCGAGGTGTCCAGCAGTAGCTTGACGGAGGGAAATCAGATAACAGAGTGGCAGGCTGGCTGGAATGTCACTAACGCTATACAGGTAAATTATAACGTGCACGTGTCCATCGTATTTCTTAGTAGCAGTCAGCGCTAATGGAAACGTGCATCAAGAAGTAAAGGGCGAATTACGTTTGAGCGGAAATCATACCGTGGCAGAGTATGAAATGAGCGGATACACGGGTGGTAAACCTAGGAACTACCACGAAATTGTGTTAGCGTAAATTTGTTCCAAAGCCACATCCGGGACACGTCGTGGTAGTTTCCAGGCCGAAAATCGGATAAAGGAAGGTTGGTGTCACTTTCATTTTTGTTTTATTTTACAACTAAGAACGAACAATGGTGAAATCCGACAATGTGGTTCCGGGTAAATATGTTTCAGCGTCCCCTCTAGCCCAAAATGTCTTTTGAAAAATTGTTATCTTTCTTTAGATTCGTGTTTCCCCACTGAGCATCGGACCAACTTTCCCAAAGTTCGAAGGATTTTAGCCCATATCTGTCAAATTAAATGGAATTTGATATCATTTGACGATGGAAATGATAAAAAGACCCTGAATAAGCATTCCTAAACAGAAAAAAATCTGAACATTTACTCGTTAACGATTCATGCCCCATTCGTCCAGTGTGGTAGTTTCCAGCTCATCGTGGTAGTTAAAATGCTATCGTGGTAGTTTCCAAGACTTTGTATGATACGTTTCTGAAGTGTTACAAAACATTATAGTGGTTGTTTGTTTCGCATGATAACACTCGAACTCGTCAATTAATTACCACGGTAAACAAATAAATCACATTCAACACCATGAAGAAGCTAAGCTGAGGCCTCAAGAGATTCAATGTGATGCTTGACAGGTGGAGATCATGCCCTGGACTGCCAAACAACACCCGTCTGGAAATCTAAAGCAAAAGAAGGTCATCAGCTGAGCCGTGGTTGACCAAGCAACAGACAAAAAATGATATAAAAATTGTGTCACTCGCTACGTTGTTCCATGTTCAGTCAACTTTAAGATAAAATGGCAGGCTAAGACTACTGGCCCAAAGTATCGTTAGTGGTAGTACTTGCGCTTCAGAAAAAGAGAAATATCCTCGGGTTGGGACACCTTTTATATACATGTGAGTGTGACGATGAACGGGCATGTTATTTGATAATTAAAAAGCATGTTTATTCAAAAACAAAATATGTGAATATCCCTTCTTTTCATTCTTCTCATCATTTCAATAGCCCACTAAAATTAAAATTCAGGCAGTCGACATTTGTTATCTGACAAAAGGTTGTTTAAAAAGGTCTTCGTATGAATAAGAGGGATATTCAAGGTTCGAACCGCACACGCTGTCTTTATGAAATTGAAGTAGCCCCTGAATAGTGAACATTTGCTGATGTTAACTACTACTAAATTCCTACAAAGTCTTGGAAACTACCACGATAGCATTTGAACTACCACGATGAGCTGGAAACTACCACACAGGACGAACGGAGCATGAATCGTTAACGAGTAAATGCTCAGATTATTTTTCTGTGTAGGAATGTTTATTTAGGGTCTTTTTATCATTTCCATCGTCAAATGATATCAAATTCCATTTAATTTGACAGATATGGGCTAAACTCCTTCGAACTTTGGGGAAATTTGGTCCGATGCTCAATGGGGAAACACGAATCTAAAGAAAGAAAATAATTTTTCAAACGAAATTTTGGGCTAGAAGGGACGCTGAGACACATTTACACGGAACCACATTGTCGGATTTCACCATTGTTTGTTCTTAGTTGTAAAATAAAACAAAAATGGAAGTGACACCAACCTTTCTTTATCCAATTTTCGGCCAGGAAACTTCCACGACGTGTCCCGGATGTGGTTTGGGAACAAACTTACGTTAACACAATTTCGTGGTAGTTCCTAGGTTTACCACCCGTGGGATAACCATACAGTCAAAAGAGCGGATAGATAATTCATTCAAATGAGCGAATTTTCCAGGTAATGGCATTTAAATAAGTATTCACTGAGTTGTATTACCTGTAATGGCCAATATTGCTCAGTGCTTAATAGGTGATTGGAAGCGCATTACAGTGGCGGATCCAGAGGGGGTTCGCTCCCCCTTCCCGCTATTAAATACCCTATGAAAATGAAATAATTTGGTCTCACTGGGACCAAATTATTTCATTTTCATTGGATATTTAAGATAAATGAGATAAAATCAGAAAAGCGAACCCCACACCTTTATACTTATGAACCTCCATTCCTGGAATCATTGATCCAACCCAGCATATGGATGTTTACCTGGAAAATTCGCTCGTTTAAATGATTTAAACATCTGTTCTTTTGCCTTATGGTTCTCCGTTCTCACCTAAAATAATCTGCTCTTTCGTGTTACGGATCCGCTCAAACGTAAATCTCCGGAAGTAAATGTAGCTTAATAGACAGACATAATCACCTAAATAGATTTAGTGCAACGTTGATCAAAATCGATTGAGAAATAAGAAAGTTATAAATAAATGAAGTTTTCAAACCACCCTGTCATCGTCACCATTTTAGATATATTAGCCTATATATAAGGATATGCAAATGAGGTGCATGGAATCTTATTAAGATGTATAACATATGTGTTTGAGCAAAAAATCACCCAATTTTGTATAGATAAATTTTTAATGATACATTAGGCATATACATCAAAATAAAGTGAAAGTTATATTTCAAATCTTATTTATTTCAATTTTGCACATCTAATTAGGAGGCAGTGACGTCATCAGCTTACAAATGTGGCAACTTTCATTTGAGAAATACTTACAATTTCAAATGCATATAACTTCTTTATTCTCGATAGATTTTAGTAAAATTTGCAGCAAACTAATTTGATGCATACATTTTGTCGTTTAGCGCTCATTTATGATTTGGTGAGCGATTCCCTAAATTAAATAGCATTAATAAAATGGAAACGACCGATGTGGGAAGCGCTTTTAATTTATTAAATCTGTTGCTGAGTAAGCGCTAAATGACTTCGTGTTTGATCCAATTTCGACCAACCCCTCACTGCACAGCGTTATGTAGCTTTTATAAGGTACGTATTTAATAGAAAGTGAGGCGTGTCAACATGCAAGTATATACCTTTCTCTTTCCCTGCCATGTAAAACATGACTGGTGGAGGAGTTTATTACCCGAAACTGCATACACCCCCACTCTTACCCTTAAAGCGCCAATCGCAACAAAAGTCGTCTGCTTTTCTCGTCTGCTGTAATGTTTAAGAAGCCTCTATGACAAACAGTGTTGACCCAGATCAAACTGCTCCTATAGGAGCAGTTTGGTCTGGGTCCACACTGTTTGTTTCTATACTTAATTCGTCAGTAATGCTAGGCAATTATTTGCAGCAGACGACATCAGCAGACGACATTTGCAGATGCATTTTTTCTTGGCGCTTTAAGGGTTAAGTCATACCGTCAAACATGTTTAAGCCCTCCAGTATTTGTTTTACTGACCGTCTCCGAGGCTGTGCTTTTTTGTAGATCCTTTTTGTTATGTGCGTTTCGTGTTTGTCTGTTATACAGTCTAGTCTGTTCTTTGCAGCATTGTGTTCACCTGCTTGGAAATGGCTGACCTCTTGGCTCTTTTGTATGTGATGTTTTCTTGTGTGTTTGTCCCTTTCCCATATGGTGTCCTGGGTAAGGTGTGGTACTTGTTTGTTTACATGTAGATTCCTGAATTTTGCCTTCTTCCTTACGTTAATTATTGTCTCCCGACGTATTTCAAAGAATACTGTTAGCCTGTCTTCAGGCCCTGTATTGAGACAACTAACTGAAAATTCTATAACTACTACAGAGATAAATATATGACACTTTATTACTTCCCCATTTCTCAGAATACAGGCAATAATGTATGCGCACATATTTTAATATTTTTCTATTTACTGGTCTAATACCAGTCTAAGAATACTGTTTACATGGGTTAGTCCATCCACCAATCCATTCGTAGACGCACCAAGTAAGTACTTCGTGATGGAAACTCCTCTTAAATTTTTATTATGATCTTTTTGAAACTTAAGCTGCAATCATATTAAAATGTGTCTGCGTTTGTCGTCTGCTGAAATGTTTAGAGTAACTCGGTTAACGTAAATCAGTTGTATTTTCGAAATTGCAATCTAAATAAATTACTTTGTGTAGCGTTACTTTGAAATCTGAGTTGAAAAAGCACACTAACTTCTTTAAGTGATATATAGAAGGTGTGTCCCTGACTGTTAAACCCATTGTATACTGGAAATCCCTAAATGGGTACTTTGACAGCCAGTGAAGATCTAGATGAAATGCAGCATAATGGTGCATTTCGTCGGGGTCTACACTGCTCGCTAAGATTTAAAAAATCTTTAGATACGTATATGCATCATCGGTGTCACGCATGCGCAGGATAGCGAGGAGTCGACATAAATTTTTCTTTGTCTAAATTTTGAAGAAAATTCGGAATTAATACAATTTAAAACTAGTGTTATGGACTCTTTATGGTGACAATGCAGAGCTATACAACCCAGGACCCTGTTGGGCACGGATCGAACCTGGCTAGTGGGGGACAATACGCTCCAAATCACTTTGTTTCTGTGCCCACCCAAAATAGATTCGCGCCATTGAACGAATGGGTGGGGTATTCGATGGGCGTAGAGGAGCCGGAGCAAATGGAACTACAGTGGGTGCCAGCTAGAAATAAACGGAGGAGATGTAATACAGGGAGTCCAGGCACAGGTACAGGTCAAAATAACTTTTCTTCATTAGATATGGATGAGAAACTGTCCCATATTGTTGATAAATTGAATGGCCTGGAACAGTCAAATCGTGAAATCATGAAATTTGGTCAACAAATGAGTTCTTTACAATCCAAGATTGATAAAACTGAACAACGTACTGTAAATCATGAGTTGCTTTTGAAAGTACTGGCTTACAAATCTATTGACATTGAGGCCCGTTCAAGGAGGTGTAACTTGGTGATACACGGGTTAGCTGAGACTAAAAACGAACGTTTGAGTGAAATTCTTCACGAATTCATGTGGTCCGAATTGGGGATCGACTCTGATGACCTGTACATCGATCGTTTTCACAGGCTGGGTTCTTTACATAAGGCTAAACAAAGGCAACGGACGGATAACCCAAGGAGACCAATAATCATAGCCTTTAGTGATTACAGCAATATAGAAAGAATTCTAGGTACTGTTTATATGCTAAAGGGGACGGGCTACTCAGTCACAAAGGACTATCCCAAAGAAATAGTCGCAGCCAGACAACGCCTGATGCCGCTTTTTAAATCGGAAAGACAAAATCGAAACAATAAAGTATCAATTGAGTACCCCGCACGACTAGTAGTCAATGGCCGTGTTATTGCCGATGAATTCCCTGACTGGTACCAGGTCCTTGAACACGACCGTTATAAACTGGCCTGTGGAGATTACTCGCCGCAAATAGACAGGCCACAACAAAACGATCATTTAGTACCACCTCGTCACATTAGGCCAAGTAACCATGATGTTTATAGCGGAACCAGCAATGTAGGTGATAGACCAGGGAGCCCAGTTAGAACCTACGCACATGTTGCTTCATCAGTAAATCAACAGCAGTCTAATGGTCAACCGATCAACCCGTTAACAAGAGCTTCTACGAGTAATCCCGCGTCTGCACCAGGACCAGCAAACGTGCCACGATATACAGCGCCTAATTCAGAGAACCAAGGTCGTGGATATGGGTCGTCTCGTACAGCTGATAATACTACAAATCTAAGTCAAAATTCAACGTACAATACTACTGTTAACAACTCACCATCTTCAACAAATCGGAACACTAACGGTGCTTTGTCGCGTGACACTCCTACTTACACGAATCTTGACTAGGACAACAGGGAGAGTGTGCAGGCTCGTTTTACTCTACTGAATATTCAAGGTCTTGTGACAAAGTTTACCAATAAGCTGCTTTCTCAAGAGTTACAAGCAGTTTTTAGCCACAACGATTTTGTGCTCTTAGTTGAAACCTGGGCTGGGGAGTTTACAGATATCTCGGTTCCGGGTTTTAATTTGATTCAGTTAAACCGGGTAGAGAAAAAGAGAACTGCTAAGCGCGATTCAGGCGGTATTGCTCTGTACATTAGGCAGTCGTTCTACAAATATTGCACTTTATTTGCGAGAGACTCTGACGACATAATATGGATTAAAATTAAAGGTCAATTATTCAACTTACCCCATGATCTGTATTTATGCTTATGCTACATTATTCCCGTGTCTTCAAGTCGTGCGGCTTTAGTTGAGATGGACGTACTTGACAGAATTTCCAATTATATTATTGAAATAGCTAATGATACAAACGATTGCTACAACATTTTAATTTGTGGAGACTTAAACAGCCGTGTTGGAAATGAAAAAGATTACGTTGTTTTTGACAATGATGCCAACATAGAGATACTACCGATTGATTATAATATCGATGTACATATTCCACGTTTTTCACAAGATAGCATAGTAAATACAAATGGCCGTAAATTGTTAGACTTCTGCAAGTTAAACAGCTTACGCATAGCCAATGGGCGAATGGGCTCTGACAGAGGGGTCGGACAGTATACCTATGTTGGCAGCACGGGTCGCAGCGTTGTTGATTATCTGCTGATTAATTCTTATTTATTTGACTTGATATGTGATTTTCACGTGGGTGACCCAAATATATTATCCGACCATTGTACAATCGGGTTTTCTTTGCAATGCAAGAATTTTCTTGAAACTGAAAGCTCAGAAGAACAGGTAACTTTTGAAACGGTAGATAGGAAGTATGTTTGGCGTGACGAACGAGCCGATGAGTATATTTTTCAACTCGGTGAACAAGAAAACGGTTTACGCGACTTAAGCTTAGACTTAACGCGACTTACATCATCTCAAGAAATAGACGGTAATATTCAGAAATTTACAAGTTTAATGGAAAATGTCTGTGACCCACTTTTCTCTAAAAAGGTTACTCCTTCAAAAAATACTGATATCAACGATAATTCAAACCAGCCTTGGTTTGACGATGAATGTCGCAATTACCGTAAACTCTTTTATTCTGCCCTAAATGCGTATAGGAGTGATAAGTCACCTTTTAACCAGTCAGACCTTGCAAAGACAAGGTCAGTTTATAAGAAAATTTTACGTCAGAAACGCCTTTATTTTGTAAAAGAAAAAACTGCAAAGTTAATTGTTTCTAAGTCGAAAAATGTAAAAGAATATTGGCGATTACTTAAACAAGCTGCGAATATAAAAACTAAATGCTCAGTAGACGCAAAACGATTTGCTGAATATTTCCAGGCTGTTAACGACCCAAACGACATATTTTATCAGCCCGATGAAGATGTTTTATATTTTAATGAGAGATATGCGCAGGGAGAAATTCAAGTCATGTTCGAAGAATTAAATTTACCGATTTCTTTTGAGGAAATCAAAAAGGGGGTCAGTGAATTACGAAACGGAGCAAGCGCGGGGCCAGATCTTTTTCTAAACGAGTTTCTGAAGAAGGGAACGAACGGGTTGCTTTCTTA
This sequence comes from Loripinus fragilis, assembly GCA_964019695.1. Classification (NCBI taxonomy): domain Eukaryota; kingdom Metazoa; phylum Mollusca; class Bivalvia; order Lucinida; family Lucinidae; genus Loripinus; species Loripinus fragilis. The sequence goes on along the minus strand of OZ026518.1, from coordinate 16,591,087 downwards.
TATACATGGCTTATTTAATAAATTGTATGAAATAGGTTATTTTCCCGAAAGCTGGACTGAGGGCCATATTATTCCGATTTTTAAAAAAGGTGACAAAAACGAGGCGTCTAATTACCGAGGCATAACGTTATTGAGCATTATCGGTAAACTTTTTACTCGCATTCTGAATAGCCGATTAAATGCATGGGCAGAGGAATATAATATTTATGTAGAGGCGCAGGCGGGGTTTCGTAAAGGTATGGGTACGACAGACAATATTTTTATTCTGAATAGCCTCATTACTCATTCAATTAACCAAAACGAACGCCTATACTGCGCCTTTGTCGATTTTACAAAAGCATTCGACTTTGTAGTCAGAGATATTTTATGGTTCAAACTGATACGGCTTGGGGTCAGAGGCAAGATGCTGAACATAATAAAATCAATCTACAGTAGTGTCAAATCGAGAGTAAAGCATGACAACACACTCAGCGAGCCCTTCACGTGCAATATTGGAGTAAGGCAAGGTGAGTGTTTGTCGCCATTTCTTTTCGCCATGTATGTAAATGACTTCGAAGCTGAATTGGCAGTGAAGGGCATCGAAGGTATAAATATTGGCATGTTAAATTTATATATATTGTTATATGCCGATGACATCATACTCCTAGGCAAAACACCAGAAGATCTACAGAAGGCGCTATCAGTTTTAGAGGAATATTGCATGAGATGGAAATTAAAGGTCAACACTGATAAAACTAAAATTATGATATTTAGAAAAGGGGGGCGTATACCAAATAATATTAACTTCATTTACAAAAATGAGAGCATTGAGATCGTGAATAAATTTTGTTATTTGGGCATAGTCTTCACATCTGGGGGTTCGTGTTTTGAGGCACAGAAAACCTTAGCTGGCCAAGCACAGAAAGCGGTTTTTACATTGAATAAGTATCTTTTTAACTTCACATCACTTACACCATCACATGTATTGGAGCTGTTTGACAAATTGGTTTCCCCAATATTAAATTTCGGAAGTGAAGTCTGGGGGTTCAGCAAGGCATCATCAGTTGAAACAGTCCATCTCCAATTTTGCAAGAAACTTTTAGGTGTAAAACAATCCACGCAAAATGATTTTATTTATGGAGAATTAGGAAGGATTGATTATCAGTCGCGCAGATATTTACTCTATAATTAAGTATTGGTTTAAAGTTATCTGTAGTGAAGAAAATAAGTATATTAAGCAAATTTATAACATGATGCTTAATGATTTGGCTGCACACCCACTAAAACGAAATTGGGCCTCGTGTGTAAAAGATTTATTATGTCAACTGGGATTTAGGATAGTCTGGGAAACACAAGGAGTAGGCAATATCGAACAATTTTTAGGGACTTTTAAACAAAGGGTAAGGGATGTTTTCGCTCAAGAATGGCACACGAGGTTAGAGAATTCAACTCGTGCAAGATGTTATATTACTTTTGCAAGTTTTCAACACCAAACTTATTTAGATAAGTTAAATATTTCAAAATATCGAAAACAATTAAGTAGATTGCGCCTATCTTCTCATAGACTTGAGGTTGAAGTGGGTCGATGGGCAAAACCTATCAAAATTCCTTATGAAAACAGAAAATGCAAAAGTTGTAACGTTTTGGAGGACGAGTTTCATTTTGTGCTAGAATGTCCTATTTATGTTGAATTTCGTAGGAGATATATATCCAAATATTACTGGCAGAGACCAAATATGCTTAAATTTATACAGTTAATATGTTCAGAACACTGCAAAACCTTGAAAAATCTTAGCGTCTTTATTGAAAAGGCATTTCAATTAAGAAAAGAAATTATGTATCTTTAAATCTGTGCTTCTGCTATTTACAGTTAATTTAAAATAAAGGATTAACTTATATACATGCATATCTGTACCAGTCGGCCTACCAAGGTAGCGTCTGATAGTGGTATGCATTGATACAAGGCAAATTTATTTGACGTAGAGTATATGATATGGTGATGATGTATAGCCAGTAGTCTTCATCTCAATCTGTTACATGTTTTATCATTGGTTTTATCACATTGGCTAAATTAGTCTGAGTTTCATAACTAAGAAAACAGTAAAATTGTTATAGAATTACTCTTAATCTGATAAAACCCAATAACTAATGAGCGTATAAGATTTCATCCCATATCATTCAAGATTACTTGGGTAGGTGGTTATCATCGTTTGCGATCGTGGATTCTCGCTAGAGCAGCCTCGCCGAGGCAGTCTATCGAGATTACACGACGCGTATGTAACACAAAACCATCGTATATTTCGCGCTGCTAGTCCCTGGAGCACCAATCACAAAAATGCCGTCTGCTCGCTCTGTCGCCTGCTGAAATGATATAAATTTCCTTCCTCGACAAACAGTGAGGACCCGGATCTGGCTGCTCCGATAGGTGCAGTCTGATCTGAGTCCAAATGGTTGTCCTATGCACTTAAATATGTAAATATTATAAGAGAATGCATGTAGCGGACGACGTGTGCAGAAGGCAGTTGCGGATGCATTTTTGAGCGGGCTTTTGGGTTGACAATGCCACAGTACTGCCAAAACCTAGCAAATGTGACCTAATACTTACCATTGCTTGAAAGTAATCTCCCTTTTCCATTATACTGATTGTATATTGCTTTAAACTTGATGGGCTGTAGCTGTATGTTTTACATTAACACTTCATACATTGCAGGCTCGGGCGCGATGTCGCAAAAATGGGTATCTCGTCTGAGTTTGCACTGTCTTTACGCATAGATCCACACAGTTTTGTTTTGTTTTCTTTTTTAACGGAATTCCTCTTAAATCATTACACAAAAAAAGGCACGGAAAGCTTGCTCAGGTAAGTGAGACTAACGGGGCGGATCTAGAAGTGTATTTAATGAGCAAAACATATTGCCACAGGTTAAATTTCTGTTATAAACCTGTATTCCGTATAGCATTATCCGGCCTTGGTCTCATTTGACATTATTTATTTTAGATAATCTTTTACTAAAATACAAATTTGATTGCACATACTTAATTATCCTCAAACTTTCGGATTAACAGGTGATATCCTAAGATACTTTCTTGTATTTTACAAGATTGTATCCAAGGATGATAAGTAATACCACTATATTGTTTTCCTTTGACCCTTTCTTGTATTTCGTTTCGACAAGATCGGATCTAGGGATATTTTTTCTTCATGGAAGACAGCCATTACCCTCTTCTGCAATTAATTCATATATATAGTAACTGTCGCCACAGCTTAAAATGTGCTCATCGGGTTTTGCGAATGCGCAGGCTGATAAGCACCTTTTTTGCCAGCACCCAATGTTGCTTTTCTATATGCGACACATATCGATTACCGTAGGTAAAAAACATGTTTCAGAGGAAAAAAGCACCTCTCCCTATACACTAATATTCCATTATCACCTAAATCTTGTTTTGAAATGCTGTCATTGTATTGCAACTGTGTTGTGTTTTGTGTATCTCGCTATCCTGTACTGTACTGTATTGTATTTGTATTTGTTTATATGCTCATGGGCCATTATGGCTTTATGCATTAATAAAGTATCGTATCGTATCGTATCATCATCAATCAACTGACCGTATGACCCGTTATGAACGTAGATTAATCAGTATCCGGTGCCAGAAGGAATGTGTAGAAAGCAAATTGGTCATGTTCTAATATACTATATTGTTCAAAAGTTACAAGTATTTTCACTTATAGACCACGGACGGACGTACGGATGGATGGACTCACACAACGATTATATTGCCCACCTGTGGGTCTTAAAATATTGTTTACTAAAACACGTGGTATATACTTATTAAACAGTCTGTACTGGTTAGGGCTTATCCCAAAATAAATTGAAGGGTGGCGGGGCAATTACGGAAAAGGAAAGGGCGGCGGTCGAACTGTTTGGCAAATCTTTGTCCCGTTTTGTATATCATGGATCAGACAATGTTTAGATGCACAAATGTTCAAGAGTTCTGAGCATTTTTACTAGCTGACCACGACCGGCCAGATTGATGCTTGGCAAAGCCACATCACCGTTTGGCATAACAGTGTCTAGAAAATGTTCAAATGTATAAGTTTGCAAAAATGGATCAACATATACCATGTTGTTCAAAAGTTATGAGCATACGTTTAACTAAAAGACCTCGACCGGCCAAAATGATGCTTGACCAAGCCTCCTCACCATTTTGCAATGGTTGGACAATGTTAATATAAATTAGTATGCAAAATTGGATCAAAACTACCATGTGGTTAAAGAGTTATGAGCAATTTCACTAACTGACCACGACTGGCCAGACTTACGCTTAGGTAAGACTCTTCCATCACAAAAGGCAGTTACACATGTCAGCGGATAGGCAATGTTGACATGCATACATGTAGGTTTTTATAATTTGATCAAAATATACCATGTACTGTCGTGCCAACCAAGAGTGACAGTGACGTAATATTTTATTTACACTTGATACTAGTAAAATGTTTATATGAAGACGATGAATATGCTATTTTTCTTATTTCCCAACCAAAACACATGTTGTGGTTACTCAAATGAACCGTCTCAGTGAGAGAGTTCTTTTGAGCACCCAAAACACATGTTTTTAACTAATGGATATGAAAATAATCGCAGTTTTACACTTAAAATATTGCTTATCTGTGCCTTTGATTACTATTGCAGGGCATGTTTATCGTGAGTTTTCCCTATGCAGTTCTCCAAGGTGGCTACTGGGCCTTGATTGCAATGGTTCTGGTAGCGTACATATGCTGTTACACTGGAAAGATACTAGTAGAATGTTTATATGAAGAAGACGAATACGGCTTCTTGGTGCGAGTACGCAAGAGTTACGTCGAGATTGCTGATCACGTGTTTGGTCGACGATTGGGTGGCAAGATTGTCAACTGTGCCCAGTTAATAGAACTACTAATGACGTGTATCTTATATGTTCTTCTGTGTGGTGATCTCCTAGACGGTAGTTTTCCCGGTCTCATTGACCTATCGTCATGGATTGTGTTGAGCACATTCTTTCTAATGCCATGCGCATTCTTACAGACGTTAAAAAGTGTTTCCTGGCTCAGTTTCTGGTGTACAGTAGCACATATGGCAATTAACGCTATCATATTGATATATTGTTTTACTAAAGCGTCCCAGTGGTTCTGGAGTGCAGTGCAATTTAGAATTGATATATGGACATTTCCCATTTCTCTAGGTATCGTGGTTTTTAGTTACACTTCTCAGATATTTCTGCCTACGCTTGAAGGGAACTTGGTAAAACGTGAAAAGTTTTACTGCATGATGAACTGGACACATGTGTCCGCCGCTGTGTTTAAAGCTATGTTTTCATACATAGGGTTCCTGACCTGGGGTGAAGCTACACAAGAAGTAATTACCAATAACTTACCAACACAAGTCTTCAAGATTATCGTCAATGTGATACTAGTTGTGAAAGCACTACTCTCCTACCCGTTACCGTACTTCGCGGCTGTTGATCTCATTGAAACATCTCTCTTCCAAGGCCGAGACAAAACGCTCTTCCCATCTTGCACAGATGACGAGTTTAGCCTACGAATATGGGCAATAGGTCTTCGGTTCGGACTTGTACTCACCACAATGCTCCTGGCAATATGGATACCTTATTTTGCCATTCTGATGAGTTTGATTGGCTCTTTCACAGGAACTATGCTATCGTTTGTATGGCCGTGTATATTCCATCTCAGCATGAGACGATATAAAATGAAATGGTACGAGAAGGCAGTGGATATAGCAATTATTCTTCTTGGTATTGTGTTTGGAGTTATTGGTATATATTATTCAGGGCATGCGCTCTCTCAAGCTATCAAAGGTTTACCAACCAACCCATATAAAACACATTTGCCTGTAGCAACAAAGCCTGAAAACCTTGATAAATTACCAAATGCTACATAATACGCGCAAGGCGACTTGCGCGAATCCAGAATGTTCTCTCAGAGGGGTCCAACTGTACATTTTAATAGATTAGGAGAGAGAATATCCAAATACCACGAAAAGTGGGCCACCATCCGCCCGCCAGTGAAACGCCATATAGATGGTGAATTTCCAGGGGATCCGAATCAGTATTGCCAAGGAACCCTATAGCTTTGTAGAGTGACAGTAGATAGATTCGTACAGTTTTGCAAGTAATCTAATTATAGCTTTCTTGTCTTTCTAACTAGCCTTTTCATCTGTCGTAGCCAAGTCGTTTATTATGCTGACCTAGTTTCGTTTTCAGCTTTTTTCAGTTAGCTAGGGAGCTATCATTATTTAATTGGCTGAAAATTTGGAAAAATCGGAAATGACAGTATGCAGATTCGTTCACCTTTTTATCTGACTTTACACTCAAATCAGAGATGAAATAAAATAAAATATACAAAATTCAACCAATTTTACGCTAAACTGCTGAATTGTATGGTTATTTATTCGCTAGAAACTTGAAAGTAGCTGGCAACTATTGTTTGAGGAATAGAATAGACTAGAATAACACTTTAGCTTTTTGGGGGACGTTGTTAGCTTATTTAGATTTTATTCTGTCGACTTTTATCTAAAGTGCATATGAGGTCCGCATCAAGTAGTCAACCAAATTGAAATGATGAGGGCTCCCTCTAAGTTGTTGTTGTTCTTTCGTAAAGGGAAATAATCACTCTAGAATATCCCAAATGACAGCTGCGACTAGGGGCAGACTTGATTTAAGGGGCGTTTAGACGGCATGATTTAGTCGTCCTGACAAAATTTTGTCATGTATGGTTTTTCTGTTTAGACGGCATTACAATGTCATGTGTGATTTCTTTCAACAGTGAAAAAAACTGGCTGGGCACCTTGAGCTTTCTCATGATGCTCTACATCGTTGCATTGCTATAGTTAAGAACATGTGTTTTAACTCATTCCCGCAAGTCATGACTTTTGTCATCTGCTATTTCATCTGCTTATGTTCTTAGGTAGTCGTTATGGCGAACAATATCGACCCAGATCAGACTGTTCCCTGGAAGCAGTCTTGTTAGGGTCTATAGTGTTTACTTCCATGACAAGACCTCCCCTGAAGTGCACTTACATATATTAGACACCATTTTCAGGACAAACTACTGGCATGTTTAGGGTTGCTCCAAAAGCAATTAACCCCAGTGACCTCTAAGCTGATTGGCTAATGCGCCACGATTTTGTAATGGCAAATAGAACCAGTTCTATCCCCCATGAAATGTCGTCCTGACTCTAAAATCATATATGACTCTGTAATAGCAGTTTTTACACGAGCTGATTTGTAATGTATGACTAAGTCAGACTGACAAGATCATGCTGTCTAAACATCCCTTTAGCTGTTCTCTTTACTCCTTCCACTCCGAACAGGCAGAACAGAAATCAAATGAGCTGGAACATCTGTGCTGGCGTTCTCCCACTACTCCATCTTCCGAGGTGGTATAGACAGAACAGTCACATGACCTTTTCCAAAAAATATGGCGGATCACTGCCTGCATGCGCGGAAATATTTTTGTATCGCTTGATTAAATCCGGAGTACTCCAAAGTGCCCAGTTTTACTTGTTTAGGTGGCTGTTCTGGCGTACGACGAGTACTCTAAATATTGCTATATCAAGTCCGCCCAAGAGGTCAGCTGGGGCCAATTTCATCAATAAGGTTCGTACGATACATCTTAAATTGTGCGTACGTTGTTTTCTGAGAAGTGCGTACGTCAGTTTCATCAAAACATCTTAAATTGTTCGTAAGAACAAAAATTTGCGTTTCACTAAAAACGTCGTATTTTTAAGTTTGCCTAACTCTAGTCTCCCAATATCATGTGATTGGTCACGTGCGGACATTATAATAGCCGTGTATAGTGGTTTAACACAGAGAGAAAAATACGTAGGTATGTAAGAAGAAGCATGTGCGGATCCGAATGAAGGCAGGGGGTCCGTACCTTCATCCTCTTGAAAACCACAAGTTATATAGGTTTCCATAAAAATTAGCAAGTGAATCACCTAGAAAATAATGGATCCCCCTACCAGAACCTTGCAAAAAATTCCTGGACCCGCGCGTGAGAAGACGAGCAGGCGACAGCAAATCCCAATAAGAAATCCACCCCTACAACGCGGCGCATATACTTGTGTCAAACGTCGGTCTGATCTGGAGCCAAACTCTTTGACACTAAGATGACGTGTTTCCCGAAATTATAAGAAACCATGTCCAAGTAAGGCACAAATCAGTAAGATTACATGTACCTAAAACCACAAAATATACTGAGAGGAACTAGAAACTGAAGGTTTTTTTCTAACATGTCTGGATGAAAAATAATAACACAAATTCATTAATTTTTATGAAATCCGATATCCTCAACATCCATCTAACTAATACAATTTACAGAATTAATGATAGCTTCAAAAACCAGTCCTATACTGCCGACAAATTCCGCATGCTCTCGAAATTTGGCCCTGAGTCGTGGGCATTTGGGCTGTTGTCTCGGCTTTCTTCACACCTCGATGATTGATTGCTGTAATGCTCAATTACAGATCCTTTAGAAGGACATACTATTATCATTTGAACGTAAAAGAGGTAGATAACAAATGTTTCATGAAAATGCGTACCAAAAATTACTCGTTAACACACTTTATGTTTACCCATACAGGTCGAATGGAGTTTCCCATTTTAATATTTTGGACGAGCTCATAACCTGATCCGACGCCACCGTGGTTATGTGGCGTCTGATCTGAGTCTGCACTAATTGCCAACGTCCCACAAAATGGAGGCAAGGCTTAAATGAGTTAAACATCACACCCCGGGTGCTTGAGATAATAAGTCGAAATTTTCGAAAATGTAAAAATCTAGAATGCAACTTGTAATACGGTCAGAACTGAGATTGCGCTAACCCGGATGTATGTCCCTTCATGGAGAATGTAACGTTCTAATGAAAGCTTTTGTGAACAGCTCCCAAATATATATACTCATACAAAGACATACGTTTTGAAACTTTATCAAATGTTGAGGGTATGGTTATTGACGAAAGCTCCTCATCATTGTCGTCCCTGGCAGTCCTGCAAATGGACGATGACTTACCCGTACATTTGAATGTGTATATTAGTATGTTTAAGCAATGGTGACATGTGAAAAAGCACAAAAATATCCTGTTAATTTTACTACAGAATCCCTTCCCTTAGACGTGATGGTTATGCATACATTCAGCTACTGACGGCATGGCGGTCATAGGCGAATCTCTTGGGGACAGTATACAGCGTGGTAGGGGAAGGGGTGGGAAAGGTTACATGGACAAATAAATAACTCATAAGTACCAAGGAAAGGGGGTCTTACTTTCTCATTTTGGTAAACCATATGGTATGTAAAGGGTGGTATTGATTGCAGTACTTTCAAGGTATTTAAACCTTTGCCAATTATTTGCTCTTCAGCCTCTAGAATCGTGTGAAATGCAGCAGCCTTGGTAGCTAAGTAGAAAGTTAGTAATATTTAAGACAAAGATGTCAACTACGACACCTAAATATGTGTCTTAAATATACGACAAAAAGTAAGAAGTTCGCAAAGATCAATAGTTTGGTGAAACCCGATTTTTAACGTACGAACTTCGTACGATGTTTTTAAGACAAAAACACGTCGTAAACTCGTTGATGAAATTGGCCCCAGATCGATAAAAATTGTACACAAATAAGCAAAGGGGCAGAAATGTAAGTACCTGAAATGCAAAAAAGGATCATTTTATTACCATCTGGTGCTTAAATAAGCTTTGTATTGGTTGCGGATTCTGAATATGTACACAAACGGTTTACGATTCAGCACAATGTCTGTTTCGGTGGCCCGAAAAAGTCGTCTGCAAAGCTCTCGCACTGCCAAGCACGCGCGAATCGGCACTGAAAATGATTGACAGAAATGCGTGATTGATTGCTGGTGTAATTAATGGGCTTTTAATGTGCATACTAAAGGCAGCAGAGGGCTAGAACTGCCGAGTGTACAAATCTGTCTACTGTACGAATCTATCTACTGTCACTCTAACTTTTCAAGAAGGTCCGGACCTGATACCTCGTCTGGATTTGCGCATGGGCGAGTGTGACGTTTATAAAATTATATCCTCTTTTTCAAACTATGCAGATCCCAATAAGCTGAATTCTAATTAAGCCAGCTAACCAGGTTCTATGCTGCTTCACACGTCGAATCTATATGATTAACTATTTTTTGCTAGCGTCGTCTTTGTCGTCTGCTGATAACCTTTGCAAACAGTTTGTACCCAGATCAGGACCGACAGACGGCGGAAGTGATCTGGATCTAATCCGTTTGGCACTCCACATATGTTGCTGATAGATTTTTTGGGGGAAAAATCAGCAAACGATAACAAAGGCATAAAAAAATTACCCAGTATACAAAGTGTTTTTGATGAATTTGCATGATAGAATTGACTGGAATATTGTAAACAACACAACGTGCTACTATTAGAACACTAGCACTCACTAGGCCAAATGTAGTTGGTTGAAATTCACAGTAAGTTTGTTCAAAGCAGTCATAGTAAGTGAGTATGATCAGGAAATACCACAATCACACACTGCAGACAACCCCGTGGCACCGCGAGGAAGAGCCGCTCAACCATCACGAGACACCAGGAAGACAAATTAAGCAAAGCAATCAACTCTCTCCTCCCCATCACGATGATTGCAATACTAGAACGGACATAAAGTAACGTACAACAAAACATAGAACAATTACAGACTGCCACAATGGGAGTAACAATAAACAAAAAGTCAACAACAGCAGAACCACCGCCTTAGAACGGACAGCAGCCTTAGCCTCCGGGGGGGGGGCTTAATTGCATTTTACTGGTACCAAATTTTCGCACTAGATTCTGCTGTTGTTGAAGTACAAGAAATGTTCAGCTCGCATGGAGGCCATCTAACTAATGCAATGTATCATCATGGAAAACACTCTAATCAAATTAACACTCCATGATGAAACAAAGAAAAGGGCTCATGACTCACAGATAGTCATAGCTAAAGAAAACCTCAAGTTGAACTCATAGCATGACTAATTCGTCGAATTTATATCCCAGTTCCCGGACGAAGGGTTATTTTAGAGTAACGTAAATCACAAAGCAAAAATTCTATTCATCTAAACACTAAGTTCACCTTCGGTATCATTCATATCATAACAAACGCCTGTCAAGTATGTTTTAGTGCTTAGTTTGATAACAAAATATACTTACATCTGCACAATTTCAAGATCAGACCTTTCAAACCCATCCCAGAGGTTGAGGTTATTTGTAAAGTGTTACATTGCATGCTGGTCTACACATCTTTCACTTTAATTTGATATGCAGCACGACTACATTCAGAAAAGAAAAACAAAAAAATAAATAATTGACCTCTTGACCCCACCCCAGGGGCCGAGGGTATGTGTAAGGACAGAGATTTGGCTTTCATGGTGCTCTGTGCTCAATTCCCTTTAATTCGATATGCAACACAACTACTTTTACAAAAATATATGGTTTGACCTTTTGACCCCACCCCAAGGTCGAGGGTATGTCCTTGGGCACAATATTTGCTACCATGTTGCTGCATGCGTCGTTAGCTTTAATTTGATATGCAACATGACCATATTCAGAAAAAGTTCAATTTTGGCCTCAGCCCCACCCCTAAGTCACACCAGGGGATAAGATCCAGGTCTTCAAACTTAAATTCCGTTTGATATGTTTCATATTTATTACTCTTCTGCCTGCATGCAAAATTTCAGCAAAAAATATTGACAACTGCTTTAGGTAATTCGAAATTTAAATATTTTACCTTTCACCCCTTAGGTGGGGTCAAAGGGTGGGGTAAAATTTGTGACACTGCCATGCTATCTACATGCACCGGGCAATCATAGTCTATAGTTAGAAGTTATTAAATATAATAGCTTTGAGGAAATGTGAAGATAATTATATAGGTTTTGCATTATAATTGCCTATACTAAGACAAGGGTAATAACTCAACTTTTAAGAGGTAGATTTTGACGAAACTTATAGGATATTGAGAGTTTTTAGTACTTATCATTGAAACCAAGATTGCATTTAATCTGACCAGTAGGTATAGAGATATGGTTCTGACAAAAAGCGTTGGTGGACGGACGGACGACGCCAAAACTACTTTGTCAGGGGATAATAAGAGTTCTATGGCTATCATGTCACAATTGTCAAATCCATTCCTTCAGATATGAGTATATATTTCAGAACTATTTATTTTCATTTTTCAACCGAAACACATGTTTGGGTAATCAAAAGAACTGTTTTAAACGGCTCTTTTGAGCAATCAGACACACGTGAAATAAGAAAATAATCACATTTTTACACTCAAAATGTTGTCGATCATTGAGCCTTTGCCCAGCCGAGCATATGGGCCATTCTGCTTCGAAATGAACACAATTGTCACAAAATTGACAGAATATTAAAAATCAAACATTTCATATATGTATCACACCGGGTATGCGGCAATAGAAAACGCTTTTAACTATTGACGAACGCGGCTCAAAAAACGCTAGAAATAGTTCTTTCGATGGTGACAAATGGCGATCGAACACTCTGTTTCTAACGAGTTTTGATCTACTTACGTCCATAGCATTAAAGTTTTCGATTGACGCCTACCCGGTACATGTATGTGTATGGGGAGGTTCAACCAACCGTATGCAAAATTACTTTATTTGTATTGTATTATTATTTGTGAGTGATACTTTTTTGTATTTAAAAAGGTGTACTTTGTAAACTATTATTTTTCATTTGCCATATAGAAAAGTATATGCTACGAGGGAAACCATTAATCAAACAATATTTTACTTCACTAAATTTTTCACCTACATTTACTTTACAACTTTTATTATTCCATTGTTTTATATATGCATACATATTATCACAGTCAAAGTGAATAGCATACAAAGATATATAGCAAATAGCAGGGCTTTTTTTTAATCCAAATAAATCTCGATAAGCTTTTATTTTGACATGTTTAATGCCTCAAACAATGAAACAGCAGATCAACAGCAACAAAGGAATACAACTACATGATGCCGTTTATGACAAAATATCATATTATTTTTCGACAAAAAGGTCTTATTAAAGAGCTTAAACCCTGATTCAAATACTTCTAAAGGTAAATACACTTTCTCGTCAATCCAACCATACAGTTAACCCCTCATCATGTAATTTAATTGGCATGCTCAACTTTTAGTGTATATACCGTATGAAGAAAGGCGTCTCAATATTATATAGGATAAATACCAAGCTTATAGATAATAGAGTGTAATCAAAACTTAATTTTCTTAACATATAATGTGGGTACTAAACCGAACCATCTCAATGAGATATTTCTTTAGGACACCCAAACAAATATTGAAAATAATAAATAGAAACAAATAATAACAATTATAATGCACTTGATTTTGTAACGCGACGTCTGATTGGATAACGTCAAAAATTGGCGACAGTATATCCTGTGATATACTGTTACAAATAGTTTGAAGTCATAAATTTCGTCACATTTCGTTTGATGACGTGCGGCTTTTTGCAGCATGCAACGCTCAAATTTGACATCATTAGAATGGGGATAATCATATTCAAAATTACCATTGGAGACGGTATATCGTCAGTTATACTTTCGGAAATCACGTTTTACGGCTCCACTCTCGCATTGCCATAACACTAAATTTTAGACCGTATTTCCGACAAATGAAAATTTCGAATACAGTTATCTCCTAATTTTATGCTAAAACTGTTGTTTATCTTGACATAATATTACGTTTGTTTTACCCAGAACTAAACTTCAGTATTCAAATATGGCAATCGAGAATGAAGCGTACTGCAGGATTGATCTTTACCATCTTTGCTTGATAACTCCATTATATCAGATGCATCAAAATACTCTTCATTGTCTTCGCTTTGTTCCACAAGTACGGCCATTGTGTTGTCATTGTTATCACCCTTTTTCCCTAACAATGACTGGTTGCTATCTCTGTCAACTGTCTGTTTGGAATCGCTCTGCATTCCGTTAATCTCCACATGCTCTGTCTTACTGGTGTCTTGAATATTTATAGATTCATTTTTTAGCAAATTTGTATGGGTGTTTATATCTAATTGTTCATCTGCATAACCTATAGAGTCATTGTTTAGCAATATTATATGGGTGTTTATATGTAATGGTTCATCTACATAACCTGAATCAGCTGGCGTATAATTATATGATTTGTTAGAACGTTCTTTCATTTCATTATTATCAAACTCAACTTCTGAAAGGCTTGTTGATTCATTTGTTTGTGGCGATTTCAGCATAAATTCATTTTCACTACAATTTTTAGGTAATGTGCTTATTTTTAAAAAGTCAACACTTTTATTATTAGACAAAACCCTTTCACTCATACACTTTTCCGAAGTAAATGAGTGACGTCTAGTATGTTTCCTTGTAAATTCAGACATACTGTCATCAATATTTTTGGAAGTAAATATGGTATATCTCTTGAAAGAAGGAAAACTACTTGAGCGGACAATCATATGTTCAACTACAGTGTTTGAAATTTTAAAATGTGAACATGTACTTTGATTATCTAAATAATTGCATTCCTCTGTATCATTCATGTCATGTGCATGGACCAAAGGCGTACATGTCCTCTGTATTAATGGAATATTGTTAGGTTTATCATATATTGTTTCTTTTTCACTGATAATATCTAAAACATTTATAATATCTGTTGCACTATAGTCAATGTGTGACGCACAAATGGTTGTATCAGAGATATTTATCACTGAGTATATCTGTTGCTGAATACCATCTTTAGTCTTGCTCTGATCTGTTTCAATATATTGTGTTTCATCCAAGATATCTGCTATATCTGCTGCGCCATAAATGTTTAGACTATTATATTCGCTTACAGTCTCATCTACTGCCCTGACATTATTCCTTATATTGGATTCTTGATCTAGCTTTGAAGACAAAATGCTTTCTTTGTGACGAGGTTTAGTAATAGGAGAAAGTTGGATATCAGGACTGACATCATGAATGCCCTGTGATGAATTATCTGAGTTTGTGCTACATATACAGTTTAAGTTTAGGTCCATAGCCTGGTTCTGACATGTATGTCCCTTGCTGTCTGTTCGATCTTGTAACGTTGCAAACTCCTTTTTAAATGGTGTACTAGCTATCACATTTGTTCCATCTGTGTATACCTCTGTATGTCCAGCAACATAGTCTATAGACTGACTGACAGTACTAAGTGAAAAAGCAGGATTTATTTCACTTCTTACTCTCAATCTTTTTGTACTTTTCCTGGTACCTTTGTCAGATTGTAGCTCTGTTTTAAAATAAAAATAAAAATAAATGCTATATAACAACAAACCATAATCATACATGTACTGGAGACAATATATGCTATTACTTCCATGTTTTATGCTATTTTTCAATGTTTTTATTGTTTGTATCTAAATGAAAAAAAGTAAAAACAATGAATAGTTTCTGAGCGTCTGTTTTACATATTCACACACAATACCCCAATGTGTGATAGCAAACGAAAACTTTCTTATTGGCTAATATTACAATGCATTATACTTATATATACATTATTTAATCCTTTTAGACATATAAAAGAAGAGCATTATCAAAAGGTATTATCAAAAATTGTGCAAATGCTATTGCTTTTTTATTCTATCTCACTGGAATTCTCACCCTTAATAATTGGACGAATCCATTTCGAATTTAAGGGTTGTTAGGTAGTATTTTACAATGAAAGTACAGTTTGTAAGCAAACAGTGCAGAACATATTATCTGGTTCTGCACTGTTTACTTATGTCCCACAAAAAGGCCGCTAGGCTTATATGGGTTAATGAAATCTAGTCTGTTATGTTTATATGAATTTTAAAACGGCTCAACTTGAGGTTTTCTTAAGCTCTGCAATCTGTGTGTAATGAACACTTTTTTGTGTTTCATCAGAGTGTGTTAATTTGATTAGTTTGTGCCTCTGATATGATACATTGCAATAGTTAAGAAGAGTCCATGCGAGCTTAAAATTTTTTGTGTCTTAACAACATCATTATATAGGGCGAAGATTTGGTACCAGTAAAATGCATTTAAGCCCCCCCCCCCCCCTTGTGGTTAGGCTGCTGTCCGGTGTGACGGTTCTGTTGTTGTTGATTCATTGTTGATTGCTGCTCCCATTGTGGGGCTTTTTGTTTTTTTCCATGTTTTACAGTGCATTGCTTTGTGTCCTTTCTAGTTTGCATTCACCTTGATATGGAAGAAAAAGTCGACTGCTTTACAGTGTCTGTCTTCCTGGTGTCTTGTAATTATTATTGTTCTGTGGCTTTTCTTTATGGTACCATGGGTTTGTCTGTAGTTTGTGATTGTGGTATTTCCTGATCATACTCACTTGCGTTTATGGACCCATTACTACAGGAATGTAAGCATTCTGTTTTTTTTCAGCACAATTACAGTCGAATCTCGAACATTCGAAATATTTGGGGCTAGAGTTTTTTTCCCAATTATCAGTTGTTCGAACTATATGCTTTATAACCCCTAAAATCATTTTGAAGGTTATATAATTTTATATATACCAGTTTTCCCCCGATCAAACATCAGTCCTGGGCGTGTAATGCACAGATGATCCTGCACATCCATAGTCTCGCCAGAGCATTTGCTGCTTGCATAACCAGAAAATGTACTTAGAGGAAGGCTCAGGCTAGTTATCAGACTACTGCTCCAATTAGATATCAACGAATGTCTATTTAAAAAGTGACTGTATTCATATACGACGGATTATCAAAAAGTTCTCAGCCCTTTGTACTTTGGGCTACCAGGGAATGAAAATTTGACCATTTCTGTTCAATATAATATCCCTTCAAGGCAATGCACTTAGACCATTTCTGTTCAAGCTTTCTTATCCCTGCAAAATAGAAGGCCTTTTTCTGGTCCGCCAAGTACTCGTTCACTACCTCTTTGAGGCCTTCATTGCTTCCATACTTTGTACCACGAAGATGGGATTTCAGTTTTGGGAACAGATATAAGTCAGGAGGAGCCATATCATATGAATATGGGGTATTAGAAAGGATTTCAAATCAACATTCAGTCGCAGGAGTCATGGCAGCTTATTACATGTGGGCAGGAACGCTGTCCTGCAAGAGCAGAACACTGCGAGTCAGTTTTCCTTTCTTGCGATTAAATGCCTGCATAATATGCACCGTTTATCATGCGACCTTGCTGAAGAGCACCCCTTGACTATCCTAAAAGATTAAGGCCATCACCTTCAATACTGATTGAACCCTCTTAAATATCTAAGGAGGGGGTTAGTCAGGGTGCTTCTATTGTTTGCTTTGCATTTTTGACTCTTGGTAAAAGTGGTGAACCCATGTCTCATCTTTGGTTACAACTCGCTGGATAAAATCGATGGAATAATCTTCATAGCAAGAGAGGAGATACCTAGAAATATAAAGCCGAGTCCATTCTCATCATTGGTCAACATTCTCAGCACCCATCTTGCCTAAAGATATTATACTGCCCAAAAACTTATGCCAACTTCGCTAGCTGTGCTGCTACTCCTATCACACACAACCAGGGCGTGCATCACCTTGACATTTTCATCAGCGATGGCATTTTTGGGGCGGCCACGCCGTCCATCATCCTCAGCACTTTCTCTCTCCCCCTAAAACTCTGCGGCCATTTTTTCACTGTGCTATACTGAACGAAACTTCTAAACTGCCAGTTAAAAAACGCATTTTTTCAATATAGCTCATTTATTATTAAACTGCTTGAAGTGATAATTGACACAGTACATGTATATTTGGGCACATGTATCCGTCGATTGAACATAATAAAGTTCAATTCAATAAGGATGTTCATTTATGCTTAACGATAGAGTACTTATACCGGTTTTGCACGTGGCAAACGATGCTAAATGTTTTTTCGCCTTGTGTATACTCGTATTTTCATCAACAACTATTTGAGTTGTATGAGTATAAAGTAGAGGGGTCGGGCTGTGGGTTCAATCAAAAACGGGGCCCAGCTGAGACTGATTTACAATTTTTCATAAAGTTTGACATGTTTTGATAGAGCCGAATGTTAACACCACAACCTGTTGGTTATTTTACAATTTTGCACTCGTATGACGAGAAAAATCGACACAATACTGAGTATTTCGTATGTCAAAAAATGTCCTGTATAGTCCACATACTTTGATGCGGTGATGCATAAATGCTGCATTTGAACGTCCGAAGTGTCGCTATTGACGTGCGGTACACAGTTGATGGGTGACGGATTATATTGTAGACAAAAACATTTCATCTTCTTAAACGCATATCTGTGTAATTTTAGGCCATATGGGCCTCCATAGGAGCACTGCATTGCATAAAAATTGCTTCTTTATTACAAAATAAACACGATAGTGTTAAATAATGTCCATTTACAGCACCAGAAAGTTTCAATAGTTTTGAGGACAAAAACAGCTCCATGAAGCATTCTTGTGTTGTTTTATGTCATATGGGCTTCCATAGGAACATTGTGGATTACCTAAAAATTTCTACGTGAAACCCAACAATGTTCAATAATGTGCATTTATAACACCATAAAGTTGGTGTTTTTCGCTTTAGGTCCCTTGAATACTCGGTTTTAAGCAATGAGTTCAAATTCTATCGTTTGTGTGAAAATGCAATGTGATAGTGCCTTTATACAGTCTATCAATTGAGCATGTTAATTTCTATTTATTAACAGGTTCTGTGTAATTAATTTTTCCATATTGAGTGTAAATTGTAGCATTGTATGTATTATATATATTAAGATATATGAGAAAATGTCGAGTGGCGGTTTGGAAGTTTCGTTCAGTATATAAGAAAGAGACACTTTCCCAAGGGCTTCAATGAAATCTTCATGAATTTCCTTGGGAGGCATTCCTTTCTTACAGAAGTACTTGATAACTGCTCTGATTTCAGTTTTCTCCATTTTACAAATGTGTCGCAGACTTCTCTCTTAAAAATGTTTTACATAAGCAAATAAGCATGACCGCATGCTTTTCACACTCCCAATGTCCTTCAATTAGATCAAATGACCGACTGACAAAGATTTAAATTTAATGAATTTCACCGAAGCATATCAGACCGCGAACGTTTTGATCGCACCTCGTATAGAACCAAAATTACATGAAAAATAGTAAGTGAGTATGATCAGGAACCCCTCAATCACAAACAGCAGACAAACCCACGGCACCACGAGGAAGAGCCACACGACAATCACGAGACACCAGGAAGACAAACCAACCAAAGCAACAAGCTGTCTCTTCCCCATCAAGATGATTGAACTTGAACTTTGTCCATATGATATATACAACAATCAAAACGTAAGTGAGTATGACCATAACAATGCCACAACCTCACACTGCAGACTAGCCGAAGGTAAGGAACATATACAGTGATCGGGTTACATGCTTTAGGTTTAAAAGAAAACCAAAAAGAAGATTTTTTATGTTTTCCACATTGATTTTGGGGGGATAACTTTTTTATTTTCAATTTTAACAAACATTCCAATGAAACTTGTAGAGGAGCATTAGTGCCTACTTCTCCAAAATGCTTTAACATATAATATGCAGCGATAAACGCTGTGCATAGATGCACGATTTGAACATTTAAAATCTACATAGAAAATACTTACCACTTAAGCCTAAAGTCTTTAGTATATCGTTTCTCTTTGAATTTGTCTGAAAAGAAATTCAACAATGAAATTGACGCTAAATAATGAAATACTTGTATTACAAGCGTGTATATAGCTGATACAATTTTAGCTATTTCAAAAAAGCATCCACTATTAATGTATTTGAAACCAATAATATAAGCTCGTGTTTATCATGCAAAAATATTCTTTAGCTATGAAATGCGCATGCTATCATATTGTTTTGTAATTTAAGAATGCGTCTTAGTTCATAAATGGATCACAGCATTTATCTCTGAACAAATTTTAAAAGTAACAGTATAGTTTTAGAGCGTGAAACTGTTCACATTACTTTGACGAAACATAGAAATGTATATACAAGGTGCAAGAGAACTACTGTTTAGAACGTTAAATGTCAACAAAAATATTGTTCAAGAAATATTTTAGATTATAAGATCCGATATATTTATATCTATCTTTAAAGTTATTGATACTGTAATGTAATCATTGACAAAATAACCATATGAGGGCCAGCATGAGAAAACCAACAATGTCGCCGTGTGTCACGAGTACACACAGACCTGCTTAGATATTGGCTTTGTCTGATCAAGTTGTAACTGTCCGCTTGGAGATAGCTGGGGTCCTTGGTTTCCCGAATTGTGCACAGTAAATACTCTGAACAGATTGGACGGATACCAAGACTGGTCTGAGTTTTTGCTTGTCGCATATGTTTTGCAGACAGGCTGCCTTACTCACGATTATATCACATATGTACATATGTCAATATGACACGACAACTAATCTTGTTTAGCAAAACGATGGCAAAACCAATCATATATAGCTAAGGCATGCAGCTAATAAATACTTAACAAACAGACAATGTTTGGCATAAACGATCTTGCACCAACATTGTAATAAAATCATAAACATGCAAACATGCACACTTCTTACCTCCACTCGTCGTTGTAAAGCTGGTGCAGCAACTATAAAATGATCCACCGCATGACTGCAGACTGTCTTGACCTATACAAGACCAGTGGATTCTTCCACCATTTTCAAATGGAAGGACCTTTTCGACATGTAGGAGCAACTTGAATGTTTATTTTAAGCTTAATGCTCTAATAAAAATAATCATCTTATTTTATGCGTTAAACCCATATAAGCCTAGCAATTTTTTTTGAGACATAGGCAAACAGTGCAGACCTATATCAGACGCCGCAGTAATCGTTGTCTGATCAGGGTCTCCATTGTATGCTTACAGATAGTTCTACAAGAATTTAAATAAAAATGGAAAATACGACCCAATTTCCGTTCACACGGAAATGGACTGGTCCAATTGATAAAAGAGGGTATTTCATTCAGCATAAATGGGTTAAAGCGTAAATGGGAGGATATATATATATTGCAGGGGTGGGGATGAGTGTATCTATAGGCTGTTTTTCGACCAAATCAGTATAGCAATTTTGTCTAGCACTGTTTCTTGGCTAGTATTCTTCTGTTGATATAATTTCATCAGTATTTGGCAAAATACATAGAGGATATTTACTTATTTGAGGTGAATACCGATATATATTTCATCGAGTGCATTGAAAACATCAGAATTTTCACGAGTGTGCAGCACAAATAAAATTTTCGATGTTTTCAACTCACGAGATTACATATTGTGTATTTACTAAAAAAAAAAAGAAATTTTCTTTTTATATTATACTTTCTAGAAGATTTACGGTTAATCACTTAACCATGCTTCAAGCCGAATCACAATGATATAAAAGAAGACAAAGCAGAATTTGTAACAGAATACCAGGGTCAATCTATAGTCATTGGAACTTACAGATAAAACTTATTCAGCGTCATAGTGCGAGACAAGTTACGTTATAAGTGACGTCATAAATGTTTGATGATGTTAGGTATCATAAGTGACATGCATTGCCTCACTTACTGAAGCGGAAGGTGCTGAAATTAAGAAAATCAAAAATAAAAAAAATCAGCAAATCTGAATTATTGTGGTACCAAAATGTTCCTCATGTTCTAATTAAGAAAATGCCTACCCACCTTTGATGTTTTTGTTGACAAATAATTTGAACTTTTGAAGTAAGCTGCTTGTGTTTGTCAAGCTTTCTTGTCTGTTCATTGCAGCATTGTGGTCACCTGCTGAGAAAGGGCTAACCTCTTGGCTCTCTTGTTTATGATGTTTTCTAGTGTTTTTGTCACTTTCCCATGTGGTGTCCTGGTACAGGTGTGGTACTTGATTGTATCGATTTCTGATCTTTCCCTCCTTACTTACTGCATTAAGTGAATGACAAAATCAGAGGTAATCCAAAAAAGTGATATCAATGACTAGTAAAAATATAGGCTGATATCAATTACTGGTGATTGATTGCATATCGTTTCACTCTGTGAAAATACCATCCCTTGTTTTAGATATGTATTTATTTCACTGCTCTGTATGAAATAAATTGCAATTATTGCATTTTGTCAATTATCCAATAAATATACTTTTAACTAAATAACTTCATACCAGTTAATTCGAATTATCTAAATAACGGAAATAGTCACTCCTGAACATTTAATATATAATTCTGCATAAAATGTAATAGGGTGGGGTTAGGGGGTTAGAGTTGGTCTTCCAGAAAGTTAATTAGTGTGGTGACCCCAGATTTATTTATTTCGTAAAAGGCATTTATAATAAAATATGTCGAAATTGTAAATTGTTGAGATTATTAACACTAGATGTTATATATTTGGAATTTGTTTTTACAAAAGCCTTGCTTTGATGATTCGCAAAATAATACCATGCAGATATTTTCACTTCTTCAACGAGGAAGTGAATTTGCACATTTTCTATAAGTTTGAGTTCATTAAAATAATTTCCCATTATAAAAAGATTGGCTATAACATTAATGTATTGCAACAGACTGCATGCTTGGTGGTCAACCCAATTACGGTTGGCAACTTTGCTTTCCTCTTTAATTGCACGCCGGTTGGTCAGACTTCAGGCTCTATGATGGTTCTGACTTAAAGACTTATCTATTGATGAGATGGAAGGGGCCTGATGCTTTGGCTGTTTGTCGGGCCCACTGGGTTTTACCTGTTGGATTTCTTTTGCTCCAGTATTCAGTTTTATTAACTGTTGAGTCCTTATCTTTGCTTTATCTCCTTGTTATATCTTGATTTATATGTTTTGGGAGATGCTGCATCGATAAGTTAGGGGTCTTTCATGCAAACCAAATATCTATGTGTCTTGATCCACATATGAATTAAGGGTGAGGTTGGCGCGCCGTTAAACCGGTTTAAGCCCTCCAGTAAAATAGTTTACTGACCGTTCCAAGGCGGAACTTCTTGTTGTGGATCTTTTATGTTTTGTTCTGTCTTATGTTTGCTATGTCTTTGTGCGCGTCTGTATATATGTGCTTTGTGGTCACCTGCTGGGAAAGGGCTGACCTCTTGGCTCTCGTTTGTGGTGTCTAACTGTGAGTTAGCAACTTTCCCATTGGTATCCTGGGTCGAGTGTGGTTCTTGATTGTATCGACTCCTAATCTTTGCACCCTTACTTACTTTCATGAGCAATAAAAAAAAATAAACACAAATAAGAAGTTGGCTGAAGATTAGTATTAATTTTAGCTTAATATTTAGTACAAGTAACAGTTTATCTGCCCCCTGGACAGCTTGCCCTCCAGGGATGAAGATATCCCGGGATATTTTGCCCCCACCCTGATTATCTTCACCTACGGGATGCTAGCTGTCCAGGCCGGTTTTTCTTACCCCCACCAAAACAGGAAGATTGTTAGGATGTTTTGTAAATGTTTCTTCTAAACTGCAAAAATCTAATATCCTCCTTTAATCACTTCTTGAGAAATAATGTCTGATATATACTTTCATTGCTTACATTTAATGGGTTTGAGTAATCGGCTCAGGACACTTTATCCCCCTGGCCAAATTTTATTGGCTCGTTCCACTGATTTGAAATTATTTGAAGATGAAGTTATATAAAAATAATCATAATTTAAGACAAGTTGAGCTATTTTCTCTGCCTTATGGCTTCAAATGCGTGTCAGCTGGGAGTAATGGGGAGCTATCCCAAGCAGTTTAACTTGCTCGCACTAACCTGAGTGTCAAAATTTAAATTAATTTGCTCATTCGTCTTAATTTGGACTCTGTGAATGTGAAAATGAATATATTATAATCATAGTTCAATACACATTGAACTGATTTCTTGGCTGCACGGTTTCATGCGTTTCTTTGCAGGGATGGGGACAAGCTGTCCGGTGCAGTTTATTTTGCCCCCTACCTACATATCAAAAGTTAAATTGTGGATGCTCATTCCACTTATTTCAAACTATCTGAATGTGAATATTTTTTCAATAAAAATCATAATTCAATTCAAATTCTGCTGTTTTCCTGGTTACGCGGATTCAAACACTTCATTCCACCTATTTTAAACTATCTGAATGTTTAGGTGTATCAATTATAAACATAATTCAAGTCCAATTGTGCAGTTTTCTTTTCTGTATGGTTTCATACGCTTGGTTGCAGGGATAGGGGCAAACTGTCTGGGGCATTTTATCGTGCCCCCCAGCTGCATAACACAAGATAAATTTTGGATTCTCATTCCACTTATTTTAAAGCTGCATACTCTTTAACTATGAACATTTTTCGAAAAAAAATATTTTCTTTTTAAATCACATGCAAAAGTAGAATAAAGTTATGTTGTCACGATAAATCTAATTTCTACAGTTGAAAACTGCATGAAAATTAATTATTTTATAAAAACAGGTGTATTTTCTCTTGTTTGTAATTATTTGCGTCCCTCCAATAATTCTAGACTGTTGATTTTTAACATAAATGCTGTTGTTTTGGCACTAATAATTTGTTGATTATTACGAAAAAGGTAAAATGTATATCTGAATTTTAGTATTTTTACTGTGTTCTTGAAAAATAGAAACACTATTTTTAAAATGAAAATATCAAAAGTTACAGATTATGCAGCTTTAAACTATCTGTATGTTTACAGTCAGGGCACTTACTTTAACAAGTGATTACTATAATCACTTGTTTAAGTTATTTTTTCCAGATGCTACTTTGTTTTGTTTAAGTACAGCTGCTAATCATCTTGGCCTCTGCTTAGACATGTGTGTCAGTATTATTTCTGACCAGTTATACTCCCTTCGTAGTTTATCGCGGATCGTATTTTACCGCGGATTATACAAATCGCATGATTTCTCCCACATGGCGCCCCCTCGAGATTGTTTACGCTAACTACAGTTGAAGGAAGCCCCCAGCTCGTCAAATCCAGGTTAAGTTGACGATATGTCACGTCAACTGATGAGTAAAATTATTTTCATAAATACATTACGAAGTTTACCATTTTCTATTGCTATTCACTACCCCTCCCCGTATAAAAGCCGCTCGGATATTTTTTAACAAGCCATTCAGTTTGTTTACCTAAGTTGGAGTTGTCGTCTGTATCTGACAGATGTCACGTAATACACAAAGTCACATGTTCTCTTTATAAGGAAAGTCATAAAAATCCCGGTAGAATGGACAGCAGTTTAGCGCCAACTGTCAATTTGTATAGACACGTTCATTCAAATTGAAAAGCACTGGAAAATGATCGTCAGGAGACATCAGAGGTTGTATGTCATCTTTTTTGCTACATGCGCAAAATGCGATCATTTTTCACACTGGATCCACTTTCATTTATGTTCATTTGTGAAAGTTTTTAGGAGAGGCAGTGCATTTAGGTGCCCTCCCTGTGTTGAAAATGTACAATACATTCTAATAACTGAACAAAAACGAAATAACAATTTAAATTGATGCTAAAGATAAAATTTAAGCATTGTGAATTGATTGAAACGTTTAATTTTTATGGGATAATGTTCCTTAACATTTATCAAGACTTTTGAAGCATTTGGCTTCCTATGCTTTGAACTTTTTTAATTTAAGTGAACTCCACGATAAACTAGGGTGACCTGATTACGTCATCAAAACATACATGACTGCCGAGAAGCGCTCAATCTGGGAATAAACAATTCAACACACATTTTCTTTTCTGGTAAGATTGTATAGGAATGATTAATCTAAAGTGTGGAGAAATTAAATAAAAGTTCATTTGCTTTGATCTTTCTATATCTCACAACAACTAGTTAGCTCCGCGATAAACCAGGAAGCCAGCATATGCAATTTTATTTACATTTAATGCCAGACTTTGACCTCAGAAGCCCTAAAATACCACAAAAAAACATAAATTTGATCATCTTTATGGTCAATTATTATGTCTTTCCTATTTGTTCCTAATATTGTGCCTATTTTTGCCAAGAAATTTTAAGAGTTCAACTTCATAATATATAAAAGGATGTTGCGTGCATTCAATTTACCTTTTCACTCAGTGTCTTAAAGTTTTAACCCTTTCTATAACATCAATGGGTTAAGAGATCAAACTTCAAATTATTTTATTTTTTATTTCCCCACTAGTTTCGGTTTAACAACCTTTCTCAAGGGACATATGTAAACAATGGAGTTTAATGAGTTCAGCGTATCATGACGTTATGGTAACGACGTCATTAGTAAGCTATGACGTTGGCGTAAAAATATGATAGTTACACAATAATAAGCATGCTTTAGGGAAAAACGGGATATTTGAAGATACAAAATTACAGGCAAACGTGCAATTTAAAAGCTTCATAAAAACAAAGCCAATAATATTTTTTTGACGGTAAACATGCCATAATTTAGCCTGATAATTGCTGGGTATTTCTTACTACAACTTTGTTGTAGATGTTATGGATCCAGTTGAGGCCCAATATTTTATTGGTGCTGATAAGGCCAAGAGGTTATAAAACTCTTTTAATGCTCAACTAAACTGAACATGAAATTTTAACCGCCCACAAAAGTAAATGACTGAAAGGTATTGACTTTTCTTGCTTTTGAGCTCTCAGATGTAGTATATCTATCATGCTTACAAATGTTAAAATGCATCAAATTGTTGGCATTTTAACATTTATGAGCATGATAAATTTGTAGTTCAGCTGAGTTGAGCATAAGAACAAAATGTACTGTACCCCGTTTGGGGTTTCTAGTCTACAAAGGATTAAGAAACTAATAAGTCGGTACATATGAATGGTCTGCTGGTAGACAGTTCACATGGACCATCAAACCTTGGTATCATTGAAAATTAAGAAAACATGGACAAAACCTGTCCTCAGACGCAGCCTTGACAAGAACTTCTTAAAGCTGTATTTTTGCTCAAAAATACTAATTTTTCTTTCCAAATAAAAATTAACTGTTTTAGAACAATTATTTCATTAATTCCAGGTCATCTGGGTGCAAAGTACAGCACAAATATGCGTCTGTATAAATTCTACCAATTTAGTACCACTTTTCACAACACACACAAAATCATTCACAAGGGATTAAACTAATTTATGGAAGGAATTGAATGGATCACATCGGAAAGCAGGACACGTGAAAGCACGACACCTAATGAGGTTCCAGATTAAAATGCAACATAATGCGGCAATTTGTCAGGGTCTGTACTGTTTGCTGAGGCAAAATCAATATCCAGAGATACAAATACAATATATTTGGGCAATTTATTATAGCCTACGATAACCTCTATATATTCCATTTATTATACTTAACTACTAAAGAAACCTGACACATACTGTGTGTCAATTTTTTTTGTAGTAATTGAATACTATGCACACATGTCTTTCAATTGCGTAAAGCTGAACAAAGGTAGAATAAGATGCACTGATATTATTTGAAAATAAGAACTAATTTCTGACGTCAGCTATCAAAACGTCACGTAACCCCTAAAATCAATTTTCGCAAGAACAAAGAAATCACGCGAAATTCACCAGAAACCACTTTAGTGTGGTTCTTTGTCATTTCATTGACGTATTCTTGGCATTCAAGTAAAGAATGCAAGCATTGTTCAACCCAAATGCATATTTTCATTTTCTTAACGTCAATTTTTCGTTATCAGCGTTTGATGAGCTTTTAAAAAGCACTGCCACTTTATCAACTTTTTTCACTTTGTACGATGTTTGGAATGCATTTTAACAATGTTTCATTCCTTTTGAACTCCGTGGCTGCCGCCTACGTCAATTTAGCGACGTCAAGCGTTACAATGACATGCTGATATGTGCTATACTGCAAAGCTTGAAATTCATACGCGATTTAAGTAAAGTGTAGCCAATTGGCACTATAACAAAGTAGACAACACCCACTAAATGGCGACATACGTTGACAAAGAACAGAACGGTTATTATCCAATGTTTACGTTTTTCCTTAATTGACGTTAAACTTGGTTTATTCCACGTTTACCATTTACCGTGACGCGAATCATAAGTTCTGATTTTTGAAAATGCATTCTCTTACAATGATTGGTTGACTCCAAGTCATTTCAGTTTCTAGAAATTGCTTAAACAACGTAAAAAAAAACACTGCCGCTTAGACAACGTCAAAAACAAAACTTAAAAACTCCATTTCATACGTCACAGCAAGAAATTGCAAATTTTTTAAACGCACTTTTCGAAGAATACTTTCTAATGTCTTGTTATTTAAATAAGTATATCGGCTTTGCTCTATAATTTGTTATTTACGAGTTTGAAGCAATAAAAAAACAGTGTCAGGTTTCTTTAGTAGTACAGTATATATCCTACGATAATCTATTTATATTCTATTTCGTGGACTTAAGACACCTGAAAAAATTGCAGGTCTTTTCTGCACTTATGAAAATCTCGTCTGGCGATCTGAGGTAAAATATACTTTACAAGCTGTTATATCATATTAACTGAAGTTGAATTTAGACTGCATTATTTATGAGGAATAATTATTTGCAAATATGCTACTATTTACGCCACAACTATTAAGATAACACGGCAAAAATCGTTTTTTACGAACCGCAAATAATTGCCAGGCTCCTGAAGGGAAACATGTCATGTGTTACGAAGAATGCTGCCTGTCAGTGACGTAACGTCGCTGTTCAAATAGCTACTACTCCTTTTATCAGCCAAATAGTCGATTCGTCACAAAATGAATATAACATAATACATTTGCGCGTAAAATGGTCTCCACTCATTGTATTTACTCTTTTGAAATTCAGCAGTGTGTACTACACACACTGTGTAAAAATTAAATCGTCCACTCTACTTCAATTTACCGTTGAGAGCCTAGATTCCATTTCGTGTAGTAAACACGGTGAAAGCTCCCAATTAATCTAGAGAAATTATCTGCTGCATTTTCAGTTGTTTCTTTTTCATACTTTCTGTCATTATGATATTTTTATTTGTCAACAAAAGTACAGAACAGACTTAATCTGTATTATAGATGTATAGGAAAACATTGATACGTTTTTGTGAGAGAATAAATGGTCGATTTCCAAGCAATTATAAAGATTTAAGAATGTGTGTTTCACTGGTGTATGAAATGTTAGGAATTTTACATCCAATTTGCATGAAAACCGAAGATCAGTTGTAACAATATAAAAAATCTCCAGGAACTGAAATCATGTGTTTTTCGGAAGTTGTATTATGTGACACCTCAGGATAAAACAATGCACATTCATACAGTTATGAATGAAACTTTGTAAAAGATTACATCAGTATACAAAAGGCCTACAACGCCACTTCTATACAATTGGGCCATAGTCCAGCAAAACGTATCCATTGACATATGTGCCCATCATACGCTCAGATCATCCTGCGCATCCGCGCAGTCTGATCAGAGTCTTCAATGGGCACTCCATAGGTAGCCAATGGTCCAACATTTCTTCAGGCGGAAAACTAAGACTGATCAGACTAAGCTGGATACTGGCTCAATTAGGGCTTCAAGATTTTCTATTGATTTTCTAATTTTAGCTTCCTCGTCTTTTGAGCCATGTGTCTTCAATTTCTCATTGTCATTAACACTTACAACTTCTTCACATTCTTCCTCAATGAACTGATCGTTTCTTGATTTACTAGGATCATGTCCATAGTCCTTAGAATCATGCACATGCAGTTTAGTGTCAAGTGCTTGGGTGAGATATAAATTATTGCTACTTATAGATGTAACAGCATCGTGAAAAGAAAGTGTCTGGGCATGCTTTGGTGCAGAACGACTAGTGCAGAAAGGAAAACGAGTCTTTGGAACTGAAAAGCAAACCTTTTGTTTCTTTCTTAGGATAAAGATAACGATTGCAAATATACAGAGAAATCCAATAAAACCAACAACTCCTCCAGCGATGTAAGCGGCAGTGTTCACAGGTTCTGCTACCAGTGGTTCTGAAGACACATCTATACAAAATAAAAGTCAAGTGAAATAAAAAATGAGCCGCGACATGTGATTTCTAACAATGCTGCATTTTGACAAGTGTAGACTCATATGAGCCTGTGCAGCCTCATTTTAAGCTTAGAAACTCCAAACGCTGTTTGGTCAGTAGATTAACAGTCATAGAATATTCAAGCGACTAGCAATGGCTCTGATCCGACTGTGTGTATGCGCAGGCTTATCTGAGACTTTGCTGGTTGCACATACCACATTGTTGGAAATCTCATGTCAAGGCTCTAATATGTATTGAAACACCATTTAGGCCAGTTCAATAGAGTTTGGAACCAATCGTTTATGTGTAAAGTCACAATTTAAACATGCATCCACAGCTACCAAGTTTAGTTGCTCTGGAGACCTAATATGGGCGTCAACATGAGAAAAAAATGTCTTTTGGGGGTTTGCGAATAAACAAAGGCGCAGACCAGCCTGCGCATCCGCGCAGTTTGATCAGCACCTTTGTTATTCGCTCTTAAGAACATATTATATCTAGACTTGCAAAATGCGAAATTTTACTATTCTACATAAGTGTAGCTGAGCAGGCTGTTTAGGTATGATCTGGTCGGATTTTCCCGAAAATAGGTTTTCTCGCATCACACTCAAATTTGGTCTGAGTCCTTAACTGGTTCCATGTTTAGAGTATGTGAGCAATGAAACTCTAACGAGACTGCGCAGATGCAACAGCCCAGCTCGCATACGAGATAAGTACCAAAATATCATATGGTCTGTCAAATGACTAAAATGAGAGCTCACACGTTTTGCAACATTTCCCATTCTCTGAAAATCAACTAACATGATCTTATCTTGAAAAATGCACTAACATATGAGTTTTGGTACTTATGACATAGGTAGCAGTGACGTCTCAGATGAGCCTGGTCATATGCAGTGTCACAGGAGACATTGCTGCTCGCACACGCTCAGTTGGACTTGTTTGAAAGTCCAGGTCAAAATAAAAGCAACTAGTCCACTCGTTAGCTGTGCAAACATGTTTTAAGAATGGCTCTCTGCAGAGTCGACAAGGACCATGCTCTCATTGATTTGCCCAATTACTTGTAGTGATCATTTTAGGTATTTTTTTGATATGGGACTTTGCTAGAACGTTTATTTGATAAATCAAACTTCACAGGTGGCTATACTTACTTAACTTTTTCTTCATGAATATTCATGATAGGCTCCATCCACTTTGAATAATTATATAAACTTTCATGTTGGTACATAGAACAAAGAACAAACTTGTTATGTCCACTTGTGTAGTATCAAATATTTCATGTTTCCATTGAACAAAGAAGACCCTGATCAGGCTAAGAGCTGCCTCGTCTAGGACTGCTCTGTTTGCAAAAGCTTTAAAATGCGTCTCTATGAGGTAAAGGGTTAATGAATTACTGATAATTCGATAATTTGAAATAAAACCTCTTTTTCTTATGACTTCGAATTTACAAGGTTCTACTGTATGGCCAATAAGAGCAACATTATATGAGCTGTGACGTGTGATTTCCAACAATGTGGTAATTGGACAAGTGTAGACTCAGACGAGCCTGTGCAGCCTCCTCTTAAGCTTAGAAACTCCAAAGGATGTTCAGTCAGTAGCTTGACACTCATAGAATATTCAAGCGACTAGCAAAGGCTCTGACCAGACTGCGCATATGCGCAGGCTGATCTGAGGCTTTGCTGGTCGCACATACCATATTGTTGGAAATCACATGTCTCGGCTCAATTATATGCAAACATAAACACTTGTTAAATGGAATAGTGCCATGATTGAGTATCAGTTTTTCTCATATTCTGTATTTTGAGTAGGTACATGTATAAGCACGCCAATATTTAAATTTTGAGTACGATAATCCTCAGCCATGGTAACAACAATTGTAAATGTACGTTCATTTTTGCAAGTGTGTGCTTTCTTTCACTCATAATTCTCTAACTGCAACTATCTGATAAGTACTGAGAAAACCACCCTTGTTGTATGCAAACAAGATAAGCAGACCAGCCTATGCACATTCACATTATATGAAACATTTGATGGAATAATGAAATGCCAAATTTTATTTTGTGTATTAAAAATAAAAAAGATATAAATAATGTTTTTGCTGCAGCTGTTAATTGGCGCAGTTAACCTTTTGAAAGATAGAAACTCATAAACAGGTAATTTTGCAAAAAGTGAATACCCAGATATAATGTGGTATTTCATCAGGGCATGCACTGTTTCTTAGAAAAAAAAGATCTTCAGAGAAAGACCTTTAACATCTTTTGAAAAATTTTAACGTTTCATTCCTCAAAAGATGCAATGGACTATCCTGACTTAACTCTTTGAAAATTTTTGGGAAATTTCCATTGGACTACAAAGGAATCCCATTTGTAAAGAAGTTGTATTTGTATTCTGTATTACTTTGTATACTTGTCATATATTATACAAATGATATGAAGTTTATACGTTATAGTTATACCATGGGTTGTCCGCCTGTACGTGGAGATAATCCACAAGCTTTAGCGAGTGGATTATCTTACGTACAGATGGACAAACATAGTATAACTATTTCATACCACCTACATCAGTGTAGACCTTGCACATCGAGTGATATTTCATGCTAAAGTTGGTAAAGGTGGTATAACAAAGGGCAAAAGATGAAACGATGGCAACTTACTGTATATGGATGCCTGAAAGGCTTCAGTACATGCAAACATGTCTGGAAATTCATCGTTGACAGAACACACTCTGATTGTTAAATTTATAAATGAATGGAAAGGCATCAAGCTGAATTCAGGAACCGTCTTATTGACCATTGTCCTGTACTCTTTGCTGATCAACATCTGGAAGGTGAATGTCTGATTTGATCCTCCATCAAAGTTGGGCGTACAGGAGAAGGTGACGTCATTGCCTCTGTAGTTGATGGTACAGTTAGTTGGTGGCTCTGGTGGACCTGTGAAGCAAAATGTATCCATTACGAAACTATAAATATAGGTCAATTTAACAAACAATATCGCAAAGTGTGATTATCTTTTTTTTAAATATCAGTTAAAATGTGTGTTTTGAGTGCTTAAAAGAGCCATCCTATGCACTTCCAAAGAACTACTTTACATTAATATATGTGACCAGTACCATTGTAAAATTAGCTGGACCAATTACTATACCAAACAATATATGGGCTTAAAAACAGGATTTTATGCACTTGCTTTTTTGGTAAATTTTGCACCAGTGTGCTGCAAAAGGCTCGAGTAAGTATTTGCATATGCGCAGGCTCGCCAGAGCCGTCCATGTTCACAAACAATATGAATGCAGATGAAAACTCAGACAAAGACTTAGACCTCTAGTTTCACTGGCTACGTCAGCATGGGCGTTCCTACATATTGGCCGCGACGCGACAAAACCTGTCTTCGGGGTTTCCTACAAATTGCGATTCAAACCTGTCTGCTCAGCTTTAGTGACTAGCTAGAAAATTGGAATTTCGCTTGTAGCATGTGCAGACATGATTCTTTACTTGACAGAGCCGTCAATGTTGACATTAATTATAAATGTAGATGAAGACTCAGACCAAAACTTAGACCTCTAGTCTCATTGGATACGTCAGCATGGGCGTTCCTACATATGGGCCGCGACGCGACAAAACCTGTCTTGGGGGTTTCCTACAAATTGCAATTCAAACCAGTCTGCTCAGATTCAGTGACTAGCTAGAAAATTGAAATTTCGCTTGTGGCAAGTGCAGACATTATTCTTACCAATATGCGAATAACTAAGGCGCTGATCAGACTGCGCGGATGCGCAGGCTGGTCTGCGCTTTTGTTGTTTGCCCTGAAGACAGCTTTTCTCGCGACAAGGCCCATATGTGATAAGTACCAAAGGTCCAATTACGCCTTATTACCTTTGAGAAATTTTACTAAAATATAAAACTTTAACACATGATTCGAAAAAGTCAATTTAATGTCACGTGCTTTAATGACGTCCTGTCTTTTCTGATAGAGACCAAACATACCATATATGCAGGTAAGTTTGCTATCTGTGATATATAATTGAGGTATGTCATAGGTTCAGTCAAGCAAAATGTTTGAGCCTAAAATTGTAATTGTTTTCTTACCCATTAATTTAACATGTGTTTCCTTACCCATTTATTTATACATATGTTTTGTGGTTAAACAAACAAACCGCCTCATTGAGACTCTTTTTTGGGGTAACCGCAACATATGTTTTGGTTGACCTGAGAAATGAGATTTTTTTTTCAATAATATTGGAAGCATGACATGTTCTATTCACTATCAAGCGTTTACTGACCTGTTTGTACCAGCTGATAAATGCAAGGGTCTGTTGACAGCCCAATAGAGTTGTTACCGTAACACTCAATAAATGTTGTAGTGTACTGAAGAAGGGAACTATAAAATAAATATTGAAACATGTATAAACATCTATTTTAAAATGAAATATAAATACTGACGTACAATGTTTATTTATCAACATTAAATTAGTTGAAATATGTTTGTATGTGCTTTATATAAATCATTTTGTAGTAACATCTAACAAAACTCATTTTTCTAACATACACCATTACATAAAACAGTATAATACACTGCAGTATATGTTAGCTTTATTGTACAATTTTATGAGTGTATAAAAAATATTCCCTCTTGTAAGTGGGACGAGTCGAAGACGAGTTTCCCCCTACAAGAGGGAATAAATGTATATTCGTGAGTATTTGTACATTAAAATACTTGTATTATGACCAGTAAAACAACCACCTTTTTTATTCATCAGATATTCAAGTCAATTATACCCTCCACCTTTTACAGGGTCTTAGGGAAATTATTGAACAGCACAGATCAAAGGAAAGTTGGCAAAGTCATGATACAAGACACTATATTGTTCCTGTCACAAAACAATAACTGCTTGAAATTCATATTTACCATTTGTATACTATACTAATGAATTCATCTTTTTAGCTAGACACAATGAAGTTATTGTGGTTCATTGTACACACCAAGGATAGAATTGTCAAACTAAGATATCCCTCAGTTCATGAAATTGGTAGTTTTATTACATAACAAACATTGTAGACCATGATGAAATGCTGTGGTCTGAGGCATTTCATTTGGCTCAAATGTTAGCCAAAATAGTGGTTTTGGGGTTTCTGGTACACAAATCAGTTTAATATGGTGTGATATGCTTTGAAACGATAAGCCTTACAGGGGTAAGATGCCATTTCAAATCTCTAATTGTTTCATAAACCATAATTTAGATATAAAGGATATATAACATATTTGCTCAAAGACATTGTATTATTTAATTTATAAAACGAGATGAGGGAAAGAGATAAAATGTGATGCTAAGTCAATCATTTTATTGCTTTTTCGCAATGAGTGTAATAAATTAAATAGTAGAGAAGCACAAGAATTAGTTACACTCTTTGAATCATATGGCACTAAAACGTCTTGCCACCCCTGCACTGTGGTATCAAGGTTTTACGACATTTGCTACCATATAAGCAATATTTTGTAACCCAAGTATTTTTGAAATTATGACCAGCAACCACTTGAAATGCATAATAGACCTTCCCTCAGTGGGCTCACGCCGTTGGAGCGACATTTAATCGGTACTGATTTGATGTAGACGTCAAATAAGCGTTAACTCAATGCCAATTGGGTGGTGTGGCCCACTGACCATACCATTTTTCAGCAGGATTGCGTCTGTTAATTCATGGTTTAATTTGCCTAAAATCATAATCTGGTCGTTGTCATTGAAAATATTCGACAATGCACCAAGGTGAAAAAAAGATGTTAAACATAAGAAACTGCTAAATATATTATGCATAGTATACATATTTACTAACAGCTGTTTTTGTGATTGACAACTGCTTTGCTTTATACATGTTGTACATGTTGCATGTTGTATCATTGCAAAGTATCTCTGGATACAGATTCATATAAGTGATTGACTTGCTTTTGAATCCAATTTGTATGATATCATTAATTTATGTGTTGTAATTGTACATACAGAATAGAATAAGATATATTTAATCAACTAATAGACATTTCTTATAATATAAAACTTTAAGCATAAATGTATAAAGCGTTAACCCTTGTCCTGCTGAACTCAGATTTATCCTTCTTTGGAATCACTGTAGATCCAAAACAGCTGGCTTCAGACAAAACCATCTGATCAGGATCTACACTGTTCTTCACTCCGATTGAAAATAGATGCCTACAGCTGGAATGAAGCTGGTCAACTGCATCAAAAATTGAGGAGGAATTAAGTAATAAACAAGCCCCTAGATAAGAGTGTGTAACTGAACGTAAGTTTCTTATTTCTCAATCAAAACATATGTTGTGGGTGCTCAAAAGAACCGTCTCAATGAGACGCTTCTTTTGAGCACCCAAACACATGTTTACATTGATGGGTAAGAAAATAATCATCAATTTACGCTGAAAAGTTTTGCTTAACTGGCTCTAAGAATAAAACTATTTAGCATAACAATGCTCAACTTACGCAACTATCATATCTATATCTCCTATGACTTGTTCTTTATTATTTTTGTCTTTTCTTGCCTGGGTTGTATTTATCACTTGTCTTGTGTGGCGATATCTCCACGTCATAGAGACGTCACTTGGTGATGCAAACATGTGACAAAACAAATGCACTGTCCTGTTTATATGAATTGCTTGTTTCTTGATATCAGAGAACGCACAGACTGGCCTGTCTGAAACAGTCAATCATGGCAATGGCATAATTATCTTATTACGTTAATATATCTAGGTCACTATTCTCCGTGATAAATATGTTTGTTATACGACTGGATAGAATCCTGTTTCCTGATTGGCTCAATTTGTCTTTATAAATATCCCTGTCTACCTGAAAACTGGTCCAAACTGACCTACAAGTTAATATTGCATGAAAACCAGCTCAAACTAGTTTACAGAAGTTAATATTTTTGACACTTTTCTAATATCACCTTCTGGAGAGCTAAAATAGTATGATGAGCATAAAACTAGCATGTTCTGCATGAACTTGACATGATTTGCTGTTTCACATTCCAACAGGTAAACCAAAGACTTTCATGAATTTTAACAACTGTTTTGTTTTGTTTTGTTTGATCATTTATCTTTGTTTGAATAAACAAAATGTAAAAAAAATAAGTTTTATGATTAAAGTTTACATTCCACATTCAGAGACTTAATATACATTTCATCATGCAAAATACTACATTAAAATATTTTAAATAACAGTTGATAAAACTTGTGAGAAAGTCCTTAGGTAGAAGGTTGAACATGACTTCAACAACAAAAATGAAAGCACACATTTTCACTCTTAGTTGAAAAGTCATATAACAAAACAGTTATTGACTTCAATTTCGGTAGACATGAGGTTTTATTTACCTTTAAAAGTGATATTCCCCTAGCGGTCTCGTTGAATTATCACTTTTTGGGGTAGATAAATCCTCATGTATACCTCATTGAAGTCAATAATTGTATAATGTTTATACACCCGTATGAGCTACATGATGCGTAGGGTTAAACATCATCTTAAAATAGTTTTTGAAAATGACATTTTCTACAAACATAGAA
The DNA here is from genome assembly GCA_964019695.1 of Loripinus fragilis. NCBI lineage: Eukaryota > Metazoa > Mollusca > Bivalvia > Lucinida > Lucinidae > Loripinus > Loripinus fragilis. The sequence goes on along the minus strand of OZ026518.1, from coordinate 16,553,609 downwards.
TAGACTTTACTGTTACGTCTGCCACCGATGATGTTCATGGGCGGATTCAGATGGGAGGACATGGGGTCCAGACCCCCTCCCCTAGAAAATCACAAAATATAGGGTTTCTTAGCAGTACTGATCCCGATCCCCTGAAAAAAAACAAAGCTACCAAGCATGCAGGCATTCAATGTAGGGCCATCCTCGGCTGGCCAGCAAAACGCAATTTAAATGGCGTTTTGCTGGCAGGCTGATGATTCCCATTTATAGCGGTATTTGGATCCTCTATCCCCTCTTCCTAAAAAAATAGATAAATAAAAATAAAAATAAACGTTATCAAATTTGGACCCCCTCTGACAAACTATCTGGATCCGCGCATAATGTTAACAGTAGAACAACTATCAAAGCATTATATAATTAACCCATTTTAGACCATTTGAAATGATACACTTAATTCAGGGTGGTCCACTGCATGCAGTGAGAGGTCCTAGTCATAATTTCCCCAAAATCAATTCTTTCTCTGAAGTTTATTTTTGTCTTAACAAACAGTGCAAACCGTGATGAAATGCGCAATCATGTAACATTTCGTCTTGGTTTTCGCTGTAATCCTTTCCCGTTTGTTTAGAGATTAAGGTCTAAAAAGAGTTAACAAACAAATTTAAGTGATGAGGTGTTGGAAAAATAACTGAGCATTATAACACAAAATAATGAAAATGTATCAAAATCTCACTACTTACAAAGAACGTTGAGTTCAACGACAGGACCTGTGACATTTCCCAGACGGTTCATGGCAGACAGTGTGTAATGACTGGAGTACATCCTAGAAAACAAGTCAAAAGTGGTGTAATTCAATTAAGCTTATTTTGCCAGCAGCAGCTATTTAACATTTGGTCCAGTTATAGCTAGTTAATTTAATAATAATGATGTCGCGTCTGGAAATGATATAACGCCATGTATTAAAATCGATAAACCATTAGTGGTTTACAGATTTTGGTAACGTTGTGTATTGACAGCCGTAATAACGTCGCGTGTATATGGCAAAAATTGAGCGTTTTTACACACAAAAAAACGCGATTTCAAAGTAGTTTTAGGGCCATATGATACACAGAATCTAACATTCGTGTTCCTGTATCACTGAAATTTATTACACTTGTGGCGAAAAAAGATAAAATGCTCAGCAAACCTCGCATTTCATGTCTTTTTCCCAACTGGTTTAATAATTGCAACTAGAACACATTCGATGGCGCGCCATCGCAAATCCCCACGCTCTCGAAAAAATCTAATGGTATTTGAACTTTTGACCCCACCCAAAGGTCACCAGTCTAATCCGAAGGTAAAATAATTCAGTGTATCCTAGTCTACTGATCATAATTTTTAAATTTGATATGCCACGTACATAACTATGTTCAGAAAAATTAATTTCTGATCCCCAGCACCCCCAAGTCCCACCCCTGGGGCATGACCCAGGCGCCGGAAAATATGTTTTATATATTTAATTTGTGAGAAGAAACACAAAGTGTGGTTTAAAAATATTTGAAATTGACTTTGTAATTGAAATTATATGATAATTGACCTTTTGGCCCCTCTCCAAGGCCCCAGAGGGTGGGGACCCAAACACTAGTGCCCTTGCATGTGTCATTCATGTGAGTAACTCACACACCAAATTTGGTTGAATTTCGGAATAAATGAATTTTCGACTCCTCTAACCCCCCTGGTACCCCAAAGTCCCGCCCCTGGGGCATGACAAAGGCGACCGAATGAAAATCCCATCTGATATCTTTTTATCTTTCGTTTGTGAGAAGACACACAAAGTTTGCTTTAAAAATATTTTGAAATAGACTTTATAATTGATATTTATTGATATTTGACCTTTTGGCCCCTCCCTAGGGCCCCAGGGGGCGGAGCCAAAACAAATTGTGCCGTTGTGCGCCCCATTCATGTATGTAACTCACACACCAAATTTGGTTTAACTTGGCTCTCGTCCAATGGTTTAGGAGGATGCGTGACGGACGGTCGGAGGCGATTGCAATATCTCCATCGCTTTTTTTTTTTTTAAAAAAAAGCGTGGGTTTTAAAAAAAGCGTGGGGATAATAAAACATGAGCTCTCATGTAAGAAGCTCCATACATGCAGAAAAATTTCAGGGAAATAGATCTTACACAGTGGACATTTTATATGAGTTTTATGAAATAAGCTTTAGCGAGTCTCAAATGACATCGAGTAACATGATTATTCCCAATTTAATCAGAGCTTACGAGTTTAAAATGGCAATACGTCGATAGAAAACGTAGCATTGTTTCAAACGTCACTATGTCGTTACATTTGCATTGGAAATGTGTGGCTTTATCGATTATATTGCATGGCGTTGTTTCACTCCCAGACGCGACGTCATATGATAAAAAGCCGTGACGCACGCTATTAACAGTCATGTTTTAACCGGCACAAACCCACGTATTAATCAGGCAATTCACGTGCTGTTGATGCACGGCTTGTTTACTGAACGTATACGCATTCTGGGCTGTCACAAATATTGACAGTAATGTGCATAGAAGTGAACATAATTCAGTGATATCAGAATGACGTAAAGTCTTTGCTCTGGAACAGACGTTTTTATAACCTACGAAGCCTTCATGCTTGCGCGTACATTTGTAATACAAAAATTGAACTTTTCCAAGCTTTTTAGAAAAAATTCAAACGACAAAATGAGTCTATTCAAAAGTCCAATCAAACACGATTTTCTGATGTAGAACCCTAGGGGGTTGTTAAATCCCTCGCCTATTAGGCTTGGGTTTCAACACCACCCTCGGGGTCCAGCAGATGTAATGCATAGAAAATCATGGTTAATCCCTATATTAAAAACCTAAATATTGCCCTCAGTATGCTGGCAGATCTAGTGCTATAAATAACTCTCAGTGACTCTAAAACACAAGTACATGGACCAAAATATTATCAAGTCATCAAAGTTGGGCTCTAATACTCCTAGATGCAATGTCCTGAAATAAAAACATTTTTTGAAAGACCTAAGAAAAGTGGAAATCACACCTAACTTACCTAGTGACATTAGACAATACGACGTCAATTGTATTTGAATGACTATGATTCTCGAACCGATACAATGATTCATTAACTCGATGTCCTTCCTTTAGAAGCTCAAGCAGAAAAGGTGCGGGTCTGGACGTCATATGGAACAAGAACCACACGTTGTCTCCCGCCCTTGCAGTAATGACGTCATTTCCTGCTGTAGTGATGACAGGTAGATCTGAAATATACAAATAGAGAATACTACAAGGGTGACAACCTACGTCATAACATTGATCTCGTAAACACGTAGAACGGCGTTTTTGTTTTGCAAGGTAAGATTTTCCCTTCGTAAGGCTGTACAAATCAGTATCTGTGAAAACTAAGCAGTGCATGCGGTGCCTACCATCACTCTTGAACAAATTATATAAAGGTCACGCCCAGAAATGCCATTGTCTTTGTAATCGTTCGCCCACAAATATCGAAGCGAATGACACAAGGATGATTTTAGCAAAGATGTAGTATACACATTTATAAAAATGACATATTTTACAGCTTATATCACCATTCTTTCCAATATCTATGTGATTGTAGTTACCAGTTCGCCTTGACTATCATTCATTACCATTATTTGCTGATGGAAAATCAAAGGAACATTCAATGTGCCAATTTTGATCTCGTAAACACTTATTTTGGCATAGATGTTGGACACACTTATGACGGGGTCGATGTGACTGCGTAGATGTCGTATACACTTTCAGCCCCAAAGGACATGCATGTTGACAGTAAAAAGGACATGCATGTTGACAACACTGATTTATTTTTGAAAAGAGATAAGAGGCTTAATGAGGTTTTGGGTTAGTACCATGAAAAAAGTTTGTCCTCCAGTTAAAATGGTTTTACTGACCCTTCCAAGGCCGTGCTTCCTTTGTGGATCATTTTTGGCTATTTATATTTTGTGTTTTCATTGCAGCCTTACAGACACCAGCTGGGAAGGACTGGCCTCTTGGCTCGCTTGTATGTGAAGTTCTCTTGTGTTTTTGTCAGTTTCCCATGTGGTGTCCTTGGTCAGGTGTGGTGCTTGTTTGTATTGATTCCTGATCTCTGCATTCTCACTTAGTTACATCATGGGTGTATGTGTTAGGACTATTTTCTCATTGTAGGTAGTTTGGCCAGAGTACAAACGTATGTCCAAGCCAATGCCAAGGTATCATACAATATACACGAAAAGGGAGTATATAGACTTATACCAGGACATTCCTTAAACTGATAAGGGGTCATTTCTATGCATTTTAGGCTCTTTTCTTGAAGTACAGGTACTGAATGGGAGGTATTTGTTGGGGTTGGTAAAATTTCAAATATTTTTTGGGGTTCTTGAAATTCCTGATATCTTTTGGAGTGAAAGATAGATGCTGGGCCCGAGCCTACGTATGAAGAAAAACTGAGAGTCGCCCCCCTCTCTGGGACTATAAAGCCTGTGAGGATACAATTTGTATGTGTATATACCAATGGATTACTTTTTCCCTTCATTTTTTTTTCGTCTGTTAATTTATTCCCTTCAATTTTAATCAAAATTGATAAGATTCAGACTAGAGAACACAGTACTCGAACTGCGCAGTCATTGCCTGTTTGTTGTAGTCAACGAGTGCACAAAATAGTGTACCTGGCGGTTAAAGGGTAATGTTTGTTCATTATTAAGTGTCCTATTAGACTGCAACCATCATGTGATGACTGCGCTGTTCGAGCACAGTGACAAACTACAGAGGTACCTTGACAGACTGCAGACATCCGAGGCTAGATGGGATATGAGCCGCTACACGTGATTTCCAACAATGTTGCATTTTGACAAGTGTAGACTCAGATGAGCCTGTGTAGCCTCCTGTTAAGCATAGAAACTCCAAGTGATGTTCAGTCAGTAGCTTAACAGTCATAGAATATTCAAGCGACGTATGCGCAATGCTGATCTGAGCCTTTGCTTGTCACAAATACCACATTTTTGGAAATCTCATGTCACAGCTCATATGGAGTTTAACCACTCCAAGTGCCAGGTTATGAGGGTGACCTCCTCAAGGGCAGTGTATACTGTATGCAAAGGTGCTGGAGGCTGTCAGCAGCGCCAGGTACTTTGAGGTGGATATCTCCAGCAAACTCAGTTGGAAATCTCATATGGACAGAATCAGAGCCAAGGCAAGCAGGTCGGTCAGATTTATGAACTAAGTCTCCTCAAATTCGAGAAATGGCTTATCAATCCCTAGTTAATTCCCAACTTGAGTATGCTTCAGCAGTGTGGGACCTCTATACCAAAGATAGAACCCATAAAGTTGTAATGGTCCAAAGACGTGCAGCCTGGTGGACCTTAAGTGATTACACCAGGACGAATAGTGTCACTTCATTGCAGTCTCAGTTGAACTGGCAGACCCTTGAAGGGAGACGATCTGTGGCCGGCCTCTGCCCCTTCTATAAATTTGTAAATGACTTGGTGGCTGTGCTCCTTCCCGACTATAAGTAGCCCACACATACATTCTCAGGGTATTGCCATTCTATGACATTCCATCAAATCCATACTAGCAAGGACTACTATAAATACTCCTTCTTTCCACTGGCAATTGTCCAGTCAAATGCCCTCCAAACCAATGTTCAGTTGCCCCAAGTCTTTAGATCGTCAAGGCAATTTTGGCCTTTCATCTTTACCCAGACTCTTTACAATTCATTCATCTTTTATTTTTTTTCAAAATTCTGATGCTCAGTGCCTGCCAAAAAAAGTCACAAGGGCGTAGGCATTACCACAAGATAGATAGGCTGTCTAGCGAGTGAGTTAAGCGTCGAAATGTGAACTAATATTCATGACTGGGACCAGGGCCCGGAATTTCAATGCCTCCTTAAAGTAAAGCAAGACTTAAGTTAAGTATTAATATTTCAACATGCTTTATTAAATGCTAAATTAATTGCCTGGATCGATTTGGTATTTGTGGTCAAAGATATCGTTGTGATCTTCAGAAAAATTTAAACTATTTTGATTTTAATCAGTTTTAAACGTTTTTTTTCGCATTCTGAAAAATCAATACTTAACTTAAGTCTTCCTTAACTCTAAGGAGGCATTGTAATTCCGGGCCCAGAATATCATTTCTCTGTTTTGTCGTCAACATGCATGTCCTTTTGGGCTGAAAGTGTATATGACATCTTCGCAGTCACATCGATCCCGTCAAAAGTGTGTCCGACATCTATGCCAAAATAACTGTTTACGAGATTAAAATTGGCACTTTGAATGTTCCTTTGACTTTCCATCAGCAATTAATGGTTATGAATGATAGCCAAGGAGAACTGGTGACTACAATAACACAAATATTGGTAAGAACGGTGATATAAGCTGTAAAATATGTCATTTTTATAAATGTGTATACTACATCTCTGCTAAAATCATCCTTGTGTCTTCCGCTTCGATATTTGTGGGTGAATGATTACAAAGGCAAGGGCATTCTGGGCGTGACCATTATATATTCTGTTCAAGAGTGATGGTAGGCACCGCATGCACTGCTTAGTTTTCACAGATACTGATTTGTAAAGTCTTACGAAGGGAAAATCTTACCTTGCAAAACAAAAATGGCGCCGTTCTACGTGTTTACGAGATCAATGTTATGACGTAGGTTGTCACCCCTGATACTAGGTGAGTGTTTTTTGATGTCAAGTTTACCAGGCAAGGCTTTGAGAACGCTTGTTGACATAGCGAGGCTTGCCGAGCGATTAAACTTGCGTTCTCAAAGCCGAGCCTGGTAAACTTGACATCGAAAGAGGCGAACCTGGTATTCTATTTATCAGTTTACCCATTGTTTAACACTCTTCAAACTAGCGATTATGACGTAATTTTTGATTTTCGTGTTGATTCTGCGTCATTTGCGATGTCATTCAAAAAGTGCAACGTCATCATGACCTGATAAAGGAAACATGCTGTGAGATAGGAAACGTTTATTAGGTTATGTTGAAACAACTCAGTTAATATTAGGGGCGACTGATAAACAAAATACTAGTACAGTAAACCCTGTCTTAAGCGGCCACTCTAAAAGAAGACAAAATGGGTTTTTAAGACCAATTATTGCTTAATGCAGGTCAAAAGTATTGCAGAATGCTCTGTAGCGTTCTGCAGTACTTTTGACCTGCATTAAGCTACAATTTGTCATTAACATCTTTATTTTGTCTATTTTGAGTAGCCGTTTTACACAGGTTTTACTGTATTAAACGTATAATAACCCTATACCTAATAGAGATGCCTTTCAACAGTTTTGCAAACAGAGCAGACCCAGATTAGGCAGCTCCTGTAAGAGCCAAGAGGTCAGCCGACCACAAGGCAGCAATGAACAGACGCGAAAGCATGACAAACACAAGGCATAAATAACACAAATGATCCACAAAAAAGTACCACCTAGGAACGGTCAGTTAAAATATTTTACTGGAGGGCTTAAACCGGTGTCATGGCGCCAACCTCACCCTTAGTTCAGAAGTTGATCAAGACACATAGATGTTTTGTTAGCATGAAAGACCGCTTACTTATCCATGCATCATCTCTCAGAACATATGTCATGACGATCTATTGTATATATTGTGGGGCCACAGTTTATGATTTCAATACAAAATTGTATTTCTTTCGTTGAAGATCAATTTTATCTTAGCAAACTATGTAGACCCCGATGAAATGCGCTTTCACTGTTTGCCAAAGTACTAGTAAACAACGGGTTAAAGTAAGCTGGATCAAACTACTATGTCTAAGAGTATTCTGGAGTTCAATGCAGCAGGGACATGATCAAAGAAGGAACAATAGATATGCTTTCATGAGTTATTCCTCAGTACTCAAGAAGATAGAAATAGGTACAAGTTTCTTTGCTAATAATGTGGAAACCGTAGGGCCAGTTAAGAAATTTTTTGGGTAACATTGCGACTATTTTCTTACCTATCAGTTTAAACATGTGTTTCGGGTCATATGTTTTGGTTGAAAAATAAGAAAACTAATTTTCTGTTATGCACCCAAGTAATTTGCGGGCCTGGTGGAAACAAACTATTTATACCGACCTTACCAACTTTAGCACAAAATATCTCGTGATATGCAAGGTCTACACTGATGTAGGTTGTTTAAAATAGTTATACCATGATTGTCCACCTTTACGTAGGATAATCCACGTACAGGCGGACAACCCATGGTATAACTATTACATAAACAGATCTGTGGTTACAATAATCATGTAAACAGCACATTTTGTATAAATTTGGTAATAGTTATACCATGGGTTGTCCGCCTGTACGTGGAGATAATCCACGAGCTTTAGCGAGTGGATTATCTTACGTACAGGTGGACAAACATGGTATAACTATTTTATACGAACAACATCAGTGTAGACCTTGCACATGACGAGATACTTTATTCTAAAGTTGGTAAGGTTGGTATAATGTTATTTGTCATAAAGCATTTTATGTCCATGTAACATACTCGAATACACATATTCATAGGGAGTTTGATTTTATTTCAACAACTAAAGAAACATCTTTTTCTCATGATAGCCGTGAATATAATTAAAAGTATGGTCACTTGTAAAAATGTTAGTTGGGTTTGGTATATTAAGGTAGAACGGGTTCACTGCATTCTACGGTTAAGCAGTTTAGTAATCAAAGTGATCAGATGTATGTGAGGGTCTTGGGTATTAGTACTAAAATGTTGCTGTTGAGTGAGTGAGTGAGTGAGTGAGTGAGTGAGTGAGTGAGTGAGTGAGTGAGTGAGTGAGTGAGTGAGTGAGTGAGTGAGTGAGTGAGTGAGTGAGTGAGTGAGTGAGTGAGTGAGTGAGTGAGTGAGTGAGTGAGTGAGTGAGTGAGTGAGTGAGTGAGTGAGTGATGAGTGAGTGTAGTCTTATAACAGACAATTTGGGAATGTTTAGTGGCAAGTTTAGGCACATTAGTCAAAATGCTTTAAAATACAAATGATCACAGTTTATCTTGAAAATATATTTCATTGGAAAAATGGTTACATAGTTAAGTTTGCGATGTAATAACATGCACAATTATATTAAAGTATTAAAAGGATAAATGTTTGAATTTGTTAAGCAGTAGTTATTGCGAGTGGATTATCGCCAATGCATATGCAAAACCATACAATGGCTTGTTTATAGCACCAGCTTGCATTTGCATGTTGTAGAGTGCGAGACATTGGAATATCACCGAAAAGTACAATAAGAAACCCTATGTCCACTGTCCAAGAGTCTTTGATGCAGGTTAAGTCAGTATAAAGAAATACATATTTAAAATCTAGCTAATTACTTTTCTTATATAAAATGCACAAGCGTACTAACAACACCACACTGGTAAATGCATACGTCGATTTGCTGGTATTTACGCGTATTGCCGGTACTTCATAGACCGGAAGTGGTTGATATTGATGTTAATGCTATATAGAAAAACATGCCATATGCCTAAAGGACTAAAGAATTAGATCATTTTTAAGTATTAGGCATGCACATGGCGATTTATGTAAGCATTCAGGAATAGATTCGAGTACCGATCTAGATGATCGGTACTCGAATCTATTCCTAAATGCTTACATAAATCGCCATGCACATACTGAATGCTTAAAAATGATCTAATTCTACAGTCCTTTAGGCATATGGCATGTTTTTCTATAAATGTTATAAATACCAGCAAATTGACGTATACATTTACCAGTGTGAACACATTATAAATAAATTTAAAAAAAATAAACTTACACGAAACTAGGAGAGTAACATTGGTTCTAAGCATATTCAGATTTGCCTTTGCCATCACAGAATTTTTAACACTACAAATCAATAGTGAGCCGTTCATCGCACGTGACAATTTTCCTCTGAAGTATGACGTCACTGTGAATGTTCCGTTCTTTTCTGGCATCACAAGAACTTCAAAGTCAGGAACAGTCGTCCCATTTAGCATCCACATCATGTTCGCTGTCGGCCTACTACCACTGCTCGTGCAAGCCACGTGTACTGTCCCGTTTTCATCATACACACCGTCGAACCCTGATATAACTGGTGGTAGGGGAAACACTAGAATGCATAATAACCATATAACTAATCTATTATAACGAGAATTCGGATAACTCGACATGTGCCAGCATGCTAGAATATTGTTCTTATTGCACATGCGCAAATGCCTCTAATAAACGCCCAAGTTGACCTGCCCATCGGAGCTAGTGATCTTATTTTTTGGTCTGACTTTCCAGACGAATGCTTCGTTGCACAGAGACGGAAACGTCTGCAATGCTAGCTCAATTATTTTGAGTTTGCGTTTGAGATGGGTGTAAATGAACCAATGATAAAATTGATAGACGTGTATCAACAAAGGTATCCTTTTAAACGTTTTGTAAAAGGTCATTTTAAACGCCTATTTTGTTGATAAGGGAAGATGCAATATATAATACAAATAAGATAAAAGGTGAGACTTGGTTCCCTGTTCCGTTTAATTAACAGGTACTGTCCGGCCAGCCACGAGTGACAGTGACGTCATGTTTTGTTTACAATGTTATCAGGGACTTATACTAGATAGATCGCTTGTGTATTAATCCTATCCGCAGGATAGGATAAATACACAAGTGATCTATCGATTCGCATTAACTCAAGTGGGGTGTACAAGTTAATGTTTTACTTAACAATTGTAAACAAAATATTACGTTACAGTAATTTTGGTTGGCACGATCGTACGTTTAAACGGGGAATGCAGGTGACGTTCAGACGACAGTAAGTACCTTGGTGGTATTTCAAAAGTTGATATTGTCCAGTCATGAAGTCACAGATGAAAAAAATACAATTTTAATATGCAATGTTAGTATACAGGCACAAGAAGGAAACCCTTTATAGAGTATAAAATGATCAGGGAATTATGTATATTCAGTAGATATAACACATAAGGCAACTTCTGACTCTAAACATTGTTGGTTCCGCTTCATTCTATAGTGGTCTTAGGCAGACCTGGGGTAATCGTAATCAGTAATTGTAATTATCTGTAATTAAATACAATTTTCAAAGTAATCATATGTAATTGTAATCATGGTTTGGCTCAAATACATGCAATGTAGTTGTAATCATTACTGAAAATATTTTAGCTGTAATTACAATTACTTTCAAATACTTTTTAAATACATTTGGCTATTTATTAAAGAAAATTTGCTCACCACTAGAAACTAACTGATTAGTGATGACTTGTGGTATCATTTTAATTCAGATGATTGAGAAAATGTACAATGTGGATACGTTAATATATAAAAATGTTGACTATTGTGGACAATAAATTAATAAAAGCAAACTTTAAAGATTTAGTCACTTTCAGAATTCACGTTAATTTTATTCAGCTGTATGAGATCAACATGCATGATGAAATTAAAATAATTTTTGAAATGCTTCAATAGATGTTGTAACATGGTATAAGGTACAGTTTTCTCCTAAAATTCACACTGACAGCATTTTGATATATCTCCTTTCATTCACAGGTAAATTTGCAAATCCAGAATATAAATATACTCATGTCCAATGAAAACGCACCACCTACAATAATGACTATATCTTTTTACCGGCATAACATTTTATTTTGCAATTGCGTCTTATTGTACTGTAGCAATTCCGTAAGTTACTGATAGGTCTTTAAAACGGAATGATAGCTGATGACACGTGCTGGAAGCATTTAACTGAACAACAGTCAAAACAGAAAGTCACAGAACCAGCCACCGAATGTGTCAGAATTTTCAAAAGCATTATTCTCGCATTTTTCTTTGTAGAAATTGCAAAGAATCTCTAAATTGATAGCCATGAATAGCCATCTTGCCTTGAAAGCGGCTACAACGTCACGATGTGACGCCACAAGCATAATTTTGACTAGGCGTAAAATCGAGACATCCAATGAATCCTTCTGTTACTGATGCAAAATTACGACAAGGTCGTGGCAAGAAGAGTTCTTGCTCGTGTAGCGGGTCGTTAACATCGACGGAGCATAGGTATCAACGTTTTTTTGATAAACGTCAATCTCTAAAAGCTCGTGTACACAAACCTAAGAGTATCTGTGTTGAACTTAATGTTAGATAATACTCGCACTAACAGATAAATACAAATTTTAGAAGATTTAAAACGCTAGCGTTTCGAACAATGGCTGGCGACGCGCTCAAAGTTGACGTCAATGATGCAACGTCAATTTTTTAGAGGATTTGTATGACGTTTTGCATGTGTGTGAGTTTGTACGACAGAAATAAGCATTGTGTAGAACACTAGGACTGTAGAAACCGCAATTAAACATTTTACGTCGAGTTTTGTCGGAACACTCCATATTTAAGCTTACATAGTGACATTGTTAACGTTAGTGTAGCGTTAGGTGTTGCGTCACAACTGTCAAAGTTGTGGCGAAATGACAGGCGATCTACTGGCAAACATAAAACATTTAAACCAGACTTTGGGGTCTTTTTGTATAGGCCCAAAATGTGATTAACGCAATTTTGAGGCTGACGTTACGTCATGTGTTAATGGAGTCTCTGGAATTGAAATTTTTGTGCGAAAACATTGCATTTGTCCTAAATAATAATTATAAATAACACAATTTTGCACAGCTTTTGATAGGCCACAAATATGCGCATCTGAAGAGTGGTGCGTTTTCATTGGACATGAGTATAGAAGACATCCCAAAGGTGTTAAAATATTTTGTTATATAGCTAGCGCATATGAAATGGGACTTATAACCCTCTAAATAGCTACCTGTATATATATATGTGTGTGTGTGTGTACAAGCTGGATTAAGAGTATGACACAAAAATACATGTTTTGCAAGTGTTTATTTCAATCATATCACTAAAATTTCTAAATCAATGTGCATTGGTAGCAACAGTTTTTAACGCCATTTTTAATTGTGTTCCCTCAAAGATGACACTTTTGAAAAACTTATGATGATTAAAAGTGATCATCAGAGTACAGTAAATCCGTTAACAATTTGAAAATAGCTGACCAAAATATTGATGTACCAGACAATTTTCATTTTACTGTATCTTACTTTGTGGCATGCTCATCATCTATAAATTATGTAGGGAATCTGATGTATGATAAATTAAAGATTAAAAACTACATTGGCATGAACTGTGTATTATGTACTAAATATATTTCTTTTAACTTTTATGAGAATGTGAATAAAACTTCATAGCTAGTTATTTTTCATTTATTTAAGAAACAGCAGAATAGGACATGGCATTATATATGTATAAAACTGCAAAGACCCTATTTCCTTTACAACTTTAAAAGTGAGTACTATATAAAGCATTACAATTTTATACGGAAACTTCAAAGTAATCAGTAATTATTTGATTACATTTCTAAAGTAATTGTAATTGTAATCATTACATTTCTAAAGGTCCTGTAATTGTAATGTAATTGTAATCATTGATCAGTGAAAGTAACTGTAATGTATTTGAATACTTTTCAATGTATTTGGCCACAGGTCTGGTCTTAGGTAGTCTATATACTCAGTATGCCACTATATACCCTACAAAAGGTTTGATATTGGTTCATGTGCCTTTGTTAACCAAATACCCGTAAGCAAGGGCTCTGGTAAAGAGTGAAGACCAATCCCAGTCTGCATTGTTTGCCGATAAACAACGTCCATGGGAAGAAATAGTAAAATAAGTTTTGAAAATTAATCATTGACCCCTAAATATATACAATGTGTCATCCTGATTTAATGTTTCATATTGGTTGGGAAAATATATTGGTCTAAAAGGTTATAGATATAATACATACACAATAATGTCATTTTAAAAATGTACTTATAATGTAAGGCCTCTCTAAATGTTACCATGTGCATATCTGTTGAGTATATATGAGCCGCGACATGAGATTTCAAACAATGTGTTATGTGCGACCAGCAAATGCCGTGACCAGCCTGAGCATACGCGCAGTCTGATCAGAGCATTTGCTAGTTGTCTGAATATTCTATGATTGTTAATCTACTGGCCGAAAATATCATTTGATTTTCAAAGCTTATAAAGGAGGTTGCACAGGCTCGTCTGAGACTATACTTGTCAAAATGCCACATTGTTGATAATCACTTGTCGTGGCTCAATTATGATACCCTAGACTACTATAGACTCAACTGGCATCAAACCCTACATACATATAGTGCCTTTAGTGGCCTTGGGTAGTAATCTCAAATGCATTGTTTTGTACTAAAAGAAAGCCTCCATAAGTCTCAAACATTTCTCACTTACATTGAACATCTGGACTGTATTCAAATGATCTCTCAAAGAGGACTGACACGGATATGTTACAAGCCAGTGTGGAGTTATAGTGGCTTCTGGTTACGTTGAATCTCAAAGAGCTAGAACGACTCCCTGTTCCGTTGGCGTAGACATGATCATTCACGCTACCAATTATCTCCCTTGTGGTGCCTGTAGAGTCTGAAACAGTTACAGAAATTGTTTCACAACGGAAAAGAATATCTGTGATTTCAGCCAGGCCCCGAGGTTATACAACTTTTTTTATGCTCAACTCAACTGAGCATGATATTTCAATTCCTCATAAAACCTAACATGGTGAAAAATAAAAGATTTTCTTGCATTAAAACTCTTAGTTTAAACATATTTTATTTGAAATAACACACAAATAATAGCAGTAGACATACATTCATCTGTAAACAATATAAAAGATTAGAACGAACGCAAAGCTTATATAGTTCTTCTAAAACTCTTAGATATTGTATGTATCCTGCTGATAAATGTTAAAATGCCAACAATTGATGACATTTAAACATTTATCAGCAGAATAAATTTCGTGCTAAGCTGAGTTAAGCATGAAAAAGTTTTATAACCTCGGGACCTGGGTTAGCTATTTTTAGTCTACCAATGTCATGCTGATAAATGTTAAAGTGTCTACAATTGTTGGCATTTTAACATTTATAAGCAGGATAAATGCATCTGGGAGTTTTAAAGCAAGAAATGTGTAAGTTTTCAACATTTTACGTTTTATAAGTAATTGATATTACTTTCTCAGTTTAGTTGAACATGAAACAAGTTTTTACAACCTCGGAGCCAGGTCATGGAATTTAAAATGCCAACAACTATTGTTCTTTCTGAAGACAAATAACAACTGCACTGACAGGACTGTGCAAATGTGAAGGTTTTTCTGCGTCATTGTTGTTTGTATACAACAGGAAACCCTTCATATTTTTCTCGCACGTTTGTTATACATATTTGCGTGTTTTCTAAAATGAAAATCCGCCTACGATGATTTTATAGAACTATTTCTTTCACAGAGCCTCTATAATATGACACCATTTATCATGTCTTAGTGTACATGGCATCAATATGAGTTATAATAGGACAGTAAAAGCAATAAAAACAATAAACTGTCAGAATTTAATTCAAAGATATGGTGTCACTCCATTTAAATCAATTAGTGTCTGATGGGAAGGGCCATATACATTTTAGCGGAGAAAAAGACAATGTCACTAGCATAATTGAATTTTGGCCTCTCGAAAATGAAGAATCGAATCAGCCTGTGTACCCAAAAGCCACTGAACTGTCATATAGCTGACTACGACATTCTAATTGGTCAATGTAAAGCAGAATACATGAGCAACTTCCTCTTGGCTTCATATTTAGTAGTCTACAAAAAGGAGTCATATATTTTACTCGGACTGCAATAATTCTATTCAAGGACGAAGCCTTCAAGTTCGCCAAAGACTCAATTCAGGAACTTAGCCAGAGTGCTTTTATATAAATACACATCAAATTGAGACAGCTATCGTGAACAATGATATTCTGCTTAAAATGGGGACTACTCATAAAAAATAGAATTAGATCTCAAAGGGAATATGGGGATTCTTATCTGATTCATCAATGTTTCAGATCATAAAAAGGTAGCTGATACAAAATTTAGTCTACAGCACGACGTGGCTTCAGTGCTAAGATGATCTGATATATTATTTAAAAAAAAGTCGTTATGTACTGTTGTGTCCTTATCTTTGTTTATCTCATTTTTATATCTTGATTTGTATGTACTAAGAAATGGCACATCGATAAGCTTATAATCTTTCATGCGAACAAACCATCTATGTGTCTTGATCCACATCATGGATAAGAGTGAGGTAAACATGATCAAGCCTTCCAGTAATTATTTTTACTGGTTGTTCTAAGGCGGTGCTTCATTTGTGGATCTTTTTGTTATTTATGTTTCATGTTTGTCTTTATATTGCTGTCTTGTCTATTCCTTGCAGCCTTATGATCACCTGCTGAAAAAATGGCTGACCTCTTGGATCTTGTGTGTGATGTTTTCTTGTGTTTTTGTCACATTCCCATATGGTGTCCCGAGCCAGATGTGGTACTTGATTGTATCGATTCCTGATATTTGCCTTCTTCTTTACTTTGTGTATACCGTTGGAAATAGAATCAAATGTTTTATCTTCTTCCAGTAAGCTTAAATTTGCTGTGTCTATCTGTTATAACTACAAAAAGTCCATTCAAAGCGGTTTGTTGCTGTTATGTCAAACCAATGGTTATATTTGCTACCGTAGGCCATCATTATCAGTTCAGTCTTAAAATGTTATACAAATTGACTCCATCATCAGGACAGAATAATATTTATTATTATGAATTTAAATGCTAGACTTATGAAATCTCGATCAAAGCTAGCACGTCTTTATGGCTATTCACATGTACCATATTCAACGTGTTTCACACTTCCATCTTGTGTTGCTAGGCAACATTAGAAGACTAGGCAAACATCCGTGGACGGCTCCGTATAGGTGGTCACCATGGCAACAGATTAAGAAGTATAGTTTTTTTCTACGAATACTTATAGATGCTCATACAATCTGTCTATAACCAATAGGGGAAAGTTATGTTCCAAAGTCTTGAGCTGTTACCATGGAAATAAAGCTTCAGAAACAGGTTTTTAAGAAATATCTGGTATTTTCTGCTGACCTCTTGACTTTAGAACTTAATATCGAATAGTCAAAGGCAATTTAAGTGAACAGGGTTTTGTTCATCTATACCTTATAACATCCAGCTGCACATAGCAATACATTTTGTGGGATATCCTTCGCTAACATAGTTACCATAGCAACGCAAAGTAGTGTGTTTATAAAAAAATGAGTAAATTGGTTGCTAGGCAACCAAATTAAAGGACTTGCATATTTGGTTCTTCTTTTATAGCATTTTATGTAACACTAAGATGAAACAGTAGAAGAAAAGATACAAAGAGGTTAAATTATATCTATGAGCGAAAGTAAAATACTTTGAATGGCCGTGGGTATCCAAAAAATAATGTAAACGTGGCCATGCGTCTTCAAGTCCTTCCACAAAAAATCCCGTTACTTTGGCAAATGATCAGTCACAAACATATTGTTTCTATTCCTGAATTGCTAAGATGTTATACTATTATTATGGTGATTTTTAACTAAATGCACACACAGATTTTCAGACTATGAAAAAGGTCTCATTCTTTATTGGATGACCCTCGTAGCACTGAACGTATCTTCATTCTAAGGTCATTTTAGGGCATTGCGTTCTGAAAAATGCTCAAATTTAATATCATTGCGAAATATTATTTAAAGCAATACCATTTATACTGCATGGACATATATTCACCATTTCTCAAAACATCTGCAATGGGAGACAGACGAATAATGCAAGTGTATAAGAATAACACGAGTAATAATAATGAATGCTTGAATCGTAGAAAATCGCTGTTTTAACCAGCGAAAATGTGGCAAAAGAAATTGCCCAAAGATATAAAAAAAATCTATTTGGCGGGTTGTCAATAACAAATGGCATAGTTTCTTCTAAAATTTACGATAAACGGGATGATTTTAATTTTGAAATAGTAAATTTCCCATTTCGTGATGGAGATGTTCCTCGCTCTCCTTCCTATGGTGTATATATTTCTCAGCTTATTCGTTTTGCTAGAGTGTGTTCTCATGTTGATGACTTCAACAACAGAAACTTATTTTTAACCGCTAAATTATTAAAACAAGGTTATAGATATCATAAAATTCGAAAAGCATTTTCTAAATTCTACCACAGACACTCAGAGTTAATTGTTAAATACAACTTTGGGTTAAAAACTCTTCTGCAACAAGGCATAACGGAACCTATATTTTATGGTGATTTAGTCTATAAATTCAAACGAATTGTTGGAAAACCTAATTTTAGTGATCAATTCAAAAAGATAGTAAAACGTTATATAAGGATTGGATATAACATGGATATCATGCGACAGTCTGCATGCCTAGTTTTAAACCCAATCACGGTTTATAGCTATGGTTTCCTCTTTAATTGCACGACGGTGGGTCAGGCCTCAGACTCTATGACGGCTCTGACGTAAAGCTTTAATCGGTGGGTTGGTGCATGATGCTTATCTGTAGCTGGACCCACCGTGGCTCAACTTGAGGTTTTCTTTGGCTCTGACTATCTGTGAGTCATAAGCCCTTTTCTTCGTTTCATCATGGTGTAGTTATTTTATTAGAGTGTTTCTCCATGATGATACATTGCATTAGTTAGATGGCCTCCATGCGAGCTGAATATTTCTTGTACTTCAACAACAGCAGAATCTAGGGCGAAGATTTGGTACCAGTAAAATGCATTTAAGCCCCTCAGTGGCTTAGGCTGCTGTCCGTTCTAAGGCGGTGGTTCTGTTGTTGTTGACTTTTTGTTTATTGTTACTCCAATTGCGGGAGACTGTAATGTTATATGTTTTGTTGTACGTTACTTAATGTCCATTCTAGTATTGCAATCATCTTGATGGGGAAGAGAGAGCTGGTTGCTTTGCTTAATTTGTCTTCCTGGTGTCTCATGATGGTTGGGCGGCTCTTCCTCGCGGTGCCACGGGGTTGTCTGCAGTTTGTGATTGTGGTATTTCCTGATCATACTCACTTACTATTTTTGGTGGCGATTTAAGCATCCTATAGTTACAATGATATTATACGTTGTATATAACATAATTCCTTATTTCTACCATACCTGCCATGAACCATCTTATATTAGGCGAGGGTTTTCCACCGACCGCAAAACACTGTATTAATATCTCAGAGCCCTCGTTAACAACTCCCTCAGGATAAATCATCTTAACTGTATGTGGTCGAACTAGAAAATTACAAAAAAGTAGCATTTTACAGCGTTAGCTCAGAAACAGTATACGATAGTGAACCTCATGCAAACGTGCTGGATGCAGGTGTAAAAATGAAACCTAAAAAACAAGTAAACACGACAAGTAAATGCCACAATCACAGATCAAACGCCAAAGTGAAAATACAGTGACTCGAATGGAATTCCGACCAGTCCATTTCCGTTTTAAGGGTCGATGGGCTGTATTTTTATTCAAGTTTATTTAAATCTTAACAGAACATTATGTAAGCAAATAGTGAAGCCCCTGATCAGACGCCGCGTTCTGCGGCGTCTGATCTGGGTCTCCACTGTTTGCTCATGTCGAACAAAAAGGACGCTAGGTTTATATGGATTAATTTATCTACTGCACACTCAAATAAATCAAAGTCAAACTATTTGTTCTGAAGAGACGGGATAAAATGCGCCAATCAAGGAACACTAACCGTTTGCCATCTGGCGAAAAGTAAAGCATACTGCAGTCGGGAAACACGCTGAAAGTGATGCGAAATTTCAGCTTAGTGGTCTACCATATAACGGCTGAGCTAAGCTGACAACGACATATTTTAATGATAAAAGAACATTTGTACCAATTTACAACAATGGGTGAAGTCCACTTGTCAAAACATGCTTTGACGTCACTCCCGACTGTAGTTTATGTAATCGTTGCAAACCTGATTTTGGACATGTATATACATATGTATGCCAATACAGAGGAAATGCAGTGCCTCACAGGTAGACTACGCGGCTTATGATCAGGGGTTCGCTGGTTCGAGCCTCACCGATGGCACTGCGTTGTGTCCTTGAGCGAGACACTTTACTGTTTCAACCCAGGAAACTACCCGATGTGACTGAGAAAATATTAACTCAATAGAAACTTAATAAGACTCGTCAAAAAAAAACGCTAGCGCAAGAGATTGTTGGATGGACAAACACTGAAAACGTCAGGGAGTACAACATGATGAATGCCCTGTTTTCAGTGACGGGCATTAACTCAGGACGGATAGCCACACACATTTTAAAAATACTTTGTGCATAAAAGACAAGCCCCCCTCACACGGGCTGGCCTATTTTAGATTTGCACTCATCCCGCCGCTAATAATGCTATTTTTGTGCCAAGAAATGTCGTCTGCCTTTTTCGTCAGCCATACATTGAGTAGATTTGTTCATGGACACAATATGAACCCTGATCAAACTGCTTCCAATTAGGTCAATATTGTTTGCAATATAGGTTACTTAAAACATAAGTAGCAGCGATGGGCAGACGACAAAATTAGTGACTGGCGGTCTAAGGGTTAAGTTTGTTAGGAAAACGCAGAAGCTAACACATTTTAATTGTTACTTACCTAAGATCGTTAGGGTGGTACGATCTTTGACGCCTGTGTGACGTAAGTCATAGCAGCAGTATTCGGTTTCGTCTGCTAAAGTAAGGTTGTGGATCACGAGGAACTCACGGACGCCATGTTGTTTCTCAATCACGTATTTCGTTGAATCTCTGACTACAGGCTGACCTCGGACAGCAATCACATTCCCGTCTCTACTCTCCCAGATAAGAGTATCAGATATAGGTAACTTGCAGTCAATAGATACCGAGTTACCGAGGGTACCGATGATGTCACTTCCGGCAACCAACTGATACCTCACAATCAGTAGCAAATTCTGTGTCAACACCAGCCATTGTAGAAGTATGCGCGGCATGCTTTCAATTGTTTCACAGAGACGCTTTCTTTCTTCAGAGTTTCTGGAAGGTATCAATAAAATAAGTAATGGTGTAACATTATACACGGTTAGCTTTTTAAAAAAGCTTAGAACCATCGCATGGCATTTTATAGTTATTATAAGAACTTTTATAGCGTTTAAATATTGCATTTGCTGAAGCCAATCTTTTCAGTGTTTCATGTGTTTCAAACTCTGGGTATTTTTTTTGTTTTCGTTAACGATTTGTACATAGTTGATCCATTGGAAACAAATAACACGCAGGAATTGTGCATATTCCAGTAAGACTATGCTCATGAACACGCTGAATAGTGGTAGAGTTAACCACTCCCCAGCAGTATGTATAGGATATACAGCAGTATTTCTCAGTCGAAATCAATGTACATTACGCCTAGGGGGCATATTGAAACTGACCCATCTTCATCTAGTTATTTCGTCACACTTAGCCTAGAATATCCGAAGGCTCCATATAGGTCAGTGGTAAGGTCTTTAATTGGCCTGTTCGTTTTCAGATGCAAGCTGGTATCCAGCTCAGTTGTAAGGTCTCAAATTGGCCTTTTCATTTTTAGAAGCAATCAGGTATCCAAAGTATATCAACATCGCTCATGCAATGGTGGAATTTTGGAAGTAGCCTGATCGACGGGGAGTTTGATTTTTGTTTGATTTGATTATTTACGTTCCAGTCAACATTTTTACAGTTATGTCGGGACGGGTCTTCCTGAGTTGAACCAATACTAAGCAAGGATGTATGTGTCATGCTCAAGGACACAACACAGTGACGCCGGTGAGGCACGATCCCGCGGCCCCTCGGTCTCGAATCAAACAGTCTACCACTGAGCCACTATGCTCCCACGGGGAGTTTGAGAAAGAACAGTAAAATACACTGCTGCTGGGGAGTTAATGGCCGATCCTTTCGTGGCCAGTATTCCGCAGCTCGCTAATGGAACAGGCCCGAATCGAACACGTGCCCATGGAAGATTACTAACGTATATCACCATCGCTGACGGTGAATAAGAAGCCGAGAATGTAATGGGAACGTTTTGACCAATTCGGGAGGTTGAGATTTGGGGGGCGTTTTGACTTGGGGACGTTTTGACGTACACACACAGATTGACGGTAGAACCGAAGTACACCGCTGTGGCGAGTTTGATTTCGTCACATCCGGATTTAATAAGAAGTCGAGAATGTCCGAATTAGCTCCATTTGGGAATTTGGGTTCTGGCTCAGAGGAGAAGATCACTATACGCCCTTTCATTTTCGGAAGCAAGTTGGCATTCATGGAAGACTACTTAGTTAAACGTAGATCACCATCTCTGCGATGGTGAATTATACTGAGTTCCTTTGCGCAACTTTATTTTTTCCTCTCACCTTTTAAATCTCCAAAATACACTCAATTCTAAATTAATGTACAATGTCCTTATATATTCTGCACTTTATTGTATTCTGCATGTGAAATGATGATTCCTTTTAAACTTGGGACAAATAGATGACACCTTTAGGTGACTGATTGATGTCGTTTAGTAAGTTATTGCTGCAATACAGTGACACGGGTTTCAAACAAAGCAATTAAAATATTTTTTTACTCAGTGCTCATGATTTAATTCATCTGTTGCGCAATGATTGAGTAAATTAAACAATTTTATATGCTCTATACGTTTCGTAGAATGTCCACGTCGATTTTATTTATAGAATTGTCACATATTATTATTATTATTATTATTATTATTATTATTATTATTATTATTATTATTATTATTATTATTATGCGAATGCTAAAAAAAATAAAAATAATTTACCACTTTTTGCAATTCCTCTACCTTTAAACACAATCATACTAATTATTTACCTTTTCGATGTCAGTTCATTGTTAGAATATTTTTGAAATATGTATGACACACAAACTGCAAACAAACAATTGCTTTAATTTCTTATTTGAACATCTCTAAAATAAACATGATTTATCGGAGATTAAGATAAGATGAAGCCAATTTAGCTTGTTTAATAGAGTGATTTTGTAAATACATATTTTGGGCGACGGCTGTGGACGATCGAGTAATACAGATTAACTCTTACCTAGCTAGCGGCGAGTTTTGTCGTCTGTTGATAACCTTTACAAACAGTTTGGACCCATATCAGGACCGACAGAAACAGGGTGACCAACGTACGCCACAGTCGCGTGATTTTATTCATGATGAACACAAACATTTTAGGTAAACAACGCTCGACTCAGGTAAAAAAAAAACTAGTTCGTGTGCCGCACATAGCTAAAAACGGCAAAATGCAGCTACCCCCTACCATTCTTTGCATGTTTCATTTTTTCATGAAGTTCAGGTATTTGCGAGATTATTCAAGACGACCTTGCTTTGTTCGAGCATATGGGACACACACACACACACAACAGCGAGTCAAACGATAACGAAATTAAATAAACGAAGTGACTATTTACAGTCAACTGTAAATAGCCAAAAAACGTTAAATTGGCTATTTACAGTTGACTGTATATAGCCATTTTAACGTTTTTTGGCTATTTACAGTTGACTGTATATAGCCATTTTAACGTTTTTTGGCTAATGACAGTCAGTGTCGTTCTTTATTTGGGATATAGGGGGGAATTATTGGTTGTATCAAATTTATTTTTTTATCTCTTTATTTAGCTGAAATCCTTTTTTGGCTTTTGTTGAAGCAGTTTTTTTTCACGATGGTGCGGCTTCGAATCAACGACTTACCGCTCCGAAAGTGGAGAAGAACTTAACGATCGCAAAATCAAGAAAGTAAACAGATTAATTGCAAAGATGTGGCAAGCAGTTAATTTTAGCTTCCTAACATTATTTTGATATGACTTTAAGTGCAGAGTAAGAAGAATTTCTGAGTGACACGAGCAGCCTTGTCTTTGTTTGTGATTTTAAGACTTATAAACTTCTCTCACAAAGGTTTTTGTTTAAAAATATTGGTCAAGATCTGGATTGAAACTATTTGGTATCACGGATCCAAAATAGGCTCCGTGTTGGCATTTAATAATACTTTACTTAAATAGACATCTCATCTGGGTCTACCGTGTACTCAATTATTTGTCAAACTCATGATCGTAACCGTTCTTTTGACTATAAAAATTATATAGTTTGCTCTGCAGACTACTGCTAAAATATCAAACAAGAGTGAGTCATGATCTGATTATAACAGATAATTCCTATTGAAGCTGTCTGATTCTGATCTATACTGCTTGTGGATGTTGTGTACATGTAAGTTGTCATGAGACAGCTAAGTGTTTGGCGATCATTTCCAGTCTGCAAAAGTATGTGTATGTGTACGAGGGCCAGTGATTTCGGTACTTATATTTAACGCATTTTCGAGCATTGAAAGCGAAGGCGTGTCGGCATATACGAAGTTTCGTCAGAACCTTCTCTACTCCCTTATACATGTACAAAGCATGGAAATCCGAAGAGAGGATCCAAGTGACATATTCAACATGCTCTTCATTGAGACAGCAATCGATTTTTTTCTTTTCTTCTTTCATTATTAATTTTCTTTTCAGCCTGTTGAAATTTATTTATACTTTGTAAAAGGTTTACACCGCGAATTCGGGAAAAGACCTTTGCTAAACATATTTAGTCTCGAAAATGTGCAAAATATGTAACCTGTGCAAAATATGAAACCTGTGCAAAATGTACAAAGTATGAAACCTGTACAATATGCACAGGTTTTTTAATTTCGAGATAAACGGATGTTTTCATATTTTTTTTTTATTTTATATTATTTTTTTCTATTTTTTTTTTGGAGGGGGGGGGGGTGGGGGTTTCGGTGGAGGTAGTAGTATTAACAGAATAGAATATTTTATATAATCTATTTTTATTTTGACTTAAGTGTCACCAAAAGCTTAATCTGTCCCAATAAACTTCGTAGTGTACTTCACCGGGAGGCAATAAAACTCCCGTGGCGCCTGACGTGCGCCGGAATTTAAGAGGTGTGACAACCTTTAGGAGACGAGACTTTAATTAGGTTTATAATTTACTTACGGCGGCACCATTGGTCATATGTAAGGTTCACGAGCAGAATGCGCACTTGCGCAGTCTGTCCGAAAACTCATTGTTTTGTATTTTTATGATTTTCGACGACGTATTGTTGATTCCATAAACAATTGCTATCGCATATTGCTGATCCTGGCTATTGATTTCTCTCAATATCTCGCCCCCCCCCCCCCCCCCCCCCCCCTCCAAAAAAAAGTCATTGGGAACATGTTGTATTGGTTTAAACAATATTTATTCAGATAAAGTGCATGGTATACATAAATACAATGTTAAGATAGTAGGATCTGACAGTAAGCCAGTGGCTTATTTAGATCATCTCTTAGACATGTTATAAAATCTGCATTTTATATGATGGTTTTGGACGAGTTTAAACACACAAGTATAATAACGAGAGAGAGAGAGAGAGAGAGAGAGAGAGAGAGAGAGAGAGCGAGACTCCTGTTTAGTGTTTAGCGGCAAAAGCATAGTGCTATAGAATGACTGGCTCCAGACGAAGACGTTTCAAAATATTAACACTTTAGAGACTGGGATCAATCCTGTACCTTTATGTAGTTAATAAGCACCGACCGACCAATCGCATTAGTACAGAAAATAATTGTGCTTACCTGGGTATACCCAACTTTTCGCAATTCTACTCGGGAACATGTATTAATAAAACCTTTAAAAACTTAAATATATATAAACCAAAACAAACTTTTCATCTGATCATTTTACAACTGGGCATGCGTGCTTAGAAATATTAACGCAAGGAAGATCGCCTCTCTTATCTGTGAAAATCTCATTGTTTGACGTGTTTAAACAACTTTTGACGTTACACAAATTAACACCAACATCTGACGCGACGTCTATGCACCCTTTTCATGCTCAACTCAACTGATGAAAGATAAATACTTTTCTGGCTTTCAAAGAATCAGATGTTGCATTTATCATGCTAATAAAAGATAAAATGCTAACATTTTAAGCACTTTAACATTTACGAGCATGAAATTTTTCATGCTCAGTTAAGTTGAGCATAAAACAGTTTAATAACCTCGGTGAAATGAATACCACTCATCGCCAATTAAATGTTTTAAATGCTGCGAGTAATCGTTAGAATCGTTTCAGTGACGCGTATCTAGTGATTGCCCACAACATAGAAGCTGAACCACGATAAGTTCGAGACATTGAATTTTTACTGTATATATGTGTTGTATATATGTTGTTTGTTTTTGTATTGCATAGCCTATTGTGTGCCCATGCGCCGACAGGATATGCTGGAGTTACTCAAAGGAACCGTATCATCGAGACGTTCCTTTATTCAGTCACAGCATAGTTTTATTAGTACAGTTGGTCGTTCTATCACTTGTGCTTACCGAATCGTCGCCTCTCACTAAAGCTTAATGGTATCGACGAGAAGACGACAGCAAAAAGCATATGCTGTGGTTACTTAAATGAATCGTATCACTGAGATGTTTCTCTTAAGTAACCACGGCATATGACTAGAAACTGATTAGAGAAACTTAGGCTGTTTCGGTGGTAAATTTCCAGGCGTTGAAATAACTGAGCTATATAAATGGGCACAATGGTTAAAATGTACATACCCAGGACGTCTTTTGTAAGTCTTGGTGACGAAGACGTCTGAGACACGTGTTTCGGTCACGTTCAGGAATCATTAGCACACGTTTTTAAAACGAGTTTACTGCACATTTATATTTTTTGATATAGTTTTAAACAGAGTTTGAACACCAAACAAAGACGTCATTTTTGGCGATTACCATCACAGACGTCATTTTTTTGCGATTACCATCACGTCTTAAACACGAATTAAAACGTTTAAAAACATCCCCATGCACGGGTTTCGTTAGGTCTTCATCGCGATTTGAAAACTAAAAGCAAACGTGCTTGACGTCCGTTTTTGGAGTGACGCACACGTCTTGGATAATAAAACGTCTCAGTCACGTTAGGAATCACTAGCACACGTTTTTAAAACGAGTTCACCGCAAATTTATAATGTTTTGATGCAGTTGTGACCACAGTTTGAATACTAAACGAAGACGGCATTGTTTTGGGATTACCATTACATTCGGACATAAGGTAAATTCGGACACACATTTGCAAACAGTGGAAATCCAGACGAGACTCATCAGGATTTTCACTGTTTGCTAAGTTAATCTATATCTTATTCCAATAACTGAACTATGAAACAAACAAGGAGGCTGTCCGAATTTAGCAGTCTGTCCGAATATACCCGAATTTACCCTACCATTGAGTTAGTAAATTTATATAATTTATCTAAATATTATTAAATAATTTGTTAAAGAAAGCAAACACTTTCTATAGCCCTTGATCAGACTGCTCTTAGGAACAGATTGATCTGAGACTATAGTAAAACCCGTGTAAAACGGTCGCTCAAAATTAAACAAAAAAGATCTTTATAACAATTGGTAGCTTAATGAAGGTCGAATGTGTTGCAGATGTTGGAGCATTCTGCAATACTTTTGACCTGCACTAAGCGATAATTGGTCTTGAAAAAAACTTTTTTGGTCTTTTTAAAGGTGGCCGTTTTACACAGGTAAACTGTTTGCACACGCTTTTCACGTTTGAATACTTTGTCCCTGGTGCTGAAAGAGCGAAGTTTAAAGGACAAATATTTTAGAAGGCTTGTCAGAAAATACAATTAAAGTTTGTCCAAATGCAATAAAGTGCGCAATAATTTGTAAATTAGAAAGCAGATGCAGTTATTAAAAAGATTAAAATGAAGAAACGACATTTTAAAGCATCAAGGGAAATGAAGCACTAGGACCGCGACTAGCCTGGAGAGAAGATTGTATGAAGAACAGAAAACGAAGGTAAGTTGGTTTGCACACATTGTGTGTGTGTTCGTTCGTTTGTGTTTGTGTGTGTGCGCGCGCACGCGTGTTTGTGTGTCTTATTCTATATGCCAAGGGTTGGTCTGGCTCTAGTTTGTAGTCAAGTCAATATAGCGATTCTTTAGCCAAACCTTAAACAAAATGCAACACAAATCGTTTTTGCAGTTTTGTTATGGACGTAACATAAAAAATGTAAGACAAACATGTTTTTAAGGCACCTACATGTACCTGCCTGTTCAATTATGCTACTTTTATGCTACATTTTAGTTAAACCTCTTTGCTTCTTGACATTGGATATCAAGCGCCTTTACTGAACTGGTCAAGAATGGCGTTCTAACACCCTAAATATCAAGTACATGTCTTTTGTATGGTGGCTTGTTTGTGCCATTTCGTTTTTTCGTCTTTTCGCTTGGCGTTATGGCGCGGCGCCAAGACGAAATAACGCCAAACGAAAAGGCGAAATAACGAAAAAAACGCCAAGCGAAATAACGGAAAGACGAAATAACGCCAGGCGAAAAGACGAAATAACGAAATGTGCCACGCGAAATGACGATAAACGAGCGCGAAAAGACGAAAAACGCCATGCGAAATAACGCCATTTTAAACTCTTATTTTTCGTCTTTTCGCCTGGCGTCTTTTCGTTATTTCGTCTTTTCGCCTGATGTTATTTCGTCTTTTCGATATTTCACGTGGCGTTTTTTTTCGTTATTTCGTCTTTTCGCCTGGCTGGACATGCTATTATTAAATACAAATTGAAAAAATAGAAAACAAATAAATATAAAAGAAACAATAATTTGCAGCTGTAGGGGTCTGTATGACAGCGAAATGATTCAATGCACTGTATGTCTTCAATGGTGGCACATTCGCTGCATAGACAAACCTCTGACCATATTTATTTCGGCGTTCAAGTGCAGTCAGTGTAATTAACAATTAAACAGATTAAAGCAGGTGTATTGCTAAGTGGTCACGCATGCGCAAACACCAGGTATATTAAATAACATTATTAAAGTTCAATTACGCGTATCTAATGATAACGCACAGCATGGAAAATGAAATATGAATTAATGCATAACAACTGATCAGGTTATCCACTGTTTTCTAAAGGTCCCGATGCTATGCACCTTTTTCATGCTCAACTCAAATGATCAAAGATAAATTCTTTTCTGGCTTTCAAAGAATCAGATGTTGCATTTATCATGCTAATAAAAGGTAAAATGCTAACATACATTTTAAGCACTTTAACATTTACGAGCATGAAATTTTTCATGCTCAGTTAAGTTGAGCATAAAACAGTTTCATAACCTCGGCAAAATGAATACCACCCATCGCCAATTAAATGTTTTAAATGCTGCGAGTAATCGTTAGAATCGTTTCACTGACGCGTATCTAATGATTGCCCACAACATAGAAGATGAACCACGATAAGTTCGAGACATTGAATTTTTACTGTATATATGTGTTGTATATATGTTGTTTGTTTTTGTATTGCATAGCCTATTGTGTGCCCATGCGCCGACAGGATATGCTGGAGTTACTCAAAGGAACCGTATCATCGAGACGTTCCTTTATTCAGCTACAGCATAGTTTTATTAGTACAGTTGGTCGTTCTATCACTTTTGCTTACCGAATCGTCGCCTCTAACTAAAGCTTAATGGTTTCGGCGAGAAGACGACAGCAAAAAGCATATGCTGTGGTTACTTAAATGAATCATATCACTGAGATGTTTCTCATAAGTAACCACGGCATGTGACTAGAAACGGATTAGAGAAACTCTGAGGGCTGTTTCGGTGGTAAATTTCCAGGCGTTATATAAATGGGCACAATGGTTAAAATGTACATATCCAGTGAACCATACGTTTTGGTGACGAAGACGTCTTTTGTAAGTCTTGGTGACGAAGACGTCTGAGACACGTGTTTCGGTCACGTTCAGGAATCACTAGCACACGTTTTAAAACGAGTTTACTGCAGATTTATATTTTTTGATATAGTTTTAAACAGAGTTTGAACACCAAACAAAGACGTCATTTTTTGCGATTACCATCACGTCTTAAACACGAATTAAAACGTTTAAAAACATCCCCATGCACGGGTTTCGTTAGGTCTTCATCGCGATTTGTAAACTAAAAGCAAACGTGTTTGACGTCCGTTTTTGGAGTGACGCACACGTCTTGGATAATAAAACGTCTCAGTCACGTTAGGAATCACTAGCACACGTTTTTAAAACGAGTTCACCGCAAATTTATAATGTTTTGATGCAGTTGTGATCACAGTTTGAACACCAAACGAAGACGTCATTGTTTTGGGATTACCATCACGTCTTAAACACGAATCAAAACGGTATAAAAGCATCCTCGTCCTCGTGCAAGAGATTCGCTAGGTCTTCAACACGTTTTAAAAACTAAATGCGAACTTATTTGACGTCTTCAATTTGTAACGTTTTGTGAGTGACGCACACGTGTTATATGGAAACGTCTTCAATAGTGTTAGTGGAAACGTCTCCATCGCGTTCAGGGTACGTATATAGAAAGATAGTTACAACTTTTAATACGTTTTCCTAACAGATTTACAATGTTCCACGGCAGGTATGGGGCTACAAAAACGTCTTGAACACTTAAAAACGTTACAAAAACGTGTTCATGTTGGGTTTTTATTTAGTCTTCTACAGGTTTTGAAAATGAAATTTAAAGGTTCTGGACGTTTTCAAAATGAAACGCTTTTGGGGTGACGATCACGTCTTAAACACGATTTACCTGGGAACGTCATCATCACGTTCAGATGACGTCGAATTGTTTACTGAGTACATGTACTGTTAGTTGATATACATGAATCGCTTTTATTTAGAAAATGTGAATCGGATTTCATTGATAAAATAATAAAATGTTCAAATGCGTTGCTTATTTCAGACATAATCAGACCTCGTACATTTCCGTATAACTCCGAGGAACAAAACAACTTGTGCTATAAACAAGTCAAAGTAGCTATATATACATCCATGTGATATAGACAAACAGTCGCGATCCAGATCAGATTTCGCAGAATGTGGTGTCTGATCAGGAAACCATGGAATATATGTTACACGTAAGAAGTCTGAGCTCTATAATTTTGATCAGGAAATGCCACAATCACAGAATAATTGCCTTTCACCTGACTGCCAATCCATACTTGTACATTTTTTGAGATGTTTGGCTCTTATATGAATCATTTTCTACTTTTGGGTACGAACAGCGATGACAATGGAGCATCTGTGTAGATGCACTTTCTTGCGTGTTTCTTAACTTTTTGCATGCGTCGAATACCCAAAACGCACATGCCAGGCTCAAATACGATCTACAGCATGCACTAATTATGGAAGAAACACATTTATTTGACTTTAATATTCATCTGTATTTGAAATTGTCCACCAAATGCTCGAATATAAAGTCAACATCAATTAATATATCTGATTTATCTGTAAATAGCCAAAAAACGTTAAAATGGCTATTTACAGCCATTTCAACGTTCTTTGGCTAATGACAGTTGACTGTAAATAGCCACTTTAACGTTTTTTGGCTATTGACAGTCAGCAAATAGCCATTTTAACGTTTTTTGGCTATTGACAGTCAACTGTAAATAGCCATTTTAACGTTTTTTGGCTATTGACAGTCAACTGTATATAGCCTCTTCCCTTTTTTAATATATCTGGGGAGCATTTCATTGATCACACGTTACAGATGTATAGGCTGATCAGTCCCCACTGTTTGTGCATTCTACCCTGATTCTCAAACATTGGAGACACTCAGATCAGCATGTATATTCATGTGCCGTTTGGTCATGCTGTCTTTATCAAAAAGCATTTCGAACAAGCAGTGCAATTTCTGACAAGGCTTAAATGTACATGTGCAGCCTGGTCAGTGCTTTCTGCAGTCTCCTCTTTTCTGTGAAACAGCTAACATTTGAAATTTACATCATTTTGTGTCAATGATCTTATCACAGTTTATTTAGGGTTCTAAAAAAAAAATTTGGTGAAATTAACATTTCGGACTGCAATTGCCTCTCACCAAGTTATGGGAATTAGTCTCACAAAAATGTGGGTTATGGAAAATATACCACGCTGAATATGGTCTTGTTCTTGCAAATGATTGGCTGAAAACAAAAGGAAGTGGGCGGGTAATTGGCAAAGGGACTGATGATTGTGAGTACACCAACTTCGATTCGTTCCATATGCATTACGTTCCTGCGCATTCGATAGAATAAAAAAAAATAAAAAATGTAAATATTGGTTTTAATGAAGAAGCATTCGCATTATATATTACATGATATAAGGGATATATATACTGAAGAGAAAACATGACGTGTGGGAGATTCGAACCTCACCTGCTCACCCAATAGTCCAGCATACTAACCACTGGGCCACCGAGCATGTGAAAATTATAAATCGTCTGTATATATACAATTATTTTAGATGAAGACAGTATCGGTTAGGACGTACACACTTCATAACTGTGAAAATTACGCCAACGTTTTGCACGACTGTCTGACTAAGCGAGGCGGATCTAGCGTTAAAAGTCTTGTTTTGCAGCACAATTCCCATAATATCAAGGCTGTTTAAGTATAAGTTATGTCCTCCACCTCTACTTAGTCGAGAACTGCTATCTTGTTGTTAGTCGACCCTTACCTGTACGAGTTCACTAGTCCATTAGGCACTGAATGGCAGTTGCCATGATTACTTATTGTTAGAATAAAAATTTAATAGTGTTCTGCTGAATAAAAAGAGCAACAACATTAAAGCAGATTCTAACACGTATGCTGTTAAGCTCTATAGCCAAAACGTAAATTTCATCAAATACTTTCATGTCATTCTGCCATATATGATCAATCAGTCAAGTCCAATTCTAGTGATTTGTTACCTCAAGGTCCGGAGTGTTGAAGTCTATTCCTTTTGAAATGTATTCAAAACTAACAATGCCAGTGAGCTTTTCCAACTACTTAACAGAAATTTGTCTGTTTCTAATGTATTAAAATGGAAATTTAGAATAATCGTTGTCCTGTTTCATTGCTTCATAAAAATGTTGACCCAATGATACAAGTAGTATTCTCTTTAGTTCTGTTATATACTTTACCAACATATATACAATTCTTTTTTTACCGAATTGGACAAGCTTTAGGTACCATTATATGATAATCACAATGATAACTATGGTGGGTGTTAAATGTGAGACAGAATGGTTTGGCTCAACAAACTTCAGTTTAGTTTCATATGACAAGAATGAGTACATTTGTAATGCTTAACTTCTTGATTCGGACATCTGCTTGAATATCTTACAGTTTTTAGAGTTTTAAATTAGCCCTTGTGCCTAATTGCTTTAAACAAAGTTGTTGTGATCGATAGCTAATTATGATGCAGATACTAGATTTATTATACAATAGGTGATGGATCTTACCTACTTCATGCTTTTTATTTATTTTTTGAGCTGTTGACAGTGAAACAAAAGGTCTTGTAGATGACTTTTCATGCATAAAAAGAAGCAAATACATTGTTGTGCCAAAGAGATTAAAGATATTTTAAGCTTTTTGAAACATAACTTAATTATGAAAAAGAAAAAGGTACATGTATCCAAATGTATATTTACGCGATTTCTAAAATATATTCAATGGCGTTTTCATGTGCTTTAAGTTAAAGTTTTTCCCTTTAAAGCAAACATGTTTCTGTTGATGTCATAATCTCATTCATATTATATGTTTTAAAAGACAAAATTTACAATTTACCACTTTACACGGCTATAAAAAGTCTGCACGTGACCAAGCACATGGTATTTGGAGACTGCATGGAGTTAGGCAAAAGTAAAAAATACGACATTTTTAGTAAAACGCAATTTTTTGTTCTTACGACCACAATTTAAGATGTTTTGAAGTAACTGACGTACGCATAATTTGAAATCTATCGTAAGAACTTAATTGATGAAATTGGCCCTTGGTGTGCAACATGTTTACCAAAATTGTAATGGTTACGAGATTCGCGCAATCTTGTACTAATAGGCCTGTCACTGGAACGTTTCTATGATCTGGCCCCGTTTTGAAACACTTTTTTATATAAGCTGGATGCACTTACCTACGCTTATCGGTAGGGCGAGCCCATTTCTAATTTAGGGGTGTTGGATGGTATTTTCCAATTTTTAATATAGTATTCTATAGGCGAACAGTGAAGATCATGATCACACCCTTTGGTGTCTGATCTGTGTCTGCATGGTTTGCTTATGTCTCTTAAGAAAGAAGCTAGGCTTAAAATGGGTTAAAATCAACGCTTCAAATGCCAAACGTCTTAAAGTGCTGGGTGTATAAAATGGAACATTTAAGTTGGTGATTTAGCTAGGGTAAAG
Organism: Loripinus fragilis; assembly: GCA_964019695.1. Taxonomy (NCBI): domain Eukaryota; kingdom Metazoa; phylum Mollusca; class Bivalvia; order Lucinida; family Lucinidae; genus Loripinus; species Loripinus fragilis. The sequence continues at coordinate 16,519,535 of OZ026518.1, read as the reverse complement.
TCGGGTAAATTCGGACATAAGGTAAATTCGGACACACATTTGCAAACAGTGGAAATCCAGACGAGACTCATCAGGATTTTCACTGTTTGCTAAGTTAATCTATATCTTATTCCAATAACTGAACTATGAAACAAACAAGGAGGCTGTCCGAATTTAGCAGTCTGTCCGAATATACCCGAATTTACCCTACCATTGAGTTAGTAAATTTATATAATTTATCTAAATATTATTAAATAATTTGTTAAAGAAAGCAAACACTTTCTATAGCCCTTGATCAGACTGCTCTTAGGAACAGATTGATCTGAGACTATAGTAAAACCCGTGTAAAACGGTCGCTCAAAATTAAACAAAAAAGATCTTAATAACAATTGGTAGCTTAATGAAGGTCGAATGTGTTGCAGATGTTGGAGCATTCTGCAATACTTTTGACCTGCACTAAGCGATAATTGGTCTTGAAAAAAACTTTTTTTGGTCTTTTTAAAGGTGGCCGTTTTACACAGGTAAACTGTTTGCACACGCTTTTCACGTTTGAATACTTTGTCCCTGGTGCTGAAAGAGCGAAGTTTAAAGGACAAATATTTTAGAAGGCTTGTCAGAAAATACAATTAAAGTTTGTCCAAATGCAATAAAGTGCGCAATAATTTGTAAATTAGAAAGCAGATGCAGTTTCTAAAAAGATTAAAATGAAGAAACGACATTTTAAAGCATCAAGGGAAATGAAGCACTAGGACCGCGACTAGCCTGGAGAGAAGATTGTATGAAGAACAGAAAACGAAGGTAAGTTGGTTTGCACACATTGTGTGTGTGTTCGTTCGTTTGTGTTTGTGTGTGTGCGCGCGCACGCGTGTTTGTGTGTCTTATTCTATATGCCAAGGGTTGGTCTGGCTCTAGTTTGTAGTCAAGTCAATATAGGGATTCTTTAGCCAAACCTTAAACAAAATGCAACACAAATCGTTTTTGCAGTTTTGTTATGGACGTAACATAAAAATGTAGGACAAACATGTTTTTAAGGCACCTACATGTACCTGCCTGTTCAATTATGCTACTTTTATGCTACATTTTAGTTAAACCTCTTTGCTTCTTGACATTGGATATCAAGCGCCTTTACTGAACTGGTCAAGAATGGCGTTCTAACACCCTAAATATCAAGTACATGTCTTTTGTATGGTGGCTTGTTTGTGCCATTTCGTTTTTTCGTCTTTTCGCTTGGCGTTATGGCGCGGCGCCAAGACGAAATAACGCCAAACGAAAAGGCAAAATAACGAAAAAAACGCCAAGCGAAATAACGGAAAGACGAAATAACGCCAGGCGAAAAGACGAAATAACGAAATGTGCCACGCGAAATGACGATAAACGAGCGCGAAAAGACGAAAAACGCCATGCGAAATAACGCCATTTTAAACTCTTATTTTTCGTCTTTTCGCCTGGCGTCTTTTCGTTATTTCGTCTTTTCGCCTGATGTTATTTCGTCTTTTCGATATTTCACGTGGCGTTTTTTTTCGTTATTTCGTCTTTTCGCCTGGCTGGACATGCTATTATTAAATACAAATTGAAAAAATAGAAAACAAATAAATATAAAAGAACCAATAATTTGCAGCTGTAGGGGTCTGTATGACAGCGAAATGATTCAATGCACTGTATGTCTTCAATGGTGGCACATTCGCTGCATAGACAAACCTCTGACCATATTTATTCCGGCGTTCAAGTGCAGTCAGTGTAATTAACAATTAAACAGATTAAAGCAGGTGTATTGCTAAGTGGTCACGCATGCGCAAACACCAGGTATATTAAATAACATTATTAAAGTTCAATTACGCGTATCTAATGATAACGCACAGCATGGAAAATGAAATATGAATTAATGCATAACAACTGATCAGGTTATCCACTGTTTTCTAAAGGTCCCGATGCTATGCACCTTTTTCATGCTCAACTCAAATGATCAAAGATAAATTCTTTTCTGGCTTTCAAAGAATCAGATGTTGCATTTATCATGCTAATAAAAGGTAAAATGCTAACATACATTTTAAGCACTTTAACATTTACGAGCATGAAATTTTTCATGCTCAGTTAAGTTGAGCATAAAACAGTTTCATAACCTCGGCAAAATGAATACCACCCATCGCCAATTAAATGTTTTAAATGCTGCGAGTAATCGTTAGAATCGTTTCACTGACGCGTATCTAATGATTGCCCACAACATAGAAGATGAACCACGATAAGTTCGAGACATTGAATTTTTACTGTATATATGTGTTGTATATATGTTGTTTGTTTTTGTATTGCATAGCCTATTGTGTGCCCATGCGCCGACAGGATATGCTGGAGTTACTCAAAGAAACCGTATCATCGAGACGTTCCTTTATTCAGCTACAGCATAGTTTTATTAGTACAGTTGGTCGTTCTATCACTTTTGCTTACTGAATCGTCGCCTCTAACTAAAGCTTAATGGTTTCGGCGAGAAGACGACAGCAAAAAGCATATGCTGTGGTTACTTAAATGAATCATATCACTGAGATGTTTCTCATAAGTAACCACGGCATGTGACTAGAAACGGATTAGAGAAACTCTGAGGGCTGTTTCGGTGGTAAATTTCCAGGCGTTATATAAATGGGCACAATGGTTAAAATGTACATATCCAATGAACCATACGTTTTGGTGACGAAGACGTCTTTTGTAAGTCTTGGTGACGAAGACGTCTGAGACACGTGTTTCGGTCACGTTCAGGAATCACTAGCACACGTTTTAAAACGAGTTTACTGCAGATTTATATTTTTTGATATAGTTTTAAACAGAGTTTGAACACCAAACAAAGACGTCATTTTTTGCGATTACCATCACGTCTTAAACACGAATTAAAACGTTTAAAAACATCCCCATGCACGGGTTTCGTTAGGTCTTCATCGCGATTTGTAAACTAAAAGCAAACGTGTTTGACGTCCGTTTTTGGAGTGACGCACACGTCTTGGATAATAAAACGTCTCAGTCACGTTAGGAATCACTAGCACACGTTTTTAAAACGAGTTCACCGCAAATTTATAATGTTTTGATGCAGTTGTGATCACAGTTTGAACACCAAACGAAGACGTCATTGTTTTGGGATTACCATCACGTCTTAAACACGAATCAAAACGGTATAAAAGCATCCTCGTCCTCGTGCAAGAGATTCGCTAGGTCTTCAACACGTTTTAAAAACTAAATGCGAACTTATTTGACGTCTTCAATTTGTAACGTTTTGTGAGTGACGCACACGTGTTATATGGAAACGTCTTCAATAGTGTTAGTGGAAACGTCTCCATCGCGTTCAGGGTACGTATATAGAAAGATAGTTACAACTTTTAATACGTTTTCCTAACAGATTTACAATGTTCCACGGCAGGTATGGGGCTACAAAAACGTCTTGAACACTTAAAAAACGTTACAAAAACGTGTTCATGTTGGGTTTTTATTTAGTCTTCTACAGGTTTTGAAAATGAAATTTAAAGGTTCTGGACGTTTTCAAAATGAAACGCTTTTGGGGTGACGATCACGTCTTAAACACGATTTACCTGGGAACGTCATCATCACGTTCAGATGACGTCGAATTGTTTACTGAGTACATGTACTGTTAGTTGATATACATGAATCGCTTTTATTTAGAAAATGTGAATCGGATTTCATTGATAAAATAATAAAATGTTCAAATGGGTTGCTTATTTCAGACATAATCAAACCTCGTACATTTCCGTATAACTCCGAGGAACAAAACAACTTGTGCTATAAACAAGTCAAAGTAGCTATATATACATCCATGTGATATAGACAAACAGTCGCGATCCAGATCAGATTTCGCAGAATGTGGTGTCTGATCAGGAAACCATGGAATATATGTTACACGTAAGAAGTCTGAGCTCTATAATTTTGATCAGGAAATGCCACAATCACAGAATAATTGCCTTTCACCTGACTGCCAATCCATACTTGTACATTTTTTGAGATGTTTGGCTCTTATATGAATCATTTTCTACTTTTGGGTACGAACAGCGATGACAATGGAGCATCTGTGTAGATGCACTTTCTTGCGTGTTTCTTAACTTTTTGCATGCGTCGAATACCCAAAACGCACATGCCAGGCTCAAATACGATCTACAGCATGCACTAATTATGGAAGAAACACATTTATTTGACTTTAATATTCATCTGTATTTGAAATTGTCCACCAAATGCTCGAATATAAAGTCAACATCAACTAATATATCTGATTTATCTGTAAATAGCCAAAAAACGTTAAAATGGCTATTTTCAGCCATTTCAACGTTCTTTGGCTAATGACAGTTGACTGTAAATAGCCACTTTAACGTTTTTTGGCTATTGACAGTCAGCAAATAGCCATTTTAACGTTTTTTGGCTATTGACAGTCAACTGTAAATAGCCATTTTAACGTTTTTTGGCTATTCACAGTCAACTGTATATAGCCTCTTCCCTTTTTTAATATATCTGGGGAGCATTTCATTGATCACACGTTACAGATGTATAGGCTGATCAGTCCCCACTGTTTGTGCATTCTACCCTGATTCTCAAACATTGGAGACACTCAGATCAGCATGTATATTCATGTGCCGTTTGGTCATGCTGTCTTTATCAAAAAGCATTTCGAACAAGCAGTGCAATTTCTGACAAGGCTTAAATGTACATGTGCAGCCTGGTCAGTGCTTTCTGCAGTCTCCTCTTTTCTGTGAAACAGCTAACATTTGAAATTTACATCATTTTGTGTCAATGATCTTATCACAGTTTATTTAGGGTTCTAAAAAAAAAAATTTGGTGAAATTAACATTTCGGACTGCAATTGCCTCTCACCAAGTTATGGGAATTAGTCTCACAAAAATGTGGGTTATGGAAAATATACCACGCTGAATATGGTCTTGTTCTTGCAAATGATTGGCTGAAAACAAAAGGAAGTGGGCAGGTAATTGGCAAAGGGTCTGATGATTGTGAGTACACCAACTTCGATTCGTTCCATATGCATTACGTTCCTGCGCATTCGATAGAATAAAAAAAAATAAAAAATGTAAATATTGGTTTTAATGAAGAAGCATTCGCATTATATATTACATGATATATGGGATATATATACTGAAGAGAAAACATGACGTGTGGGAGATTCGAACCTCACCTGCTCACCCAATAGTCCAGCATACTAACCACTGGGCCACCGAGCATGTGAAAATTATAAATCGTCTGTATATATACAATTATTTTAGATGAAGACAGTATCGGTTAGGACGTACACACTTCATAACTGTGAAAATTACGCCAACGTTTTGCACGACTGTCTGACTAAGCGAGGCGGATCTAGCGTTAAAAGTCTTGTTTTGCAGCACAATTCCCATAATATCAAGGCTGTTTAAGTAAAAGTTATGTCCTCCACCTCTCCTTAGTCGAGAACTGCTATCTTGTTGTTAGTCGACCCTTACCTGTACGAGTTCACTAGTCCACTAGGCACTGAATGGCAGTTGCCATGATAACTTATTGTTAGAATAAAAATTTAATAGTGTTCTGCTGAATAAAAAGAGCAACAACTTTAAAGCAGATTCTAACACGTATGCTGTTAAGCTCTATAGCCAAAACGTAAATTTCATCAAATACTTTCATGTCATTCTGCCATATATGATCAATCAGTCAAGTCCAATTCTAGTGATTTGTTACCTCAAGGTCCGGAGTGTTGAAGTATATTCCTTTTGAAATGTATTCAAAACTAACAATGCCAGTGAGCTTTTCCAACTACTTAACAGAAATTTGTCTGTTTCTAATGTATTAAAATGGAAATTTAGAATAATCGTTGTCCTGTTTCATTGCTTCATAAAAATGTTGACCCAATGATACAAGTAGTATTCTTTTTAGTTCTGTTATATACTTTTCCAACATATATACAATTCTTTTTTACCGAATTGGAAAGCTTTAGGTACCATTATATGATAATCACAATGATAACTATGGTGGGTGTTAAATGTGAGACAGAAATGGTTTGGCTCAACAAACTTCAGTTTAGTTTCATATGAGTACATTTGTAATGCTTAACTTCTTGATTCGGACATCTGCTTGAATATCTTACAGTTTTTAGAGTTTTAAATTAGCCCTTGTGCCTAATTGCTTTAAACAAAGTTGTTGTGATCGATAGCTAATTATGATGCAGATACTAGATTTATTATACAATAGGTGATGGATCTTACCTACTTCATGCTTTTTATTTATTTTTTGAGCTGTTGACAGTGAAACAAAATGTCTTGTAGATGACTTTTCATGCATAAAAAGAAGCAAATACATTGTTGTGCCAAAGAGATTAAAGATATTTTAAGCTTTTTGAAACATAACTTAATTATGAGAAAGAAAAAGGTTCATGTATCCAACTGTATATTTATGCGATTTCTAAAATATATTCAATGGCGTTTTCATGTGCTTTAAGTTAAAGTTTTTCCCTTTAAAGCAAACATGTTTCTGTTGATGTCATAATCTCATTCATATTATATGTTTTAAAAGACAAAATTTACAATTTACCACTTTACACGGCTGTTAAAAGTCTGCACGTGACCAAGCACATGGTATTTGGAGACTGCATGGAGTTAGGCAAAAGTAAAAAATACGACATTTTTAGTAAAACGCAATTTTTTGTTCTTACGACCACAATTTAAGATGTTTTGAAGTAACTGACGTACGCATAATTTGAAATCTATCGTAAGAACTTAATTGATGAAATTGGCCCCTGGTGTGCAACATGTTTACCAAAATTGTAATGGTTACGAGATTCGCGCAATCTTGTACTAATAGGCCTGTCACTGGAACTTTTCTATGATCTGGCCCCGTTTTGAAACACTTTTTTATATAAGCTGGATGCACTTACCTACGCTTATCGGTAGGGCGAGCCCATTTCTAATTTAGGGGTGTTGGATGGTATTTTCCAATTTTTAATATAGTATTCTATAGGCGAACAGTGAAGATCATGATCACACCCTTTGGTGTCTGATCTGTGTCTGCATGGTTTGCTTATGTCTCTTAAGAAAGAAGCTAGGCTTAAAATGGGTTAAAATCAACGCTTCAAATGCCAAACGTCTTAAAGTGCTGGGTGTATAAAATGGAACATTTAAGTTGGTGATTTAGCTAGGGTAAAGTCGGGTAAATTCGGACATAAGGTAAATTCGGACACACATTTGCAAACAGTGGAAATCCAGACGAGACTCATCAGGATTTTCACTGTTTGCTAAGTTAATCTATATCTTATTCCAATAACTGAACTATGAAACAAACAAGGAGGCTGTCCGAATTTAGCAGTCTGTCCGAATATACCCGAATTTACCCTAACCATTGAGTTAGTAAATTTAATATAATTTATCTAAATATTATTAAATAATTTGTTAAAGAAAGCAAACACTTTCTATAGCCCTTGATCAGACTGCTCTTAGGAACAGATTGATCTGAGACTATAGTAAAACCCGTGTAAAACGGTCGCTCAAAATTAAACAAAAAAGATCTTAATAACAATTGGTAGCTTAATGAAGGTCGAATGTGTTGCAGATGTTGGAGCATTCTGCAATACTTTTGACCTGCACTAAGCGATAATTGGTCTTGAAAAAAACTTATTTTTGGTCTTTTTAAAGGTGGCCGTTTTACACAGGTAAACTGTTTGCACACGCTTTTCACGTTTGAATACTTTGTCCCTGGTGCTGAAAGAGCGAAGTTTAAAGGACAAATATTTTAGAAGGCTTGTCAGAAAATACAATTAAAGTTTGTCCAAATGCAATAAAGTGCGCAATAATTTGTAAATTAGAAAGCAGATGCAGTTTCTAAAAAGATTAAAATGAAGAAACGACATTTTAAAGCATCAAGGGAAATGAAGCACTAGGACCGCGACTAGCCTGGAGAGAAGATTGTATGAAGAACAGAAAACGAAGGTAAGTTGGTTTGCACACATTGTGTGTGTGTTCGTTCGTTTGTGTGTGTGTGTGTGCGCGCGCACGCGTGTTTGTGTGTCTTATTCTATATGCCAAGGGTTGGTCTGGCTCTAGTTTGTAGTCAAGTCAATATAGCGATTCTTTAGCCAAACCTTAAACAAAATGCAACACAAATCGTTTTTGCAGTTTTGTTATGGACGTAACATACAAAATGTAGGACAAACATGTTTTAAGGCACCTACATGTACCTGCCTGTTCAATTATGCTACTTTTATGCTACATTTTAGTTAAACCTCTTTGCTTCTTGACATTGGATATCAAGCGCCTTTACTGAACTGGTCAAGAATGGCGTTCTAACACCCTAAATATCAAGTACATGTCTTTTGTATGGTGGCTTGTTTGTGCCATTTCGTTTTTTCGTCTTTTCGCTTGGCGTTATGGCGCGGCGCCAAGACGAAATAACGCCAAACGTAAAGGCGAAATAACGAAAAAAACGCCAAGCGAAATAACGGAAAGACGAAATAACGCCAGGCGAAAAGACGAAATAACGAAATGTGCCACGCGAAATGACGATAAACAAGCGCAAAAAGACGAAAAACGCCATGCGAAATAACGCCATTTTAAACTCTTATTTTTCGTCTTTTCGCCTGGCGTCTTTTCGTTATTTCGTCTTTTCGCCTGATGTTATTTCGTCTTTTCGATATTTCACGTGGCTTTTTTTTCGTTATTTCGTCTTTTCGCCTGGCTGGACATGCTATTATTAAATACAAATTGAAAAAAAAGAAAACAAATAAATATAAAAGAAACAATAATTTGCAGTTGTAGGGGTCTGTATGACAGCGAAATGATTCAATGCACTGTATGTCTTCAATGGTGGCACATTCGCTGCATAGACAAACCTCTGACCATATTTATTCCGGCGTTCAAGTGCAGTCAGTGTAATTAACAATTAAACAGATTAAAGCAGGTGTATTGCTAAGTGGTCACGCATGCGCAAACACCAGGTATATTAAATAACATTATTAAAGTTCAATTACGCGTATCTAATGATAACGCACAGCATGGAAAATGAAATATGAATTAATGCATAACAACTGATCAGGTTATCCACTGTTTTCTAAAGGTCCCGATGCTATGCACCTTTTTCATGCTCAACTCAAATGATCAAAGATAAGTACTTTTCTGGCTTTCAAAGAATCAGATGTTGCATTTATCATGCTAATAAAAGGTAAAATGCTAACATACATTTTAAGCACTTTAACATTTACGAGCATGAAATTTTTCATGCTCAGTTAAGTTGAGCATAAAACAGTTTCATAACCTCGGCGAAATGAATACCACCCATCGCCAATTAAATGTTTTAAATGCTGCGAGTAATCGTTAGAATCGTTTCACTGACGCGTATCTAATGATTGCCCACAACATAGAAGATGAACCACGATAAGTTCGAGACATTGAATTTTCACTGTATATATGTGTTGTATATATGTTGTTTGTTTTTGTATTGCATAGCCTATTATGTGCCCATGCGCCGACAGGATATGCTGGAGTTACTCAAAGGAACCGTATCATCGAGACGTTCCTTTATTCAGCCACAGCATAGTTTTATTAGTACAGTTGGTCGTTCTATCACTTTTGCTTACCGAATCGTCGCCTCTAACTAAAGCTTAATGGTTTCGGCGAGAAGACGACAGCAAAAAGCATATGCTGTGGTTACTTAAATGAATCGTATCACTGAGATGTTTCTCATAAGTAACCACGGCATATGACTAGAAACGGATTAGAGAAACTCTGAGGGCTGTTTCGGTGGTAAATTTCCAGGCGTTATATAAATGGGCACAATGGTTAAAATGTACATATCCAGTGAACCATACGTTTTGGTGACGAAGACGTCTTTTGTAAGTCTTGGTGACGAAGACGTCTGAGACACGTGTTTCGGTCACGTTCAGGAATCACTAGCACACGTTTTAAAACGAGTTTACTGCAGATTTATATTTTTTGATATAGTTTTAAACAGAGTTTGAACACCAAACAAAGACGTCATTTTTTGCGATTACCATCACGTCTTAAACACGAATTAAAACGTTTAAAAACATCCCCATGCACGGGTTTCGTTAGGTCTTCATCGCGATTTGTAAACTAAAAGCAAACGTGTTTGACGTCCGTTTTTGGAGTGACGCACATGTCTTGGATAATAAAACGTCTCAGTCACGTTAGGAATCACTAGCACACGTTTTTAAAACGAGTTCACCGCAAATTTATAATGTTTTGATGCAGTTGTGATCACAGTTTGAACACCAAACGAAGACGTCATTGTTTTGGGATTACCATCACGTCTTAAACACGAATCAAAACGGTATAAAAGCATCCTCGTCCTCGTGCAAGAGATTCGCTAGGTCTTCAACACGTTTTAAAAACTAAATGCGAACTTATTTGACGTCTTCAATTTGTAACGTTTTGTGAGTGACGCACACGTGTTATATGGAAACGTCTTCAATAGTGTTAGTGGAAACGTCTCCATCGCGTTCAGGGTACGTATATAGAAAGATAGTTACAACTTTTAATACGTTTTCCTAACAGATTTACAATGTTCCACGGCAGGTATGGGGCTACAAAAACGTCTTGAACACTTAAAAAACGTTACAAAAACGTGTTCATGTTGGGTTTTTATTTAGTCTTCTACACGTTTTGAAAATGAAATTTAAAGGTTCTGGATGTTTTCAAAATGTAACGCTTTTGGGGTGACGATCACGTCTTAAACACGATTTACCTGGGAACGTCATCATCACGTTCAGATGACGTCGAATTGTTTACTGAGTACATGTACTGTTAGTTGATATACATGAATCGCTTTTATTTAGAAAATGTGAATCGGATTTCATTGATAAAATAATAAAATGTTCAAATGCGTTGCTTATTTCAGACATAATCAGACCTCGTACATGTACATGTAACTCCGAGGAACAAAACAACTTGTGCTATAAACAAGTCAAAGTAGCTATATATACATCCATGGGATATAGACAAACAGTCGAGATCCAGATCAGATTTCGCAGAATGTGGCGTCTGATCAGGAAACCATGGAATATATGTTACACGTAAGAAGTCTGAGCTCTATAATTTTGATCAGGAAATGCCACAATCACAGAATAATTGCCTTTCACCTGACTGCCAATCCATACTTGTACATTTTTTGAGATGTTTGGCTCTTATATGAATCATTTTCTACTTTTGGGTACGAACAGCGATGACAATGGAGCATCTGTGTAGATGCACTTTCTTGCGTGTTTCTTAACTTTTTGCATGCGGCGAATACCCAAAACGCACATGCCAGGCTCAAATACGATCTACAGCATGCACTAATTATGGAAGAAACACATTTATTTGACTTTAATATTCATCTGTATTTGAAATTGTCCACCAAATGTTCGAATATAAAGTCAACATCAATTAAAATATCTGATTTATCTGTAAATAGCCAAAAAAAACGTTAAAATGGCTATTTACAGCCATTTCAACGTTCTTTGGCTAATGACAGTTGACTGTAAATAGCCACTTAAACGTTTTTTGGCTATTGACAGTCAGCAAATAGCCATTTTAACGTTTTTTGGCTATTGACAGTCAACTGTAAATAGCCATTTTAACGTTTTTTGGCTATTGACAGTCAACTGTATATAGCCTCTTCCCTTTTTTAATATATCTGGGGAGCATTTCATTGATCACACGTTACAGATGTATAGGCTGATCAGTCCCCACTGTTTGTGCATTCTACCCTGATTCTCAAACATTGGAGACACTCAGATCAGCATGTATATTCATGTGCCGTTTGGTCATGCTGTCTTTATCAAAAAGCATTTCGAACAAGCAGTGCAATTTCTGACAAGGCTTAAATGTACATGTGCAGCCTGGTCAGTGCTTTCTGCAGTCTCCTCTTTTCTGTGAAACAGCTAACATTTGAAATTTACATCATTTTGTGTCAATGATCTTATCACAGTTTATTTAGGGTTCTAAAAAAAAAAGTTTGGTGAAATTAACATTTCGGACTGCAATTGCCTCTCACCAAGTTATGGGAATTAGTCTCACAAAAATGTGGGTTATGGAAAATATACCACGCTGAATATGGTCTTGTTCTTGCAAATGATTAACTGAAAACAAAAGGAAGTGGGCGGGTAATTGGCAAAGACACTGATGATTGTGAGTACACCAACTTCGATTCGTTCCATATGCATTACGTTCCTGCGCATTTGATAGAATAAAAAAAATAAAAAATGTAAATATTGGTTTTAATGAAGAAGCATTCGCATTATATATTACATGATATAAGGGATATATATACTGAAGAGAAAACATGACGTGTGGGAGATTCGAACCTCACCTGCTCACCCAATAGTCCAGCATACTAATCACTGGGCCACCGAGCATGTGAAAATTATAAATCGTCTGTATATATACAATTATTTTAGATGAAGACAGTATCGGTTAGGACGTACACACTTCATAACTGTGAAAATTACGCCAACGTTTTGCACGACTGTCTGACTAAGCGAGGCGGATCTAGCGTTAAAAGTCTTGTTTTGCAGCACAATTCCCATAATATCAAGGCTGTTTAAGTATAAGTTATGTCCTCCACCTCTACTTAGTCGAGAACTGCTATCTTGTTGTTAGTCGACCCTTACCTGTACGAGTTCACTAGTCCATTAGGCACTGAATGGCAGTTGCCATGATTACTTATTGTTAGAATAAAAATTTAATAGTGTTCTGCTGAATAAAAAGAGCAACAACATTAAAGCAGATTCTAACACGTATGCTGTTAAGCTCTATAGCCAAAACGTAAATTTCATCAAATACTTTCATGTCATTCTGCCATATATGATCAATCAGTCAAGTCCAATTCTAGTGATTTGTTACCTCAAGGTCCGGAGTGTTGAAGTCTATTCCTTTTGAAATGTATTCAAAACTAACAATGCCAGTGAGCTTTTCCAACTACTTAACAGAAATTTGTCTGTTTCTAATGTATTAAAATGGAAATTTAGAATAATCGTTGTCCTGTTTCATTGCTTCATAAAAATGTTGACCCAATGATACAAGTAGTATTCTCTTTAGTTCTGTTATATACTTTACCAACATATATACAATTCTTTTTTTACCGAATTGGACAAGCTTTAGGTACCATTATATGATAATCACAATGATAACTATGGTGGGTGTTAAATGTGAGACAGAAATGGTTTGGCTCAACAAACTTCAGTTTAGTTTCATATGATAAGAATGAGTACATTTGTAAAGCTTAACTTCTTGATTCGGACATCTGCTTGAATATCTTACAGTTTTTAGAGTTTTAAATTAGCCCTTGTGCCTAATTGCTTTAAACAAAGTTGTTGTGATCGATAGCTAATTATGATGCAGATACTAGATTTATTATACAATAGGTGATGGATCTTACCTACTTCATGCTTTTTATTTATTTTTTGAGCTGTTGACAGTGAAACAAAAGGTCTTGTAGATGACTTTTCATGCATAAAAAGAAGCAAATACATTGTTGTGCCAAAGAGATTAAAGATATTTTAAGCTTTTTGAAACATAACTTAATTATGAAAAAGAAAAAGGTACATGTATCCAAATGTATATTTACGCGATTTCTAAAATATATTCAATGGCGTTTTCATGTGCTTTAAGTTAAAGTTTTTCCCTTTAAAGCAAACATGTTTCTGTTGATGTCATAATCTCATTCATATTATATGTTTTAAAAGACAAAATTTACAATTTACCACTTTACACGGCTATAAAAAGTCTGCACGTGACCAAGCACATGGTATTTGGAGACTGCATGGAGTTAGGCAAAAGTAAAAAATACGACATTTTTAGTAAAACGCAATTTTTTGTTCTTACGACCACAATTTAAGATGTTTTGAAGTAACTGACGTACGCATAATTTGAAATCTATCGTAAGAACTTAATTGATGAAATTGGCCCCTGGTGTGCAACATGTTTACCAAAATTGTAATGGTTACGAGATTCGCGCAATCTTGTACTAATAGGCCTGTCACTGGAACGTTTCTATGATCTGGCCCCGTTTTGAAACACTTTTTTATATAAGCTGGATGCACTTACCTACGCTTATCGGTAGGGCGAGCCCATTTCTAATTTAGGGGTGTTGGATGGTATTTTCCAATTTTTAATATAGTATTCTATAGGCGAACAGTGAAGATCATGATCACACCCTTTGGTGTCTGATCTGTGTCTGCATGGTTTGCTTATGTCTCTTAAGAAAGAAGTTAGGCTTAAAATGGGTTAAAATCAACGCTTCAAATGCCAAACGTCTTAAAGTGCTGGGTGTATAAAATGGAACATTTAAGTTGGTGATTTAGCTAGGGTAAAGTCGGGTAAATTCGGACATAAGGTAAATTCGGACACACATTTGCAAACAGTGGAAATCCAGACGAGACTCATCAGGATTTTCACTGTTTGCTAAGTTAATCTATATCTTATTCCAATAACTGAACTATGAAACAAACAAGGAGGCTGTCCGAATTTAGCAGTCTGTCCGAATATACCCGAATTTACCCTACCATTGAGTTAGTAAATTTATATTATTTATCTAAATATTATTAAATAATTTGTTAAAGAAAGCAAACACTTTCTATAGCCCTTGATCAGACTGCTCTTAGGAACAGATTGATCTGAGACTATAGTAAAACCCGTGTAAAACGGTCGCTCAAAATTAAACAAAAAAGATCTTAATAACAATTGGTAGCTTAATGAAGGTCGAATGTGTTGCAGATGTTGGAGCATTCTGCAATACTTTTGACCTGCACTAAGCGATAATTTGTCTTGAAAAAAACTTTTTTTGGTCTTTTTAAAGGTGGCCGTTTTACACAGGTAAACTGTTTGCAAACGCTTTTCACGTTTGAATACTTTGTCCCTGGTGCTGAAAGAGCGAAGTTTAAAGGACAAATATTTTAGAAGGCTTGTCAGAAAATACAATTAAAGTTTGTCCAAATGCAATAAAGTGCGCAATAATTTGTAAATTAGAAAGCAGATGCAGTTTCTAAAAAGATTAAAATGAAGAAACGACATTTTAAAGCATCAAGGGAAATGAAGCACTAGGACCGCGACTAGCCTGGAGAGAAGATTGTATGAAGAACAGAAAACGAAGGTAAGTTGGTTTGCACACATTGTGTGTGTGTTCGTTCGTTTGTGTTTGTGTGTGTGCGCGCGCACGCGTGTTTGTGTGTCTTATTCTATATGCCAAGGGTTGGTCTGGCTCTAGTTTGTAGTCAAGTCAATATAGCGATTCTTCAGCCAAACCTTAAACAAAATGCAACACAAATCGTTTTTGCAGTTTTGTTATGGACGTAACATAAAAATGTAGGACAAACATGTTTTTAAGGCACCTACATGTACCTGCCTGTTCAATTATGCTACTTTTATGCTACATTTTAGTTAAACCTCTTTGCTTCTTGACATTGGATATCAAGCGCCTTTACTGAACTGGTCAAGAATGGCGTTCTAACACCCTAAATATCAAGTACATGTCTTTTGTATGGTGGCTTGTTTGTGCCATTTCGTTTTTTCGTCTTTTCGCTTGGCGTTATGGCGCGGCGCCAAGACGAAATAACGCCAAACGAAAAGGCGAAATAACGAAAAAAACGCCAAGCGAAATAACGGAAAGACGAAATAACGCCAGGCGAAAAGACGAAATAACGAAATGTGCCACGCGAAATGACGATAAACGAGCGCGAAAAGACGAAAAACGCCATGCGAAATAACGCCATTTTAAACTCTTATTTTTCGTCTTTTCGCCTGGCGTCTTTTCGTTATTTCGTCTTTTCGCCTGATGTTATTTCGTCTTTTCGATATTTCACGTGGCGTTTTTTTTCGTTATTTCGTCTTTTCGCCTGGCTGGACATGCTATTATTAAATACAAATTGAAAAAATAGAAAACAAATAAATATAAAAGAAACAATAATTTGCAGCTGTAGGGGTCTGTATGACAGCGAAATGATTCAATGCACTGTATGTCTTCAATTGTGGCACATTCGCTGCATAGACAAACCTCTGACCATATTTATTCCGGCGTTCAAGTGCAGTCAGTGTAATTAACAATTAAACAGATTAAAGCAGGTGTATTGCTAAGTGGTCACGCATGCGCAAACACCAGGTATATTAAATAACATTATTAAAGTTCAATTACGCGTATCTAATGATAACGCACAGCATGGAAAATGAAATATGAATTAATGCATAACAACTGATCAGGTTATCCACTGTTTTCTTAAGGTCCCGATGCTATGCACCTGTTTCATGCTCAACTCAAATGATCAAAGATAAATACTTTTCTGGCTTTCAAAGAATCAGATGTTGCATTTATCATGCTAATAAAAGGTAAAATGCTAACATACATTTTAAGCACTTTAACATTTACGAGCATGAAATTTTTCATGCTCAGTTAAGTTGAGCATAAAACAGTTTCATAACCTCGGCGAAATGAATACCACCCATCGCCAATTAAATGTTTTAAATGCTGCGAGTAATCGTTAGAATCGTTTCACTGACGCGTATCTAATGATTGCCCACAACATAGAAGATGAACCACGATAAGTTCGAGACATTGAATTTTTACTGTATATATGTGTTGTATATATGTTGTTTGTTTTTGTATTGCATAGCCTATTGTGTGCCCATGCGCCGACAGGATATGCTGGAGTTACTCAAAGGAACCGTATCATCGAGACGTTCCTTTATTCAGCCACAGCATAGTTTTATTAGTACAGTTGGTCGTTCTATCACTTTTGCTTACCGAATCGTCGCCTCTAACTAAAGCTTAATGGTTTCGGCGAGAAGACGACAGCAAAAAGCATATGCTGTGGTTACTTAAATGAATCGTATCACTGAGATGTTTCTCATAAGTAACCACGGCATATGACTAGAAACGGATTAGAGAAACTCTGAGGGCTGTTTCGGTGGTAAATTTCCAGGCGTTATATAAATGGGCACAATGGTTAAAATGTACATATCCAGTGAACCATACGTTTTGGTGACGAAGACGTCTTTTATAAGTCTTGGTGACGAAGACGTCTGAGACACGTGTTTCGGTCACGTTCAGGAATCACTAGCACACGTTTTAAAACGAGTTTACTGCAGATTTATATTTTTTGATATAGTTTTAAACAGAGTTTGAACACCAAACAAAGACGTCATTTTTTGCGATAACCATCACGTCTTAAACACGAATTAAAACGTTTAAAAACATCCCCATGCACGGGTTTCGTTAGGTCTTCATCGCGATTTGTAAACTAAAAGCAAACGTGTTTGACGTCCGTTTTTGGAGTGACGCACATGTCTTGGATAATAAAACGTCTCAGTCACGTTAGGAATCACTAGCACACGTTTTTAAAACGAGTTCACCGCAAATTTATAATGTTTTGATGCAGTTGTGATCACAGTTTGAACACCAAACGAAGACGTCATTGTTTTGGGATTACCATCACGTCTTAAACACGAATCAAAACGGTATAAAAGCATCCTCGTCCTCGTGCAAGAGATTCGCTAGGTCTTCAACACGTTTTAAAAACTAAATGCGAACTTATTTGACGTCTTCAATTTGTAACGTTTTGTGAGTGACGCACACGTGTTATATGGAAACGTCTTCAATAGTGTTAGTGGAAACGTCTCCATCGCGTTCAGGGTACGTATATAGAAAGATAGTTACAACTTTTAATACGTTTTCCTAACAGATTTACAATGTTCCACGGCAGGTATGGGGCTACAAAAACGTCTTGAACACTTAAAAAACGTTACAAAAACGTGTTCATGTTGGGTTTTTATTTAGTCTTCTACACGTTTTGAAAATGAAATTTAAAGGTTCTGGATGTTTTCAAAATGTAACGCTTTTGGGGTGACGATCACGTCTTAAACACGATTTACCTGGGAACGTCATCATCACGTTCAGATGACGTCGAATTGTTTACTGAGTACATGTACTGTTAGTTGATATACATGAATCGCTTTTATTTAGAAAATGTGAATCGGATTTCATTGATAAAATAATAAAATGTTCAAATGCGTTGCTTATTTCAGACATAATCAGACCTCGTACATGTACATGTAACTCCGAGGAACAAAACAACTTGTGCTATAAACAAGTCAAAGTAGCTATATATACATCCATGGGATATAGACAAACAGTCGAGATCCAGATCAGATTTCGCAGAATGTGGCGTCTGATCAGGAAACCATGGAATATATGTTACACGTAAGAAGTCTGAGCTCTATAATTTTGATCAGGAAATGCCACAATCACAGAATAATTGCCTTTCACCTGACTGCCAATCCATACTTGTACATTTTTTGAGATGTTTGGCTCTTATATGAATCATTTTCTACTTTTGGGTACGAACAGCGATGACAATGGAGCATCTGTGTAGATGCACTTTCTTGCGTGTTTCTTAACTTTTTGCATGCGGCGAATACCCAAAACGCACATGCCAGGCTCAAATACGATCTACAGCATGCACTAATTATGGAAGAAACACATTTATTTGACTTTAATATTCATCTGTATTTGAAATTGTCCACCAAATGTTCGAATATAAAGTCAACATCAATTAAAATATCTGATTTATCTGTAAATAGCCAAAAAAAACGTTAAAATGGCTATTTACAGCCATTTCAACGTTCTTTGGCTAATGACAGTTGACTGTAAATAGCCACTTAAACGTTTTTTGGCTATTGACAGTCAGCAAATAGCCATTTTAACGTTTTTTGGCTATTGACAGTCAACTGTAAATAGCCATTTTAACGTTTTTTGGCTATTGACAGTCAACTGTATATAGCCTCTTCCCTTTTTTAATATATCTGGGGAGCATTTCATTGATCACACGTTACAGATGTATAGGCTGATCAGTCCCCACTGTTTGTGCATTCTACCCTGATTCTCAAACATTGGAGACACTCAGATCAGCATGTATATTCATGTGCCGTTTGGTCATGCTGTCTTTATCAAAAAGCATTTCGAACAAGCAGTGCAATTTCTGACAAGGCTTAAATGTACATGTGCAGCCTGGTCAGTGCTTTCTGCAGTCTCCTCTTTTCTGTGAAACAGCTAACATTTGAAATTTACATCATTTTGTGTCAATGATCTTATCACAGTTTATTTAGGGTTCTAAAAAAAAAAGTTTGGTGAAATTAACATTTCGGACTGCAATTGCCTCTCACCAAGTTATGGGAATTAGTCTCACAAAAATGTGGGTTATGGAAAATATACCACGCTGAATATGGTCTTGTTCTTGCAAATGATTAACTGAAAACAAAAGGAAGTGGGCGGGTAATTGGCAAAGACACTGATGATTGTGAGTACACCAACTTCGATTCGTTCCATATGCATTACGTTCCTGCGCATTTGATAGAATAAAAAAAATAAAAAATACAAATATTGGTTTTAATGAAGAAGCATTCGCATTATATATTACATGATATAAGGGATATATATACTGAAGAGAAAACATGACGTGTGGGAGATTCGAACCTCACCTGCTCACCCAATAGTCCAGCATACTAATCACTGGGCCACCGAGCATGTGAAAATTATAAATCGTCTGTATATATACAATTATTTTAGATGAAGACAGTATCGGTTAGGACGTACACACTTCATAACTGTGAAAATTACGCCAACGTTTTGCACGACTGTCTGACTAAGCGAGGCGGATCTAGCGTTAAAAGTCTTGTTTTGCAGCACAATTCCCATAATATCAAGGCTGTTTAAGTATAAGTTATGTCCTCCACCTCTACTTAGTCGAGAACTGCTATCTTGTTGTTAGTCGACCCTTACCTGTACGAGTTCACTAGTCCATTAGGCACTGAATGGCAGTTGCCATGATTACTTATTGTTAGAATAAAAATTTAATAGTGTTCTGCTGAATAAAAAGAGCAACAACATTAAAGCAGATTCTAACACGTATGCTGTTAAGCTCTATAGCCAAAACGTAAATTTCATCAAATACTTTCATGTCATTCTGCCATATATGATCAATCAGTCAAGTCCAATTCTAGTGATTTGTTACCTCAAGGTCCGGAGTGTTGAAGTCTATTCCTTTTGAAATGTATTCAAAACTAACAATGCAAGTGAGCTTTTCCAACTACTTAACAGAAATTTGTCTGTTTCTAATGTATTGAAATGGAAATTTAGAATAATCGTTGTCCTGTTTCATTGCTTCATAAAAATGTTGACCCAATGATACAAGTAGTATTCTCTTTAGTTCTGTTATATACTTTACCAACATATATACAATTCTTTTTTCACCGAATTGGATAAGCTTTAGGTACCATTATATTATAATCACAATGATAACTATGGTGGGTGTTAAATGTGAGACAGAAATGGTTTGGCTCAACAAACTTCAGTTTAGTTTCATATGACAAGAATGAGTACATTTGTAATGCTTAACTTCTTGATTTGGACTTCTGCTTGAATATCTTACAGTTTTTAGAGTTTTAAATTAGCCCTTGTGCCTAATTGCTTTAAACAAAGTTGTTGTGATCGATAGCTAATTATGATGCAGATACTAGATTTATTATACAATAGGTGATGGATCTTACCTACTTCATGCTTTTTATTTATTTTTTGAGCTGTTGGCAGTGAAACAAAATGTCTTGTAGATGACTTTTCATGCATAAAAAGAAGCAAATACACTGTTGTGCAAAAGAGATTAAAGATATTTTAAGCATTTTGAAACATAACTTAATTATGAAAAAGAAAAAGGTACATGTATCCAAATGTATATTTACGCGATTTCTAAAATATATTCAATGGCGTTTTCATGCGCTTTAAGTTAAAGTTTTCCCTTTAAAGCAAACATGTTTTTGTTGATGTCATAATCTCATTCATATTATATGTTTTAAAAGACAAAATTTACAATTTACCACTTTACACGGCTATAAAAAATCTACACGTGACCAAGCACATGGTATTTGGAGACTGCATGGAGTTAGGCAAAAGTAAAAAATACAACATTTTTAGCAAAACAGAATTTTTTGATCTTACGACCACAATTTAAGATGTTTTGATGAAACTGACCTACGCATAATTTGAAATCTATCGTAAGAACTTAATTGATGAAATTGGCCCCTGGTGTGCAACATGTTTACCAAAATTGTAATGGTTACGAGATTCGCGCAATCTTGTATTAATAGGCCTGTCACTGGAACGTTTCTATGATCTGGCCCCGTTTTAAAACGTGAAAATAGAAAATGCATCTACTGTGATATGGATGATATAGAGGACGAGTTTCATTTCGTTTGTATAGGCACTAAATACACAGTGTTGAGAAATACATATATCCCTAGGTATTACAGTAGGAACCCCAGTATGCACAAATTTATAGAACTTCTGAGTTCAGATCGATTAATAACGCTAAAACACCTCGCGATATTCATTATAAAAGCGTTAGAGCTGAGACTACAAACTGACAATAACATAAACTGACAGTTTACAGGCTATTCGTAGCATTTCACCAATTCGCCGTGAAATGTCATTTATAATTAATGATTCACATAGAACCAATGTTGAGCCAACGCAGGAGACATTGGTTTAGCATTGGTTTAGTGTGAACCACCTATTTTTGGCGTTCTGAATATTTAACGTAGGCTAAGGCAGATTTTTAGACGTTGAATCGCCATTGAATTGTTTTTTCATGAAATATTGACGCTCCGCATATAGCCACGATCGAGTCGGCGTTGTATCAACGTTGGTTCGGTTTGGGTTGTGTGTGTGTGTAGTTTAAGTTTGGCAACGTGTGAATGCTAGTGTGGCTTTTTTAAATTGTATAAAGCATAGTTATGGCCGAATTGCCAAAACATGGCTTATGTTATGTCGATTCGTCTATGCTGCTGTGGTGCAATTTGGTGGGTTCACTCTCAGGTAGAGAGAAATGAGACATTTGCGTGCTTGTTCACGTGATAGCTTGCATTGTTGCAATGTTTGTATAGTATGATGATAGACTGTATATGTCTAAGTCATAATAAATTTCTGTTCTGCTCTGTTCTGTTCTGTTTAAACACTTTTTTTTATATAAGCCGGATGCACTTACCTACGCTTATCGGTAGGGCGACCCCATTTCTAATTTAGGGGTGTTGGATGGTATTTTCCAATTTTTAATATAGTATTCTATAGGCAAACAGTGAAGATCATGATCACACCCTGTGGTGTCTGATCTGTGTCTGCATGGTTTGCTTATGTCTCTTAAGAAAGAATCTAGGCTTAAAATGGGTTAAAATCAACGCTTCAAATGCCAAACGTCTTAAAGTGCTGGGTTTATAAAATGGAACATTCAAGTTGGTGATTTAGCTAGGGTAAAATCGGGTAAATTCGGACATAAGGTAAATTCGGACACACATTTGCAAACAGTGGAAATCCAGACGAGACTCATCAGGATTTTCACTGTTTGCTAAGTTAATCTATATCTTATTCCAATAACTGAACTATGAAACAAACAAGGTGGCTGTCCGAATTTAGCAGTCTGTCCGAATATACCCGAATTTACCATACCATTGAGTTAGTAAATTTAATATAATTTATCTAAATATTATTAAATAATTTGTTAAAGAAAGCAAACACTTTCTATAGCCCTTGATCAGACTGCTCTTAGGAACAGATTGATCTGAGACTATAGTAAAACCCGTGTAAAACGGTCACTCAAAATTAAACAAAAAAGATCTTAATAACAATTGGTAGCTTAATGAAGGTCGAATGTGTTGCAGATGTTGGAGCATTCTGCAATACTTTTGACCTGCACTTAGCGATAATTGGTCTTGAAAAAACTTATTTTTGGTATTTTTGAAGGTGGCCGTTTTACACAGGTTAAACTGTAAACTGTTTGCACACGCTTTTCACGTTTGAATACTTTGTCCCTGGTGCTGATAGAGCGAAGTTTAAAGGACAAATATTTTAGAAGGCTTGTCAGAAAATACATTTAAAGTTTGTCCAAATGCAATAAAGTGCGCAATAATTTGTAAATTAGAAAGCAGATGCAGTTGCTAAAAAGATTAAAATGAAGAAACGAAATTTTAAAGCATCAAGGGAAATGAAGCACTAGGACCGCGACTAGCCTGGAGAGAAGATTGTATGAAGAACAGAAAACGAAGGTAAGTTGGTTTGCACACATTGTGTGTGTGTTCGTTCGTTTGTGTTTGTGTGTGTGCGCGCGCACGCGTGTTTGTGTGTCTTGTTCTATATGCCAAGGGTTGGTCTGGCTCTAGTTTGTAGTCAAGTCAATATAGCGATTCTTTAGCCAAACCTTAAACAAAATGCAACACAAATCGTTTTGCAGTTTTGTTATGGACGTAACATACAAAATGTAGGACAAGCATGTGTTTAAGGCACCTACATGTACCTGCCTGTTCAATTATGCTACTTTTATGCTACATTTTAGTTAAACCTCTTTACTCCTTGACATTGGATATCAAGCGCGTTTACTGAACTGGGCCGAGAATTACAATGCCTACTTAAAGTTAAGGTAGACTTAAATTGACGAACTTACTTAAATTTCACGAAAAGTGCTTTACAATCATTTTCCCTATCTTAAACGTCTCCTTATCTTGACAAAATACTTAAATATCTAAGGTAGCAGCGAGGCTACCTTAAAGTTAAGATTTAACTTTTTGACATATCGATATACGTAAATGTAAACAATGGCGAACGTCCGGACTTTGGTGAGACTGCAAAGACAAAGAATAAGAATGGCGTTCTAACACCCTAAATATCAAGTACATGTATTTTGTATGGTGGCTTGTTTGTGCCATTTCGTTATTTCGTTTTTTCGTCTTTTCGCCTGGCGTTATGGCGCGGCGCCAAGACGAAATAATGCCAAACGAAAAGGTGAAATAACGAAAAAAACGCCAAGTGAAATAACGGAAAGACGAAATAACGCCAGGCGAAAAGACGAAATAACGAAATGCGCCACGCGAAATGACGAAAAACGAGCGCGAAAAGACGGAAAACGCCATGCGAAATAACGCCATTTTAAACTCTTATTTTCGTCTTTTCGCCTGGTGTCTTTTAGGTATTTCGTCTTTTCTTTTCGCCTGGCGTTATTTCGTCTTTTTGATATTTCACGTGGCGTTTTTTTCGTTATTTCGTCTTTTCGCCTGGCGTTATTTCGTCTTTTCGCCCCGCCAGAACGCCAAGCGTAAAGACGAAAAGACGAAATTATGCCACGCGAAAAGACGAAATAACGCCATGCGAAATAACGAGAATAGGATCAGCTGCATTATTGATAATATAAATGTAGAGGTAAAATATGTGGACCTAGATCGGACTGCTCATGTAGGGGCAGTCTGGGCTACGAGAGCAGTCTGATCTGTTTCTACACAGCTGGGCCAAGGGGTATCTAAAACATTTCAGTAGAGGACAAAAACAGGCGACTTCTATTGTGATTCGCGCTATAAAGATGAAAAAACCCTATTCGTCTCTATCTTATTGACAGGGAGCTATTTAAGGATCATTAAAACCCTTTGCGTGTTTGACATTTGAAGATTAGTTTATCTTCCTAAGGTATTGCAAGCATTACTTTTTTATCGATTTTATTTGGGGGTGGGGGTGGGCGGCTGGTTAGCCAGGCTCAAATACGATCTACAGCATGCACTAATTATGGACGAAACACATTTATTTGACTTTAATATTCATCTGTATTTGAAATTGTCCACCAAATGTTCGAATATAAAGTCAACATCAATGAAAATATCTGATTTATCTGTAAATAGCCAAAAAACGTTAAAATGACTATTTACAGTTGACTGTCAATAGCCATTTCAACGTTTTTTGGCTAATGACAGTTGACTGTAAATAGCCACTTTAACGTTTTTTGGCTATTGACAGTCAACTGTAAATAGCCATTTTAACGTTTTTTGGCTATTGACAGTCAACTGTAAATAGCCATTTTAACGTTTTTTGGCTATTGACAGTCAACTGTAAATAGCCTCTTCCTTAAATAAAAGAGACCTTCGCAAACCTTTACTCTAAAGCCCCAAGATATGTCTCTGACTGGAAATAGTTACCAAGTTTTTTCTTCCTAGGAGGTGAAACAACCTCGCAAAATTAGCCCATATATCTCAGTTTGGCCCCAAGACCAGATTGGTTGCCGTGTATGTAAACTTGCCTGTAAATTTACAGGCATGTGTATTTTT
Organism: Loripinus fragilis; assembly: GCA_964019695.1. Taxonomy (NCBI): domain Eukaryota; kingdom Metazoa; phylum Mollusca; class Bivalvia; order Lucinida; family Lucinidae; genus Loripinus; species Loripinus fragilis. Next base: position 16,494,426 of record OZ026518.1, on the reverse strand, counting down.
GCCAGGCTACACGTGTATCACATGAGTGTTGGGTGATATCGAATAAGCAGAAATACTGACATGTAAAATAAACTTTCGAAATTTTAAAGGCAGGTTTAGCTGTGGCAGCTATTTAGAAAGCCTTTTCTATGTATTTTATTAAAATTGGATAGACATTGTTAATATAATTTGGTACCAAAATTACCATTTGCTGTAATGCAATATTTGTTCTATCTTGCACACCAGATTGGGATTTCCGCTGTTTTTACCCATCTGAGAAAATTCTATCTCGCATACCCGTACCAACTCGTGGGAAAGATAAAAATCGAACAGCCGCACGTCGGAAAACAAGTGACGCCATCGTTTTGTTAGTGTGACGTCATCATTTTATGTCGCACCTCAGCGTATCCAAGAACTTCAGTATTAAATGGTGGGCAAGACAAGGAATCCATTATTCATGTGAGGATGGGATAGAAAAATCCGTCGCTCGGAATCATCGTTTGTCATCATTCGGCAAGCCTCGTACCTCGTGATGCCAATCCGTGATCCTCGGGACGGGCTTTTCTATTTCATTTTCTCACTCATGATAGAATCTTATATTCTCAGAAGTTTTATGTTGTCAGTTGTAGGTATGGTTTGTTATAAAGTTATACAGTTTTCGTGAATTCATACTAACAAATAGCCTGAAGAGGCTTACAGAGCAGTGTTTTCTTATTTTCACTAGACATGCTGCAATTTCTTATTTAATATGGTGGCCATTTTTATACATATTCCTTAATACTTTACTGGTGAAACGCAACACTGATAAATCACTCACCAGCATCTGCAGGGCAGTAGCTACCATATACGCAAAAACGCATTTGCGAACACATTTAAAATGACAAGATAGCATTATTCTATCCCGCATTCTGAAGATGGTACACCATCGTAAATACCCGCTTTTAGATTTTGACATTGACCCTGGGTCATGGTTGCACAAAATGTTGCCCAGTATCCTCTACATCATGTGGCCTATTCATGTACAAAGTTTGAAGTTGCTATTTCTAACGGTTTAGGAGGAGATGCATTTACAAGAAAATAAATTTTTGTCCTTGACCTTGGGGTCAAAATCACACAAAATGTTGCCCAGTACCCTCTATATCATGTGAACTATCCAGGTACAAGGTTTGATATTGCTACGTCTAACGATAAAGGAGGAGATGAATTAACAAGAAAATACATTATTCGATCTTTGGGTCAAGGTCACATGAAATGCTGCCCAGTACCCTCCACATTATGTGACATATACAGGTACAAAGTTTGAAATTACTACGTCTAACGGTTAAGGAGGAGATGAATTTACAAGAAAATACAATGCACCCTCTTCATTATGTGACCTATCCAATAATAACGTTTGATGTTGCTACGTCTAACGGTTTAGGAGGAGATACATTTGCAAGAAACGTGACGGACGGACGTACGCACGCACGGACGGACGGACGACGAACCGACTTTGGTACAAAGTTAATATACCTTTTTTTCTAAAGAAAAAAACGGTCATAATCATGCCTAATTACAATCTTGGTAGGAGTTATACATGATGGCATAATTTTCTTTATACCCCTTTGAGGGTTTAGCGCCCATTAACAAAGTAAAAGAGGTCCTGATTTCGTATAACATTTTATATTGCCCATCATTACCAAGAAATTACTTAACATGGCAATAGTACATACCCTGATAAGACCCCGCATTTTGCGGCGTCTCATCTGGGTCTATGCTATTTGTAAATGTTCCATTTTTGGTATCACATCTTTTGATAAGTCTTTAAGTCGGAACTATAGTAGAGTCTGAAGTCCGACCCGCTGGCGTGCCATTGAAGAGGAGAGCAAAGTTCTCAACCGTGGTTGGGTTGACCACCAAGCATGCAGTTCGTCGCAATACATTAATGTTATGACCAATGTTTTTTATATGATGGGAAGTTATTTAACTGAACTGCGCAGAAAATAAGTGCCAACAATTTTGTTTAATATATACACTAAGTCGCCATTAAATTTAGAAAAGCAAGTGAGTATGATCAGGAAATACTGCAATCACACACATTGCAGACCAACCCACGGTACCGCTATGATGATCCACAGAACACCAACCGTCACAATACATAAGGAAGACAATCAAAGCAAAGCATCCAGTCCTCTCTTCCCCATCAAGGTGATTACAACACTAGGGGACATAAAGTACTAAATAACGAAACAAGGACCAAACATAGACCCCTACACACAATGGGAGCAACAATAAACAATAAATCAACAACAACAGAACCGGCATCATGCACACGCCACTGGGTGGCTGAAACGCATTTTATTGGTACCAAACCTTCGCCCTACATTATGTTGTTGTTGAAGCACCAACATTGTTACACTCGCATGGAGGCTTTCTAAATATAGCAATGTATAATCACAGAGAAACAAACAAATTAACGCACTATGATGAAACAAAGAAAATGGCTCTGGACTCACAGATAGTCTGGGCTGAAGACAACCTCAAGGTGAGCCAAGGTGGGCCCCGGCCAAAGGCAAGTATCAGGCACCAACCAACTGATCAAAGCTTTACATCAGGGCCATTGAGTATGAGGCGTGTCCCACCGTCGTGCAATTAAACAGGAAACCATGGCCGTAAACCGTGATTGGATGAACAACAGGACATACAGACTGTCGCAAGATATCCATGTTATATCCATTTTTTATAACGTTTGGTTATCTTTTGAATTGATTACTAAAATCAAACTGAAATCTGAAGTCTGACATGCCATTGAGTGGTGATTCTTAATTACTACTCCAGATTAAAGAGATATGGTCATCTGCTGATTAAATGCCCTTGCCATTTAGTCCTTTGTATAGTAGTACGAGTCTATTGTCTTTCCTCCTTTTTTGAGGGTTTCTCATTTGAATCATACAAAAATGTCAGTCATACTCCCAGATTCATAGTTGTGGATCCATGTTTCAAATCTGGCAGCTCACGTTTGTACGCTTTCTTTATAAGCTGTTTCCGTTACATTTTGGGGATAGAGATATATTTTGTATAAGGAAAGGGTTCTAATAGTCTTTGTTTTAATATTGCTAACACAAATCATGTACATAATATGACTCGTACTACTATACAAAATAGCATTACGTAACACATACAGTTCATATCAATATGGATAGAAAGAAGAGAATGAGGGGGAAAGAGAAATTTGAAGCATAGTAGCATAGAAGCAAACTGAGACCGTTTCTTTGATATATCACCTATGTCTATTTAATACTGGAAAAGATGTGCAAAAACTGGACCTGTCTTGGTTACTTACTCCTTAAAGACTTGGGCGAAGTTCATGAGGTCCGTGTGTGAAATGTTTAAATTTAAGTTTTGTAGCGCCTTTCCTTGGAAACGCAAATATTGTGCGTGAGGGGCGCTACACTATCCATGGTGCCGAGGATTGGTCTGTAGTGTGTAATGGTGGCATTTCCGGTCATATTCACTTACTATTTGTGGCCAGGTTGTGTTCATTTTTGATCATCACATCCGTAATCCGATCATTAAACGCAGCCGTCTGTTCAAGCACAACTGGACAGCATCTCTTCTGTTCCTTTTATGTGGCTGTATTTTCTGCAGAGGTTATGGGACATTTTCCTGGTTACATGTAGATATATTCCCAAGAGCTTCCTTGTTTATGTATCAAATTGCATTTTATGAGACTAAATGGAAATGTGCTATTAGTACGATATAACCTTATAGATCATCATGCTGTTACGCCCATTATACAGGTATTCAATTAAAATCTAAAACAATCTTACAGTGTTATCGGGTTTAAGTGTTATTTCTGTAATTGAATCTCTCTGAAACAAATAAGATACCAAGTTCTATCAGATGCGACTTCCGTGTATTCATACACTATATGAGCCGCAACATGAGATTTCCAACAATGTGGTATGTGCGACGAGCAGAGCCTCAGATCAGCCTGCGCATACGCGCAGTCTGATCAGAGCCTTTGCTAGTTGTTTGAATATTCTATGAATATTAAGCTACTGACCAAACAGCATTTTGAGTATCTATGCTTAAAAGGCGGCTGCATAGGCACATCTGAGTCTACACATGTCAAAATGCCACATTGTTGGAAATAACATACCACTGCTCATATAGAAAAGTTTAAATTGAGATAGGTCCTGACCACACAGGAGATCAGAGAAGACACAACCGAGTCAACATCTGCGCAGCACAGACTCTCTAGAGACTGCTTACGTTGGCTAGTAGATAAACCAAATGCCATATATAGTCTACCGGACTCCATTTAACAGCTCGGTATGTAGAGAACAAGTTTATTCATATGTGATAAGTTCCACTATATCAAGTACTCGATTAATTAATGTTACGTGTATTCTGGTGCAGAAGTCGTTTTTTAATTAAACCATAAATATTTAGAATTTGATAGTTTATTCATATGTGATAAGTTCCACTATATCAAGTACTCGATTAATTAATGTTACGTGTATTCTGGTGCAGAAGTCGTTTTTTAATTAAACCATAAATATTTAGAATTTGATGCACTAACATGCATCGCAAAATTGCAAGCATCCAAGTAAGTAAGGGATTTAGGGCCTTAGTTTACCCTCTTGTGGGAATATACTGAAAACTTGTTTAAACCTTCATATTCTGATATAATGGTCATAGAGTAATAAGCTGGTAGTGTCAATTTAACAGTTGAAAGGACCCCTGACACTTTGGTAGTGTGTCTGCCTATTTTTCAGAAGGTTCCCAAAATTTTCCTTTGCTTAAGATATCTCTGGCTCTGGTAGCCTCTTAAATAAGACGTTTGATGTATTAGAAATGAATATTGTTTATGATTAGACAGGTAGATTCAAGTGATAAAACAAGAGACGCTACCAAAGAGGGTAGGGGCTGCGAAACTTGACTTCCCCAAACCATTTAGTAACCCATTATTTTCATTCGTAACGCTTTTATAACACCAATACCTGATAACAAAGTCACATAAAGGTCTTTTAAAGTCCAAAATCACGAAGGTTAAAATGATTAGTTGATTTTATTGTTCTGTTTTGTTTTTCATCTAAATTTATTTAAAAATAGTTTGCAGTGCAACTGTAGTCAATTCTACCTTGATGACTACTATATTTCACCTGCTCCAATATTACAGTAAAACCTGTCTTAAACGGCCACACTCAAAAAGACCAAAAATGTTTTTCAAGACCAATTATCGCTTAATGCAGGTCAAAAGTATTGCAGAATGCTCCAAGGGAAGCATTTTGCAATACTTTCGACCTTCATTAAGCTACTATTTGTCATGAAGATCTTTGTTTTGTCTGTTTTCGAGTGGTCGATTTAGACAGATTTTACCGTATATACTACGTGCATAACCATTTATCCATTCTTAAGGTACACCTATTCAGAGACCATGCAACTTGCTGACACAGTATATGTTCAAAATAATCTATCAACATAATTTAGAAAAGTACGATTTTTATAACCAAAAGCAAATATGTTCATAAAGCTGCTTTCATTTCACGCGATTGAATTAAAACTAGCACATATTACTAAGCAATTAAGGAGGATTGTACTGGAGAACTTAATTTATTGCATTGCTTCCTTATTCGGTAGAAATTGGGTTTGGGCCCTAGTTCTTAGGCTAAAGAATATAATCCCCCACCCCCTTGAACCAACACGTTAAATTCATATATTGTGTATAATGTGGTTACGCATTTACAGACAAACGCTTTTGCTTGTTCACAATATCGAATAAAACTTTTTTCTAATTGCTATATATTTTAATAAAAAAAGGAATGTTTAAGCCCAAAATTTAACACCTTAGAGCATTTGTTATGGAAAATTAATTTCACAACCATAAAGTACTCAAGTCAGGAAAGCTAGATCGAGTATAAAAGGACAGTTGTCAAACTTTTAGTTTTAATGAAAGCCATAGGCATTTACAAAAAGCAGGTGTCAATGATCCTTACTGAATCGAAGCTTTTATCCATCAGTGCTGGTCAGTATACTACCGATTCCTTTATCTAATGACATTTTGGTGTGTCGATAAATCTTAAGAAAGATGGTGAAGAAAATGCATGAATATGACAGCATCCCCAACGTATCTTCATACACTCCTGTATAATATATAGAGAATACTAGGTGAGTGTCGTTTGATATCAAGTTTATTATTACCAGGCAAGGCTTCAAGAACGCTTAATGAATCGCGAATTCAACATGCGTTTTCGAAGCCTGATAACTTTGATATCATTAGACGCGATCCTGGTATTCTATTTATCAGTTTACCCATTGGTCCACTCTACAAACTTGACCTAATTATCGATTTCAAACAAACAAACAAACAAACTTTATTTCCTCTCAATTACATATGAGGCATATGTACAAAAACGCAAATATTTATGTTGTGTTATGCGTCGATTCGATGTCATTCAAAATTGCAACGTCATGTTGACCTGATAAAGATAGCAGTGCAGTGAGGTAGACAACGTTTATTAGGTCAACGTGTAACAACGTATTTAATTTGATATGTAACTATAAATATTATGTAAATAAAGCCACCAAAAGGATTAGATTATATTTGTTGATATCCAGAATCACTTTCAAATCGTCAAGATACACTGAGCCACTTTAGTTACGCACCACTTTTTCAGGGCCCACATTTATTGACAAAAATGCTGGAATCGAACATTCTCTATGATAGTTTACTTATTGACCTTTTATCTGTTTGGTGACATCGAAAAATTATCAGAATCACTCATGCCAATCATTCTGCTACACCAGAGGCAATTTTGACAAAAACACATGTGCATCCTTAACGTCTATATTTTCCAGTTGCATTTGCGCTAGACATTATCTCTGGTGATCTTTGTGACAGAAAACACACACAAAACAATTATTTTATTGAAGTAAAACTCCTTTTTTCGGTCGTTGAATTTAGCAGCATCGTTACTATTTGAAGAAATGCTCGTTTTGATGTCATATTAACGTCACTTACAATAATCAGACATGTTTTCATTCGGAAATTGTTTTGTTATGTGTCACTTGTTGACATAGAAGTACCACATTAACATCTTATTATTGACACGGCTTATAGCCTTGGTAGTAGTGACGTTATCACTAACGTCAATCAATTGACGCCAATAAATCCATTAATTTCTTTACGAAAGTAAACGGCCGATACATGGTTGTTTACAATGAAATTATAAAAGAAGTGGTTTGATAACCAGTTTACTCAGAATCAAACGAAATTCTAACTAACTTTAAAAAAGTACTAAAACAAACTTTTTTCAAACCTTGGCCAGCTGGAAACCAAAATAGTAAAACGTTAAAAATGACGAAGTTAACAAACACATTCCAGTCTTAGATATTGCCAAGAATAAATCGACTCTTATCGCTGGCATATCCGATATTCGACTCTGAAAAAAGTGCAATGTGATCTGAGTTTCATTTGAAATAATGCAATGTGAAATGGTGTTTTGAGGATAGTGCCCTTCAAGATCCATTTTCTCATTTGTTTCTGGTCTGATCACAATAAAATTTCAATGGCTAATGCAAATATTGTTGCGCATTACGCTGGTAGTCTCAGAATGAAAATATCATATTCCTTTTCGGAGCATTTTACATTTTATAAGTGGTGCGTAACTAAAGTGGCTCACTGTACTTGTAAAAACAAGTGTGTATGATCTCGTACGTCCCACAAAAAGGAAGCTAGGCGTATATGGGTTAACATTTATTCTGAATGCAAATGGATATATACATTTTGTTTGGTTATAAACGACTGTCAGGAGTCTGCCAAACAGTTAAAAGGGCACAACTCCTCTCGATCTGTCAGGAAGGCTATTTAGCCTATAGCCAGTCATCATGATTTATGGACATAGCTTTAAATGGTGCGCCTACATTTAATCCGCTAGTGGTGAGGCAGCAGATAGTCCTTGTTAATCGACTATCAAACTTAACCTGCAACCAAGCAGGTGTAAGGGGTGGTGGTAGAAATGCTTTCGCACGAAGCTTTGGGTAAGATATTTAATGCATACGGATCCGCCTTACAATGATTTTGACACCAGGGGGAGTGTCACTCAACAAACCAAATTTTATTAACAAAATATTATAACCTCAAGCTGGTCGCTTAAAACGTTATTATGAACCTTATTGGCGCTTTTTCGTCAAATCAGATCAACCTGAGCATCTGCCCAACCCAATCATGTCAGAGCCTTTTTTGATCAATGGATAGCTTAAAGTTAACTATCTCTTCTTGTGGACAGGGAAATCTCTGATCTGATCTGGGCGGATGCTGACCTGAGCCTACACAAGATGACCTGGTCGCATTGTTTATTTTTGTCATACAATTACAAGATCGCTCCTCTGACTATTTTGTGCCAGTTTGTTTGCAAGTTGGGATGGTGGCTATTGACAGGAGGGTTTTGGGGTAATACTTTTGATTTGGCTTGGCAACCAGAATTCTACATGGATAACAATCCTAAGCAATTTACCGGTGAAATCACAGGTTTAGATAAACATTTTTTACGGCGTAAAATTGTAAATATTTTCTTACCCATAATTTTTAGCATATGTTTTTGGTGCTTAAACGAACCGTCCCATTAAGACGGTTCTTTTGAGTACCCGCAACATATGTGTTGGTTGAGAAATAAGAATATTATTTTTCTGCTACGTACTCTCTGTGGCTGCGGCTGCTATCTGTACAAATGCTGTGACTATGTTGTTGTTATGGGCTTACTTTATATTGTGTTGGGTTTAGTTTGCCCTTTCTGGTATTGAATTCATCTTCCTGAGGAAGAGACAGCTTTACTTCGTGACAAGAAATGACGCTCACCACTCTCTCTCCTCAGCTTACCAAACCAATAGCACTTAACATTTAGACAACACAAGTTAAGCTATTCAACTATCTGGATAGTAAATAATTAATCTTCACGAGGAAGAGACAGCTTTGCATCGTGACAAGAAAGGACACTCACCACTCTCTCGTCTCCGCTTACCAAACCAATTATGGCACTGAACATTTAGACAACCCAAGTTAAGCTATTCAACTATATAGACAGTGATTATTTAATCTCCCTGGGGAAGAGACAGCGTTGCTTCGTCGCCACTCTCTCTCTTTCTCTACTCAGCTTACCAAACCAATTATGGCATTGAACATTTAGACAACCCAAGATAAGCTATTCAACTATCTGGACTGTAAACATATAATTAAAAAAAGCGCTAATTAAACTTCACTGATGTGCGTACTGGTATGTCCCTTTCACGTTCAAGTATGGTACAAGGTCGCTTATGCAGTGGCTCAGTAATATTAAATTAAATAATACACTGATCTGCTGATCAAACTAATTATTCATTTAAATTCCACACCAATAACTATTGTCATTTATTGACTCATCTGTCCTCTACATCGATTTGTAAGCTGGTATTCTCTTAGTTGTTATTCAGGACACAAAATCTGTTCTTGAGTTCCGCTTTCAGAAATTGGAGAAACATAGAATGCTGAAGCTAATTAGCAAGTGTGCGTAAGTTGAGTATTTTTGTTTTTAATCAAAGTATTATGGAAGATGATTTCTTTCTACTTACATTGGGATGTTGTGTCCATGAAACATTTTGACAAGTGTTCCTTAGAAACGTCTTGATGGAAGATGAGCATGTGCTTAAGACGTCCTTGTTTACCTCGTTTCTTTTGCAACAACAATAATTACATCGAAATGATGGCAGCATTTCCCCATTTCAATATAAGTTTTAGAATATGCCAGTAGGGTAAAGTCGGGTAAATTCGGACATCAGGTAATTTCGGACACACATTTGCAAACAGTGTAAATCCAGATGAGATCAGGATTTTCACTGTTTGCTTAGTTTATTTGATTTTTATTCCAATCATTCAAAAATAAAAGAAATAAGGTCGCTGTCCGAATTTAGACGAATGTCCGAATTTACCCGACTTTACCCTATATTGTTTCACAAACCACGATTCGACTCAACTGAGCACGAAATTTCAACTGCTCATAAAAACTAAATTGCTGAAACATAAAGATTTTTCTTTCTGTAAAACTCTAAGATGTTGTATTTATCCTGCAGATAAATGTTAAAATGCCAACAATTGTTGGCATTTTAAAAATTTATGACCAGGATAAATTTCGTGCTCAGCTGAGTTGAGCACGAAAAAAGTTTTACAACCTCGGGGCCAGGTTTGTAGCAGGTTCAAATATATCAGTAGAGTCCGTGCTAGATAAGAAAAGAGCTACGTAGTTGGTCACGTTATAGTACTTTATTCACCTGATTGGACAAATATTGGTTTTTCTTTGATACTTCTGACTGTAAATCTGTTTCGTCACCCTACTCTTATCGAGCACGGACTATACCCTCTTTTCCAAAGAAACAATACTCATGTTTTGTTTTTAGCGTTTACATGTAAACATTGTTTTCGACTAAAAATAAAACAATACGAAGTCACATACTCTTAAATACACATACAGTAGTCGTCGGATAAACTCACAATGTACACTATTGTTTGACCGTTTATGACCTTCTGATTTCCAGCCAATTCAGTGGTGTAAATTCATCGTTGGTATAAATTCATCGTGCGAGATCTGATTAGCTGGATTTATCAGAAACCAGCAGATATGGATCTACACCGTTTGGAATGAGAGTATAGAATTTTGAAGTTAAAAGGGTTTTTTAAGTTCGAACACTGTATTTTTGTAAAGTAGCCACAGAAAATGTGTATAGTTTTTGATTGATGTGAAATAGCGTATGATGTCAAAGCTGTACCTGTTGCAAATTGGTCTGTATTTAAAAGACACTAACATCTGGGGGGAAATATGACAGATATACGGCTAAAGTGATGGTCAGAAACTACAAAGTGCATTTTTCTGGGTCCAATATTCCGGGCACTGGTCCTATTTCAGACAATATTTTAAGATGTTACAAATGTAGCTGTGCATGTATGTTAAAGATCGACTATACGCATATGCGTATAGTACGGTCCAGGCCCCCAGATAAGAGTGTGTAACTCAAAATTATTTTTTTTTAATTTTCAACCGAAACATATGTTGAGGGTACTCAAAAGAACCGTCTCAATGAGACGGTTCTTTTGAGCACCCAAAACACATGTTTAAACCGACGGATAAGAAAATAATCGCAATTTTATGCTCAAAAAGTTTGCTTAACTGGCCCTATGAGTACGAGCCTCAGTGCCAGCCCAGCAGGCACACGACCTTAAAATAACGTCGTTTCTACGTCGTTTTGACGTCATGTACCTGTTTGAAATGTCTCATGAACAGGCCTACATGTGTATTAACCTAAATCAAGAATACATTAGTAGTACTTACGCTGCCTGCCCGAAATACAGAGAAATCGTTCGAGCAATTTGGGTGCTTTGAACTGTGTGTTCGTAAAATAAGATAATTTAGTTGCTAAACCAACCCACTAAATCAATTGGAAATGTTATTTAATATTGTAATTGTCATTTCTTTGAACATTCACTACTTAAATGACAATGATTCGCTGTATTAATGTCAAACTACTTGTACTAGATCATATAAATTCTTGCTCGAGAATTGATCACCTTCCATGAGTTCACTCAAACTTTTAGAATAAACTCGATAACAACATTTATGCACCCGTATCTTATTTTGAGCGTCTAGGGGAGGAGTCCCTTAAATGGGCCTCGACGCAAGAAAACCTGTCTTCGGGGGTTTGCGAACAACACAGGCGCAGACCAGCCTGCGCATCCGCGCAGACTGTTCAGCGCCTTTGTTATTCGATTTTTGAAAAGTACTCTAACTAAGCTTTCTACAGGCGAAATTTCAGTTTTCTAGCTAGTCTCTGTAGCTGAGGAGACTGGTTTGAAACTCACTTTGTCGGAAACCCCGAAGACAGGTTTTCTTGCGACGTGGCCCAAATAATATTTCAGCTAAAATCGCATGAATTTTATTCGAGCACAGTATAGACCAGACCAGACGACACATCATGCATCTTATCATAAAATATACCTTGTTACACTACCGCCTGCCTATTTGTCCTTTTCAAATTCGCGTTGAAAGTGCAGTGAAAACGCAGGTGATACGCACTGTTTTTTCAACGGGAATTCCAAATAGCCAATCGCCGCTCCTCACCGATAATGCGTTGAACTGCAGTTCAACGCATTATCGGTAACGAGCGGCGGTTCAACGCATAATCGGTAAGGAGCGGCGTTTGGCTATTAAAACCATTAAATCGGACGTGCGTACAACGCATTGAAAATGCGCATGAAACGCGAATTCGCAGGACAAATACGCGAGCGTCAGTGTATTGAACAAGTTGTCACACATTCAAGAAAAATTCCAACTCACATTTAAGGAGTCCGTGGTTAAATCGAATAGGGTGAAAATGTTGTTATGTAATTTGCAAACTATCTAAAAAGCAATGTGTCTGATTAGATTCTAGCTTGATTGCATTAACTTGCTAATTCTATACAAGTACGAGCCTATATCACAGGACTCCTTCGCACTCAACTTTCTAACTGGAAAAACGTAAAGAAGCTTGCGTAATTTGACAAACACAGACGATGCTATGACAACCCATCACGCTAAGGTAATACAACAAACAAAATGCATAAGTAATGGTATATGGCAAGAAAAATGAATGGCTTATCGTTTCATCCGATTGTATTTGAGCTCCGCTGACACTTTTCCATGAAACAATGCAATACTTGCATTTTTCAAGTGTAACTAGTCTTTTATGATTGATTAATTTCCTGTAAGAATGATAAAAATCTATTACGTGATTAGACCTAATACCTAAAAATAGAAACTGTATTGATGCGACAGTTTAAAGGAATGATAACATACGCTAAGATCTTGTCATATAACCTAAATTTCAAGTACCTCAGTACTCCCCAGCAATGTTGCCTCCTTGTTTGTACTATGGATTTTGACAGCATTTGGAGATAATCTTATAATGCATGGCTGTGGGAGTATAATATGAGCAGATGCGTATAATTCCCAAGAGAAATTACGTATAAGCCTCTGATATGGACAAGCATACCAAGTTGAAATATCCTGGCTGGTCAGTGTAGTTGAGTCTCATTTGGTTTGAAACCCTGAAGACATCCGCACAAAGATTATAAACATAAAATGAGCAAAGACCTTAAGGTATTCCATCAATTATTACATATTAGACATTTGACAAGCACCTAAAATAACAAAAGTTTACACAGTCATGCTTTTACCTGATTACCACAAAAATGCTTCAAAAGACTAGCAAAATGTTTCTGATTATATAGGTGATGTTGCCATTACAACAATTAGGCCACCAACAAATGGCGCATAACGAAGACAGGGTAACTTTAAATGCCTGTAATATGACCTAGAAAATATAAATTCATACAATTTCATTAGCATTGATTCCTCATGTGAAAAACTGCATATTTGCTAGATGTTTTATGTTGAGCACACAATAACTAACAAAGGAATACAGACCAGCACTCTGACGTCATAATAGGGTTAACTTCGTTGCTGGCGTCATGGTCCAAATCTGGTAGCATATGTCGTTTCTAACATTCATGTGTTCGTCTGACAATATTGAAGAGAATTGCTTCAAATTATCAGGAAAGGTTTTTAAAATGTGGTACTTTTCAGATTTAACATTAGCTAGAATTTGATCATCACGACCATAAAGTACCTTATTACCCAGCCGTCTATATACGGAGTAATTGTCTTTTTGGCCATGTCATGAGTCACTGAACTATTGAAAAGTCAATATTTTGACTATTGACTGGCACTATACCATGGCCTGGTTTCTCGCTTTGCTGAACACACAGGCGCTTATTGACATGCGCGACAACGATGCGTGTACGGTTCGTTTATGAAAAGAGACGCTGTGCATCAAAAGTGAAAATGAGCCATGCTTTGGCAACTTTAAACTCCAATAACTCCAATAACTTCGTTGTTTATTGTCAGAAAAATAAAGTGTGGATACTCGTTTTCTTAGTTAGAACAAGCGGAACATTTTGAGACCAAAATTGAGCAGATTTGGTGAAATTTTCTGTTTTGCAACAAACATACGGGACTTTAACGGACATCCAGGTAGCTGCGATGCGCTGAAGCGGTAATAGGGAATTACAATGGAAGGTGTTAGTTTTTATACTATATCTTTTGAAATTATAAAAGTAGAATTCCTGTGCAAACAAATGTTTTACCTAAATATCTCCCGATTATTCTGGTATATTTTTTATGAATTTCCCTCTGCAAACTCTTCGTCCTTTTTGATGGTTTTTGATAGAACCCTAAGAATGATTAAATTATATAGTAAAACAGGCTTTTTAAGATCTGCTCATTGGTAGATATTCGGTCATAGTTTTTAAAGTATTCAATATATTTTCTCTGTGCAAGCGGTGCACTCTGCTCAGTTCAATTGCGAACAAATTGGTATAACTTTCATACAATTAAAATAAAATTTGATGTAGCCTTTTGAAATTTTCCTGGTACAACCCCTTGACTTTTCCACAAGCTATCCACGCATTACGGAGGTATAATCTATTTTTAGAAACAGTATCCAAGGTAACAACAGGTATTGACCACACATACACTTTAGTAATCGCGCGTCTATATCTTAGCTTTTTGAAAGTATTTATTTATTTATTTATTTATTTATTTATTTATTTATTTATTTATTCTATAAAGTTGCGTCTGATCAGGGTACGCACTGTTTGCATAAAGAATATTCCATTAAAAATTAAATTAAAAAAATATCAACCAACTTAATACAGAATGGACTGGCCCAAATGACAAGAGCGGGAAATTCTATTAACCTAAATTGGTTAAAATTCTTCACTTGCTAATGGCTCGGACCCGAGCTAGTACCGATAATTTTGGTACATATAGTGTCGATCTAGGACAGGCCCAGAAAGCGTCGAACTGATCTGAATACATACTGTTTGAGTAGAGAAATTTTGACTCTCTGTTGGTATTAATGAAATAAAAAGCAAAAAAGATTTTGAAATATTGTTTCAAATGCCCTAAAAAGGAACATCAGATATTAAGATAGCCGGCATAATTACCCAGCATGCAAAGAGTTAATTTACTACCAATTATTGAATGCTACGCTTGGCGGGGTCTATTATTGGTGTAAAAGCTGTGAACTTGTCAATTACTACTGCTCAAACATTAGCTCAGTTAAACTTTGTTCTTCGGCGTCTGATCAGGGTCTACACGGTTTCTTTTAAAAAGTTCTATTCAAATTTGAATAGTTTGTTTGTTTGATTTGATTCTTTACGTCCACTCAACAATCTTTCAGTTATGCGGGACGGGTCTTCCTGGGTTGAACCAGTTCTAAGCTAGGATAAATGTGTCTTGCTTAAGGACCACAACGCAGTGACGCCGGTGAGGCTCGAACCCGCGGCCCTTCGGTCTCGAGTCAAGCACTCTACCACTGAGCCACTGCGCTCCCGCAAAAAAAAAAAAAAAAAAAAAAAAAAAAAAAAAAAAAAAAAAAAAAAAAAAAATCTGAATAGAATTAAAAATACCATCATACAACCCTTTGTTCAGAAATGGACTGCACCAACTGATAAGTGTGGGAAATTCCATATGGCTTAAATGGGTAATATTTCTATTTCTTATATTATAAATTATGAAAATACAGCGTTAATTGTATAATATAAATGAGCCATGATATGTGATTTCCAACAATGTGGCATTTTGACAAGTGTAGACTCAGACAAGCCTGTGTAGCGTCCTTTTAAGCTTACAAACTCTAAATGATGTTCAGTCAGAAGCTTAACACTCATAGAATGTTCAGGCGACTAGCAAAGGCTCTGATCAGGCTGCGCGTGTGCGCAGGCTGATCTGAGGCCTTGCTGGTCGCACATACATTATTGTTGGAAATCTCCTGCCGCGGCTCAAGCTGGCACCATTATTTACAAGTATGTTATATCAGTATCTTGAAATAATTTTGACTTTTAAGAATGCAAACATTGCAGACCTAAATGAAATGCCACAGAACGCAAGCACCTAATTCGGGTCTTCACTGATCGCATATAAATCCATTTGTTTATAGTGGATAAACCGATAAACAAAGATAACAGATCAACACGCCGTATGGACCCCATACAGTTGATTTTTTATTGCATGCGTGTGTTTTCTCATCTTTTTTTCTTTCTTTCTTTTAAATTTTACTTTTTAAAACATGTTTTTAGATATACGATATACCATCTGTTGAAATCTAATAAAAATCGCGTATTTTGCCGTGTCTGATCTGTGTCCATTTTGTTTGGGGAAAATTGATATTCTGGCTTTGGCTACGCTAGCATGGGCATTTATGAGGGGCAGTTGTGCATGTGCGATAAGTTCAAACATGGGCGTTTATCAGGGACATTTACGCATGTGCAGATCAGGATCAAGATTTTGTCGGGCCTGATCTAGGTCCACGCTGTTTGCAATACAAGCAGCAACTCCACCCTTCACCGAGAGACGCATCATGGTTTGGATCGAATTGGCTATCGTAGATTGTTTATTATTTTATTTTATCTAGAAAGCACCGTTTAATCAGGGTCTTCACTGTTGGCTTTCAGATGGTTCCTCTTAAAGTTCAATAAAAAAAAAACCGACACCAACAGCTGTAAAATTTGAAATGAACCCGTCCGATTGATAAATGGAAACGGTCGGCTTAAATCTGGCGAAAATACAGCAGATCTATCTATATCAACATTGGTCAAGCAATGATCTGACTGTGTCTGTGTACGTGTTGTGTAGACTAAGCAACGCGTACAAGAAAAAATTGTTTTTCTTTCATCTTGATCCAATTTGTTATGAAATGTATTAAAGCTATACTTAATTTATACTTGTTTCATTTGATGCATATCTGATGTACACTCTGATCAATGTGCGATGCACAAGCGCAGAAAATTTTGACATACTATTCTAATAATAATGCTACAAATTTTCGATAATCTGTTCCACTATAAAAACATTCTAACAGTCCAGTGGATCAAACGCCTTTAGCTATGCATGGTTACTATGGTGACTCTGCCACCTGCTAAGGGATTAAAATACAGGTAGTGTCCTGGCAGAATGAGATACGAACGCTCGATGTCCTCCAAAGTTCGACATGACTGTGCCGTAGGTGTCGGTACCGTGGACGACCTGGTGCAATATTGCACCCGGCCATCAGCCTCGTGCAATAGTGCATCAGGTCGTCCACGACACCTCGGGGTAATAGTTTGGACTATACTACAAACAGACATGAAATAACTGTATATTGTGTCATGTTATATATAATATAAAGGATTTGGTGTTGTTTCATTACTTTTAGAAACATAACAAAGCTTGAGGTTCGCAATAAATCGTATGAGAGTAGACTATTCACATACAATACCATGCTAGCCTGTATCCAATTGGGTTTGTTGCGGTCTGTCGTGATTAAAATTCTATAGTTAAATGAATGAGTAAAATATACGCGACAATGAACAGAACAGAAACTCAGACAACTCACAGGTAGCGTAAGAACATGAAGTACATTGATTCCCAGGCACGGTGCAAGTATTTTGAGCAGACGTGAACAAACTAAGGAAACGTGAAATTGACGTGAGCTTAAAAGGCATTCTCGCGAGACCTGACGATACCTCATCTAGATCTCTCGCATTCCGCGCATTGAATTATGGGCAGCTACATGTAGCGATAGAACGCTAGTCCCGTTCAATTCTCGCGCTCTTATAGAGACAGAATTTGTTGTAAAAATCGCAAAAAGTCCAATTTTTGAAAGTTTAGCATTTCTCTATCAGTCAATATTTTCTAGATGTAATGTACTGAATCATGCAAGCATTGATCGCATAAAATATTTTAATAAAAATGGCGGTTCAATCCCAGTGTGCACCGAGCGAAAGGCGACAGGTTAGTACGTGCTAGAGTGTTTCCTGTCTGCGACAATGCTTAAAAGGTCAAAGTTCAAATAAACGTGTATTGAACTGACATTGTACGTGGTGCCATTGTCCTTTATTCTTTTTTGCCTGCTTGTGTCGTCTGCTGATAACCTTTAAATTGGCAAATAACTGTTTCTAATATTCCCCTCTCTCAATACTGCACAAATGGTTTCGCCCCACTGAACAAAATTGCAGAGCTAAAAATAGAAAAAAACACAATTGAACATCATATTCTGTACCATCGACCAAAATTCAGACAAGAATATACATATATATCATCTTTAATAATTGCACAAGTGGTTCTTCAACACTGAACAAAGTGACATCCAGAGCTGGGCATCCGAAGCTAATATTAGGAAGAAATAAAAACTTTAAAAGACATCTTTAATAAAAATTGTTAACAACCGTTCTTTTCCACTGAACAGAACGGTCATCATCTACTTAAGCGCTTAACCATAGTCTTATGTTATTTTTGTGGACTTGTTCCTTGGCTGTACTAGTACTGGCCGGGTGGATTTATGCTTTTTGTGGTTCTATGTCCAGGAACTCCCGAAGGCTCAACTGGTAGTGGTTCTGGTTTTAAAGCGTCTCAGAAGACGGGGCAACGGCTTAAAGTCTCATCCGACAGACTGGGAGAAGCCGGGAATCGAACCTGCGACCCCTGGTTTACAAGACATAGGTTTATCCCCTACACCACGGCGGCTTCTCCATACTCCATAGTCTTATGTTTAGTAAACCTTTACAACTTCCCAGACAGACAGGCATCTTTTACCAGAAATTTCCCCTAAAACTCTCTGCTAGTTATGTCCATCTATCCCATTTTATTAGCATCGGCTTCTCTCCATTCTGACCGCATTATCTGCTAGATCTAAGATTTCAAAAGGTTTTCTCCAGCCAGTTTTCCAGAGAAAATACATTAATGTCAATTTTATTTATTGTTTAATTGGTCATAGGTAGACCCAAATAAAGTGGGGAGACATTCTTTTTATCTATTTTTTTTTATCTATTTCTTATTTCTGTTATTATTATTATTTTTTTTATTATTATTATTATTATTA